>OW679196.1:127910913-128065729 GCA_940337035.1 Agriotes lineatus
ATGGTGTACCAATTTTATATTAAAGTTCTGCACGATTGGAGGTGTTTTAATTTGTTGTTTTGCTACTTGGACCAACAATCGGTGTTATCTAAAATCTGCAATTTAAATTAATGAAACTACTACGTTATGGATGTTATGCTTATTTAAAATTCACTGATATTTCGCCAAAAATATTTTTCTTTGAGCATTTATCAACCTTGGTTTTCTTAAGTCTGCTTTTGGTATTAAGCCGATTAAAAATTATCATATTATACACTGTAAATCAACTAAACTCATATTCAGACCCACCGCCTTTGTGCAAATTGATGAAATTCATATTTATTAATTAATATAGACTTAGATCTTGTAATATAAACAATGCACATTAGGCCCGTTTAGTGCTTTCTTCCTTCAGATATCGACATTTATCTAGTAATGAACTAAAGAAGAAAGCAAATTCAATACATGGTTAAAATTACATATAATAAATTGTACATAAATTATTATTAAAAACATAATTTTCTGAATTTTCCTAAAATAAGAAACAAGTTGCAATTCCATCAGGTTTGGTTCGACCATATCAATATAAAGATTAAATTCAGAAAATTTTACTTGTTTGTGCTATTGCACGAAATCTATTATTTTAATAGTCGAAAATCAGAATGAAATTTAAAAATGTTTAAAAAAAACTCCCATTTAAAGAAGCTATAACAAGATACAAATGTGTCTCCTCCAAATGCTTAATACTAGCTTTTTTAGCTGCTAAAAGCAGTATGCCAAAACGTAAAGACTTATAAAGCTGACATTTAACCTAAAGATTAGCAAAAGACATTTTACGACTATAATTACAATAATTGCTACGTCGTAGGTCCCATGTAATATGAAATCATCGAGCCGCCTTTCCTCCATATAATCTCGGGCTAATATTTCGCAAATCACTTTCTTTCGCCGCTGGATAAATAGCGATTAATGCAAAATATTTGGCGGCATCGCCGTTACGTCTGACATTAACCTGATTTTTTATATCTAACGGTTTTCGCCGGCTGGTTTTAGAGGTGTAATAATAATAATTATGGTGAAAATTACAAAAGCCTAGATCGTCTGATTCTTTCCTAGACAACAAGTGCCATATATGAGATGTTTAATTTCCTTTTAAACGACAAGCGTGGGAACAGCTAGTTTGCAAACTTGATATAACTATTATGTCATAATTTGCGAGTTTTTCAAAAATTTAATTTCCTCTCACTGCAATGTATACTTTTCAATTGATATCATGGATATATTTCGGCATGACGTAGACACCCTAACGGTTTCCTAAATATTTTTTCAATAAACATCGAAAATATATTAACCGTAACAGCATGGAGGGTATGCTCTGTCTATTAAAAATGTGGGAATAAAAAAACCCTTAATGTCAAGTGGAAGTAAGGTAGCTACACATAGACCTAATTTAAGTTACAGGACGATTGAAGAAATATAATCAAACCAAATCAGGTCA
This sequence comes from Agriotes lineatus, assembly GCA_940337035.1. Classification (NCBI taxonomy): domain Eukaryota; kingdom Metazoa; phylum Arthropoda; class Insecta; order Coleoptera; family Elateridae; genus Agriotes; species Agriotes lineatus. Next base: position 127,912,391 of record OW679196.1, read on the forward strand.
AATTTGAACTGTGAACAAATCTAAAAACAAAAATTTTAAGAGTGTATCTTTTGCTACAGCGGTCCTAGACGGCGTTTCATTCTTTTCGAAACACCCTATGTATTTTACAAAATAATTGTATTGTATAACTTACGACAATACTAGTAGATAATCTGCGTGTATAGATATGTCCACTTAAATGTAGGTTGATCTGTCCGACTTACCTAAAACAAAAATTATTATTAGTATTTTTAGCACATCTTATTAAAATTACTTATCATACCCAGTGACTCAGTATAAGTGTCGTAAATCAACAGTGTAATTATTTGTAAATACTTGTAATGACATTTTAAATGCATTGATTAAGGTGATTTAAATAAATGTCAAACAGCAGTGCAATTAAGATATATTTCTAATTGAAAATATAAATAGCATTAATCACGTAGTTTATTTGTATCGCTTGTACTATTTTACATCTCCAACTTTCGCATCAGGTAATATTATACGAGGCGATATCAAGCTTTTTAACATTTTTTAATAGCTATGTGAGGGATGTGTATTCACATTACTTTTAGGTACAGCAATACTTGGATACAGAAAAAATATATCGGGAATGCTTAAGTCAGTTTCACACTTACTTCGAAAACTTTTGTGAATTACCCCGTACAACACCACAACTGTTTGCCATATTTAAGCCATATAGCTTTCCAAAACATCAAAGCTATGTGCAATATGTTGCAGACGAATGCAACTGCAAAGCATATAAAATTACTACATAATTGCACGTTCTTCCAGACATAACAGATATTTTTCTCCCTAGAAAAGTACAAACATTTGGGTTCAATGCGTTATCCATTCCAAGTGAGCTGTGAGATTGTAACGCCTTCATTTTCATTTTACTGCCGTCAGTTTTATCTATGCACGCATTGAGAACACTAAGTGTCTTTAATATTAGCTGGAAATAAAACAAAACCGTTGCTTCTTTGGTGATTATTGAAGTCGTTTATGGCTGCTAGAAGATACTGCATGAAACATGAAGTGCTCGTAACAATCGTTTTAGTGACGAATATTTTCAACAATGTTTCTTTAAAAGTTAATTTACTGGAAAATGTATCATCTTAAGACCAGATGATAAAAGAGAGCACTAAACTAAACACACTGCGACAGTTTTTATTTATATTCGAAAAGTTCTATTTTCGGCCTAATTTGTTTACTTAAAAGCTACTACTAATATTGGCATACGTACAAATTTATACAATAAATTCATATTACAACAAAACAATACATTAACTCGAACTTTATCCATTCAAGTCAACACACTTTCTGAGGTAAAGTTACAATTCCCATCCATCCAAGACAATTAACATTTTAAATATTTTCGCTCCGCACAAACTGTAATTAATATGTTATTTATATTATGTACCTTAATATATGCTTTAAATTAGCATATCTTTCCCAGATCATTCATTTGCATTCATGGCAACAACTTATTTATTACTACAAGAAAGGCTGAGATAAACACACCTGTTCAACATCATTTTCAAAATATAATATGCCCAATTTTTAGTTGTGTGGACCGAAACAAACTAGAAAAATTGTTTATAACTCGATCGTGCAAATCTCAAACTAGTTTTGAATCATCTTTAACTTTGCACTCGAATGCTGAAGTTCAAATTCAAACGACACTATAGTATTAAAAATTACTTAAGCAATTTCTTGTTTAAATAACAAAATATAAAAAATGTTTTCAACTGGAAAATATTGTTATCGATTTAATTTCTAACATTAACTGCGTCAGAGTAACAAAGAATAAATTGTATTAGAGGCAGTGGCGGCTCGTGGAGAATTTCGATGGTAGCGCCAACCTAATATAAAATGCATTTTCCAACTGCTTACAAACAAAGACAGATTCCGACATCCCGAGATCGAAATATGTATTCGCATATGGGCTGGCAAAAGTTAGCATCAGTGAAAAAAATACCAAACTTTACAAGCTAATAAAATATGATAAACTCAATCGAATATCTCTCTTACATTTCTCGTTTACATATATAATTCGTTCAAAAAATGCATCTCTTCGATGGTTGAGAATTAAGTTTACCTTCACATAAAATGAGTAAATAATACATATAATACTTATGAATTTAAGGCTTACGTAACTGCTTTATTCCACTTTTTCTTCGAGCAAATACGACGAAATATTTTATTTCAAAGATTGTTAATATTATTCATGGCATCATGGTGGATGCGGAGAGTAAACCAAGTAATATTAATACAATATTACCCTGTCCTGTATTTCCCTATTTCTTTATCTAATTACTTTTATCGTGTATTACCGAACATACAAATTATGTCATTATAAAAAAGAAAGATGGGAGAGTCGTTTAGTCTAGGTGTGAAACACAATATCCTAATGTAACCGCCATTATCGGCCATACGTTTTCAACTGTTTTTGTCAATTTTCCGAGTAACAAGATCTTCTGAATGCAATTTAATGTTATCTCGAGCAGTCTTTGGAGATTATTGACGTCTCTCAATTCTTGCAAATGATTTATGATTCGCACCTGACGATTTGCTCCCTTGGTATTAATTCACGCTTCTCCGACAATTTCCTTCACAAAATTCGAGAACCAACAACATATTAGTTTGTTCACCACAAGAATACGTTACAGCCATTATTATTTAAACAAGAATTACAAGAAACTCAAATAAAACACTCAAGATATTAAAACAACTTCACACTAAACTTTTGTGATGTTGACACGTAACTAACGAATAATACTGATTTGACGTTTAAAAATAGGTATTCCCGCTAACTAGATTACTCGTATCAAAAATGCATAAGTCATTAGATCAGATTTTATGTTTTTGTGGATAAACCTTAAGAGTTATCACAAATTACAAATATACAAAAATAGTTCTAAAGAAAATATCTTTTCGAAAAAAATTGAAAAATTTTAGTGTAGGCTCTAAAAAGTTATCACCAAATCTGTATTGCGAGATTTTTGTTTAATACACTTAGAACTTACTGATGAAAACCAAAACCATCTCAAAACGTGACTTCTGGTCACAGAACATGCCATACCAAAAATTATAAAAATCGATCACAACCTACTCTTTTTATGCCAAAATTATTTTGTTTTTCAAAAAACTTTAACTACTTATACCGACTTAACCAGACGATTTTGGATATAGGTAAGTTAGGTTAAATCATCTCATTTTTATCCCAGGAGTGTATAGTTAAGCTATGTCCCAAAGTTTGGACACACCTTGTACAATAGAAGTGATTAGAAAAGCAAATAGGGACATACTTTATGCCTGGCCCTGTATTATATAATGAGAACTATTAATTAATGCAAATAAATGTGGTTAAAATAACACACGCCATACGAATAAAATTCCAAGATTTGTCCATCTGCACTCGATGAAATCACACTACGTAATGGCATCAACATCGGTAACTGGCAACGTGCATTATCACAGCTGCGGTTAGACTGCTTGAGCCAAACGTGAAAGGGTCCCGATTTCACGCTAAATATCGCAACTTTGCACCTACCGCCTTCACCTCTCACAGCATGCTGCAGTCTATAGGCTGTCGAAAAGCTGGGCCAATTCGATCTGGCACAATGAGTCAGTGAAAGCAAGCAAGCGATTATCGCACAGCTTATATTCATGAAATAAAAATCTGGTGTGATACACGCACACAACTTCCTTTTACAGTGATCTTATAATTAGCCAAAAATTTGATTTAAAATTTTTAAGCATTTGTCAAAAATTTTCAAAAATTACAAATTTTACAAAAACGGTACAAAATAGAGTGTTAGTTCAAGAGACAAATTTTCTCTAGAATTTTAAGCTGAATTCAAAAATGTAATAATATACCGGGTGTTCTATTTAAAATAGGAGTTAATAAAAAAAAATAGAAAAAAAACAAAAGAAACCCATTTTAGAAGTATTCAACTGGAAAATCACCTGTCTCACATCAATACACATTAAAAATGTAATAAAAATGTAAAGTTTAAAAAAAATCGTTAGAGCCGCTTTTGAAAAAATCGAAAAAAACTAAAAAATCACAAGAGTAAACACCTACTTCCGGTTATGCGATTTTCTTCAAAAGCTTGCTGTCGCATCTACATAGTACACAAAACTTATATATGAAGTTTCAACGCCATACCTCTTTCCGTTTTTGAGATATTCTGTTCACAGACAGACAGACACACACACAGACAGACAGACACACACACAGACAGACAGACACACAGACAGACAGACCAATGAAAAAAAATATGTTTTTTGGGTTCAGGGGACTCTGAAACGTGAAGATCTGTTGAAAACTCAATTTCGAATTTTTGGGGTGAATCCAATACTTGCTTTATCGTAAAAGGAAGTAAAAATTACTCGTGCCTTGGGTAAACCTTAAAAAATGGAAATAATTATGAAATATAAGTACAACAAATGTTTCTTTTGAAACAAAAAAAACTTGAATGACTAGTTTGTTATGGTAGGGCCATGGTTCCCCGCCACTGATTGCAGAGAATAGGTGCACCCGTTACAGTAACTGACAAGATATACTTGCAACGTTTCTCTCGATAATTCGTTGAAAGATATTTAAACACGAATTTTTTTAATGCCATCTCGGTGCATAATTGTTAACATTCACCTCAAAAATTTACCATTGCTTCAAAATCCTGCAAATTAATCTAGAAATTGTACATACAATAATACGCATGTATAAAATACAACCCACTCAGAAATAGACAAGTACAAAATGAAGATTAAAGTAGGTAGGGGATTTTATATTTAAGGGGGAATTTCATGTTCTGCATACTTGCCAACGTTCACTTCGTCCCGCCTTTCTTGCTCTTAACATCACTTCGTGTTTAAAGATGAATTAACAATCATATGTTCAATAACGCTTTAATGATAACTAACTGTTAGTTGATATCTGGTTAGATTTGTTTTTATCCTGTAAGTTAATTGTTAATATTTTTTATTTCAGGTTTATTTCGGGTCTTTCTTCAATTGTCAAGCGTACAAACCAAGCCCAAAGATTCTATTAAAATGTTAATACGTGGACTCGATTTATAGAAATTTCCACGCCCACAAAACAATTTAATCTAAAAACGCCCCTGAATGCAGCACAATTTACAATCAGTACCTCCGATGGAATCAACAGACTAATTGTGAAGAGATATGACTTCTAACTTGTTAAGTTAGTAAGTTATTGTACCAGCATATACAGGCTCTCGCATTTAAATTTATTTAAATGTAGAATCACTCTGAGGCCAATTTATTACTTGACTTTTGAAATCTGAACGAGCGTAAGTAGCCCACAGAAAGAAAAGGGTTTTCAAAATAACGTTCGACTTGTATTTCAGGACCAACGGGGCTTCAAGAAATCGCGAATGTCATGTCAAGGCGATTGATTTATGGTAGGAACTTGACGCAACTGGCACATGCTAAAGATAGGAGCAGGTTATGTATTTTTCGAAGTACAAACAGTGGATTTTTAGTATTAATAACCATTGTTTTCAGCATTAATTCTTAACGACCTTCTAGTATGAACCAAGCGTACGCAGTTTCTATTTTCGCGTATTTTTACAGCGGCCTGCGTACGCGACCGACGACTTTCAGAAGCTGAAGAGCAAAAATCCATAAGGCAACGACATGTACTACCGGGGCTCAAATGCCATGTCCTGACCTTTTTCCGGTTATTACGAGGAACTAAGGATTGCGTCCGCAGTAGACGGAGTGTATAAAAGAAACTTCTAAATAGAACGATTATTGACACATTGGAAGCCGTCCAAATTTACAGAACGTCCCACATTTATCTCTCCAAGAAGCTTTCGTCGGAATTCCGCATACATGATATATTCTACAGGTTTCGTGTTTCTTAGAAACCTAGCAATTTTTTTTAAAGTTACTCTCATAAAACAAAGGAACGCATACCGTAGTGGCACGCTGTTAAATATTTTGATTATGAAATTATTTATAAAACGTTGTAGGTGTATTACTTACCTAGGCACCACTAAACACGCTCCTATTTCCTACAAGTTTGTCAAGTTCTATTATGAAGCTAAATTAATTACTTTTTGCACGATTGAGCTTTTTAGTTCATTTACTGCAAGAGTGTCCATGACAGTAAGTTGCATTTACGAAAACTGAGCGGTAAGTAATTACTTACCGTTTACAAATGCCAATCAAATTGACACAAGTGACTTCTCAAAGAATAAACGTCATTTTTGATAATTCAACGTTATAATATAGTAATAGTAAAAATAAGTATATAAGTTATTCCAATCTCGTGCAAAATATGCTATAAAAACCGTGAACATTAAGGTTTACCAGCCTCAGGCAACATTGCCTAAGGCCGGTAAACCGTCCTTGCCGTTCTTGATATTTCATCTACTATTTACACAGCCTTCGTTTTGCCTTCGTTTTTATTACTATTATAGAATCAGTATACAAATATAATTTCATGACTAAAGTAACTGAAACTAATCGCAATACTAAAAAAACCATTTGAAGTAGGTAAAACATTAACTTAAAAATAATTTTAAGTAAATGGAAATTGAAGACAACACGTGACTGGCGGAGTTCCAACAGATATATTTGCTTGGTTTTTGGATTTACTCGTAAACAAAAAAAACTAGTGATCACTCTATTTTATTCATCTCTGCAAGTATTTTTTTTCGCTTAGTAATAGTTCAATTTAAACCATTTTGCTTGCATTTTCTGATTCAATTTGCGTTGGTGTACTTACGACTTCCAAGAAATTGCAATTCAACAAAACTTTCGCTTTACACTATCTTTAGAAACAGGGGAAACATCTTATTAAAGTATTAACGGATATTTTATGTAAAAGTGTTTAAGAACATATATTATTCTTTACCAGCCGACAAATCTTCAAGATAAATCGCCGCTCATACTGAAAGTTTATTGACGAAAACATGGACAATACTTACATTAATAATTATCTAGGCATACGGTATCCAGCTTTAGGGTACTGCCAGCAATTCATATAGAGTGTTATATCATTCTACAGCTAACCAAGAAAAATTATCAAAAGCAGCCGACTTCTCAGCCGGAGCTGGTCGTGGGTGAAATTAGAGACTTTAATCACTACAAAAAATATGGTCACAAGTAGCAACTAACCCGAAGCGCTTTGCTAAAACATATGCACGTCGAAAAGGCGCTACCAACAACTCCTGTAAAGGAAAGAGGACAAGGACGCATAAATAAAATCCTAATGAATAGCTAAGGGCGATATAAGTTTTCCTTTAATGTTCGATAGTGCATATACAATAATATCAATTCGACAAGCTAACCAAGAACTCAGTACAGCTCAATCGACGTAAAAAGAGCCGTCTAAAACCAATAATTAAATTTGGGGGTGGGTCTCAGATGAAAGCAAAGTAGAAATTATATAATAATCAAATGTTAGGAATTTGCAGGAAGAATAACTAATACAGGTTGACTATGTTATGAGCAATTCGGATTACTGAAATATTAATTAGTACCCTATATGGTTGCAAAAATGAATTGAAAGAGTCACCAGTCTGAAATGGGACTACGCTGGGCATATTGCCAGAATCCAGGACAACCGGTGGAACAGTAAAATCATCAAATGAAGACCGTGGGAAGGAAGAGAAGGAAGAGGGAGACCGGTTATGCGATGGTATGATGATGTTAAAGAGGTGGCAGAACTAAGGTGGAAGACGAAGCACAGAACAGAGACAGAAGGAGGATACTGGGTGCAACAAGGCTATTAAAAAAACAAAAAAACCTATACTGAGATAACGATATTACTAAAGCAGGTAAAAAGCGCACAAAGAAAAAGTAGCGCTGTTCTCACTAAAGTTAAATTTTGGATGCCGAAACCCACAAATGCAAGAATATTTTCATGGTACGGTACCACAGATGCCAAGTTCTTGGTTCAGATTCGGTACCTAAATTAATAACGAGAACCGCTTAAAAATTAATTAAAATCATAACTAACTGAGCAGGCGTATCATATGCATTTTTAACGATGTAAAGCACAGTTGATAACAAAAAACAAAACAAAATCTGAAAGCCATTACTCTTCATTCACGAAGCACATTAATGTTGTTGAAAATAACACAACTGATTCACCCAGTTCAGCAAGATGGCAGGAATGTTTTTTTTAAATAACTGCGGTACTTTTCACAAGTTATAAAATGTCAACCACTTGACATTAGTATTTTGTAATTGGATATTTCAAGGTCTCTGGATGACGAAAAACAGGTTTTCTCAATTCCGTTTGTCTGCCTGTTGGCGGTATAATTCAAAAACTATTTGTTGGAGGATGACGATATTTTGCATGCATATTACATGTCTGCCTGGCATGAAACCGAGAAAATTTTAGACAAATATATACAGGGTGAGCACCTTAAAAAATTAATTTTGTGTATTTTTGCGTTAACTGAGAAATAAATGAAAGTAATAATTTGCACATAGGTTAGGCTTTACACTTGACAAAAATAAGACCCAACAGATACAGGATAATGTGGCAAAAGAGTAAAAACGTTTCAACAATAAAACCGTTCTGTTAAATACAGCCGCGCGTCGCACTCGTACCAGTGGGGCTGCATGGCTCACTGTAACATATCGATGCGGTTACAATCGCATACGCAGATGATGTAGATCGAATCCCACCGCCGGTAATTTTTTTAAATTGGTAATTGATGTAATTCGCAAAACCAAGGTTTTCATTTTATTGTATCAGTATTATTGGGCTCGTTACGATATTTTTAGCCTTATTTTCCTTTGATTTTTAAGATTGTTTAAAGCCACTTGCGTGGGACGTTAGGGTAAAACAATTCCATGCAACGTCCCTTCCATGACGATTCGTCGGCCCGCTTTTCAATTTGTTTTATTCTCAAATTGATTTAGTTTGAATCACCGAGTGGTTCCTTTTATTGTTACAGCATTATTAGGAATGTTAAGATACTTTTACCCCCAGTTGCATTTGTTTTTTTCAAAATATGTAGTGTCCCAACTTCCACTTCTTTTGCTTGCAAGCAATAATATACAAGTAAGAGTAAGTAAGATACAAGTAATAATTTGCACATAGCTCAGTCTTTATCATTGGCGAAAATGAGACCTAACAGATACAGGTTAAACATCAGAAATGGGACAGAATAATATAGTATCTTTATAAATCAGCAGAAACTCATCGAATTTGAATGCGCCCGTGGCTCAGCTAATCTAGCGGCAAACAAGAAACTCCAGTCACATATTCGCCTAGGTGAGCGGAATTCAAATCCCAGCGGACTACATTTTTTTTAAATTTGCAAACTGATTTAATTCGCACGAGGGAAGTTCCGTGTAAACCTCTTTACAGATTTTTTATAGTTTATATCTAGTAGTATATTAATACCTGTTTCCCGATATTTTGTACTAAAATGTTGTATCAACAATGAATAAATAATAATTTTCTTACTACCGCATTTTGCCAGATTATCTTACTAATCCCCGCACTGATTAATTCTTTTTTTAAGTCTGCATGGTTTTAGAGCTACTTATTGATGTCCCCTATTTCCGACACTATTTTAGGTTATTTAATCTTTAAATCGGTTGCGGAAATCATCCAGCAGTCTCCCGAAATCGTTAGAAATCACTCGCATGCTTTCGAAATCCCCGCAATCTATAGGAATCCCCCGCAATCTTTGAAAATCCCCCGCAATCTTTTCGAATTCTCCGCAATCAATGGAAATCCCTAGAAATCCATTAAATTTCGCAATCTTGTCACATTTTTTCATTAGTGGTTAACCCCTCGATCCAATTCAACAGTTTAAAAAATATTTTGACAAGTTGTTCATTGTAAACAGTGAATTTTAAATACTTCCATCGGTAAGTTACCACGACATTCATTCATTTACTATCTTTAGCCTCTTACCTTTTGGCGTCGAGGACTATTCATACCCCGCGCAATATACAGGGTGTCCCAAAAATAATGGGACACCGATTAGTCATAGATTCCTTAAATCATAACAAATCGATTAAACCTAATATACCTTAGTACAAAGTCCCTCCAGTAAAAAGTTATAGCCTTGAAGTTCATTTTGTTTGATTTTATGCTAATTTTCACAAATGTAAAGATATCGATTTCAATTTTGGCATACATGCTTACTATTATGTAATGCACTAGATTTTTTTTTTATAAACTAGACTTCACTGCAAGAGGCACTTTACCTATATCTTTAAAGTCTTTAGTTTTAACTTTGTTACCGATAACATTTACTTAAATCCGAAAGCGAATTAAAAGTGTAAAAATAAAGTACTCTTTGTTAATAAACGTAAAAGCAACCGTTTACCTTAAAATACCCATCAATGGTTTTTGATTGTCATTAAGACGTGCAATTATCAAGTAGCCAACAATGGGTAGTGATTGTGATCTAGTAAACAACAACGATAAATCGACATTAGTAACAGAAATTTGTTCTTTTATGTTTACGAAAATGCCGCGACATAACGAATTCTCCAATGCTGAAATGTTTGTTATGTCACCGCATTTTCGTAAGCACAAAAGTGAAAAAATTATGTCAGCAACATCATTAATTAATTTATTATTGTTGTTTACTACGAATAGATCACATTCACTATACCTATTATTTTTGTAATCATGGCTACTTGATATTTGCACGTTTTCATGACAATCAAAAACCTTTGTTGGGCATTTTAAGGTAAACCGTTGCTTTTACGCTTATGAACTAAGGATACTTTATATTTACGCTTTTTAATTCTCTTTCGGATAATAACCTAAAATTTATGGTAACCATACTTCTTCAGGACCTTATGCACTGACCGTGTCGATAAGTTGCACTCTCGAGCAAAACATCTTATGCTGGTTGTTTGGTCAGCATTTATCAACTCCAAAACTCTTTTTTCCAGCTCATCGTTGGTTCTTCTATTCCGTTTGCCTGTGATGTTAATGTCTCGGTTGAATATTTGCTTAAACTGCAATATTAAAACTACCTTTTGAATCACCCGCTGCTGCACTTGCTGTAGTTTCAAATTTTGTCACAAACTTGAAAAAACATTTATTTTGGCATAAACATATTTGATCATGGCTGGTCTGTTTTTTGTGAATAAAATGCAAAATATTTATTACAGCTTTTAAGCTGTTTCTATCTTAAATAAGCAACAAATTGAAGTAAAGTAGTGTCAAATTAAGCGCATTCTTTTCTCTTTTGGTTGATACCACTATCAATCTTATCAATTCAAGCGGCAAGCAGGAATCTGCATATATACGATTTCCCATGCTATTTCCCTATGTTCGCACCTTAAGTGTCACCATCGGTAATCTTTACTTAAAGACATATCCTTTTCCGATCTTACGAAGCCATTACATCCTATTTCGCCCAATCCGGCCATTTCTTTCGAAGTTTTCTTAAATAATAAGATAGAAAAGATGATAACTTTGATTCTTTAATGATACGAGTATGATAAAAGTATCAAATTCTTGGCTTCTTTACGGTGGCCACAATTCGCTTTTCTTCGTGTAGCAAATTAAGCACTTGTCCATTTGACGTTTCGGATGAGCTCAAATGTGACTAATCCATGTCTCAGCATAGAGAAAGATGAACCATATAGTACAGTATGATCGCAAACGTTTACCCTCTAGAGGGCTCTGAATTTAAATATACGGAAGGGGCCATAATTATATATAACAGCAATAAGATAACATGAACAACAAAATAAAATGCTTGAGTAAGAAAGAGATGACCATACGATAAAATTATTTTAGTAGGCATGTTTAGTTGACTTATGTCATAATTAAAATAAGCGTCATGCCTACTCGAATATTTATTACTATGTTTATCTCTTTCTTACTCAAGCAATACGTGTTATTTTCTTGTTCATGTTATCTCATTGCTGTTATATATAATTGTGGTCCCATCGGTATATATATATATATATATATATATATATATATATATATATATTGGCAATGGTAAAGGTACTCAATAATATTACCTATACAATTTTCATAGAATCACCTAACTTTGACAGAAAGTTTTATAACGGGTGTTCATAAACAGTCGTCATCCCAGTTGCTTTGAAAAACAAAATGTTATGTCTTTGATTAATTCGTGCAACACAATGAAACGTCATTGAGTACTGTCATAGCGCATTTTTTTCAATTTTAATAGACATACGTTTCTGAAGTCAAAACCTACTGGGATGACGACTGTTTATGAACACCCGTTATTGAACGCAAAGTGGTACTGTGTATGAAAAATGGAGGAAATCACTTTGAACAGCTGTTCAACAAAAATGTTTGTATTTGTTAAAATGACATTCCTGATATAACTTTAAACTGACAGATATAAAATTTACTACCACGAATACCAACAAATCTTTTTAACAAAATAATTCCACAGCCCTCTAGCTAGAGGATAAAAATTTTCGATCATACTGTACCTTCTCGTATTTTCCAATTTATATTTCTTCGTAAAAGCTTAGTTCGCCATAATTCAACAATCAAGGTATTTGAAATGGTTCACCTTCTCCATACTGATTTGTCTTACTACCATCCATTTCGTTGTCCCGGTATTTCTTACAGCCTTTGGGACGACTTATTGCATCTACTAAGTTGAGCATGTTTAGGACATCTTCGAATATTGAGCAAGTAAGGTTGACTCATCTACTATTCTTGATTATTTCGCCAACAAATTTTACCCCTTTCAGATTGTATTTCTTCAGAATAGTGAATGATATGGGGTGACATTACACAATCCGGTCCTACTCCTCACCTAATACAGATTTTGTTCGTGGTGGCATTTTATACACCTTGACACTGGTAGCTTAATTCAGTTAAAAATTCAATAAATGTTTGAAATACCAGGCCGCAGTTTTGTATTTTGGTTATACCGGGTGGGCATAAATATTTCCTTGAATAATACTAAAATTTTCTTGATTGAATTCACGTTGTTTTCATTTTAATAATGCGCTTTCCGTACTATTAGGTTTTCCTTCAATTCAACAGTATACATTCCTCGAATTTGTTGCACTCTCTTTGGATAAGTAGTACTATATACACCGATATGCAATATGTTTGTAAATCGATCTACACATTAAAACTTCATTCAAGAAACATCGTGGAAAATTGTTTTCGCTTTCAATGTGAATATACATACAAGTCGAAAAATAATAATTCCACCATCGCCTACTTTTTTTGAACAGCAATAATATGCAACGTTTGTTGAATTAATGGCACACACTGTACATTGTTAAATATTCATAATCAACATTAAAAATAGATTCATCTCGTTATGGAAACCCACAATCAATTGTTTCGTTATTGTTTAGCCTAAGCCTACTAACAACACAGATATGCTTATATGTATATGCTTAATTTTGTATGCACTAACAATTTGCTGTTTAAAATTACATTGTTGAACAGAAAGGCATACATCTACATCATTGTAAAGCCAATTTATTGCAGTTTTTAATTACACTCTGCAACTCATATGGTTCCATTAAAAAATAAGGGGTCAGAACTTGCATAAGTTTGACAGTAGTGTAGTGTACTAGTACTAGTTGAAAGAGTTGTTAGCTGTTTGATGCTACTGTATAATTTTTTATTCAATATGCTGTTTTAGGTACAATTATATGCAATTATATACCTACTAGTTTTAAAGCTGTTTCCACACATTATGTGAAAATTTGCAATGTGCTGATTTAAAGAACAAGACATACTGATTTCTAAAAACAGTAGGCGATGAATGGAATAATTAAACCGATATCTATATGAATAACGAAGTTATGTTATGTAAATCGATCTACAAATGCGCTGTATATTATTCAATGAGGTAACTGTAATATTTGAAACATAATGTCCCAGAATTTTAGTAAACATAGCAACACATTGAAAACGTAAGAAGTTAATTAAAAATGTAACAATTGATTTTTGTAAACATGCAAACAACAATGTTCGTTCTGAACCAACCTGTAATCTTAAAGCAGACAATCTCACACCTTGAAACTAGTAATTTACGCCCAATTATGCATTCATCTTTAAATTTACAGTTACCATTGGTATGGCTGCATAATTACAACAGACCTGCTTACTTACACTGACAATTATCAATTACGGAGAATATCGTCAGTAACTTGTACTCATGCGATAAAAAACGAAAATAACTATGGCTATAAATAAAAAACCCAAAGAAAACAATTTATTTTCGATCTCCTGTCCATGCCTTAAACAATCTTATTGATTTATTTAAGACTAGAACCAAATAGAGCTCAACGATATTAATTCCTTCTTTAACAAATACCCAGACGATACATTCATCTTAATTTGAATGTAACTTCCTTGGTGCCTCCTAAAGGAAACCTTGAGCTGTCGGGTGTGGAAAATTTGACTGTTTTAAAGCGCTAATAAAAAGATGCAAGATTGTAGGAGATTAAACGAGCAATGTGGTACACCTCCGCATTTCATTAAATGTGTCGTTACTACAGCTTCAGCCCGTAAAAACTCCCAATTTAATTCCGTCCTCTCACTGGAATTATTTAATTTTTTAAATTGAGCCTGCAAACATGTGCTTCGTATGCGGGAAAAGGGCGTTGGAAAGCAGACTCTTAAAGATTGCAATCGGTTGTTTTTAAAAATTTATCTTTTAAGGTTACGGGTGAAATACGAGCAGAGAAGTTATGCTGAAGGCGTTCCACGTAAAATATTAGATGCCTTCCAACCGATTATTCGATGAGTGTAGAACCTATTTCCTGATTTTATAAGTCGATTTCATTAACAACTTTGCAAAAATTGAAGCGCTGCTTTCATTAGCGTAGATAATTAAAAGCTATGAGAAAGTGAAAAAAGTCAAAACATGCTGTAAGCGATCAGTACGAGTACATTTCATTTAAATATTTGATATTATACGCCCATGCCCACCATGCTCCAATAAAGAACTCTTGGCATTAATAGAAACAAATTTACCTATGTATGAGCAACACACCGCCTGGTTACTATTATATAGTAATTCCTAAACTCAATTAATCGAAACAATGTTCTGCTGTATTAAACCACAAATTTATGTTCCGCATTTTTTAAAGAACAATTACGCATATACGCCTAAGCAGTCAAATTTAGTAGGTTTTTGCAAAGGAATGGCAATGATTTAAGTCATGCATCAACCTTGAGCAAATCAATTAGCCGTTGGAGATTCTTCACAGTCAATTTGAAATAAGGTGATTTATGCATTTTTCATTATGTTCGCGGAATTTACCACTCGCACTTTTATCTGAAATCAGGCCAAGTTTTTATGAAAATCACTTAATTATGGGAACACTAATGTAACAGATTGGATTTTGTTATTACAGTTTTAATTAAACTGTGCAGAAAAGCTCATATATCATGGGAAACGTGAAAAATTTAGATTAAACCACCACTGATTGACAAATTGCCAACAATTTTGTGTTAATTAAATGCACTTTTAGTTTAATTCATCATTGTTTAAATAATAGAGAGAGCGATTTCCATACGTTCATATTTTTTCCTTACTTTTCAGTAGCACAGTTGATAATACACAGTTCCCTTTCTCTCTCAGAGTTATGAGCCATCCGAATAAATGATGGCTAATGTAATATTTAAGAAATAAAATTGCCACGTTTAAGATTTATTTTGATTTACTAAATTGTTGTTCATGTTTTTCTTGGCGAAAGTTATTTAGCATCAAAATTCGTTAGTCGGCCGTGCGCCACCCTGTATCACCAGTATTCAATCTCTTCTTATATATTCTTTTCAAGAGCTCTTGCTTAATTCCTGTCCCAACTCATTGTCGCCTTCGTTCAAAGTATAGGCATAAATGCATGTGTTATCTCCATATGTGTAGCTATGTCTATTTCTTCTTGGGACGGCCTCTATTTCTTCAATCTTCTGTCTTGAAGTTTATAGTTTAACATTTGTTTAAGTTATCTATGTTCCTCCATTCTTTCCATTATATAGTCTCCATCGTTTTCTGTGCTGCGTTACGCTGGCAATGATTCTAATTAATCTTCAATAGATTCGTTTCTGATTTGGGCTCGCAAATTAACACGTTTAACGCGTCTAAAAAATGTCACATCAAAAGTTTGTCAACTTAGATCTATATTTTGAGGTATAGGTAACCAATCTTCACTGTGGCATAAAACCGGAATAGCCCATTATTATAAATCTTGTTCTGGCGTCTTAGTTTTTGTATTGTGTATTGTGCCGCATATGTAATGAAAATCGTTCATCGTTAGAATCCATAGATTGAAAACTCGATACTTTCTGAAAGCAGTTTTATTCTTTACTTATTAGAACCAACTGTTTAAGCGATTGTTGACGATTCTGCACATCGTCCGTATGTTTTTCGAAGACATTAATCTGTCATAAGAACACAAACAAAAATTGGACAATCCGGTGAAGTAGTTTAGTGTTGGCAGTCAGTAGAATGACTCAAGGTGTTCCCGTTTTTTAAAACGGACAGAGGTCAAATTCGTACTGTTCGTAAACAAGGGATGTAAGCGCCATAAAAGCTGATGCTGGCAACACGTTGAAACAAAAGTTCCCATCACTACAAACAGTGAACAAGTGAGCTGCGATGTTTAAGCTTGGACGTCAGAGCTGTGAAGATGACCCCCGCAGTGGAAGCTCATCAATCGCGCTTACATCAGAAATCGTTGAAAAAGTCCAAGACATTCTACGTCAAGCGGCTGAGGCCACAAGTATCTTAATTGAACGGTCAAATTATATAATTACCAACGTTTTGGATAGGAATAAGGTCTCGGTACGTTAGGTGCCGCCAGTTTATAACTGTGGATGATATTTGGGTTCAACACTACACACCTGAAACCAACCAGTCAATGTAATAGAAACGTCTTGGATCACCGAACCCAAAAAATTCAAACGTCCATATTTTGGCGTGCCAAGGGTATAATCCTAATTGACTATTTGGAAAAGGACGCTTCGATAAACGTTCGATATTATTGTGCTAAGACAAAAATAAAACTTAAGACAGTTAATATGTATGTATAATTGCTAAACTTGAGCCAGGTTAAGAAGGCGAGCCATGTAAATAAAGATTCTGACAGTTCTCAGTGCGGCTTAAATCAGTTTCACACGGTGCACATTCTACGTAAACGTCCGTTGGAAGTCTCGCACAAATCGAGTGCAGATAATTACCGCACAACAAAACAACGCTCATTCCTCCTCCAGTGTAAAGGCGTGCATAACGGTGTTCAACTTTATCTTCGAAACGGCCAACCAGAGAACGGCTTTCTATCACGTGATTTTCACCGACCACGTGCGTTTGTTTACTTGGCTCGCCTTAATAACTTGGCTGAAGTTTAGGTATTTCTAACTTATAAAGCCTCATTTAAGCTAATCAAATAATACTAAAACATCTATCAATAGTTGTTCCAGTATTTTTGCGTTGCATAGTACATACATTAGAAAAATTCGTGGTACAGATGGCAGAAAATGCTCTACTTGAAGCGCAAATGAATGTTATTTCATCATGATAACGCTCCGTGCCATACCACCAAATCTACCACAGAGAAACTTCCTAAATTGCATTTCCAATGGGTCTCTCACCCACCGGATTCTCCCAGTAACTGCTTTTTATTCCCAAACCTGACCAGTAAGAAATTTCAATGAAATGAGGAAGTAATTAATTGGTTTATAAAAATGGTTTAAACCAATGCCGACAAGGCTTCAGCTCTCCGGTCTGACGTCAGCACAAGAAGGTCGAATTGGCCAATGCGAGCCTCTTATCTCGAGGCTCGAGGCGGAGTAAATTCAACTAAAATAAAAGAATTGTTTAAGCCCGTAGAGTACCGTAGGAATAAATGTATTGAGCTCGCAACTCTTTTAAACTGATGAAGGAAATGTAAAAACTGTAATTTCAGAATCGCACCTTGATATTTCAACAATTCAGCATATATTTTATGGTTGACTGGTGTTTTTAGATTCTCGATTCTCATTTAGCTCCATTCGTTTTGCAATTGCATTACTGCTTCTGTTTGTTGGTCTTCTTCTTCTTCTTTCTCATTTCCCAGTTATGCCTTACAGCGTTGGGTCCTCGACCCATTTCCTATAGCTGTTGTGGTCTTTCGCCAATCGTTTAACTTTTTCGATGTTTTTCTCTTTTCCTAACCTTCTTGATATTATATTCCCATTGGAGTCGGCGCTACCTCTTGTTTTTCGTCCTTCAGCTCTCATTGCATGTGTGTTGCCTGGGGCATTTTTCAGTGTCAATGCGCAGTAGATGGCCATACCAATTTAATTGTTTCTGATCTATTTCGTTGATCACTGGCTGTTGGGCTAGCTCGTCTCTGATACTTCTGTTTCTAATTCTGTCTTGTTTTGTTTTTCCTAGTACTCTTCAT
The DNA here is from genome assembly GCA_940337035.1 of Agriotes lineatus. Lineage (NCBI taxonomy): Eukaryota > Metazoa > Arthropoda > Insecta > Coleoptera > Elateridae > Agriotes > Agriotes lineatus. The sequence goes on from OW679196.1 coordinate 127,930,751, forward strand.
ACATATTTATCCTCGGATACTGTTATCTTTGATCAGTGTTTTCTTATATTATTGCCCAGGATTCTGCTCCGTATAGTAATATGACACGGAATATTGTTTTGTAAAGGTGCATAGCCTATTAGATTTTACACTTAATAGTTCTGCTCACCTATTAAGGTGTTGTTCCTTTGGTAATACAGTGTATTTTCTGTGTCTATTCTGTTCCCAATTTCTTCTTCTATTCGTCCATCTTTATTTATTATTGATCCCAGATATCCAACATGTTCCAGATATTGCAGTTGTTTTCCTCCTGCACTTATCGGTGCACCTGGTACTCGCTCTTCTTTTTTTCGGGTAGTATTTTTTTTCACATTTATCGTATTTCTCCTCTCCTCTATGTTGTTTTTCCATTTATCTACGTTGTTTTGATGTAGTGTTGTGTTTCCTGCCATTATCAATATGTTAGCCGCGTATATAAGGTCTCGCGTCATTATGGGGTTTAGGTTCTGTTTATTGTTCGTTGTAACTACCACAAACTTAATAGTATTGCTACTATTCCTCACTTGTAATTGTTTCTATTTCGCCTGCATCTTTACCAGTTTTATCGAGAGGTTTTACGATTTTGTATGTGACTTAATTCGTTATTGGGTAGAGCCACAGTTCCAATAGCTGCAAGTTTTGCTCTTGTTGAATTTCAATATATTCTATAATTGTTTTCTATTTTTTAAAACCAGTGCAAATCCTCTTATCGAACACCTCAAGATATGATACAACACTACTAATTTAGTATTTTTTGAGAAAAAAAGTAAAGCGCTCATTACTTACATCGATTTTTAAGTATATCTCTAATACTTACTTAGTGGAGACTGACTAACGTGTAGTCTTGACAATATTTTGTGAATACTAATTAATACTTTTTAAACGTTATTTGACAAAAAATATGTATGTTAAGTAGTTATCTATTAAGCAGAAAGTATATTGCAATCGATTAACTATCTGAAAACTACATGACATGGAATTCGTTGAATGATTTTGAAAAAACTATACAAGTTTTGCTATTTTGCCAAATAATTAATCTTCAAGCTTAACCAGGTCCTAGTAAATCTAGAATAAGACTGTAATTCAAAATCCGAAACAGCTCACGCAGAGAAAAAAATTAAGGCAAGGTGAAATACATTTGCAGTTTAGCTACATCAAATTTTAGGTAAAATAAAATTTAATATGAGTACACCATCATTGCTATTTATGAATAAAGATTTTTTTGTTAATTACCAATTAAAACATGATCACTGTTGAGTAAATATAGTTGCTTCGATAAAATTACCAGACTATATTTAAATTTCATATTGAAAAAATTTATTGCCGCTTTTCAGATGATCTTGACTCGTTCTGTTTTGTTACTATAACAAGCAATATTTTTATGTTCGTTCCATAACGCGTGCACATAAATTAAGCATACAAATATAAAGTCGATTGGAATTTTAATAACATACGAAATCTGGCTATTTATATCCTACACTTTTCAAATTAGCAGCTGAAGTCGTGTCATGCTACTTAATAAAACCGTGTGGAACAATGCAGATCATTCCACAAATGACAACCGTGTAGGCCAAATATATTGCTAATCTACATTCTGCAATTTCAACAATGAGCACGCGCCTAAACACAATCGCAGTAACTTTCTACAGGCTATATTTGACATTACGAGCCGCCTCATTATCCCAAATTATTTAATTTGCTCCACTTAGAGAGCAACACCCCGTATGACCGAAACTTTCGAGTGTCATCGACATTCGCGATTCCGCTGACAGCCTAGTTAATAGTTTTGATTAGAAAAAGCGGCAGCAAATGACTTTCAGATCGTCCGGGAGATTTTTCTGTATCACCACATCCATCTGCGGCTGATAATGAATTTTCTCGCTGGGTACGGGGAGAAAGTGACGCGATGACTCGAGCCACTATTAAAATATGGTATGGTATAGGTACATGACTCAGGAAAAAACCGGATATATACATTTTACGTATTATAATGAGCCCACTTATAGATGGCAATCGAAATTTATTGGACTACTCGGTGCAGCCGCCGCTACAACTGCGTTTTAAGGACCCAAAGAAACGTAACGACATTTTTACGCCAGCAGGAGGAAAGAAACATTAAATTAGAGGCCGCTGCGAAACAAAGTCGAGAATATTCATAAAGATAATTGGCCTCTTCCTCTGTAACTGGTCGTAATCCGCTCTTCACATTTTAGAACACGGTGCTTATTTCGACACTTTTTGTGGGCGACAGTAACAAGCACCCAAGCGTTTTGAATTACTTGTAATGACTGAGCTTAAATTAGCCAATTTTTTTAAACGAGCTGTTGATAGAGAGCTTTTGAATGACGTCGAGCTTTGTCAAACGGTGGAAATGAAGCGCAGCGTCTATTTAAATTGTTATCAGTGCAGTAACTCGGCTTTCCATCGCTAGATGTCAGCAACTGTGCTGTAATTACTCACCATGACAATAAACAGCAATGCATCAAAAATTGCCTATACGAAACAAAGCATTATAAAGACAGTCGAGTTTTCAATTTATTTTATGTGGAATTTGAACATATAAAATGAAAATGTACTTCTTTCAAGGAGTTGATATAAACTGCAAAACCTTCGATTAATATAACCCAATAAATGCAATTTTACTGCATGCATTACAATAAATATCTGCGTTTAACACCAACATTAATTAAAATATAACTGAAGCCAACTCAAAAACAGAATAGCATCCAAAAAACTAACGCGGCACACGATTAACCACTTAACATCTGTGTAATGTTTTAGACGTATTTCCGCTACTCATAAATATTCAGAAAACCTCAAATTTCATCGTCTTCAAAACGTACAGTTAACATGTGAATTATATTATGATACGTTGCCAACTGCTACTTACTAGAAATCTACATTGATAATTCTTAAAACTGTAATATCTATTCAGTTATATGGAGCTAGATGTTCATCATAAGTGTTTAAAAGGTTAATTGGTTAACCCACGACCAACTACTATAAATTTCATATCTGCATCTTAGCTTCTTATCGGAAGAAGTTTCTGTAATCTATAAAAAACATTCTGGACTGCCGGAAAATTAAGAATGCAATTGTTTTCTTTTAAGATCACAAACAACGTTTAACTTCCAGAAAAATGTAATTAACATCATACGTTTCTCGTAATAGTAATTTACACAACTAGTTTTGAGTCATACTTTTTTTCATGAATTTGCAGTTTGATAACGAGGGCGAAGCCCGAGTTCATCAAGCAACTGAATGAAAAAAGGGACTTTCAAAACGTGTTGTACACGTAGTTTTTTTTGCATAGCGATCACTTGGTCGAAACTTAGTAGAAAATGACTTCGGAGTTGAAAACTGTCAAATTGACATTTCAATAAAATATTTAAAAAAAGTGTACTTTTTGTGACGATTTTTGGGTTAAAAAAAGTGGAACTTTCAATAAGATTTTTAGTTAAAAAAAGACGGCTTTCACGATCACTATGCAAAAAAGAAGGTTTTACGCATCACAGTGAAAAGCTATATATAGCAAACTATCAGAAATATCTACATTTTCCTGTTTTAAGTTAATCGACAATCGATATTTTAAATATTATATGCAAATATTTAATATAAGAAAACAAACTAACATGAAAATCTACCATCTGCTTAATAACGAGTGTTCGAAATAGTATTATCGATATGTCATGGAATTTGAACGTGTGTTCTCACTCACCTCACACTATAACCTCAAATTGTATTCTTAACAGAAGCTTGACAAATAATACTTCCAATATTATGTTAATGGAGCAGTGACGCCAGATTTTCAATTTTCTAAAAATTATAGCTCACATACGATATATCCAAGATCCAAGAGAGTGAACATATTTTAAATATGTGCTGTTGAATTAAAGATACATATATACATTTTCAAGTACCTGAATCACTTACGTCAGCGTAAAAATATATTCAATATGGCGTACAACAAATTAGTTAATAGTTTCTGCACAATGAAGGATCATCTATTATGTCTACAAACAGGAACACCTGACGTAAAAAGTTACTTGATAAATGGTTTATTCTACAGGTTCTTAAAGTTCAATTTTATAATAAAGTTATGACGAAACCAAATTTCTAAATAATTTGAAATAAAAAAAAATCTGGTGTGATACACGCACACAACTTCCTTTTACAGCGATCTTATTAATTAGCCAATTTTAATTTTTAAGCATTTGTCAAAAATTTTTAGAAATTATAAATTCTACAGAAACCGTACAAAATAGAGCGTTAGTTGAAGACAAATTTTCTCTAAAATTTTAAGCTGAATTCAAAAATTTAATAATATACCGGGTGTTCTATTTAAAATAGGAGTTCCTAAAAAAATAGAAAAAAAACAAAAACCCAATTTAGATGTATTCAACTGGAAAATCACCTATCTCACATCAATTCACATTAAAAATATAATAAAAATCTAATGTTTGAAAAAAAAATCGTTATAGCCGTTTTTGGAAAATCGAAAAAAACTGAAAAATCACAAAAGTAAACACCATACTTCCAGTTATGCGATTTTCTTCAACTGCTTGCTGTCGCATTTACATAGTACACAAAACCTATATGAAGTTTCAACGCCATACCGCTTTTCGTTTTTGATATATTCTGGTCACACACAGACAGACAGACCAATGAACAAAAACATGTTTTTTGGGTTCAGGGGACTTTAAAACGTGAAGATCTGTTGAAAACTCAATTTCAAATTTTTGGGGTGAATCCAATACTTCATTGTAAAAGGAAGTAATAAATTTAGTACCACAATCCGGAAGTTGTAACAACACAGTTCTAGAACTCACTTTGGTTTACTCCGCCATTAACGATTGGACTCAAAAACATGAAGTTGTAATTCGTGCAAATGCTGTGCAATTTAAATTATTATACTTTAATCTAAGACAAAATACTAGTAAATAATGATAAGATCTAAGACAGTAGCAATACCGTTTAAATAGTGTAACTTCAATAAAATTATTTGTAGTTTATTATTGCGACCTATGTAAATAACTGTGCCTGTAAATGAGATCTTGAACAAAATTTTCTCTAGCAAAATGGTCGAACACAGGAGTAAATTATACCAGAACTTAATACTGCAAATTGTTGATACGTCGTTCTTATTTAACTGTTGGTCTCCATGACACTTCAAGTTTGAGAACAATTGTTATTCAATTACGTAACTAAAAAAAGTTTTATATGCGTTGTTTTCGGATTGTAAGCTAAAACCTAAGCAATTATTTTGTAATTTTAAGTAAACCTTGACTAGAGTTAACATTTTATATAGTTGTATTCACATTGCTAATCTGTGGCTTCCTCTAAAATCAGCTTTATATTTAAAAGTCTTTTAAATAATTATTTATTAGGAAATATTTTTATTAATATTAAACTCTTCAAAATTATCAAAGCCGAATCAAAGCCTTCCACCTGAAAGCGAATATTGTGAAAAAAATATTTCACTTCTAAAACGACAATTGTAGTTTTCGATGGATTAAATAAATATAATGAATTTTCAAAGCTTAAAACGTTTACTAATTTAGCTTTTCGATTTAGTGGAATTAGCGAAGGCAAATCAAAATTTGCAGTTCGGAAATAGTTATTCATGCAATGATTATGTAAACTAAGACTTTTTTGTAGATGAGAAAATTCTACTATGTATACTCTGCATGTATACTGGTACTGTTTGAACGACCTTAAGTCTAGTCTTTTAGAAATTATGGAAGGAGAAGATAGAGTAAAGACGATGAAAGCAGTGGATTGTTGGGACACATAATAAGGAAACAAGATACGAGTGTAATAAAAGAACTAACATTATGGAAACCAATAGCAATTAGATCAAGAAGAAGGCTAAAGATAAGATGGTACGATGAAACTGTAGAGGACTTAAGAACTATGAACATAGAGGGCTGGAAAATAGGAAGGAATAGCGAAAGATGGCAGAAAAAGTAAAAACACACAGGTAACTATAGAAGGAAATAGAAAGGGAATTAATGGAGACGAATCCCTTCCGACAAGAGGATTTTTACCTTCGGAAAGAAGCGGCTACATTCTGAAGAGATAATTAAATTATTTTTTTCGGTACGAGAATTTCTACCAATTTTATTATCTTTTATAAATGGCAAAATAATAACAGTTTGCAGGCCTGTTGTTTGGCTATTCAAGCCTGGTTACTTTTTTACAGGCCCTGCAAAAAACTTCTATTTTACGTACGCAAAGTAGTTAAAAAGATCTTGGAGAGGTTGTGAGAAAATAAATAAAATGCGTTTTTAAGTGGACGCAAAAATAATAAACAATTTTTATTTGCGTAACTCCTTGAAAATATGCATACAAATATATCGCAACAGCGTAGGGAAAGAAATGGAGTAAATTATTATGGCCTCGGTCGTAGTTATAAATAGTAATTGAAAAATAGCAAACTTATTGAAGACAATATATTTTTCTAGGTATTAATGTTTAATCGACAGTAAAACAATAGATAGAAACTGAGTTGTTATTCGTCTTGACTGTCTTGAGCAATATACCTTTTCCAAGCCGTTTAAATTTTACAATTTAGCAATCCACAAACGACTCTCAAATGAAGCTCATTGACAAACTGCATACTAAATACAATTTAGCTTTTTAGATATACTTGTACATAGTGCAGACAATTTTTGGGGACATCTTTGGAAATATATGGAAATGCTCGACACTTTGGGGAATTTAAGGGAAGGTAATAATATGTGATATGTGACCGCCAAAAAGTCAGTAGGTATCAAATGAGAAATTTTTTCATTTTTTATTTAAAAAGAAGTTTTACGGCAATGATTTGTGCTTCTCTGAAAACTAATTCAGCATCTATCAAATATACCAAGTGATTTTTACTTAGAAATAGGCGTTTTCGAAAATTGTCAACATCCAAAAAGTGCTATTTTTCGGAAATTAGGATTTAATGAGATTTTTTTAGGGCATATTAGTTTTAGCTAACTGAACAATCTCAAGGCCAGAAAACAATGTTTTGCTTTAACTTTCGCAAACATTTAATTTTTCAATTTTTTAAATATTTTTCAAAATTTCGCATACCAAAACTTAAGTTCCAAAATTATTCTTTTATATTTTTTATTAGTATTTATCGAAAAGTAATATGTTCGCATACGTTTTAAGTTTTTGGTGCAAGGCGTTTGTTAGGACAAATCTTTTTCGTGCGTGTTTGTTGGAAATCTTCTAGAACGCCGGCGACTATTGATAATAGGAAATTTTTGGAAATCTACCAGGAAATTTCCACTTACTGCAGTTTTGACAAAAACCGTATAATTTTAGTATTTAGGTATTTGTTTTATTATTATTTTTAATAAAAATATTTTCTTTACTGTTTTTCTTTCTCATTCGTGATATTATCTATTAAAATATAACGCGTGCTTAAAAAAATCCTATAGAAATATTTGCAAAAATGTTCGGCAATTATATTTTTCTAACAAAAGCATTCGTGCCTCCACTCATGCTCTTATTGAAAAAAATAGCTGAAGAACCTATTTTCAAATATTTCCAGAAAATTTTAATCTACTTGCATTTCTACTGAAAATCGTACGACACTCATTAATGACCAATAGAAAAATTAGTTCACGAGCCGTATCCAAGACAACAAAAAAATGTCTTGGAAATTTTTTGTAGGTAGATATTACTTCTTTTTAGGGTTTGTGTCGTTACGATTTTCTTACCGAGTCTGCATTCGAGCACTAATTCATATCCGGAAATTATTTTTCGTGCATTCAACAACGTCCTAATCTGCCCTCGCGTACGACGTTGTTGGAACGCACTCAAAAAAATTTCCGGAAAGAATTAATGCTCTTATGAGATTATATATGTAAGTAGTACGACACTCATTAATGACCAATAGAAAAATTAGTTCACGAGCCGTAACCAAGACAACAACAAAATTTCTTGGAATTTTTTTTGTGAGTAGACTAACCTAACTGTGAGGTTTGTCTCGTTACGATTTTCTTATCGAATCTGCATTCGAGCATTAATTCATATCCGAAAATTATTTTTCGTGCATTCCAACAACGTCGTAATTAGGACGTTGTTGGGATGCACGAAAAATAATTTCCAGATATGAATTAATGCTCTTATGAGATTATATGTGTAAATTAATATCTATTTAAATGACTTCTAAAAACTCTAGTCTACCCCCGCTAATTAATTACTTTTATGAAAATCCTGTAAATGTTCTTTTATGGTGATTTAGGAACTTCCAAAATTGTGAGTCAAAATTTTGTGTTTAGTTTGAAAATCACATTTTAAACAACTTTTATTTGTAAATTGTTTCTCTATCTTGGATAGTAAATGCATTTTTCGCAATTATTTAAAAAAAAATGTAAAATTTGACCGATAACGGAAGTCACGTGATAATCTTTGTGTGGCCCAATTCTAACGTTTTTAACCACCTCGGATCTTCAGATTTGATTTTCGAAAAAAAAACTCTAAATTAAAAAGTTTACATTTGAAGCCAACTTTTGACGATCACTATACACTATACTATATCCGCCTATCCGGGGACACACTGTATATTCAACTACTATTTTGATCAAATTAAATTATATGTTTTCGGAAAAACTTGACAAGTGTCAAATTTTGAATATTTCATTCAGAAAATTACCCGTTTTTGCAGCAAATTTAGTTAAATAATTTCTAACTAAAATCCACTTAAACTGATATAGATTATTTATATGATTTTGTATGTGGATTTGATGGACTTCTGTTTAATGCAGTAAAATAAAATCGTGTGTAATTCCAGCTTGTTTAGGTTAGTTGCAGCCTTTGATCGTGTTTGTTGTAAATATCCCTAATTGTTTGTTTCTTTGTAAGCACAATATGCGGTGTAACTGTTTAAAAGTAATCAAAAGCTGAGGTCTAAGGTTAGGCTTGCCAACTCTTATTCACGGATATGCGGGAAACCAGAAATTAATATGCGGGACTTGGCCAAAAAAAGCGGGACTTGCCTACAAATGTACAGAAATGAGAGAAAAACAATTGTAATAATTTTTTTATCAGTTTTATTTAAAATTTGAAATAAACTTTGAGAAAATTCTTCGCTATTACAAAGTAATCGTAACAAAAAATTTGAATACGAATCAGTAAATAAATACTTTGCTCAAACAAGTTCAAAATTAGTTTTTGTTTTTGAAAGAGTACTTGGCACATTTGAGCTATTTTTTATTCTTCAAAACGTAATCATAAAAATCTTTGCAATTGTACTGACAGTCAATTTTTACTTGCAGTTCTGCCTTTACATGTTCAACACTCAGTCTATTTCTTGAATCAGTCCATGCGTTTCCACAAAGTGAAGATTCCCTCTCAACAGCGGCGTTAGCACATGGAATGAACACAATAAATTTGAAAATCTTTAATAAGTTCGGTGTATTCGAATGCTGAAATAGTTCATGCCAAGCTTCATAGATTGATTTTTTTTTTCATTTGACTGTGGTGTTTGTTACGTTCCTTAGTAATTTTATTTACAGTTTCCTTAACACTGCAAAACTCATCATAAAGTTCGTCCATATGTATGAGTTTGGTGAGTGATAATTTTTCACAACACATAGAGAGATCCTTGTAATTAAATGTATTTTCCAAAGCAAATATTCGCATTATTTCCAAATTATTCTCTTCCGAAAAATCAAAGTGATCGTCCAGGTATTTGAATGCATTTTTGTACCATGTAATCAAAATAATTTTGATGGACTCTTGTTCATCAATTGTGAAACTGGTTAGGGCATTTGCGCAAATAAATCCAAAGATTTTGTCGTTCATTTGAAGCGAACGCGTGTATTACACTGTGGTGTGACTCACATACAGTGTGTGTCACACTCATTCGGCGGGCGGCGCGGGCTTTACTATAAAGCGGGACAAGTAGCGTCCCGCAGACATGTATCACGGGACGCATTATTTGAGACGTGGAAACGGGACGTCCCGCCTCACGCGGGACGGTTGGCAACCCTATCTAAGGTCCTAGCACTTTCAACTTTTGAATTGATTTAAATTTATATAGAATCCGTATTTTTACGTGCAGTTATTATTATGTATAAACATTTCTTTATAAAGAAAATGTTTAATTTATTCAACCCGGTTATTTTATACTTTAAACAAAAAAATCTACATGTTGATACAACAGTGATTCCGATATTCATTTTCATATGTATAGAATAAAATAATAAAAAACGTAAACGTAAATGTTTTCCTGGTCCTCTTGAATAAACCTTCACATTCAAAATACAAAAATGCCTACATCACAGTTTTATTTTAATGATAATAGCCGAATCTGAAGTTATGGCAGCTAAAAGTATAAATCTAATTATTTATATAGCAGTTTTATTGTTTCATTTTTATTGGATTCAATGGACCATTTCGTAAATATTTTATCCTCATTTTATTTTGGGTGTACAATTTAAAGGTAATGCGAGTTAATTTGAGGAAAATTTAGGGTAATTCATAGGAAAGGCGTGGCAAGTTGACATTTTAGGGTAATTCAGAGGCAAGGTGAGATAAAATATGAGGAAATTATGGGGAAATTCTGAGGCAGCTTCCAGGAAATGTTAGTTATTGGAGGCAATACATAGGAAACACAACCACAGGTGACTAGAGGACATTTTATGAATTTTTTAGGGCAATGATTTTTACAGTAAAACAAGCTCGTGATCAATCCCTTGGAAAAACTCTACAATTTCAACATTTTTTCAAATTCAGTTCAATTTTATAAATGATTAATCATTTTTAGAAAAAATAACTCATAACTCATTATTCCAATTTAAAAATTCGGTGAACTACTAACTAACTTTGCTCTAGCCACACGAATCTCCAAAAATGTTAATTCGCTGTGCGCAGTGGGCTTAATTCTCACAACTGCTTCAATTAATTAATTAGATTCCAGTCCGACTGAATCACACTGTTCGTTAGCCAAATCACGTCCAAAACCCGTCAGTGACGTTTAAAACGCATTTCCTCTTGGGATCGCATTACACGGTTAAGTAACTCTTCGAATCTGGGTGAAAACAAACAATCGCGTTAATTTACCCACTTCGGCGGAACAATGGAGCAAACGAGAAAGTTCCGCAAACATGCATGCACATACTTTTGTCATTGCGACCGTTCAATTTGTATGCCCGCATGAAAGTAAATACCTGCATTTGCGCTCGGCGGACTTTTTACTTCATATTTATATGGGCATTTAACAGAGTTTGAGTACCGCGGAGAAAGTGCGATAGGTTTCGCCGGATGGCTGTCAGCGCCGTCTGCATCTGATACCGGTGATGCTCCACGCCATATTTATAACTCCAGCCTGAATTCACGCTAACGGGATCGGAACCACTTCCTGGTCCCATTTGCCTCTGACCTTTGGGTCACACTACGCCGCAACTGCACTTGCAATTTTACAGTTTTTTTTTCGGGGCAACGACAATGTAACACGGAACCTGTATTTCGAATCGGCTGATATTGTGCAATTTCGGCAAAATACATAACTGTGGGAATGACCTTAAGCAAAGTACCCTTATTTCTATTTTTTTCTGAAAAACGTGCACTCACTCGGTGCAGCAAATTCTACTTTCTACGCTCAGTATACAAATAATCATTATCGACAACCTTCAAAATAGCGGGATATTCACTGTTCTCGCATGAATTTTTGACGAAGCATGTAGAAAAGAATATTATATCGCGCACTAAATACACAAATAAGTATTTCCGATGAGCGTGCAGAAAGTACTACTTCCTGCACAGAATTTGCGTGCATAAAGTGATTCCAGCTTGTGTTTTTATTTAATTGTCACAGTAACAACTCAATTTTTTATAGTAAATCACATAATCTGTATACCTACGAATATTTTACTGCTGTCAAATAATTTGTCAAATTAAACATCAAAATATTGTTAGCAAAAACTTTGTTCATAACCCGCTTGGGGAAATGTTTCAGAACTTATTACAACAATAACTATTTAGTAAAAATGAACAAGTAATAATAATAGGATGAATATTTTTCAGTCAATGTCAACCATAGCAAAAAACAATATAAAAAGGTGATAGTGCCACCTTTGAAGTTTCTGATTGGATAAAAGAAAACCCAAGATTTGTCATTAAGTAAAAGATATCTCTCCCTCTTCTTCTTCCTCTTTTTCCTAGGCCTTCGGCCTGTTATTTATAGATATTGAGTCCCTCCTCTCTCCCTTTAGTAATTATTCTTCACATAGTTGAAAAGTCGTGACCGTTGCGATAATAGTAATTTACGTTACAAGACCGGAAAGTAGTGTTTTGCAGGTCGAATCAAGTAGATTCTAGAGCGAGCCGCAGGCGAGCCATGGAAGCTTGGGGAGACCTGCAAAACCCTTTCCGGTCATGTATCGTACAATATTTTTTACGACATCCGAGTACATACTTTTGAAACAATTTTTTGGCCTAGCCTAAATGTTTCGCCATTTATCCAATTATTTCAGGCTTAACCTGTATATTTTTAGTTAAATTATAATTCCTTTTGCATTTCGAATTCGTAAATTTTCCAAACCAACGCATTTTGTACCTGCATCAAGTTCTTATCGTTTGCGCAATGCCCTCTCTGACCCGCGCTATCTCTTATCAGAGTGCGAGCCTTCCTCGAGGAAACGAAATTCTTCGTCCGGGCATTTTGCTGTCTTCGCTTGAGCCCGCCGATACCGGCGCGGCTAAGCCTTGTTTTTAATCATGTCAAATTACGTGCGCTCAACTAATTTCAATGAGCAGTTTGTGTTCTAAGGGCTGATTATTATCAGGTACGATTGCGCTTTTTCTGTTTTATTATCTCCATACTAATTATATCTTTCTTAGCTCTTAATCTTAATTATCCGTTTCAACAACGAGTTTATCTCGGAGGCCAAGTCTTATCGCATTTTCGACACCTGCTGGGTCCGGCGTATTTGCTGCCGTTTGAAGATGCTATTGCAGCAATTTTCGGCGCTTCCCCGGCGACTTCAACAATGATTATTGCCGTTCACGTCCAGCTTACGTTTCGAGGTTAGTAGGTGCTACTCCGAGATTTATATTACTTCGACTTATTTTCAATACCAGAAATTTACATCTGTGTATTTTAAACCCGTCAATATTTAAAATTTATATTCATACGTTTTGCCATTATTAACCTGTAATGTTCAATTTCATACATGCTCTTGTTTTAATATTTGAATTTTAATGCTTATATTTAATTATGCACAGTTTTTAAATTTTGCTAATTTTGATGTGTGTTTCGACCCTATGTAAAAGGTACAGTCACGCTATTTATTTTCAATAGCCTAACAGAAGGTTTTATTAGATGACTGTGATAAGCTTATCCCACGAGTGGTTTTGGTAAATTATTATAATAACCCGAAAGGGGTTCTTAATTTTATGCGTGTCGAAACCTTCAGTTAAGATACACAATTTTGTCATTACATTATTTACATTTTAATTGTCCTGATTATTGATTATTGACATTTCAAAACTTCTTATTGTTGATTAATTAAACGCTAGTCACTTGCAATTTATTTTTCTTCTTGTTATTTGAAATCTTTTGATTTCTGGCGCCCATTTCCATTTTCCTTTCCTTTTTTGAAGACATTCCAGGGTACATAGCTGATGATCTGAACCTACGATCTAAGGCCGCCGATATTTGAGCTAGTCGGCCATCGCGGTGAGTAAGAAACAGTTTTTCAGAGCTGCCGTGGTGTATAAATGGTAGGGGGGTTGATCTGCGATTTTTACTACCATTGCTTATTTTATTAATTAATCGCAGGTCGGCTTTCTTATTGTTTCACTTTCAAACTTGCGAATTCACTTTCAAAAACTCAAAAAAATTATGACATTAGTATCGATTATTTGAATTATCCAAACAATAACACAAACTTGCTTTCATAGTAACGAAGGCATCAGGGACCGGCAATAGTAATTAACGTATTTAGAGGGGTAACCCAGCCTTAACATTCGATCATATTTTTACCACTTGAGCGAGCGCAGCGAAGCGAGAGTGGTAATTTATGTGAGAAATGTTAAGACGGTTAACCCTCGAAATGCGTTCATTAGTTTATTGTTCATTGAGGCAATAATTTGGAATCAATAATAATTACTAAAAACTGCTAAATCAAAATCAGTGTTTAACATGATCGCGTCCTCGAATGTTAAGATACATTTAACATGCATCATCCACTCATTTAACATGAATGTTAAATGTATCTTAACATTCGAGGACGCGATCATGTTAAACACTGTTTAACATTTCAATGAACAATAAAAGCTTTTACCGGTCCCTGATGCCCGTTTTCCGATCTTGACCAGCAAAACGTTACTTTCTGGCGAAAATATTCTCCAGAAACTGCATATTTTCTGGTCGGTCATAAAAAAATCAATTGATTGCTCTAATCGTTTCTCGCAATTTCTCTCTATTTTGTGCATTGTTTAATACCTTGAAGGGTAAAGCCAATAAGTTCTTGTGCTTGACCACCAGCGTTTGGGCGATGTTCCCCTTGAACGAGTCCCTTCTATCTTGCCCTGGATCATAAGTTTTTCTAGGTTGTCCTTATTTCTACGCGTCAAATAACCACAGTATTGGAGTATTCTTTTCTGAACAACGACGGGAATTATGGTTGGTAGTTCTAAGATTACGCCGCAGTAATCTGATTTTATAATAATCGTAATGTTTCTCACCATATCTCAATGAGTTTGGTCATTGCTGTTTTTGCCACTGCAGTGCGCTCAGTATTTCAGTTGTGCATTCGGCTATATTACTAATGTAAGACCTTAAATATATAAAATTATCAATCACTTCGATGCCGTGGAAGTGCCTAAAGTTTGGAAGGTTGATAGCTCTGTCTGTAATCATTATTTTGGTTTTGCTTACCATTTAAAAAACTAGATGTTCAGGAGCGCCCATTTCCATCAAGATCTTTCATAGTTCTGTCCATCTCCAGTCAACGACCTTTTTATGTCTAAAAAGCACACATATGCAGGTATGTTGTATTCTCATGTCTTTTTCATTAATTAGTAAATATTTGATATCTAATCTCTAGTGCCTTTGCCTCTTGACAAAACCCGCTTGTTCAATTGGCAACTTACGATATTTAGGCTATGGTGCGAATGTTCTCACATTTTTAAGTTAAACTTTTTTTGAAAAATGTGATAAGGCTGGATTTCGTCCAATCTTCTGGCGAATATCCATATCGTGCTACAGATTGCTGTCAATATTTCTATGTCTTTATCTTGAAGTTTTTTGAATTTCCCCAACTAGTATTTCGTCTTCTTAGGCTTTGTGAGAATTTCTATGCTTTCTTGTAGATGTTCCTCTCTTGCTTGTATAAATTTGTGCAGTCGTTTTTGAAATATTTTTTTCTGTTTCGGATAAGGAATTGTCCGCTTCGTCTTCTATAAGTCTCGTTTTGGTTTAAAATCCGCTGTTATTTCTTTAATTTTGTGAAGTCTCTAGTTTCGTTGGTGTTACAACGACATGATCGTGTTGTCTTTTCTATATTATTTTTCTGTTCAAATCTTGATACCCACGACGATTTCCTACTGTCTATTCCTGTTATTTTTAGCTACTTTCTCTCCATTGTTGTTTCTCGTGTCGTGTCTTTCATTTTTGATCACGTTTTCTTTGGTAGTTTGTAGGATATTCAGGATATTTAAGGAAAATTGGTTATTACCAAATACCATATTCAGAGGATTTTGATCAGCAACAAATTTCATGCATTCAAAGCAAAATTTATTCACAAACTTCAAGGTGGAGATGTTGCTCGTCCGTTAAACTTTTTTTAATAATAGATGTAAAAACTGTAGTAGATAGATTATTTTATCAAAACATTTGGACCAACACCTTAGTCGTCTGCACGGTCGTCTGATCTAACCCCGTTAGATTACTTCTCATGGGGCTACTAAATGTAGCAAAACTCTAAGACAACAATTCCGATGACAACTTTGATTTATTAAAACAAACAATGGTGGAAGCTGTTGCCACCATAAATAAAGATGTGATCTCAATCGCGTATGAAGAATTCGGAAAAAGAGCATAATTTTCGACATATGGTGCACTAAAACCTTTCGATTGGTTATAAGATGTAAAAGTTGGTAAAAGAGGTGCACAATTGAATACAGATCATAGATTGCCGGTAGCAAATACCAAAGTTGAAGCATCAAAAAATAAATAGTGAAGAAATATGAAAAGATCAATATAGAAGAATATGAAAGACAACTTCGCATAAGCGTATTTAAATAGTTATTTACCTAACAAGTTCGGGAAGGTAATTTTCCTGAATGAGCACTTTGTTTGCAGCGCGACCGAAAGGAGTGCTGCGTGTAGTGCAAATTCGGGAAAATTTTTCCCGAAAACGTTAGGTGCAATGTTTTTTGTAACAAATAACTGAAAATATTAAATATATATATATATATATATTATTTAGTGTTTTACAACTTTACTGAGTTGACAGCACAAATCACTAAACTTTTATATGCATCCTAGGCACCTGTTACTTTTGTCGAGGTTTACAGCGCCTCTGGTGTTTGGAAGCGCAATTAAACCACCGAACGGCAATTATAAAAATGTACAAAGAACACACAATTGCCCTAGTATTTTTTGGAAAGTAAAAAAGCACCGTAGTGCGGGAAAAATAACTTTCGGCGCATCGGGAATGACCGGGAAATATGAATTTTGAAATCATGAGTACAAAAACAAATTGAAAAATCTGTAAAAGGCTTTACCCAGAACTTCCCTCGTCGACATTGTGACACTAAATAATTTTTAAAATCAAATTAAGTTTCTAATAAATTAAATTAAATAAATAGTTCAAATTAAAAAAAAAACGTTACCGATGGTCGAATTCGAACGGCAGGCGGACCACGTATGCAGTCCCAACGTTTTGTGGGATATTGCAAGGGAACGGGCTATTTCTACCTGAGCTACGGAACACCGACCCTTCGAATTCCTGCATTGCAGCTGTATTAAGTAACGCACTAATTTGTTGCTCCTTTTTGTATCGTACAACATTTATTCTGCATCTATTGGGGCCCATTTTTGGTAAAAATAAAACCTCCGCTATGCACAAATTATTACTTGTATTTATTGCTAAGTTAAATCAAAAATAAACAAAATGTCATTTTTTAAGGTGCCCACCCTGTATATATTTGTCTGAAATTTTCTCGGTTTCATGCCAGGTATATATATATATACAGTGTGTTTCACTTTACATGGAAGCACCCCTGTATTTTCTTTGTTTTCGTATGAATCGATTTGAATTTTTTACCAGTTGTACAACTCACCAAAAGGCATCTATTCATGTCCTTGAGTGCAAATGACGTTATTAGCCTGGCCTACTACGATGAAGAACATGGGTCGTATTGTTAATATTTTGCATCGCGTTAGAGTTACAGCAAAAAGTTATTAAGAAAAGTTGTTTAGAATCAAAAGAGTACCCCAGATACCGATTTTTGTTTAATAATTCGAATTTTTAATTTTTATCTATAAATTTGTCCAAGTCCCAAATTTCAACTTTTAATTTTGGTATCAAATGGTGCCATGGAGAAACAACATTTTTATTATTGTTACAAACGTCATTAGCTTTTAATAATGGCTAAATTACGTTTAACTGTAGCTGAGGAAGTAGAAATAATTAAAATTACTGGTGAAAATGCAAGATCCAATAGAGAAGTAGCTAGAATATTTAATGGAAGGCATCCAGGGAGTGCACCTATTTATCCTGACACAAATTAAAAAGTTGATTAATTTTTTTAACAGTTCCAGGTTAAATAGGTGCACGCCCTGGATGCCTTCCATTAAATATTCTAGCTATTTCTCTATTGGATCTTGCATTTTCACCAGTAATTCTAATTATTTCTACTTTCTCAGCTACAGTTAAACGTAATTCAGCCTTTATTAATAGCTAATGACGTTTGCAACAATAATAAAAATGCTGTTTCTCCATGGCACCATTTGATACCAAATTAAAAGTTGAAATTTGGGACTTTGACAAATTTATGGATAAAAATTAAAAATTCGAATTATTAAACGAAAATCGGTATCTGGGGTATCCTTTTGATTCTAAACAACTTTTCTTAATAACTTTTTGCTGTAACTCTAACGCGATGCAAAATATTAACAATACGACCCATGTTCTTCATCGTAGTAGGCCAGGCTAATAACGTCATTTGCACTCAAGGACATGAATAGATGCCTTTTGGTGAGTTGTACAACTGGTAAAAAATTCAAATCGATTCATACGAAAACAAAGAAAATACAGGGGTGCTTCCATGTAAAGTGAAACACACTGTATAATGTATATGTAAAATATTGTCTTCCTCCGACAAATAGTTTTTGAGTTATACCGCCAACAGACATATAGACAGACAGACAGACGGAATTGAGAAAACCTGTTTTTCGTCATCTAGGGGCCCTGAAACGTGAAGATCTGGAGAAATTTCGAAAGGTGATTTTTTTCGCGATTGGAGAAAGGAGACAAAACCATCAGTGAACCATAAATGAAATATGGCGTAAACTAAAAACACACAATAATAAAAACACCACAAACATGTGGAACGAAAAACTAATACCTGCAATCAAAAGAGACACAGTTGTGCAATGGCCAAAAACAAAACAAAACAACAAAAAGAAGTATGGTGCAGGTACAAAAGAAGGAATGCAGCAGAAGATAAAGTCATATAGATAAAAAAAAAACAAAACAAAAGAGGGAGTGCGAGACGTCAAGATACACTCCTGGCAATAATACCATGACATTTTTTATATATGTTTTCTTATTCCACGTAAAAAGATCTTTACGTTTGTTGCAACAATTAATTATTATGGTTATCTATTTTTTTTATGGCCCGTTTTCATCTTCAACATATTTTAAAAAGTTGAAGATGCAGATCTAATTCAAGATTGATATTAAGTTCCGACAGATATTCTGTTCAACATTCCTAATTTAACCGATTATGTAACTCTTATAATAACAACGTTACCCATAGACTAGACGCTAGAGAGTCTGGAATAGAAGCATTAGAGACGAACTTGAACTTGACTACTTAGTTAACGACGCAGCAACTAAAATGATATAGCCATCTTGTTAGAATGGATAACACACGAATTCAAAAAAGAGATTGGAGTTGAAAACGGAAGGCAAAAGACCACGGGCAAAGCCAAAAACGATGTGGGAAGAACATACAAAGGAATTGGCGAGTAGAAGAGAAGAAGCCAATATTATCAGGGATATTAGCTAGAGATAGAACAAACTATACAAAGTGGACAAAGAATTCAATTGCATGAAGACCAGATCGAAAGCCCAACACCAAAAAGAATAAATTGGCTTATCGAAAAAGAAGAAGAGGAAGAAGAGATCCCATCCGTATATGCAGAATTTAGAAGATTAGAAAAATGTGTTCTAGTGGAAAATTTTCCTGTTGAATAGCTTATAACATTAGTTAATTTTTTTTACTGTTTACGTTTTCTGTTTTAGAATAACCTTGCTCAGATACAATAATTACAAATAAAAGATCAATTTCACATTGTTTTATAAAGAATAATTTCTTCCGTGTATATCAATATTTTATCAATGTTTGTTATTTCCCAAACCAAGCAAATATTTTTTATCAAGAATGACTTTTTCTCGAAGAATCTAAAATAATAAGAAAGCGTGAGGTACCCATCAAAGGATACAATGTATAACGGCTAGTAGTGTTCCACGGGGCAGGGGTTAATGTTATTTTCTACATTTACTGTACACCGGGATTTTCGCAAATGCACTTGCAATTTTACAGAGTTTGGAGGGAGGGGGGGACAACAATGTGTGAAGACTATTCTGTTAATTGTTAGTAGCATTTCGTGTATTTATTCTTTTGACATAGTGGCCATTATAAGACTGACTGTATATGAGCAGAGACCTGGACGGCCTCCGATAACTGAAAACGTTAGTGCTACTGAAAAGTTGCTTAAAGAAATATAACTCATCGAGAGATTTTTTAACAGCAGGGTGTGAGGAAGATGGCAAGTCGAATGATTCCACATCTGTTAACAGTGTTAACCGAAGAAAAAGAACAAGCACGGCTAGACTGGTGTAGATTTATGTTAGAAAAGTTCGATGTAGAATCTTCAAAACGTTTAATATTATTACGGGTGATGAGCCTTGAATCTATAATTGTTATGCTATTAATGTGTCCCCTAGACTAAACAACAATTAAGTGTTTGTTTGTGTTTCAACGAGGCTATGCCAACAAAAGTTATTCACGGTAGAATTGCAAAAAAAAATTGTTGCTGCGTTCAGGTGCAGTGGTTCAGGTGTTCCTTCTGTCCGGTATACAGAAGTTTGTCTTCTTCCAATCTTAGAAAAATTGTGTAGCGATCTTCTCCGTGACATTTTATTACACCATGATAATGCACCTCTGCATGTGTAATTCTAATGGCAACTCATTCTCTATACAGTCCAGATCTTGCCCCCAATGATTTATTATTATTTTTGTTTACAAGAAACATACGTGGGAAAAGGCGAAAAAGCAGCCGTTGATTAATTTCAGGGTATGTTTGACGACCTTCCAGAAGTAGAGCTCTGTATCTTCTTAGAAAAGTGGTTTCGAAGCATGGCTAAGAAGGAATACTTTGAAAAACAATAAAGGTTAGTCTCAGATTTGACTGGTTAGGCTATCGTCCTTTTAATTAGTAAATGTGGAGCTACTTCAAATTAATAAAACTGGAAACAATCGAAATAGTAACAACCGAAATGAAAAATTATAATTCCTTTATTTTTGAATACTGGGATTTTCTAAATGAAAGTAGTAATAAACACAATGGGATTTCAGTTGAATTTTTATATTCTCCATTAATTATATAAATTTAAAATTCAAGTAAGCACAAGTAAAATACAGAATTACATTAATAAAGAATATGTAAATATTTAGCAAGCTAAATCCCTGGAACTGTCAAAAATTATTTTATTATAATTGACTTGAGCATTAACGTTTCTTAGAACTTAAAGTGAAGCAACTAAATTTATTTAAAAGCAAACTAAATATTTGTTCTACTTATTTTCACAATGTTATCGAATATATAAAAGTTACTTGTATTCATTTTAACAAATTAAATAAGAAAAGAAAATATTCTGAAATACTAATCTTTGCTCAAAAGCCTAATTTAGCGTTAGCAGCATAGTAATAGCAGTACTTTTTACTCCAATACACTGAAATCTTAAAAATTTATTTGTTCTCTTGCAAAAACGCCTTAAGGCTATAGTTGGCAATGATTGCCTCTTATGATATCGACTATTCACATTCGGAACATATCTCTAGATCTATTTATATATAGATGAATGCATCAGCGATTCTTTTCTGGGCCAAAGAGAGAATCCAGAAGTTCTACATGTGCTATCCATTTTGTGAATCTAATCTTGAAAGCAGTTTAAATTAGTTCTCTAACTTTAAAGCAGCCTACGGCTTGCGATTTTGGCATCGTACATGAGAACGTGATTTATATAATTTATGAATAGAACTTTCGCAAGTAGTTGGGAAGAAAGGTAGATGTCCTTCAGGTAGGAGACAGTAGCTCACACAATGCATATACAAGTATTTGCATTCCACTTTGGCGTACTAAAATTAAGAATACTGCGAACATTCCGTATTACAGAAAGTGTTCATCCACATCGGTTAAATTTCAAGTTTTTGAATTTTCGAGGCAAAAATAAAATAAGACAATAAATTTGTGTGTTTGCCTACTTAAAGAAAGTGTTAAGTAGACGATATGGATTACAGGTCAGAAAAGTTATAAGATAGTACGGTACAATATTTTTTACTGAAGCCATACGAAACTTATATTAGATCCTAAATGTCTGTGTAAATAATCAGAAATAGCTACAAATGTGATAAAAAAATACGAATTCTCAGTTTTCTGCTCTATCTAATAGCAATGCATAAAAACAGGCAGATAAATGACAGACAACAGTTGAAAAAGAAAATACCATTAGTAATTAGTGATTATAATCCATTCACAATGTTGCCTCCTCCCAGCAGAGCATGTTAGGGTGACATTTTTGTTGGTACGCATGAGAAATAATTAGGCATGACAAAAATGGGTTATGTTCTTTTCAATTTGTGGTTATAATTTTTGAAGGCTTGCACTGCTGTTGCCAGTTAAATAATTGCCTCCCATAAAAATGCGTAGAAAATTTGTAGATGAACGCCCAGCATTTTCTGGCTTAATGTGCCTTGCACCTTGTGAACTCGTGCAAGGATCCACGCGCTGGTTTTGGTATTTGGTGGCTCGTGTTGTTTGAGTACCTTATAACATATTATAAGAGCCCACTGGGAGGAGGAAATAGATTATACCGGCCACTATAAATGCAACAAACTAAACATAACCTACTTATATAGCGGAAAAACAAGACCACAGCACTAAGTGACAAGTAATTTGTGAAGAATTGCTTCAGAAAAATATAGCGGTAGTCATAAATCACAATTCGTTAAAAATCCTAACCACACAAATATTTAACAATCGCTAAATATATAATTCGTCAGCTAAGTTGTCATTTTCAATAGCCTTGAAGAGCAACTAAACACGACAAAGTTGGCCGAAGATTTGCTCTTCACCAAATCACCCGTGAATGTCAGCACTCCTGCTCATTGTAAAGCTATCTATAATGTCTGACCCGGAGGGCGTGCTCTATGCGGCCAATCAGGTGTCAAATTCAATAAAGATCAGAGTAGGGAATGCGTTCCCCATCTTTGTTCAAAAGTTTATTAACTTGATTTTTAAAAATGGCCAAACTTTCAAAAGAATTTAACTGCTTTGTTGAAGTTAACGAATTTACAATTTTTAGTCAGTTTTCGTAATGCAACAACTCTTGTCAGTCTTAAAATTCAAGAACCCACAGAGAAGTACATCAAAATTCCGTTTCACCGGGCTACAAAGAGCCTAGAGAAAATTTGTAAAGATTCAGGCTATAAAGTTGTTTATAGTTCAAACAACGATATTCGAAATTTATTGGAGAATCCACAAGAGAAACTTAAGACTTTACAGAAATCTGGGAATTTACGAAATTAAATGTTCATATTGTGAATCTAAATATATTGGGCAAACGAAACGGGTCATAGCATTACGGAAACTACCCTAAAAATTTTAAAGGCGTTAACTTCAACAAAGCAGTTAAATTCTTTTGAAAGTTTGATCTTTTTAAGAATCAAGATAATATACTTTTGAACAAAGATGGGGGATCCATTCCCCACTCTGACCTTTATGCTCTATTGAAGTTGACACCTGCTTGGCCGCTTAGAGCACGCCCTCCGGGTCAGACAGTATAAATAGCTGTAGAATGCGTAGAAGTGCTGACTTTCACGGGTGATTTGTCGTATTTAGTCTCTCTCCAAGGCCATTGACAATGACAGCTTAGCTGTCGAAATACGTATATAGCGATGGTTAAATATTTGTGTGGTTAGAGGTTTTTAACGAATTGTGAGCAGATTCAAACCACAGGCTCCAGTAGTGTTTTATTGTAGTCATAAATATTTAAATATCAATCAACATGGAAAACAAACATGAACGAAGAAGAAAAACTAACTATAAATATTGAATAAACTTTCTTTTCTATGTTAGGTTATCTTCTCTTCTAGTTATATGACCTGCCCATTTCCATTTTAGTGTTATTATTTTTCTGCCGAGTATGTTACTTTAAATAACTTTTTGTAATTCTTCATTTATTATTCTGTCCTTTAGTGTTACTCTACCATCGCTTTTTATATATCGTTCTGTTGTGTTTACTTTTTTAGATTTGTAGCTGTTAGTGTGCATGTTTCGCACCCTTATGTAAATGCAGGTAGAACATATTGATGAAAAATTTTGCTTTTATCGGCTAATTTGTTTGAACTTTTACAATATAATTCATTCTACTAAAGGCTGTCCATTCCAGTTTATTTCTTCTATCTATTTCTAATGTTCGACTCTCTTTTCTTTCGAATCTGTCCTAGATATACATAAAAATTGTTAATCTTTTCCACCAGCGCATTGTCTATTTTTATGTCTAACTTGTTTATTAGGTTTTCATTTATGATTACTTTTGTATTATTAATGTTTATCTGAAGTCCCACAGCTTTTAATTATTTATAGAGAGTTGTTAACATTATTTGAGCTTCTTGCATATCATGCGATATTACCACATCATCTAGAAAATGTTGATAGTTGAAATTTTCGCCGTCTGTGTTGGCTTCGATATTTTTCTATTCGCAATTTTTCACTGTACCTTCCAGGATGTAATTGTATAGTTTTGGTTATAAAGTGTCCCCTTGTCCGACACCTCTACCGAGTATTATTTTGTTTGTTTGCTCATATAGTCTAACAGTAAGTATTCTGTAATGCCGTAAAATTTTTTTCATAATTTTAACTAAATTCACGAATCTTTGTTGCTATTAAGAAATCTCACGAGTGGACGATTTCTACGAGTGGGATTTATTAATAGCAACAAAGATGAGTGCTAATTTAGTTAAAATTATTTTTTTTAAATATTACCACGAATGTAATTCGGCGTGATTATTTTTTAAACAGTCCAAGTTGTAGATAGGGTTTGATGGAGCTTCCAGATGAGTGCCCTGTTATTTTTAACAACTGCTGCTCACCTACTCCACTTTTAGCTAGTTGTGTTACAGCAGAAGAACGATTTCAATGGTTTGTGAAAAAATCCCGGTAATTAGCTACTAGCAAATAGTCAGTGTAATTTTGATGCTATTGGTCGATTTGAAAATTTACTATTGGCTGATAGGACTGTTTAAAAAATAATCTCTATAATTATTTTAGTAAACAGCTTGTACACCTGTGAAGGAAGGCTAATCGGTCTATAATATTCCAATTTTATTTTATCGCCTTTTTGGTGAAGCAGCAGGACTATTCCATTGTTTCAACTTTCCGATATTGTTCCTTCCTCTAAGCACTTGTTGAACATTATAGCGAAACTATTAAAACGTCAATCGCCTCCTTTTTGTACTATTTCTGTGGGAATTTTATGTTCACATCCAGCTTTGTCTTTTTATATTTCCTAATGCGCATTTTATTTCATCTACTACGCTAATAAATTTTCGGAGTTTATAATTATTATTTTCTTTAAAGGGGTTTGTGATAGGGGCGGCCTTTTGTAGCTATAAATATCTTATAAAATTCTTCTGCTCTCTTTCGAATTTCGCTTTGGTGTGATAGTAACTGCCTTTCATAGTTATGGGATGCCATCATGTTTTACTTTCCTAACGCCAAGACTCGACTGTAATAGTTTTATTCTACTCTCTTGTTCTGAAGTTGTTTGTATCCATTCTAATCTATATATTTCGATATCTGACCTGTGAATTATGAAACCTACCAAAAACCAATAAAAGAAAGATTACAAAACATGGGGATGAGTTACCTCAGAATTACTCAAAGCTAAGTCTAGACTACTTCAAAAGTAACACGGTTCATAATAATGTACTCTATGAAAATAACCTAACAAAAAGAATTCAGTATCTAAACCTAAACCATGGAAAAAAGAATTTACGAAAAAGACGTTAAAAGCATTAATATTGAAAGGAACGAATTCTAAGAGAGCAAATACACTTACTCGGAGTAGAAAGAAATTGCAGAAAGCACTTGGACCTTGAAAATGTTATTCTAACACTGATCAATACACTTCGGAAAAAAGCAATTAAGTGAGTATATAGGTACATTGGGCGAATCAAAAGAGAGATCCCAATTAAAAGGTCACAGTTTTATGTAGCATCAAGCAATATATATTTTCTAGATGAAAATATATATTGCTTGATGCTACATAAAACCCTTGTGTAATAGCTTATATCGTAGAACAATAGATCAAACTGCGATTGAAGGTTATTATAGACAATGTTTAATGTTGTCTGAATGTTTATAATGGATTTACAATCAAATTTAGAATTTTACCTTCTAATGCAACTTCCTCATCAAATTTTAAATTATTTCTTACCAATGGTGTGTCTTCATCATTTTCTAATGCAATATTCTATGGAATTTACCTGCAACAAAAGAAATTATTTAGTAGCAAATCCTTAACATAATTACAAATACATTCTGTGCACGAGTAATTAAACATGGTGACTTACGATACACAAACTCAATACTTCACTTGTCAGGCGTTCATAAACGGCTGCTTTCTACTGTTTAACTTTTATTGCGACAGTATTAACTTAAATTTACATTAACGTCGAAACCAACGAAGCGAAAGATTTATCTCCGCCATTACTTTACAACTAATCGAAATAAAAAGGAGCTCATTATCAATTCATCAAATGCAACATGAAAGTAGAAAATGGGGCATCGGTATCAGTTCGCATCTATCCAGTCCGTTTAGGTGGACAAGCAATCTTTTCATAATTACAGTGTCACAATGACGGGCAATCTGCTAAGCAATCTGAAACTGCAAATGATACGCGTCTGGGAAATAAGAAGAAACTGCAGTAACTTTGCATGATGAGTTAGCAGAAAGCGACCCTTCGGCTGATTATTTCACGTGGGGCTTGATTGTGCTGTGCATTTCCCATTTTGCAGTAAGCTGCATTATGCAACACGAACTGATAGCTGCTTTTGTTGCACCACTAAGAATATAACGGGCCGCTACAATGGTGCATAACTAATTCCGTTTCGTAACGCCAGCTCAAACTGGCGGCTGAAAATAGGAGATGACTTATACCTTCTCGCTAATTCATCATTTTGCAACTACGTACAAGGCATCGATCAAAGAAAGTACGAAACGCAAATCCCACAAAAACGGCAGGAATTTTACTTTCTATTCACACTGCAGAAAGGTCATCTAAGCTGCTTACTTTTATATTAATTGGGCAAAAACGTATTACTTTCATTCGCGGGCGCAGAAAGTTGGAAAATATCGGCGGATCGGAAACCGTCACTTTTAAATAAGTCCCATTTACACTGCATTTATATATCTAACAACCGGTAAATTTAATAAGTTAATCCAGCTTTAGGCATTTGACAGATATATGTCTTTTTAAAAAATTAAACGAATTTTCTGTTACGGTATTTTAAGCAATAATTTATTCAGAAATTAACTAATGTTATTAAGTGGCCAGTCTACTTATATTTAATGTTATTGTACATATTGTAATAGCACCCTCGCTTTATAATAAGGGTTTTTAATAAAATATAAAATTTATAATTAGGGCAAGGGTTTTGTTTTAGTTGCAAGTGAGATGAGAATTTGCCTATCAATCTCAGGGCAAATTAAAAGAATATAATATTTATTACCAAATTAAATGGTTTATTGCTCTTTCTATATTTTACCTATTTGTAATAAATTAGGAACTTCGGTGAACATGAAACAATTCTTATCTTAAGGCGGTCGGTTCATAAAATTGACAGGAAACTTTGTATGCAAAATAATTCTCAAATATTAGGGCCAATGCACCATTCCCAACTGACGTTTAGATAACCTCTAAATTTAGTTCAGTAAACAAGATGATCTGCCAGTGCGAAAATAGCGTAAAATTGAATTTTAAAACACCAAAATGGCAGGGAAGCATCAGGCAAAAGCAATTAATTCTGTGACGTAGCTTCCGGCTAACTTTGTTTGTTTTAGTGACGTAAAAGAATGCTCGATGTGCTTTTGTTCTGCATCCGGCTGAAGTCTTCTCCAAATCGCATTTTTAAGGGACGCTTCCTCGATGAAACCTCCCTGAAACGGATCTGGGAACTGAAATATGCTTTTACATCTCGTACACAGTCTAATCTTGACGAGATCCAAAAATAATAGACCTACTCCAACGCTTTCCCTGTGAAATTACCTTGAAAAGGGCTGCTTCGTAGGCGGGATACGTTTTCTAGTGACGCTTCATCGATGGTAACTCTCGTGGTGGCTTCCTGCTCCGAAACTCTGGACACAGGCGCAGGAGAACCGGCTCTACACGCTAGACATAAGATTCTTGCTGGCCGATACTTCCAACTAACCATAAAAGGACCTCGATATTAACCGCACCTGGACGAATCTTGCAGCCTGCTTTCCCTCTTCACCGGGATCACTTATCAAGATGAAATTTACACTCACAGGTGCTCTGCAGACTCGTGAATATAAAAACACACTTTTAGCCTCACAGATAAAACTTTTTACTTGGAAAATTTATACACAACTGAGAGCAGACTTGCCCCCAGCACAAATTTTACAAGCTTGTTTGGTAATAATAAACAAAAGACTGTCTCATAACTTAGCAACTAGATTTTCATTTGTATAAAAACAATTAAGATTGATAACATGTTTGACCTTATGGACTACAGTTTTGATGTCATGTCTTTGCCTAACTACTAAAATTGTCTTTTTCTTGGAATAAATGTCACTACACTTTGCTCCGCTTTTAAATCACTTTGGTTTATAATGCACTGATACCCTTAAGTTCCTTTAGCGTCTCACTAATTGTCTTTCGATCGGTTGCCTTACATTTTTCCAATGCTCATTGCAATGATTGCTTTGCTAGCACTGTTTCGTTTACCATTCAGCTAATTTGCCCTTTGCTGGCTTATATACTTTTAATACATAACGCTCATATACTTTCTGTACTTAACAAATCATTCTGTATCATTTTATTCACATTATGTTTGACATTAATAACCTCAAATCCGTCAGTTACAAATTAAATTGCATTGACCCTGCCGAACATTTATCATACCTAAAACTCTGAACGTAACCCTTTTAAAACCTGCCCTATCTCATGCTAACTTTTATCCCTCAAATTATTAGTAGTTATTGCTGCTCACATCAAATGCATTTATTAATGTAAAGTACTGATTATCTTGCAATAAATAAAATATTTAATTCTGTGCTCATTTTGACCTTATTCATTTTGTTAATTCAGCAATCAGAATTCCTGTGGGCAGTAAACCATTACAATACATACATACATAATCGTTATCCTGTTTTACCTCTCGTTATCGAAGTTGCTCACTAGTTAAAAATAGACAATCATGACAATCACGTTTACAGATGAATATAATCAAATTCCACATTTTACTTCAATGACTCGAATATTGCAAAAATGATAAAAATTTAAAAAACATTTTATTGTGGACCATTCAGCAACCACAACAGTATTATTATTATTACTCCATAAGTATACACATAGGCGAGTCCAATTTATTACAACTAACATTCTTTTTCATACTCTTTACATAGGTTCTTGGATCTTCTTGTTCATTGCCTTCCAAGTTTCTAATTCCCGTGGCCACTGATAGAACCGATTCCCATTTTTTAGAAAAATACCACATTAGACTCTTTCTCTCAATGTTGTATATTATTGTCCATTATTCTCCCACTCTGTCTGTGATTTCTTAGTTCGTTTTAGCCCTAATTTTGATACATGGTGACTTTTGCGTAGGTAGTCCATCTCCATTGCTGTTCACCTGCGTTTACCACTTTTTATCTTCATTTCTGATCTATACGTAGCTATTGCTCCAATTATAATCAATTATATTATTTTGTAATTTTGTTATTCCGCCAGATTGAATTTAATATATACAGTGTCCACCAAAAAGTCGCCATAATAATTATGGGAAAATTTTTGATTTTGGATTTTTCAAAAAAACTTTTTACGTCAATAATTTGTGCTTGTCTAAAAACCTATTTAGCCCCTATCATATATACGGAGTGATTTTTACTTATTTAGAAAATGGAGTTTTTCGAAATTGTCAAAACCAGAAAAGTGCTATTTTTCGGAAATTAAGTAAGATTTCAATGAGATTTTTTAGACTATGTTATTTTTAGCTAACTGAACAATCTCAAGGCCAGAAAACCCTTATTTTTTTCAACTTTAGCTAAAAATAAATTTTTCACTTTTTAAATATTTTTCAAAATTTCACATACCAAAACTTAATATTAAAATTTTTTTTATGTGAAGACTAAATATTTATAATTGGAAAAAATAATATAAAATGTTAATTACTTCTCTAGATTTTTTATTATTTACCGAAAAGTATTATGTTTGCATAATGTTTACGTTTTTTATGCAAGGCGCTTTTTAGGAGAAATTAAGAGCAGATTTTTTAGAACATGTACTTGGATAAAGAAAAATCTCATTTAGAAAATTGTAAAAAAACATTTACAGGATTTTTGTAACAGTAATCCATTAACAGGGCTAGATTAGAGTTTCTAGAAGCCATTTAAATAGATATTTTTCAGAATTGAAAAATATTTCTTCTAAAAAGCGCCTTGCATAAAAAACGTAAACATTATGCAAACATACTACTTTTCGGCAAATAATAAAAAATCTACAGAAGTACCTAATTAACATTTTATATTATTTTTTCCTATCATAAATATTTAAAGTGTTCACAAAAAAAGTGAGTTTGGATATTAAGTCTTGGTATGTGAAATTTTGAAGAATATTTAAAAAATGGAAAAATTAATTTTTAGCTAAAGTTGAAAAAAATTAGAGGTTTTCTGGCCTTGAGATTGTTCAGTTAGCTAATAGTAACACACTCTAAAAAAATCTCAATGCAATCTTACTTAATTTCCGAAAAATAGCATTTTTCGGATTTTGAGAATTTCGAAAAACTCCATTTTCTAAATAAGTAAAAATCACTCGGTATATATGATAGGGGCTAAATAGGTTTTTAGACAAGCACAAATTATTGACGTAAAAAGTGTCTTTGAAAAATCCTAAAATAAAAATGTTTCCCATATTATGCCGACTTCTTGGCGGACAATGTATAGATAGTGTTTTTTCGTAGACCAATTTTCCTCTTTATATCTTTCTTCCAATTTCCGTCCTTGTAAAAGTCCCCCAAATATATCAAATCGTCAAAATTGCTTTCATCCTCCGCTAGCACTACCTAATCACTGATACTAACAAGTAACTAAGATTAGTATCTGCTACAAAAATTCCCATTACTCCACATTTCTAGTTGGTAGAATTCGTCGTCTGTATAGCCTTCGTATAGAACTAATTATCATATATGTATAATGCAACTAGTGGGTTCTTGATTATCAAATAATCGTTTCTGTTTACACGAGATATATTGTTTGGCCTAAAATAATATATCAAGTGGAAACAGAAATGATTCGATAATCAAGAAGACACGAGTTGCACTCGGCTAGATTATATCACGAGTCAATAAACAACGTTTGAATAGTGTATTTTAAATATTAAAAGTACAGTTAATGTGGCTGTTATGACAATTGTACTGACAGCAGGTAATGTGATGTTTGTGAAAGCGTGTGACTATCACCTATTAGTCAGGAAGGTATGTGATTATCAGTTGCTATGTACATTATCAAAAGTTAGTACATGCGTAACTATGCATTTTGCCGTTTTTCATTGGTTGTTGTTAGAGGGAGTGGTACAATCATGATAATCCTCTCGTTTTCACATTCATCTGTCTTCTTTCCTTTTTTACAAATTGATAGAAGGTATTCTTGTTTCCATTTTCTTGGTAACTGGTCTGTGTCAAATAGAGATGTGTTAAAAATATCGGTTAATCGTTCTAGTATCTTTGAGGTGGTATGTTTTACTAATTATATAGGAATACTTCCTGGACCACTTGTCTTTCCATTTTTCATTTCGACTTTCTCAGTTTGGAGTTGTTGGATGTTATCATTGATTTCACTGAATTCCTGTGTATTTTGTACTAGTCTTTTAAAAAGTATGTCTATTAATCAGATGTATTTTGGTTTTCTCATCCACGCTTCTGCTGTTCTTGTCCCTTCTCTGTAAATTTCAGAAAATGTTCTTTGCCACGTTGTTCTTCTTTTTCTTAGCCCTATTTTTGACCTCTCTAATAATCGAGCATAAAATACGAAAAGTAAACCGCCTGCAACTGCCCGGATATTTATGCACTGCAGTGTAGATCAAGCATCAAATCGTGACTCTGGTGGAGCATACGTAATTATGGGAATAATCAGAAAGCAGTGGCTTTATAATGCCGTCCATCAACCCAAAACGAGCTGTGATTTTGCTTAAGGGGTGCAAATGACGGCGTGTTCCCATGAGGAACAATTCACTGCTGGGGTGAAATAAGCTGTCACCCTCGTCCCCTGCGGGGTTTACAAGCCCCTGTTCGGATATAATTCGAAAAATAATAATTCTTTAAGCCCCGATTGTCCCTATGCGCACGAACAATTCCAGAACCTTCGAATTAAGGTTCCAACATTCCATGGCCATATATTCAAATTATTCGATCATTCAGAAAAAAGGTAAAGGTTCCGGAATAATAAAACTAACGTTTCTTTACACATAAACAATCTTAACGTTTTTCTAGATTATGAGCTTGAAATTATTTACTCTCTTAATCGCTTCATGTATATCCATAATATTAGGCATTTACAATCTACCGTTGTCCCGAGATTTATTGAATAGCATACTTCGTACCGTTACTGTTAAATAAATAAGCTTAGACTAAATGTTATTTACAAGCAACCACCTTCTTTTGTAAATAGAACATACGTTGCTGTCGCCCCAATATACCACCTTAAAGATCTTGCCGCCCGTACCCTGTCATAAATTGTTAACAAAACATCTGTACAGCAAGCGGATTAAGCTACGATTAAAGTCCATTTTATTGTTATTTAGATTCCTTAATATTGAAGTTTATAGTCAACCAGTCCGAGGCCTATTTCAAGACATATAAGCCTCGACGATACTATCCAAATTAAAAATTTCAACGTATAAATTAAAACTACTTAAAAATAATACTTGTTTTGAATTCTTGTCGATGTTCGGATCGTTTGGTTTTACGTCCTTTGAAGATATGTACTTGTGGTTTTAGACTACTTTCGATTAACGTAATTTTCTGGTTGAAAAGTGAGCGAAACTCAAGTTCGACAGTACATCCTTATTGTATCCGATAATAAATTAACTTTGAAGTATTTCACTTTCCCTAATACACAGGGTGATAAGACAAAAATCATGTAGTAATTATTTCTACCTCAAATATAAAACTGTACCCCTAGCTGCTAAACTTGAAGAACAACCTTGTATTATTTGAAGTGAACATTTTTAATAGATATTCAAATTTGTTATTAGTTGGCGAAGACCTACAAAGTATTCCACATATAATGCGCTATTTTTTCACCACCCTGTATACAATTTTTTATATCATTCTGCAATTCTATCAAATACTAATGTCCCTGGAATACTGATAGGGGAGTGGAATTCGTTAAACTTCTTAAAGGTTCCCAAAGTGATTTGATGCTGTAATAATTCGATTTGTAAGGCCTTCATTTCAAAGGATTTATCCTCTTCCATTAAATTAGCGCCGACGCAAAGCTATGGATTCTTGTTTATAACTAACTGTTACTGGCAATTACAATTTATCGCTTTTTAAATATGTTTTAAAACAAACTGAAAACGTATAAAAATAGATTTATGCTTCGAGGCCATTCTTGTCCACTGCGCGGTTGTTTAAATTCATTAAAGATAAAACCTACTTTGAACTACAATACATTTTCATTGTTTAATAAACTATCTGTATTAAACTTCCATTTCAAAGTTGTTTCGCCAGTCGGCCTACATTCGCGTATTTCTAAAAAGAACAAAGTTTTAAACCCTGGTCGGAAAGTTTTCTTAAATAACCACAATTTCGCATTAGGCTGCCGCATATTTTCCATACTTTCCTTTCAATTTGCTTTTACAGAACCGATAAGCCATGTCCTAAATCAATCAGGTGGCTGTATGAATGTTTTGAGTAAAAGCGGCTCTTAGACATTCATTAACTTCAAATAAAGGCGAATCATCATCAATCGTTTATGACTATAGAATCTGTCAATTTCTCCTCTGAGCCGATCGATTAATTACGAGAAAAATGAATTTCATCCGTTTCACTTTCTTCTGTGCTTCTTTTTCCAGCCCAATTCACATTTTTTATGCGGACATTTGTGTCGTCCTGAATAGCCGCTTCCCCTTGATGTAAATTTGGGCCATCAAGACAACGCGATTCATTTTGAAATTGTATGTCCATAACCTTGGGCTTATTAAAGCTTCTTTAAAAAACGACACGATGTTGGCATACGACTTAGGCAATATACATTTTCATTCTTACTCTAGTCTAATGAATAATAAGTTTGATATTCATCATACAAAGCGTTCTGCAAATTATTTATTATGAATTATGCAGCGCTCTCTTTGTAAATCACGGAGTTTTGATAGAAGTGCTTGGATTTCCATGTTATAATAGAAACATTTCACAAGCTTAGGTGGCAATCCCATAAACCTTATAATCTAAATAATTTATCGGTAAATAAATATCTTTATGCTTTGTTTATATGCAATAATAATTGATTCTCATACACACCCCTCTGAAAATTAAATATTCTCTCTTTCACTTTGACTAGTACATAATGGAAAAATTATGAAACTCTGCCCTTTAACACTATAGATTTTCAATCAGGTAAAAATACTTAACAGAAAATTTTAAGTTTGCAGATTATATTTACATAATAGCAAGTTTACTTTACTGTATGTATATCACATACGGCATTAATATTGGCACTTTATTGGGCCATATTGTTGTTTCGATGAAAACTATTGAAGTGTATTTTTAATTCAAATGGACTGCGAAATTATAATTTCCATTTGAAATTTTATTTAAAATTTTAAATGTGCTACTAAATAAGCTGCCTACGTAATGCATCGTTCACATACGAATATAATTGCTGTAATACCAATTCTGCAAGCGAAACTTTTGGTTATGACACTTTTGAAGGCGACGTAATTACTCGATAAAATTTAGCTTCAAGTTTCAAAGTCGATGAAAAGGGTTAACGTTAAAAGCTATGCTTAGAAAATAAGCAGTTTAAAGACTACTACAGAATTTCAGTTGTTTTTAATTGTTCTTCATCAATAATAATGTTATTCTATGCAAATATAAACAAACAGAAGTACGTAATTGATATAAATTAAATTCCACAGATAACCTTTCTGGAGTCAGTTATTAAAAATTAAAATACCATTGTAAGATATTCAAATAATTCATCTAGTATCTAGTTTTTTTTCTTTGTATTGCAAAAATGCCATTAACACGATTATAGTTTTCATCACTCTTAATGGCATTAATTAAGGACATTGTTACAATATATTTTGCTCTTCTTCTTTTATACTTTAACTAATAAAGCTCGTCAAGAACACTTGCTAACGTAATCACATGTTAATTTCTATCATTATTAATTGACTTATGAATTCGACAGTACCATTGGAGCTTCCTTCGGGTAATTAACTATTATACATTGTATGAGTTGATTTATTTCTGATTAATCTTGCCTTTCAGATGATCTTTAATCTGGTCTCCAACATATAATATTGATCAAACCTTCTATAAAGATATGACTACTTTTAAGGACACGTAACAGCTAAGGGGGAGACCTCTTACAGGTTGAGCCATTCAACCAGTTTTCTGTACCAAATCTAGGGTGCTGGCACTCTCGAAGTGATAAATGCCAAATGACGTTTTAATATTTTTATATCAGTTTAATTGCAACACATTTGACAATGTATGCTCTTATACAAATTATTTCCTCTCACTTTAGAAAATACATTTCTTTAGTTGTAAATTAACAATTTTTTCTAGGCACCTAGCCTAGTTACCACGATTTTGCCAGCAACTGCAAACAATTAACGTTTCAAGATATTCATTTGACATTTCAAAAAACTATATAACTTGCTATATGCCACAAACCTAAATTTTCCTTACAACTAACATCACAATTATAATATACAGTCTTAAACTAGTTTATCCGTCACTTTTGATTTTAAAAATAGCACTTCTACACAGCTTGCAAAATTTAAAGGTTTATGTAAAATTTTCCACATTAGAACCCCAAATGCCAAAGCTGCACATAAATTTCCATCCTTAAGTTATTTATCCAAATTATAGATACATTTATACTACTTCAATTATAGTCCAAGCGCTATAACATGAAATATCTGTAAATTTTGAAGCATGTTCTGCTAACAGTCACTATTGCCATCTTTATACGTCCAGCTACAATCTTGCATAATCAGCTGCTTGGATTTATCCAAGCTTATTTCCATCTTTCTACATGTCAATTTTCTATTTACTATGTGCCTTATTAATGATTTTTTCTTTCAGGTCGTACGGTTGTTTTGACAGGCCTTTGCTACTTCGTCGAACTACCTTCCATGTTATGAGAAAGAACAGAAAACACAGTGACTCCATCGTCCCTTTCCAATGAACAGACATTGTATAAATTTCGTCCCATTCTAGATTAAGGATTCTAGTGCTTTATTTATTAATTATAAGCCAAATAACGTAACGTTAATGCAAATGTAGTATTATTGAACTAGCAAATATCGATAAGGGTGGCTGTCTTCGTCTTTTAATACACATATTAAATAAATATTAGTTGCTGAAGCACAGAACCATCGCACTACATTTACTGTTTTATCATTATCATGAAATAAATCTCAAACTGATAATATTATTAGTTAATCAGCTTCAGTAATTTATTAGAATAGCATTTTTAAAAATAATATTTCAGGGTGGTTCTATCAGCAGGAACATCCACAGGCATAAATTTGTCATATGTGCAGGCAGAAAACATCGGATATTAGTTACTTGAAGGGTTCTATGATAGTTACTTAGTAGTTCTACTATTTTGTCAAGTTAACAATATTATAACATCTGAAATGTCTACTAATTGTAGCCAGGAATAAAATTTAATTAAGCAGCTTAATACATACAGTGTGCAAATAAAGTAATGGAGAAATTCATTAACGTCGTTGATATTCATTTTTATGAAAAAATCTCGAAGGGGTATAGTGATTTTGACCATAGGGAATATTTTCACTGATTTTCAGTTTTTTATGTAATTTGTTTTTCATGATATGGCGTCATCGACTTTTTTTTAAATAACAACCTATATTTTTTATTATTGATTTCAGTAGTAAAATTTTCAAAATGATCCATTTGACAAAAATCGAGAAAAATGGTCTTAAAATTTAAATATTAAAAACCAATTAAATGGGCAAAATAAATCTAGTTACCGGTGGATAAAACAAAAAAGGATTAGTTACATGTCAGAATTAAGCAATTTATAAATGTCATAACAAAATAAGCGTCATTTGCTTTTTCTAAATTGGAATTTACCTTTAGCAAACTATTTTATTAATAAAAATAGTACAATTAAGCGAGACACAACGAATTGCATTTTTTATTATCTATTAATGTATTTTTCATTTTTTTTTTAAATTTCAATAAAAACGAACGTGCCGTCAATGACTTTCCGTCAAACGTAAGTAACTAGATTTCTTTTGCTCATTTCATTGGTTTTTAACATTTAAACTTTAAGACATATGTAACATATTGAAAATTTTATATCACTGAAAACAACAAAAAAGTACTACCAAAATCAATAATACAAAATAGAGGTTATTTAAAAAAAATCGATGACGTCATAACTTTTAAAACAAATGACGTAGCAACATAAAGGTGGTTGTAGTGTATGTCCTATAATTCTCGCTATACCCCTTCAAGATTTTTTCATAAAAATTAATATTAACAAAGTTAATGAATTTATCCGTTACTTTATTTCCACACTGTATAAGCAACAACTACAGGATATATATTCACTGTCTCTTAAAAGTAGAGTGGTTAATGGTCTCACAAGTGTTGTAAAAGATGCAGGCTGCTGAAATTCAAATTAGAATGAAACTATAAACATGTGCGTCATGAAATGTATGACAGTATGACAGAATTATGGAGTGAGAAGAGTCCTCAATAGTCAAAATTGAACGTAGCCAATACATAAATAAACGATATCAATCTTAGTAATTTGTTACTTTAGTATGTATGTGTCAGTTAGTCATGTTATACAGATTATGTGCAATTTTAGTGTTTAAAATTTTGGTAAGTATGTGTAAATATATTTATTAAATGCATATCCTATGTATCCATAATTATATCCCTACATTTATGCTAACCATCTTCACGAATAAACAACAGAACACCAGGGAACGCAGTTTTACACATATCACAAGTCTCTGTGGGAGTTTTACTTACCGAATGCAAAATTTTATTTAGAATCAACAAACAGTGCTATATTAAAATTTCAATTGTTGATATGCAAAAAATCTTTGACGAGCACCTACTTGACGATTACGTTAAAAATTGAGGTTTATAATACAGCCTTATATCATTTGATAGTAATATAATCAATCAATAATAATTATTGATCCCCGTTTTATGACACTTCCTAGTACATATTAGTATCTACATTTCAAAATTATGGATTGTTATAAAATGACATTTAAGGGTTTCGAAATATTCAAACATTTTTCAACATACGAACACATTTTTTGTAGCCTATAACAATCGAATCTTATGGGAAAAGATATATCTTCAATTTAATGTACGTATTTAGCAGAAGACGTATATAAAACTTATATGCGAATGTAATATTTGACTGTGTCTTTACAATTCCTACTGGCATTGCTACACATTCATGTGTTCTTTTCCTTCTTTGTCTATCCCCTAGAGCGTCAAAACTAAAATAAAAACTCTATAAATGGGCTTAATTAGCAAACGTTGTTTAATTTAGATAGTATTTGTCGTACCCGTAAATGCATACCATCGGCAAACGAGCTATTCTTGCTGTGAAATGGAAAGTGCATGATCAATCGCCAGACGTACTCTTGTTAGCCTTATTGCAATCGCCCTGAAAAGTCCTTGTTAAAACGAAATTGCGGTCCTTAATTGAAGGTACAGACTTAGCCTGACACCTACGCTGATAAACGAAGATCGGTATCAGATGGTAATTGTTCGCCAACACACGGGACCTCCCGCACGTGTACCTGACCAGCACAATGCTGTCTGCCGCCTACCCCAATCACTGTCCCCTCACCGTCTACGAAGCGCTCGCTGCTCTTTGTGGACGGTCTAATCCGCAGACTGTGACCTTACTTCCTTCCGGGTTCTCACCTATTGTCGCATCTACCAATCCTCATCAGCAGATCAGCATGTCTGAGTAGCTGGACGTTTATGGACGGATTACTCCTTCGTAACTCCCATTCAGCAAATGCGTCGAAAAATTGGGTGATGTTAGCCTTCAGGAATTTGCTTCGCTGGGTTAACAAAGCCAGTACACAATGACAATACGGAAGGGTGATTCATCGAAAACAATTAGCTCAAAGTGTTACTTCGGAGTCCCCACGCTCGTAAGGGATAACTACCTATGATACTCATACCTTTGTTTCCTCTGCCTGGTGACGTCGAAAAAAACCAGTGGTTCCGAAACATCCTCTCTGAAAAAAAATATAAACAACGCAGACGTGTACGTCAGATGAAATTGTTACGTCTGGTGCTACAAACAAAGACAATCAGATTATAAATAAGCTGATGGTATAAAACAAGTTCCCGTTAATTGCAAAACTATACAAGTAATTGTCGTTTCATAGGAAACATTTCGTACTGGTCCGTTATAAATCGCCTCGTTCTTTGTACATTTACTTGAAATACACCTAATTTATTGATATATATCGAACATGCTCCCATACTGCATGAGAAGATTCTGAACAACACACATTTGTATAAGTAATAGAAGAGATCACTACGTCCAATGCATCAAACGAATTCGAAATTAAAAACTAGATTATAAACAATGTAATACTGTTATTATAAAACGTTTCCGTAAAACTAGACAACTTTAGAGGGACCCATCCCATAGCGCTCTATGGCATAAAAACATATCCAATACGTATTGGTCTATTTTAAAAGTTATTGTAATTTCATGAAAAAATTTCGAAATATACTCAGCTGAATATAACTTCAGGTATTACATTAAGCCCTAATATTAATGTACTAGAAGATATTGGATATTTAAAAAACTGACTATACTTATTGCACCAAATAAACAAAAATTAAATCTAGACTTTCAATAATTCGACAATGTCATTTGGTTTCAACGATTGTCCTTTGTTTCCTTCATATTATTTTGTATAATATACGAATGAAGTACTGTTGGTTCAAAGGGTGTAGATTTAACTATTCTAATTTTACTACAAAATAGAAACCTTTGAATAATTTTATTTATCTACTTTGATGTCACAATATGGTTATTAGAACACCGAAAACAGTTCCACAATGGAGTCCATTATAACACTGTTTATGCATTGTTATTTTCATATGAAAAACATTGACTCAGTCTACTTGTTTCAAATAACTGACAGATTGTTACATTTATGAAATGACAAAATTAAAAGTTTTAGACGATTTTTATGCAAAGTAGATAAAATAGTATATTATACTCGTGTAATAAGAGGCACTCGTGCTACAATAGACCCTCTTGTTAAACTAGTATAATAATATACTATTATTTTTCACTGATTTATTATTTGTTGTTTATATCTGTGATACGAGGTATATACGGCTCTACAAGCTTTTCAAGTTATTTGCGTATTTAAAGGGGAAAATAAAATGTTATCTGTAGTATGGGCATTACTTGATGTCCATACCCTCGGGCGACTTATAAACCCTCGGGCTAGAGCTCTCAGGCTTGTAAATTGTCGCCCTCGAAAGGGCAGAAACATCTTGCCCTTGGTATCAAGGATCACACACACAATCTTAATTTTATAAAGTAAAGAACACTGTTCGACATAACAATATTTACTGACAGCATTTTTCTCTTTTTACTTACAGAGACTAGAGGCTGAGCAAACCCTATCAGTTACACGCGTTGCGCTGTTTTTTATAGTAACACGCAAGATACAAGATATAAAAAATACAATATACTAAATGCTACTTAAAAGAATAACGTACCTATAGTAATTATCAAATTAATGCAAAATATGTTTACATTTGTCCCAAAATAAATTCCTCATTTTGTGCAGCAAATGTTCTTCAATTTTCTTTTTAGAAAATGTTTTTTACTCAGATACAAGTTTTCAAAAAACTTAAGAACTCAAATTGTTGAATTGTTGGGAGTATGAAAAGATACGAGTTACGACTCGTAAATTAAAAAAGCAGTTATTAGGAGCAGATTCGAATATATACCTGTAAAAATCAAAACATAAAAAAGAACGTTATGTTATAACATTAAGTAACAAACGACTTCCGGGATTGGACCGTGTCATGATTGAGTTTGAAGAACTCAACATTTCACCACTTTCGTAAGAGGCTTCATCAGTAGGAAAGGCAAAAGAGCACGGAAACTCAACGTGTCAACCACGCCAGAGGCGAAACTCTTCTAGTTATGTTATAACATTCTACATATGTACTAATAAATTCTATTTTACTTCGGAACAACTTTGATAATTTTTGTGAAGACAGCATCCGCTTTAGCGTTAAATTAAACTAGAGAACGACATAGTCTGATTTTTTGTAGAATATTAATAAAGAACTAAAACGGGCAAGAGCGCTCCTTCTTCTTTGTATGCGTTTGTTGATTTGTATCCGCGCCACCAGATAGTCGTTAAGCGATCGCACATCTGCCCCGCCAGAATAATGTAATGTCACACTTCCGAACTACTGATCCTTAGGCCGCGAGTTCAAATCTCGGTCCCCACATTTTTTTTTATTAAAAGGTGCGGATATAAATTTCTATGCATTGTCATCTTTAAATATGAAATGCCTCAATATCGGCACTCTCTATACCATCTGCGCTCTCCGTTAACGGTATTTACAAACCAAATTCCTCCATCTAGGCTTCGCAGTGTCCGCCTCCTTTGCGAACATAATATGATAACGGCCATACCACCATTGAAAATACTGGTTACGAAGACTGAATGTGTCTCGATTGGGTGTTAAGGAGCGGGCATTCCAAAAGGAACATTATAAAAACCACCGCAGGCTAACAATGTCAAGTGTGGATAAGGGACTTGCACCATCTCATCCCATTTAATACGTTTTTTTAAAGTAGGCGTATATATATATTTAAATGATGGATATATGTATTAGAGTAAAACTATGTTTACATTTATTTGTATTTATCAGTTGCACCTCGGCGTATAGAAAGTTCAAGTGTGAATTCAATTCGTATCGTGCCTAAATATTTATTTTAACCTAGAAATTATAAATAATTTTATTTTCCAATTCCTACGATTTTTTCTACCAAACTAAAAAATATTAAAATATTGAAGTTCGTGTTTTGTATCAGCAATTTTAACGTTTTAGAAAATGTTTGTTCTTGATATTAATAAGATAGCATAAGAATACTTTCCACTGTATTACTAAGGTATTCTCCACGTTCTGCTAGAATACTAATGATTTTCGTACATGTTTTCAGAAATTTCCAGACATCTCTGAGGCACAAAAATTGAAAATACGTTTAAAAGGGAACTATTTGGTTTCTTGATGGTTGAACTGAAATTCATCAATTTGAAGCTTTACAAATAACTTCTAAACTAATTTTACCTCCAATACTACATTTATTACATTTTTCATGTAGAAAGAAGAACATGTGTTTCAGTGGTAACATAAGAGACGGCGATGAGATATAAAATACAAAAAACCGCTCGACTTATTATGTTTCAAACAAAATAAATACGCGCGCAACAGAAAAAGTCTATGCAATACAAAAACAAAGCCTTATTTTAAAAATAAAACGAGCGCACATATAGAAACAATAGATAGAAAGTGTTCATAAACAGAAACAAACCGAATGTATTAGAGCAAAAACG
Organism: Agriotes lineatus; assembly: GCA_940337035.1. Lineage (NCBI taxonomy): Eukaryota > Metazoa > Arthropoda > Insecta > Coleoptera > Elateridae > Agriotes > Agriotes lineatus. The sequence goes on from OW679196.1 coordinate 127,973,387, forward strand.
AAACTGAAATTAATGGAAAAGGTTCAAGTTCCCAGCAGTGAACTAGAACGAAAAGGTTTGCAATTTAAACACACCTACAGACAAAAATGAATCAGTCATCTGTTGCGAGCTGTTGTTGACAGGCTAACGAGATTAATGTAACGTGTACAGTTTAAATAGTGAGAATGAAGTTACTATTTTGGAATATATCGGTAGAAAATCAATCAAATCCTATTTTCAATATTATTCAACCGTATCATTTGATAACCTATTTAAACTCACCAACGCTACTAACTGTCGAAAGCGTAGTTCTTCCATCTGTGTTAAATCTTACTTATAACGTTATAGTTAATCTAGAATAAACATATTTATATGTAGTCTGAATACAGAATATTTGTATTAATGTTTTAACTGCTATAAAACAACTGGATAAAAACATATTTTTGTAGAGTAAACAATCGAGCCAATATAGCCATACTACTAATTAGTAATTGCATTGTTATATGCTATTTGATGATAACAATAAATCAAGTTAAAACTTCACTTTACACTACAAATTCATCTAGAACATATCTAAATATTTCACTCTCCTTTAGAAAATATAGTACAACTATCGACTACTCAGACTGAATAAAATGCATCAATAAAAATTCCGCAGTTGCTTGCAGTCATCTCTCTTATTTTTAATCCCCATTACAGATAGGAGTCTCCTAGGATTCTACGGAATTCAGCACGATTCGGCACTACTTTGAAGAATTATTGATATGCTCCGAGCTCGAGAGACCCAATCGCACTCGCAGGTCAAGTATTCCTTGGAAATTACTCTAAAATCAGTAGATGCACCTTAAATCTATATTACGGAGAACATATGGATTGGAATGTTTCCATAGTACAATAATGAAAAAATTACTCCTAAATTTGTATGGTGTGCACAAAACCGAAAATAGCTTCAAATATATATCATACGGAAGCGTTTAGCTGCGTTAAATGAACAATTTTTACACAATAAAAACATTTTCAACGAAACATAAGTTGTTACAAACATGGGTCACGAATATGCGAATCTTTTCTGTCAGTTATAAATATTTTTATTTTCAATTAAACAGAAGGCAACAATGTTACTTCTTCATCCTGACATAATTTTTAAGTAGCATTTAAGCGAGCGCCAGAGAAATATCAATAATTTTAGTTTGTCATCAAAAATTATATTTGAGCACCAATATTTTAGCCCCAAATTATTCATAACTGATACCCAAAACAGAGTTTGATTGCCTATTTAATTGAAGCACTAAATATTTAATTTTGCCGCCAGAAATTATAAAGAATGATCAAAAACTATTTTCATTTATGTTGTTCGAGGCTTTCGCGGTTACTCGAATTATTCTTGCTAAAATAGAATTTCGCCTTAGATCGCGTAGTCTTTGTAGATAAACACCCAGCATTCTCTGGCTTAATGTACCTTGCACATTGTGAACTCGACCAGGATCCATGCGATGACCATTCTCTTTGCTGGCAGATTTAAACTTAGTAAAACGTGGTCTCCTGTGATACACGATCCAAAGCATTACAACTACTGTATCTCAGACTGCCACGCTACACTTGAACGGCCAGTCAGCGTTATGTCGCTCCGAACGGCTGGCACAGAGCACTATAAATAGCTCCATACCGACCTTCAGTTCTTAGAGCGACTTTCACTCTGATGATGCAAGCTGCAATGTCTTGCGAAACGTTAGTCAATATGGGTACATAAACAGCAACAAGGCTAAATCTGCATATTATGAATCCTTGTTCTCAAGGTACTCAAACAACACTAGTCACCAAAGAGCATGGCCATTGTGTGGATTCCTGCTCGAGTTCACAAAGTGCAAGGCACATTAAGCCAGAGAATGCTGGGTATTTATCTACAAAGAATACACGGTCTAAGCCGAAATTCTATGCTCACAAGAACATTTTCATATAGTATGGCTATGGAATGGTTCCTAATTTATAAATATAATTACTTTTATACTTAAATGCCAAATTTGACATTTGGTTTTTAAGTGACTTATTGTTGCATTCATAAATTGTCAACTATTCCAAAGCCATACCATATGAAAATAATTTTTTATCACACTATATTTGAGCACAAAAGCTTGAGCATCAAAATATTCATATCTGCATAAAATTTATACCGAATAAAATAAGATTCATCACTAGAAATGATATTTGAGTACCAAACATGAAAATAAAAAAAATCCCACAAATTAAAGCTAAATAATGTGAAATATACGAGTACATTATATTACTAGTAAATAATAAAGTGATACACATGCATTTTGTATTATTTATGAAATAAATTGATATTGATAATTTAGCGCTCATTAATTATTTTGGGTTTTCAACTTCCATTTTTAAAACGTATTTAACAATATTGGATTTTAAAAATTATTTTTGGAGATCCCTTATTATTTCTGGTGTTCTTTTACGAGATTTGGCTAATATTTCTGGTGATAAAAGTAAATTTTGTTAGTGTTTAAAAATAATTTTGATGGTCGGCAAAGATAGGTATTCCTGGTAATAGCTCGTTTATTATTTTTGACACCGACGTATTTATTATTTTGGTGGCCAACAATTAAAATTGCCACAAAACATTGGTGCCCAAAAATTATTTTGGTGCTCATATAAATCATTCGCCTTTTAAAGATACTTTAATAATCCTTTAACAGATGTTTTAAACATTATTTAAAACAACGAATACATTATAAAATTTTGTAGAACGGACCAAGGTTAGAAAATTATATTTTAAAATTATTTACTAAATCAACTTCTACCTCTATTACACCGGTGTAGCCCCGTCAAAAGTCTTGCTCACTATTGGGTCCCCGTCAAAACGTATAACGTATTTTATTTTAAAATGAAACATGAACAATGATTGTGTTAGGGCTTAAAGATAATAAAAACTGTAAGAAATAGGTCCGTAGAAACGTATGTTTAGCACTATAATTTATTAAACCCTCTATTATGAGAAGCTTAGCCCAGCCTCCTTAAGAGTTGTTGAGGTCACCCATTCTTTCAAAATTTCCTTGTGGCGTCCTATAGAGGTATAGAGCCTCCAAAGATATGGGGGAGGGGCATATGGTCTCTGTTGAGAACTACTGGTTTAAACAATCATTATTTAGTGTTTACCCAAAACAGCATCAAGTAGCTCCATTTTATATCGATCGGCTTTTAAAGCCCATAAGTTAATATAAATATCTTGATACTTCAAAGAGATGTCAAATATTCATATTGAAAAAACAACAGCCGAAAATTGAGGTTTGCTATGCCCTTTGAAACCGCACTTGGTATGTTCATACTTGTAATTGCTTATAGAGTTAAGTCAAACTATAACATTTCGAAAATGTCATCAGAAACTCTATACGTCGGCGTTATCGCAGGGGTCAAGTCAGAGTGGGCTGCTTGGGTCTTGAGCTAAATCCAGGTGGCTCCCATTGAGTATTTTTGCTGCTCTGCACCCGTTGCAGTCTATAAACTTTCGAAAAGCTGAGAAGCCGTAGCGCGTAGCGTACAGTTCATATTCATAAAATAAAAATTACCCATGATTTGTTTAAGCTTTCAAATGAGAAAAATGATGAAAAATAAGTACAAAAAATTATTCTTTCAGAATAAAAAAAATCTAGAATGGCTGGTTTGCGGTAGGTGGAGCCATGGCTCCTTGGCTCCTTACAGCGAGCACATAGTTTGGCGAGACTCAATTAGTAGAGGAACGCTGTAAGGAGTCTAGGAGCCATGGTTTTACCATAACAAAATCAGTCAGTCAAGATTTTTTTATTCTGGAAGAAACATTTTTGTACTTATTTTTCTTCATTATTCTCATTTTAAAAAACAAATCAGGAGTTACTTTTATTTCATGAATAGGAACTGTAAGATCAACGCTGCTTGCTTTTACGGTTGCATGGTGCTAGATCGAAGCGGCTTCTAAGCTTTTCGACAGTTTGTAGACTACAGCGAGTGCAAACGGAAATAGATGGGTAAAAAGATGTTTAAGATTCAATGGGAACCGCGTGCCTTTAGGCTCAAGCTGTCTCCGCTGTCCTTGTCTGAAATAGAGCGTGTGGAGTGTCCTGTTACTGATGCTTGCTTACAACTTTAGCACCTACGTGTCTGATATAGAAACTCCGCGCGTAATGCCTCAACATTTAATAGTAGTGCTCGCTCGGAAATATTTTAACTTTTGTGTGGGATTCGAGGTTACCTACACGATGAAACTTACACAGAAACAAAGCTTATCTGGTACTGACTCATAATCAACAATTATAAAGGGTAATATCCTCGTAATATAGAAGGGAAAAAACGAAATTTTCATCTAAAATTAAAAATAAATTTTGCACCAAATATGTATATATTTTAAAATTTTTCAAAACTTGAAAAACGTACTGCAAAATAAATTTTAAAACCTAATTATCTCGGTTTGAAACTCGTAAAATAGTAAGTGGAAATTAATAATTTCTGTCGGCAGTCGGCATTGCGTCCCCACTTTGTCACATACATCGCGCGTCTTAATTATATCCATAGCTCCATCACAGTCTTAGAATTCCGCCTCAATTAAGAAATGCTGGTTTCGGAGATCCTCTGGTGCTTAATTTAGACATTTCACAGCGGCAAGTAGGAAATGAACTTGTACTCTGGATTCCTCATAAAAATACCAACACATATCTCCCAATAGCAAACAATGTTCGCTATGTAGCTTTACAGTAATTTTTAGATTTTTTTTTATTAATACACATTTATATTTTATTTTCAATCAACAACAAATTCTAGCAAGTTGAGTACTGTATTTCTATTGTCAAATTTTCTCCTTAATGGTAATATGTACGTTGTGTATTTGTACAATTTCTAAGAGTGATTTACTAGTTGTAAAATAGTACAAAAGCCGAACACCGAAATTATGCTTTCATTGTATCTTATTTTGCAATTTTCTCCGTCTAAACAAAAATGATATTTAATTAATTTACACTAGGGCAACCAAAAGGTCATTGTAAAAAATTATTTCCCAATCATTACATTTAGATTTCATCAAAACTTCCGTGATTATTCATCTTAATGTATTTCTTATACAAAAGCCTGTAATTGCCAACTTCTGATTTCGCAAGCGCCGAATTACATCAAGATAATTTAATTCCCGAACAAAAGAAATCGGCCCAGGCAGGCTGCACGACCATAAACCGATTCATTCAAGACTAATTCCACCATCACTAATGAATCTGTATTGATTTATTCGACACAGAACTTCAGCTGACCTCGTAACGGTTAAAGGCACATGAAAAATGAGCCTAGGGGAAATCGGCCATTCAGCTAAGGGAGTGAAAATTAACACATTTAGACGTGTAACGCGCGGGAAGTCACGCAAACGGCTGCAAGCACCCCGAAATAAAAACGCTTAATTAGTTCCCGAGTGGGCGGGAGTTTGTTAAATATACAAATTAAATTGTAAAATTCGCAAACAAGTGCCGGCTATAAAAAGAAGCGTCAGTAATTTTCCTCGTAAAACCAAGCCTAGGCTCGTAAATTCGTTTTCATGCTTTCGGATTTATGACAATTTAGATTCGCATTAGCCGGCACCGTTTCTGCCTTCGCTAAATGCACTTTTCTTTCTGTATAAACAATAAAAGTTTTATCGTTTTCTCGCTTTCTATCCGATTATACCATTTTAGTCGCGTTTGAAGCTCATTATCGGTTTCCTGTTACAGTAAAAAAAATCAGCTTGAAATTGGCCAATTTTCCAGCAGCGTTTAAGACGCGGTTCATCGGAAGGTTCGCACAACGTGTTTGAGTGTACCAGAGCTAAGAGGATCGCTCAGCGTCTTGAAATTGTCGATATTTGATCTAAAGAGGATTGCAATTCTAAGCAATTTGAATATAATCGACTTGAGCATTCCACTTTCTGATAAAATTCCGCTTAGTTTAAACAATACAGATAGCGTAACGGCAACGACCATTTACAACGTAAATGTAAGGAAAAGCTAATGTCTTGAAATAAAGGTTATAGTACTGTTGCTATTATTTTCATACTATTGCCCCAATTGTCCAATATTACTTGTAATAAATTTTAAAAAAATATGTAACTTAAAAAACACTTTATATGCATAAGACAAAATCATTTAAAAACCACATAAGTAAAACTTAATAACAGTAGCAATAAGCAATATGTCTTTCTTCTTATTTTCGGGACGGATATTCCAAACTATTCCATGACTGACTCTCTTCTGCGTGATGCAGCACTCTTTCGTCGAGATCAATAGTTCGTACATTTCTTTTTTTACAGTTTTTAAAATAAATTTGCTTAAACGGCCAAGTTTCTCGTAAACGTTGATGGATTCTGTGAAACGTTTTTACGTTTGGCAAGCGACGATTGAGAGGCCTTTCAGATTAGAAACGACTGGCTTTGTATCGACCTCCACTTGCAAGTCCATACACAAGTGTAGCCTATATCTGCCATCTCCAAAGATGAATATGATACCATTTTAACAATCGTATATTACATAAAATTCGGGAAAGTGATACTTTACCGACGAAATTGTCGAGTCAAGTAAATACACTGTTTTGACGTGTGCTGTATACTGTTTTTCAGAAATAGCATGATTCAATTTAAAACAGACGACTTTTCCAATAATTAATAATTGGCTAATATTGAAAAAAATGATATAAAATCAAGTAGGTCCTGTTTCTGTTGTCTCCAGGGTGAATAGACACATTAATGTTAATAATTTGATTTCTGTCAAAAATAATACACAATTATGTCATATTTTAGGTTATTTTTCTGTAAAATATATATTATCATACCTGTCTGGCTTTTACTGTATTGAGTTAGGGAAAGTTTACTTTCCTGGTCCAAAAAGTTTCAGTAATGAATAAAATACGGATTATATCAGAAAAAAATAATTACTTTCCTGGTCCAAAAAGTTTCAGTAATGGATAAAATACGAATGATTTCAGAAAAAAATAATTACTGAACGATAATATAGTAAAGTAATTTATGTCATCAAGTTTAATAGTAAGCCAGCTTGCTTAGCCAATCAAATCCATTAAGAATTTTCAAAACAAGTTATTAGATCCTTAAAACTGGATTTTAGCTTATATCACCTGATCTCAGTTACAGTAATTGATAAGCTTTCGATATACAGCCAATTTGTACGCCCATGTATCCGGTAATATTTAGATATACATCTGTTTGGCTAGCTTATTTGAATTTATAAATTTAACTTAGGCGCTAATATGCATGCACCCGGAACAGTGGCCCGCGGTTCTTAGCGTGCAGTTTTTGCAAGCGTTGCCGGAAGTTAAGTGTGTTAAAGCGCGAATGAAACATCGAGTGTGACACGTTCATGCAGAAAGAAAGTCATTCACGATGCGGCACTTAAAAGTAGCAGTTTGCTCCGTCGAACTACTCAGTTTACCAACGCACAAAAAGTGTATTCAGTGCGAGTCGCTAAAATAACGCCATATCTTCAAGAGTTTGGGTCTACCAAACCATCTCAGCGTAATCCAAGAGCCCTGGAGACAGCCAGTTAAATAAAAAAATTCAAGCATCTCCAAACCGGTGGCACCGCCCATTGCAGCGTACGACTTCCCGTGATGAGTTAACTAGTTTTGGCACCAAAGAAAAGCTTGCCACCAGTTGTAAAACTACGGATTGGCATTCTTAAATGCACAACAGGTTGGTGATCGCTATCGTTTGCAAAAAGCGAAATTAATGGCTTGCATTATATTGCATCATATTGCACCAACTTACATCTCACAGCAAGAGACGTTTGTGGGCGCATCTTAAAACAATTGTTTCGATTCGTGACGTTAAAAGACACCTCGCAGCGTATATGTATCAAGTTACAACGCGAAACGCTGTGAACTGCACATTCCGCGTACAGCCAGAGTAACATGCAGTGCAGCCAATCAGCGGGTAATTTCAGGTATTATGAAGCTGAAGCTACCCTTTTCTATGTCTTCATGAATTCAAACATAGATTTTAAATTTTGTTTTTTAGAATTAATAGCTTCAGCTTTCTAATCAAAATTTCGAGAATCGGATAATTTTACAGCAACAAGGCAACCTGCAAATTATAATTAAGTATGAAACCGTATGACTGACCGTAACTTTGATCTCACGGTAATCACGTATTTTTACAGCGAAAATATGGAAGTCCGGTATTGCTGTGAAGCTAATTTTATGTAGTGCACCAAAATAATAAACATTTATAATAGGCACGTTAATAACTAGATTAAGGGTGCATGCAATATTGCTGCTATACTGTAGTTCTGTAAAATTAATAATAAAGAAGATATTAATTTGTTTCTGCCCACCCTGTTTATTATTAGTTAACACTGCTGTGGTTAGGAATAGCCATTTATTTTAATGTCCAATCCTATTTACTTTATCGTTATACGTGTGTATTTAAAGCCAATATATAGGGTGACTGGTAGCTTATGCAGTTAACTGACAGTACTAATAGAAGAGCCCAAAATATTCACTGATAATACCATGAGTAGTCAAAGTTATGTCGACTATTTTTGCGGTGGTGTTACGAATGTCCATTGCGCGATTAGGACGAGTGTGCTAGCACGAGTCCTAATCCCAAGCGCAATGGACATGACCACCGCAAAAATAATTTACTTAACTTTGACTAAGAATGGTATTCGAGGGACTATTTAATGAACCAAACTACTTTTTCAAATTAGTTTTCAGTAAATCTAGCAACAAACTACGCAATTTCTATAGTAACAGAACACTAATATTGACTTTTTCTAATAAAAATCGCATTTGTTAAAAATAGTCAAGGGTAATACCACAAAAGGTGAACATTTTTTGAGAATTTTTTTGTTCACATGCAAGTTATTGCGTTTAAATTTCTCAAAACCAAAACTGCGTTAAAAATTTGAGCAGTTTTTGTTGAGAGAAATTTGCAATAATTTGCATGTTGACGAAAAAAATTCTCGTAAAAATTTTTGCCTTAAGTGGTATTTGGAAAGATTATTCAACAATATGGGTAGATGACTTTTACCGTGTTCGACAGCACACATTTTTAACGTTTTCCACTATTAATTCAATACTGGTGCTTCCAACACGATTATTATGAGTTTTTAGAACGACGCTGATTTGTAAATTTTGACTTTGACGTTTTTGTGAAATGTCAGTCAAAGGCTACTCACTAAATTGAAATCAATGAAACCAATCGGGCTCGCATGAAAACACTGTGACATTAGGTGTTTTCAATGACAGTCAATTTTGATTGGCCGTTTCTGACAAATTGAACAATTTTCATTGGTTCGTTCATTATAGTGTTGAATAATCACTTGAATACCTTCTAGGAAGATACATCCACTGATATTTTTTTGATTGGTCAAGAAACGTCAGAATTCTGGACTTTCATTGGTCACTTTTTGACAGATGACAGGTGAATTGAATAGTCATATATATATTTTAATAAACGGGTAGTCGAAATCCAATAACAATTAAAATGCAATTCTTTCAAAAGTATTATCTACTTAAAACCGCTGATATTAGTTTCATAACAATTAAAAAAGGTAGCAGTTTGTGTCATGTTAATTAATACGTTAATTTTGGTGTCTCACAACTACTGCAGAGATTATCTTATCGGCGGTCATCAAAATTTTTCGTTTGATGTTATTATTTGATTTTTGGTTTATCCTACAAGTGTATAATAATTAAAAGTTGTGGATTTTTATCCTCGTAGTGTGACACTTAATTTAACTGCCTAAATAACCAGTCAACTTGTATACGTGTGTTATATTGATTGTGAGCAAGCAGATTGGCTTTTATTTGACTGGGGCATATATTTTCAGTGTTACGAACCAGATTAGGTCAACGTCCGGAGCTTTGTTGCGCTGATTATCCATAACCACGACTGGGAAAAAGGTAAGAGGTCTCTTTTTGTAATTTTTAAACTGAGCCAGCTCGAAACAAAAGGAGAAATAAGTTATAAAAATTAAATTAACAACGGGGCTACTAAATGTCACATTACAATGTACTTAATAACTGCTAAACGAAGCATTTTCAGGCACATTCTGAGAGAAACCGACTTTTATGAATACCCTGTAGGTACATATAAATGACTAAGCACGGCGGTGGTGCACATTACTAAAATACTTTTATTATAGAGGGTGGCTCAAAAAAGTGTGGCTAACCAAACTTGCCGTTTTAAATAGAATGCCCTATATTTAGGTTGCAAAATTGTGCCTCTGGGTAGTAATGCTATACAGGGTGGTGTAAGTTTTTGGACTTTCTTAATGAAGCAGTATTTTTGAAAAGCTCTTAATAACACATTTCCTGGTCGTTGGATACGAAAGCGTGGTCCTATATCATTCCCACAGCTATATTCTAATTTCTACGAAACTATTGGAAATTTATCATCTACAAAAATATAAACCTAATTATCAAACTCAATTGGCACATAGAGGTAGATAGGTATCTAAAACAAATTCTAAAAGTTTTCCGATTTCCTGGCAAAATTCGATTGTGTAAAGAGGTAAAAACATTTGATAATCTATTGTACATCAGAAGCTCTTTTTATAAGAAAGAAATAGATATAAAACAGCTATTTGTGCAACAAGTGCTAAAAGTGGACGTTTATGCGTCTCGTGCATAAACAGTTGTAGCACGAGTTTGCACACAATATTTTTTCTACGGCCTAAAATTTACTGTTATTAATCCATAAATGTCGATATAACAAAGGTTTGCATTTATGACAGTTATGACTGTTTCTACAGCTAGTAGCTGTCAAAGTTAGTTATCAAAGGTAATTAAAAATGTACACATTTTACTTTATTCATTACATAATGCTTTAATTATTTTAAAAAAATACTTTACCTCTAACGAAAGAAGTAACTAGAATAACTTTACAACCTCACTTCCAGTTCGAAAATCTAAATTCAACACCAGCTGTTTAGTTTACAACATTATGTGCTAAAGGTAAACAGCTGATTTCACTTTTAACACGCTGAATTATAAAACAATAAACTAAGAAAAATCAAAGAGACCACAAGAAGATGGGTTCCCAAACTAAAACTAACCAGAACAGAAGACATCGTATTAAGAAGATTGCGAATCGGACACACGAAAATAACGCATGGGCACCTTCTAAAAAAAGAGCCAAAGCCAACCTGTGAAACCTGCAATACTCCGCTTACTTTACAACATCTCTTATGTGAGTGCAGACAGTTTGAAAACCAAAGAAGACAATCCCAACTGAAAAGAAAACTTGAAGACGTGTTAAAAAACGACCATGAAGAGATACAAAAACTATTGACATTTCTTAAAATGACAGGCTTATTTGTGTGTATATAAATAATACAAACATTGTGATGAGAAAATTACTGTAAGATATATTTATAAGGTGTCAAAGACCTGAGTAGTCAGGGCACCTAAAAATAAACAAATATTCTATAAAAAAAAAAAAAAATTATAAAACGCCATTTTTAGTAAAAAAGCTAGTGCTACTTTTAGCAGTGGTCGTAGAAAAAATAAATTACTGAAGTTATCATATGCGTTAGAAAACAAATATTTTTTAACTTTTACTACTTCTAAAAATGCTAGCGGTGCTAATAGTTCTGTTTTTATAATAGATTTTATTAATAAAACGCGTTGCATTTCCAATTAATATACCTAATTTTACTTTTAAAAAATGTGTCGTTGGTGCTATGAAATTTAAGCGTTTAGTTTAAAAATATCGAAAACATGTAGTACAAAAGCAAAAATGTTTCCAAGTACAAGAGACTTTCCATAAAAATAATAACGTATTTATACTTTAGTTAATTCGGCAAATCTTAGCTATAAAAAGATAGACACCATTTTTGATGTGGCGTCCCTAATAATGTACCAAAAACATAAAATCGGGAAATGTTACTATGACGAACCATTACTAAATATAAAGTATTAGATCCACTGAGCAGTGCATAGTTTTAATTCAATCGTTTGTTATACAGTCTGCCCCAACTTAAAAAAAATATTGTAATCGAATTATAAATTATGCAAATATTTTTAGAATATTAAGTGTTTTATACCGTTAGAAAACATAACTTCTAAACTATATTTTAGCCAAGCTCTGGATTACTAGCGAAAAAGAAAACAAATAAATAAAGAACAGCTTATTCCTCTTAAATCAATTTCACCTGCGGAAGTAGCACTGGCGATTAAACAAACAAACAATGCTGACTTTAATCGTTTATTAACTTACAATGAAACGCGTTGTACATTTTAATAATTTTTAATGGGCAATAAAAGTAGTATCCCATACGTACTGCATAAATTGGATATTATAGAATACCACATTATTTACAATGTGTTGTAGAACTGTTGTAGTGTGTATATTGAAAGGTAGTCAGCTCTTAGTTACTGTCACTTAAAGAGCTCAAAAATTTAAGACAGATAAGCAAAATGATATAACTTTGATAATGGACAATGTGGGCGTAAACCGAAGATTAACACCTGGCAGGTGGCCTCCTCAGTCACTTTTAAATATTAGTAATGCAGTTATCGAAGGCATGGTATTAGCCACGTCAACTTATAGGACAATAAAAGTTTGCTGAGCAACTAAGCTTGAGAAAAGATTTAGAGTGTATTTTCAGTTTTAATGAATATCGAAGGGGAGTGAAAATGTACCTAAAGTGCTACCTATCGCAGCACTATAAGTTTAAGATAAATTTTCTAATTTAATGCAAACGATCGAAGGAGCGATAATAAATCATACCGATCACCTCAGTTTGCAATAAATTAAGCAAATTAAGTTGGGCAGTAATTCGATTTCGATAAGCAGTTCATAAGAATTATCTCCATTTTCTCTCAATGGTTGGTTATGCCGCAGATCACATCCTTTATCAAGTAATTAAGTAGCGCGTGCAAAATCGAGATGACAAGATGGGTTTTCTCAATGAAGTGATAATAATCAACGATATATTTTGCTTCGCAACTCAGCCGCTCTAAACAGCTTATTTCCCTGCTAATTAATGGAAACCGTTCTGCCAATTGCTGGAAACCGTTTATCAATTAATGAAAATCACGTCCGCTCTATTAATTATGCTAATCTGACAGAAATTTCAGAAAAATTCACAGATAACATCTTATTACAAATTACACCCAGGCGACCTGTCTATGTTAATTATTCCGTCACGTAAAAATTATCAGCATTGGGCCCGCATCGAATTTTAAAATGTAATTCCAATTTATTGTCGATGGTGAGCAATCTTGCCGTTGAGCGAGACAAACAAAATTCCAGGCCAATTTAGGCGAATGAGCGGTATGTGCATAAACAGCAACAGAAGCGCAACTGCTGGTATGCATTTCTCTGCAATGATTAAGTTATTTCTCATTATCTGATCTGAAATGTCAAATTCATTTGTTAAGCTACGCGGTGGCACTGGAGTGACATTTTGTACTTATATGGCCAGAGATATGCATCGGTTTCTATTTAGCATTACTGAGTCACATCGCGCAATTAAATTTATTAATATTAATTGTTATTGCTTATCGTCCATTAAATTAAATAACGCGAACGCCTCAGGAGCACGGCTGCAGCTTGCAGCGGCGTTTGGATGCACTTATTTGGCGTTTTCGTCTTGCCAAGTGGATCCTGCGCAACGTTCACGCCCAAAACGATAAGCTTGCTTGTTAATTAATTGAAATAAGTCGCTCCCATTAAACTTCTAAATTATCTGCGAGCGGCTACCATACAGGGATACTTAACAGATAACTTTGTTAAGTAACAGGCGCCACAAATAAATGAATATTAATTGAAAATAGGATGCAGATCATGTCTGCAATGCGATAACACTTATCAATTTTTTATGAATGCCATTGAAGTACAACGGCCACATGACCCCATAATTTTTCCAACTGTGCGCAAAAATCAATTATAATTTTACAATTCAAGCTGGTTTTTACAAAATAATGTAGCGACTTGCTTATTAGCGTACTGAAAAGCAAAAACGGATCCTCGATACTGCATTAAGATAAGGCTAATACTAAAATCTCATTCAGTAATAAACTGCAACGTATAATTGCAATTTTAAATTATTAACACAATTGTAGTAATTTCATGCTATATTGAATGCAACTGAAGCATGCATCACACCTATTTTGTAAGATAGCAAACTGTACTTTTATATTGGTACATACTAATCTACAATTTTGTATTTCGTAGCAAGATTTAAAAAGTGTTGTCACTTCTGATTGCAATAAAACCTATATCTTGCTTTTAATACGAGTAGTACGTCACCTACATATTTGTAGTTTGTAGCTTGTGCCAATTTTGGATGTTTTACATATGTTTATTTGCGTCCCTCCTGCCTTATTAAACGATTGCGTGATCTTATACAGAGTGTCCCTAAAATAATGGGACACCGATTAGCCATAGATTCCTTAAGTCATAATAAATCGATTAAACCCAATATACCTTAGTACAAAGTCCTTTCAGTAAGAAGTTATAGGGCCTTGATAATTACACGTCTTAATGACAGAGTGCCAGCATGGAGATCTCGTTGATAATAAGAGATGCAGTTTTGGTTAACTGGAAAAAAGTTGGGTAATTAAAGGACTAACAAAATGACGCGTAGAAACTCTTTTGTTATGATTTTTCGTTTTTGAGTTATCTAGAAAAACCGAATATTTAGATTTGCAAATGTTTTTTCTGGCGTTACTATTAAAATCATAGCGAAACTGATAAAACTTCTTTATAGCAACTATGAATGGATTTAAATATTACGTTATCAATTTTGCTATCTGACGTTTCGTCTCCGAGCAACCATCATCCACTTCATTTTTTTAAATACGATCCTTATTTTCTGTCATTTATATCAAATTTTTTAAGCCGTGTTTATTCTCAATTCAAAATTGTCATGAATTATGGTTTAATTACGTTTAGACGCGGACCTGCGTCCTAAAGAATTTCATACGTTGTTTCAGCTTTTGTAATTTAAAGTAATAAGTAATGAGCCACACTGTATGTTTTTAACCCTTAACAATCACATTCGGTCTTGGAACACAAATAATTTTCAATAGTCATTAATCTATTTACTATTTTCCTTGCTTATAAACAATAATTAATATTAGAAATAAAAAACATCCAGTGAGGTTCATTACTTCTTTCTCTAAATTACAAAAGCTGCAACAATATATGAAATGCTCTAAGATACAGGTCCGTATCTAAAAACTTCTTGATGGTGGTCAAAACGACTCAAAACGTAATTAAACCATAATATGTGGTACATTTATGAATTCAGAATAAACAGGACTTCTAAAATTTGACATCAGAAAATATAAATCGTATTTAAAAAAGTTGGTCTAGGTTGCTCAGAGACGAAACGTCGGATAAAAATATTGGTAACGTAGTTTTTAAGTCCATTAAAAGTTGATATAAAGAAGTTTTATCAGGTTCGCTCAAACTTTAATATTAACACCAGATAAAAATTCAGTTTCTCTAAGATAACTCAAAAACCAAAAATCATATCAAGGACTTCTATGGATCCACATAATGGCCCTCCTTACCTTGGACACACTGTATATGATCTAAAATTATTTTATTATACAAATATGTAATTATACACTTTACATTTCCTTGTTTTGTTTTGTGGTTACTGTTGCACTCGTTACTATATTAAATATTTACTATAATTATGAAAGTGTTTACTCGTTAAATTACTTTCACTGATTTTCAAGGGGGGGGGGGGATTAAAGTTTGCACAAAATCTGCTCAGATATATCCGACAAATATATAAGGGATATTTACATATGGACTATGAGTCTAATACATGTTTTAAAATTTATCCCACATATTCATAGCCAAAACAATGATTTCATTTCTGACAAAACTAGAAACATCAATAATGCTTCCACGAATATTTGAACAGAATCGATTTAATAAACTATACAGGGCGTTGGGAAAGTCATTAGTATACAGTTTAGAGATGACGGAACTCTGAAAATGTAGTCGAAAGTGCCTTAGCAATTTTTGGCGCAGTTTTTTCACAACTCGATATTAATTTTTTTTTTGCAAAATTTTTTGTACGTACCTACTGGAATTTAGTTGGCTGTTTGTAACGATTTTTAGTTTAATGGAAATTCATGCATTTATGCTTTTCTTTCAAAAATATTTAGTTAGCTGACATTCAGTATAATATATATTCTTATTATTTACCAAGCATGTGAATGTTTATTTCATGCCTTAGGTAAGTGTATACATAAGCTTCCGACAGTGTGTAGTTGCTTAGTAACAAATGATAATCACAACTTAAACATTGTAAAGCAATACTCATTATAATTACAAGACAGTCGTTTCAAAAATTTTAGGCCACCGTTTAAAACATCTAGTCCTAAAGAATCTATGCATCTAATAAAAAAATGTTTTAGGACTTTTTTGTATACATCTTTATCATTCTTTCATGCCTAGAATTTCTGCCACTGACATTCCTAGCACCCTGTAATACACATACACCAATTTTAAATAGAACCACGGCATCTACCTACCTCATTATTTTTGATCTGCCAATTTTTTCGAGTGCAATAAAAAACAAATATAAGATTCAACACGTTATTTCAGTTTTTCACACATTCTAAACGGTTTTTGACGTTTTTACTGCCCGAGTGCTTTGTAATAAATTCTTATAGCAGAAAATAGATTATGTTTCAAAACATTTTATTTGGATACTTATTTCATCTTCTCCCATTGTACCTTACGATGCCGGGGTGTTGGGCCATTGTTTGAATTTTCCTCTATCTTGTACTGTATTGCTGATTTGTTGAATGGTATTCCCTTTCTTTCTTCCTCTCTCTGACGTCTTTCCAGTCTATCATCGATCTTCCCCTGGATCTCTTTGCTTCATTTTTCATTCAAATTCCTTTTCGGGTACAATTGCAATTATTTTCATTCTGTCATCTACTCCTGCGTCTAGTTCTAGGTCGTCTGTTATATTTTTTCCGTATTCGATCTCTCCTTATTTTCCTGTCTTAGGTAATTCACTTCCATGGCCGTTAGCGCTCATCTATGTTTGTCTCTTATTGGCCACTCTACAGGGGTAACTTGGGAGAGGGGGGGGGGGGGACAACGAGGGCTAATGGCTGCTCAATTTTGATTTAACAGCTTTCTTTTGCAATATATGTAAACAGTTTTCATTTTGTGTTGTCCTGCTTCAGGTGTTTTCCCAATTACTTGAATTTCCATATTTTCTTCTGCTTCCTTTTTTTTTAGATTTTCATGACCACACTCCTATCTCTATTTATTATCATTCCTTTGTCCTGAGTTCCGTGCTAATTAAAAAAAAGTCTTAGCCATCTCCTTACTTGCGGGTTTCTTTTTTTTGTCATTTTCGTGGGTGTATTGTCTTCTCTTGCCGATTTTCCGTTTTTCGTTTTTCTCAAAGCCTCTTATTACCTCTTCTTTGTTTATTCTCTCTTATTCTCTATTTTCTTCATTGTTTTCTCTGTTTTTATTTACCATTTCATTTGGGTTTTCTTCTCTGGGCTCTTCTTCGAATATGGAGTAATAGTTCCTTGCTTATAAAATGCCCTCTGTTATTGAGTCTTTTTACTACGTTCCAAAATTCTTTCTGATTGTCTATGCAATTTTGTTCGATTTTCTGCCGAATTCTTTCCAGGTTCCTCTTTTTGCCATTTTTGCTACTTTTTTTGGCTTCGTTGCGTTTTGTTATGTACGTCTTTTGTGTTGCTCGATTTTGTTTCTTATGCATCACTGCAAAGATTCTTTTTTTTTGTATTTTCCTGCGGAAATTTCGTTCCACCATTTTGTTCTTTTTTGGCGAGAGTTCTCCTTTATCGTTGCACATATTTCTTTTATAGTCTGGATAAGGGTTTCTTAAAACATTATTCATCTATTGTTTACGGACCACGGTGTTTGTTGTGCAAAGTATTTAGGTTTTGAGTTAGCCTCTCTTAATATTGCTGTTTCGTATTAGGTTCTTCTAAAGTTTCCATTTTAATCTGTATATGTTCTATATTGTTGCTTATAGGGTTTTTGTATGGTTGTGTATGCGCGTTCCAATCTCCCATTATCACTACATTTTGTGCTCTTCTATAGTTCTTTGTAATTCTTCAAAGAAAGTTTCTTTATCTTTTATGTTAGTGTTTTCTGTTGGGGCGCATATTTGTATGACTTCTCTCTCCTTCGATAGCTCTGTTTCCTATTGGTGTGTCGGAATATCTTAATGTATACGCTTTGACAATCCCCATATTTTTCTTTTTCTTGACATTTCTTCTATTATTTCCGATTCTTTCTTTGCCTGTGGATGAAGTGTTCTTCCATGTTCTAAATCTTGCCGATTGCCTGGCATGTCGTTTCCAGTTTGAAAATCCCATTCCGAGGCTCATTCTATTTCTCTGAATTTATTTACTTTGTGTGAGTGAATGGTCCAAACCACAAAGACCCCGTTACCTCTGAACATCTGGTACCAGGTTATACAGATTGGCGGTGGATAATGTGAACATAGGCAGTCAAATGAGTTAGGGGCTTTATATGAGTTAGACAGAAATAGACATATATGACTTAAAATCTAGTATTGTAGAATTCAGTGTTTTCTAACAACAAAACACCTTGATTCTGTGGATACTAGATATTAATCGCATATTATTCTATTTCTGTCTAAAACAAACAAAGCCCATCAACTATACTCTAGCACATTTGATTACCTATGTTCACATTTTCCGCCACCAATCTGTGTATATAAATGCATGTTGATTTAATTTTAATTGTTAATGTTCAAAGTTTGACTCGGAACTCGTTCTCTGAACTTTGTACATCTTCTATATCTTCTAGAAACCCACTTCTTCCTATATGCATTTGCCAAGCCCTCGTACGATTCGCTGCCTGATGTAGAATGTTCGAGTAGTCACCCTAGACGTTCTACAAGCATTCTCTTAGCAGGCGCGAGAGAGCGGGAGTATGAAATTTGCGTTGAAATGTGTCAGATTAAAAAATAATATATTTAATTTATTACATTAAAGGAAAGAAAACGACAGCTGTTGTCACCACTTCTCATTTATACTTCAGATTAACCTGCTCCTGAGATTAGAAAAGGGAACTAAATTACCGACAAAATTCCTTACTTAATCTTCAAGCTACTATGTTTGAACAAAATTGTTTACCTTCTGTGGTATTTAAAGATTTGTCAACATACGATCTTTATCTATTTCTATCGCGTTAGATAACGTGTATTTTATATTCCACACAATTTTCTAACTGCACTACTCGCTTCTATTCGAACAATCTGCACAATAGTCGCATATTTATTCAAATGAGAATTCCAGAAGTCGTAATTACAACAAATAAATACGTACACGTAGTAGCGCAAATAAAAAATGGAGAATGCTTTTAGAAACAACGTGACATTTACTCTTCGTGCCAGTTCTGTGGCATTACACTACACGTCGTTCATTCGCGCCTTCCTCCGCGTCCTTTAAAGGCGCTAGGCACGGAAGTTCCTTATTTCACTAAAGCAGCGATCCTAAAAATCCCTGCTAAAGCCGATACAAAACGCATGAATCATATCAATAATTCATGGAGCCTAATTCTCTGTGATCTTCCGACCAACACGTGCACGTGAACATATTGGAGCTAAATATGGAAGAAGGAGTGCCGTGAAGATGATAAACTACTCCTACTGATATCGTATCAGACAACGGACAAGACCTACCCACATTCCCGATTGAACAAATAATACAGATATTATAGTCGCTAAAGGGCTCGTCGCTTTAATCTGTCAAATTCTTAGCGTCGTGTTTATAGAAACCAGAAGGGAACAATTGCGGAACGGGGTGGAATGGTATAACGACCCACTCAGCACAAAAATAAACCAGATGCAACTTCCTAACACGTTCCACTACAAAGTAGGTAGAGTGGTAGTAACACATTTAACATTCAAACGCGAAATGTATATCGACACAGAAAAAATCTCCATCAACAAAACTATTTCCTAAAACTCGAAACAGCTAATTGTACATCAAGACATTACTTTGTAGTATGAATTATGACCTACATTTTTTGCACGTCGGCAAAGAAAGTCTATACAGTACTCTTCTCCTTTTAACCCAATAACTAGCTATTAATAACTTTATGAGTTTAAGATTGGGTACTGAACATTATTTTAGATTTTATATGGTGTCCAAAATAGATTTGAACATTATTGCTGCACGTTCTATGAAAATTTCAAAAATGTGACTGCCATAACAATCACATTCGCTTAGTGCTTATATGTTTCAATAATTTACAACCTATCTAGCATCTCTAAAATAATTGTAAATACTAATAATGGGGGGAGCAGCCAATGATGAAATCGTTAGTACACCATTCATGCAAGTTTTATTAAAAGGCCGCCGAAACGACTTTTTAAAAAACGTTTATTTTTATTTTACAATGAAATATAACATTGGAAGCACACAGCTAGCCGCCGGACAATTTCTTACATCTAGCTATGATACGAACACAATGGAACTTATCGACTGACTGGAGCTTAACTTAGAAGTGCAAGCTACTAGTATATATACTATGCCTAATCAGCTAAGATAAGCGTTATCTCTAAAAGGGAGCGTGAGACAGGAAGCCACGTGCGTTCAAGGTTGCAGACTTGCAATTCATATAAAGAAGCTATTTATCGTTCAAGGTTGCAAGCTTGCAGTTTTACACAGGAGACCATTGTCTATTCATAATATAACACGTCCGCCGATAAAATGTTAAATGGGTGGTATTCAAATATGCCTCCATTGAACTTACAAAGAGAAAAGAAAATTAAACTTATGCATTTACGTTAACCGGTTCAAAATCTTTATTTAAAAATCTAATAAGTTTAATCTTCATTGTGTTTCTATTATAATACAAATACAATATAAAAATTATTAACATAAGAATAGTACACAGAGTAAATATAATTGCAGACACACTTAAATTATCATATTTAATATAATTAACAGGTTTTAGCAAATTTTCATATTTATTAAGCTTAATTCGGTCCTCAACCAATTTCTGGGTGTCAAGAGGTATCAAGTCAATCTTTGAAACATTTATGTGGTTTGATTCAGGAATTATTAAGCGGTCAATGTTTGACAGAATTTTTTAAATTAACAGTTTCATTTGAGGTTCTTTTTGCTATAACAACATATGTTTTTAATTTAACGAAACAAGACAGTCTGAACTGAGATGTAAAAGGTTGGTGCCAGATATTCTTTTCTGAAAGTTTTGATTTTACATTTGAATAATAAAGTAGCTATATGATTTTCATTAAACCGTTTCTAAGTGCGTCATGACAAATAAAAATAGGGATATAATATATGTTTCTAATAAGCGTCTAATTGCTTTGTTTAAAAACTACATTGCCTAAATATAAAGGATATAGTTCTGGATTATATTTTAAAATATTTACAATACTATATCGTCATGTATAATTGAATGTTTAATCAAGATACAGACGATGAAGGTAATAAGGCTGAATAGGGTAATAATTCATTTGCGTGTCTTCTGATATTGGGAGATCCATTATGCGGTACTAATTCATATGTGTCATGATCGAGAATTTGAGATATTGTATAGGGTCCTATAAATTTTGGTTCGTCTTTGCTTCTGGAATTAGTTTTAACAAATACTTTTTCGTTTAATTGAAATGTTTTATTTTTCCGAGTTGGATTTAATTTTAAATTTCGCTTTTCTTTAGTATCAATTTGCTTGCCTTGCAATATTTCGTAAATTTTTTTCATGCGGATTTTGTGACCAGATAAATAATCATGATAGTATGTTTTTGTATAGTCTAAATCGAACTGATTTCTACATTCAGTATGACCAAATACAATCTCAAAAGGGGTTAAATTGAGATTAGAGTGTATCGTATGATTGTATGCAAGAATACAATATTGAATTTTGTTTTGTTCAGGTACATCCGTCAATAGTCGATAGTGTTCAATTATTGTCGAATGCAATCGTTCAATTGGGGAATTAGATTGATGGTGATGTGGGGTTGTCGTATGCAACTGGATTTTATGTAAAGCTATAAAGTCTTTAAAAATATTTTTGTTAAATTCTCCATCAGCTATAATGATATTTGGTGTAGTAAAAGTACACATATAATTAAGTAATTGTTCAATGATGTCTGTTAAATTTCGAGATTTAATATAATATGCTTGGGCGAATTTGGAAAATGAATCTATTATTGTTAGATAGCTTCTCTTACCTATCTGAAAAATATCCAAGTGTATAGTATGAAATGGTTGGTTTTGTGTAGGAGTAAGCTGTAAAGGCTGCTTAATTGGGTTTCTATTGTACTTTTGCGTTTTACAAATATGACAATTATTAATATAATCGGTGACATCTTTATTAATTGATTTCCAATAATATTTTCTTTTTATGTGTTCGATTGTTTCATTGATACCACGGTGATTGGTTTTGCCTAGATGGTAATTTTGGATTTGATATTGACGATCTTGTGGATTTAGAACGTAAGTCACTTGTGACATACATCGATGAAACTTGGGTGTGTTATCGTTAATTATGTTTTGCAGAAAATTAGAAAAATCTAAACAAAGTTCGTCGTTAGGGAAATAACAATAGTAATGTGTTCTAGGTTCACAATGTTCAATTAATAGCCTGTTGAATACGTCAATTTTATTTGTATTATTTAGGGATACAGAATAATGTGTAATTCCGTCGTATTTAGTGATTCCGATATCTCGTGGTAGCTGAGAAATTACAAATTCAATTTGATTCTTAAATTGTTGTAGAGGTTTTTCGGCAATATCGATCACGGGGGTAGACGATTGTTGCGAATGTATTGTTTCGACATAGGATTTATTATCGTCGTTATTTGGTGGTCTTATTTGAATGTCGGATATAACTTTTACTTTAGGCGTTTCTGATTTTGGTGGTCCGATGGTCGGTACTGAAAAAAAGTCTTGTATGTCGGGGGTGCTCGCCCTACTTGCCATTAGACTTTCGTTACCTTGTATTGGTGTTGGTGTATGAAGTCTATCGGGTGTTTCTAAAGTCATGGGGTGAATTTGAACACGTGATAGAGCGTCGGCAACTTTATTTAATTTGCCTGGTAAATAGTTTACGGTGAAGTCGTATTCTTCTAATTTAAGTGCCCAACGAGTTAATTTGGAATTTGGTTCTTTTAAATTTTTGAGCCAAACAAGCGGTCTATGATCGGTATACAATTTAAATTTTACTCCATACAGATATGGACGAAATTGTTTCGTTGCCCAAACTATGGCTAGGAGTTCTCGTTCAATTGTAGTATAATTTTGTTCTGCATTATTAAGGGTTCTGGAGGCATAACAGGTGGGTTTACCATCTTGGGATAATACCGCGCCTATCGCAAATTTAGATGCATCAGTAGTCAGTTCGAAAGGTTTTTCAAAATCAGGATATTGAAGTACTGGTTCATTCATTAAAATTTGTTTGCAATACTCAAAGTTCTTCAAAAATTCAGGAGTGTGTACAATTTTATTTTCTTTCTTTAAACATACGGTTAAAAATTTAGTTATTTTGGCAAAGTCTTTGACAAATTTTCTATAATAGCCAAATAGTCCTAAGAATGATTTTATCTCGGTTCTTGTTTTAGGTGCTGGGAAATTTTTGATTGCTGATATTTTAGATGGATCTGGTTTTATTCCTTCTGAAGTAACTATATGACCTAAATATTTTACAGATTTATGTAAAAATTCCGATTTATCTAACTGAATCTTTACATTAGCATCTCTACATTTTTGAAATACATTTTTTAAACGTTGCATGTGTTCTTGAAGAGAACTTCCGAAAATTATAATGTCGTCTAGGTAAACTAGGCACTGTGTTGGAGTGAGTCCAATTAAGGCTGTATTTATCATCCTTTGGAAGGATGCAGGACTGTTACGTAAACCCATAGCCATTCTTTTAAACTGAAAATGGCCTTCTTCGGTTGAAAAAGCGGTTTTTTCGCGATCTTTCTTTTCGATTTCTATCTGGTGGAAACCAGAGGCAAGATCCAAAGTTGTAAAGTATTTAGCTCTGCCAAGATTGTCTAATACGGTTTCTATACGGGGCAAAGGATATTTGTCTTCAATAGTTTGTTCATTTAACTTTCGATAGTCAACTACAATACGCCATTTTTGTTTTCCGGAGGCGTCTAACTTTTTTGGGACGACCCAAATAGGAAAATTATACGGTGATTCCGATGGCTCTATAATATCTTCGTTTAACATTTTCTTTATTTGCTTTTTGACTTCTTCGCGATGAATATGGGGATAACGGTATGTTTTCGTAAATATAGGTGCATTGGTTTTAGTCCTAATGTGGTGTTTTGTCAAATTCGTAACGGATAAAGGTATTTCGGGAGAGTAAAATACATCTCTGTATTGAAAACATAAATTGGTCAAAAGAGTTTTTTCGTCTTCGTTTAAATGGTCTAATCTTAAATTGTTTTTTAAATTGTTATTTAAAATACTTCTGGTGTTTGGAGTATTTATATTAAAGTTGTTAAGTCTGATAGGTTGATTTTTGCTATCGGGTTCATAGTCTTCTAAAAATAAAGGATTATAAATATTTATTTCCTGTGTTTCGTTTGAAGTATTAATTACGCTGGTTTTAAACCAATTATTGTGTAATTTCACTAATGCTGAAGGCATAATTAATTTGTCATTAAATTTTAGTTTTGGAGCTATTTTAGTTCCATTCTTTCCTACTGCTGGTAAATTTACAAAACATTCTGTACGCGGAGGTACTACAAGTTTTCTGACAAAATCTGAGTTTTTAAATTTGGAAAAATTACATTCGTTACGTTTTTGAATTTCCTGTTTAGTTTTTGATGGGTTATAATAGAACGGTATTACTGTTTTTTCTGTTTGAATGTGCATCCATTTATAATCTATTCGTGCGGATAATTTTGAAAGTAAATCGGATCCAATAAGTCCTACATAGTCTTGGTGAAAATTGAATAAATAACACGTATGTGTTCCGTTTTTATAAAAAAGATTAGGAATGGGTAAATCTGCAATTAAGTTATGTTGAGAAATTCCATGAGATGTAACTATCTCAAATTCTGTTTCATAAATATAATTTGGAAAATGTTGTTGTACAAATTCTGGGGAAATTATTGTTTGTGAGCTACCTGTATCTATTAAAAGTTTATCGCCGGTGGCGGGAATTATAATATAAGGAAGGTTTGATTTTGGATTTATATTAAAAGTTAAAATATTCTTTTCCGAGGCTCTTAATGAAAATTTACAGTATCGTTTGGATCTGGATATTCGAAATAATCGTAAGTATGGTCTAAATCTTGTGATTCGTAATTTTCAGTTGTATCTTGAAAATTGTCAGGGTCAAAATATTCCTGAAAGTTTTCGTTAAAATTTTCCGGAGTTGAAAATTCTCCATTTTCAAATAAATTTTCGATTAAGTCTTCATATTCATCCGGAGGTTTTTCTTGATGATAATTTAAATGATTAAAATTTCTATTAACGTTTTGAGAATTTGCTCGATATTTATTAGGGAAATTTGTTTGTTGAGTAGCTGGTCTTTTTATGGTGCTAAAGTCCATAGGTTCTGGTTTATTTGTTGGTGAAAAATTTGGTTTTGGTGCAAATGCATTAAAGCTTGAATTTTGAGTTATTCTAGAATTATTAGGATTATTAAAATTCGTTGGATTTTTAAAATAGTTGGGATTTTGATTAAAATTATTTCGATTTTGTTGGAATGGTCTTTGCATGAAATTTGGGTTATTTAATTTAGATTGGTATGAATTTTGTGTTTGAATATTGGAAGTTAAATTTGATTTATTTAATTTCTGACTTTGAAAATTATTTTGATTTTGAGAATATCTGATATCAATTTCTTCTTTTACTATGCTTAAGGCTTGCTCTAGTGAAGTTGGGTTTCTACTTCTTACGAAGCTTCCTAAATTTTCATTTAGTCCACTTGTAAAAGTGCGAAGTGCTAAGTCTTTGTTAGCTTTTAATTTATGAGTGATAATATCTTTTGATTCTTGACTCAGAGAAACTTTTGAATTATAAATAGCTAAATGAGTTCTAACTTTATTGAAAAATTCTATGGGAGAGTCTTTATTCTGTTTTAATTTAGTTAAATCAATTAAGAGATTCAATTCTGACCTTTGGTCGCCAAAATTTTCAATTAAGACATTTTTTAAGTCTTTCCAAGTATCATACTCGTAACCTGTGATTACTTCTAACGCTTGACCTTTTAATTTATTCCTTATCGAATTTAAAATTACTTGGTTGATATAATCGTTTAAATTTTCTGTACAAAATTTAGTTGCAATGATTTCTGCGGATCTGATAAATTCCGAAAGAGTGGCTTGATTACCATCATATGTGGGAATTTCATTTAATAAAGCTACATTAAAATGTGGGGGAAACAATGATGCGTTTTGATCAACCATATTTGGGTTGCTAATGTTGTTACAATTATTTAAAAATAAAATTCTAGGGATAGAATTCCTTGGTGAGCGTGATCTATCTCGTGACATAAAATTTTTACAATTGTTTCAAAATATAATTACAGGTGTTTTAACTAATGATTCAAGATAATAGTGATCTAAACATAAAAATTTTATAGACAAAAATTAATTTTGCTTTATTTGTTTCACTTATTTTTAATTTTTATTTATGTTAGTAAACAGTTTAATGACTAGGGGATGTTTAACAGGGGTACCTACGCGCAAGAACGCAAGCACAAATGCAAATTAAGCACACCTAGTATGTGCAGCAATTGGTCTGGCTTACTACGTTCTGCCTGAACTTATAAATAAATATTTAAAACTATGTTAGTATAATTTTTAAAACTTTATATTAGTTAACTTTGTTGTTTTAGGCGAACGCTTTAATAATTATCACTTTTGAAAATTATATTACGTTACTTTGTTGCCTTTGAAATTTTTACTTTGTTATTTAGGCGAACGCTTTAATAATTATTACTTTTGAAAATTATATTACGTTACTTTGTTGCCTTTAAAATTAATTATTTTGCTTTTTCTTTAAAACTTGTAAATTATTACTTAGGCGAACGCTTTAATAGTCGTTACTTTGTTGCCTTTAAAATATACCTTTGCTTTTTCTCTAAAGCTTGAAAATTATTATTTTTAAAAATATACCTTTGCTTTTTCTCTAAAGCTTGAAAATTATTATAAAAATATGCACTTACATTGTGCGTTAAAATTGACGAACGGCGTGCGATCAAGCTACGTCCTGTTGTCTTCAAAAAGGATGCGTCGATCCTATTGATGTCGGCTGGCCTGCACAGAGGTCCTGAAGTCCGACTTGGATAGTCCAGCTTTGCGCTAGAGCGTTATCCAAAAGTTGTCCTGGGGTCGTCGTTGTTGACGTTGCCAATACCAGAGACTGATCCCAATGATCAAGAGTGGTCCCAATGACCAGATGGTTCCAATAACCACGGAGGAGCAGGAGCTGGGTCGACGGGCGCTTCTCACGATCGGGCGATGTTTGTCCCTGTTGGAGATGTCCGAAGATCCGCTGGGTGGTAGGTTTCGATTTGCGGCAAAGAGCTGAACCTCAAGGAAAGTTGCTGGTCGACTCGATGTTTGTAGTTTTCCAGGTTTTCCTCCACAAATCCTACCGACTGCGCCAGTTTTATTAAAAGGCCGCCGAAACGACTTTTTAAAAAACGTTTATTTTTATTTTACAATGAAATATAACATTGGAAGCACACAGCTAGCCGCCGGACAATTTCTTACATCTAGCTATGATACGAACACAATGGAACTTATCGACTCACTGGAGCTTAACTTAGAAGTGCAAGCTACTAGTATATATACTATGCCTAATCAGCTAAGATAAGCGTTATCTCTAAAAGGGAGCGTGAGACAGGAAGCCACGTGCGTTCAAGGTTGCAGACTTGCAATTCATATAAAGAAGCTATTTATCGTTCAAGGTTGCAAGCTTGCAGTTTTACACAGGAGACCATTGTCTATTCATAATATAACATGCAACTGTTATGAAATTGTTTTGTAATTTTTATGAAGTGCTATAATACCGATGAGGCCAAAATTATAAATATATGTATATAATTGAAATTATAATAAAACACTAGAAACCACATTAAAATTATTACTAAAATTATTTCCAAAGTTAATGAAATTTCTGGTATTATTATAACATTCTCTTAAAATTATTGTAAAACATTATTGCCGTTATTATGAAATACTACTGTAAAATTGCGAAAAAATTAAGAAATGTTCGAATATTATGGAAGCTATTATAAAACTCTATTAAAATAATTTAACTTGTTACGAAATTCTATGAAATTTTTGGAATTATATCCTCCTGTAATTTTTAAATGATAGAGCTCTCGCTAATCCTTGTTAGTACAACATACAATAATCGAAAAAATGCAAGTCAACCAAATATGCTTTTTTTAATTTGGTGAAATACAAAATGTTACACACTTACTACTTACTAGCAAATAAGATAAATATATATTGAAAAAAAACACTCTCGTTTATTTACCTTTAATACAGTGTGTTACAGTTTCAAAGTCTGTCACAACAGAGCGAATTATAAACGTGCATCCATTTATTATTTGGATATACATTTTGAAAAAAGGGACTTCACACTTCCAGTTACGATTTTTTGTTTCAAAATTAGGGAAATTTCATTCAAAATTCCTGAAAATATCATTCAAGTCACATCCAGTTTTTAAAAACATTTTATGTTGCTCAATTTCTAATTATTATGTTTCATAACAAAAGTTTTAGACCAGTGACACAAATCTATTAAGTGGAAGTTAATATAAGTACGCCAATAATGACTTAGTGATACAAACTATCTGAACTCGATGATAGGTATTTAAAGGTAGAAATACTATCTAACTTTTTAAGAAACTGTGGCCATAAATTAGCATAAATTTGCAAATTCTTATTTAAAATGCTTTTAATGCCTCTAAGTTGGCCATGAGAAAGTGGTGAAATGATTAATACAAGTAGGCCGTGTTTTGATAACAATAATTTTCAGACAACTTCTTTAACCTTAATACCTGCTGGTAACAATGGAAGCATTAAAGTGAACAAGCGAGGAGAGGAACAAAAAACGATGCTAAAATATCCCATAAAAAATGCAAGTCAAATAACAACTATGTTTAAAAACACAAAGACCAACACAAAGAAAATGCAAATTGTGCTTTCACTTTCTTAAATCCTTCTCCCTAAATAGACAAACCTGACAACGCGTGGTGTACAATTTTTATTCTTTCAGTGCGCTGTACATTTAGTTGCTCTGTGATCGCAAAGGAAATAAAAAAGTAATTAAGCGTCGTATATAAAATGATATCGCGAACGTAACGTTCACGGTCTAACATCGAAGATGCATTAACATAGCCTTGATCTTTTAGATTATAAAAGAATATCCACTTAATTAAAGCGTCCCAATACGTTATTCTGCTATTAATTACCACACATGAAAGGGTTTCGAGAAGTTGCCCATCATTAGTTATTTAAAATCCATGGCCACATCATTACGGAAGTACTTTACCGACGCCTTTAGAAATGAAAACTAATAATAAACATGGAATATTAAAACACATCGAGTTATACTTTTTAACACATAAATACAACTTGAAATATAAGGTGCAACAAAAAAGTGGGTTGGACATTCTATACGAGGCCCACGGCAACTTTTATAAAGTCGTAGGTACAAAGGTGGCGCACATTACTAAAATATTTTTGATTATACAAGGTGGCTCAACAAAGTGTGGTGAACCAAATTTACTTTTGTGTTAATGGAATGCCTTCTATTTAAGTAGCTTAAAAGTTTTATGCTCATTTCACTATAAAGTTATATGGGTCTAACGCCAAGTGTTATGGAGATATTAACGATTTCATATCTAAAATTATAAATTTCAAGCGGTTATTGTAACAAAAAACAATTAAATGAAAGAAAACGTTATAAAAAGATTTTTTTGTCGTGAATTACCGTTCGAGTGTAAAATGGCGGCTCTGAGTATAGTAGTATAGAGCTACCTTGATTGTGATAGCTGTCAATCAAATTTTGATTCGCGGTGTAATTCGCGGTTTTATTCGCGGTTTTCGCGGTTTTATTCGCGGATTTCGCGGTTTTAATTTTAATTCGCGGTTTTAATTTTAATTCGCGGATTGACCCAATTAATTTCGCGGTTTGATCTAATTAATTTCGCGGTTTGATCTAATTAATTTACATATGTGCTACTGATTAAATTACGCATTAGATTTTTTAATTTGCTTCTGGAATTACGCGTCGGACTTCGGCGGCCATCTTGGATTTCTGGCGGGAATATTTGAAATTTGAATTTTTTCCGATTTTTTTTCTAAGTTCCATTATTTGAATTTTAAACTTCCCGGGTGTCAGCAGCCACCTTGGTTTTCTGCGCGCGCACCTCCCGCTGTAGTCGTTTTTAATTTTGAATTTTCGCGGAAATATTTGAAATTCAAACTGGTGGACCTATCTCGCTCTTTGAAGCTGCTGTCTCTCTCTTGCATTCACTCGCGGAAATATTTAAATTTAAAAAAAGCTATTTGCGTCGGACCCGAGTGGGAATCGAACCCTCTACGTTTGCATACACATTGGGCTCACATCGATCGATGCCTCTAGACCACGGAGCGGTACGGGATTTAAAGGGTTTGAACGAAACGCCATTTCGCAGCTCTACAGTCACGCCGCTCGAATTTTAAACAACTTATTTTTTCGAATATATAAAATATAAGAACGGAATTGTGCCGTCTAGGGCCTTAGAAACTTGTTAATAATTTTAAAAAATTGACTTTGTAACTAGTTTTGCTGTAATTAATTTAATATGAGTGACGCTATCTCACTCAGTCCCATTGATTTTCTACAGCTTTCTCTTTTCCATCCCGTTTGCTACCTATGCGTAATTACAAAAGACGTTATCGCTCCAGGCAGACTTTCTATTTAGCCGGCGATTGTGTAGGGCTTTTAACCGTTGCATAGAATTGGAAAGTTTTATTTAACGTGCCTAAACAGGATTGTTTAGAAGACTGTAATTATAATTAGCATCGTAATGGAATGCACCAAGATTTAAATCAGCATGCATTGTTCGTCTGGATCGAGCAGTACGTACTCCAACGGTTTCTAGTCTTGCTTGGTTGACAGACGACAGAATGCACGGTTACCGGTCAGCGCAGCCAACGGCTTGGCGCTAAAATCCCTGTGACACAAAATCTAGTGGGATAAGCTTGCCTGGTTAATAAACCACTCTAGTTCGTATGATTTTTGTCGTGTGTATTGTTTGGTTTTAAAGGTTTGAACATTGTACCACTTAGCTGTTCTGACATTATACTTCCATATACATATTATAAATAAATTTTAAATGTTATTTTCGACTAAGTTTTAGCTTCTTATAAATTACAACAGTGCCCTCGCCTATATAAAATAAGACATACGCATTAAATAAATGTTTTTATTGTATAAGAATGGTTGTCCCCCATAAATTTGAATAAAAACAGACAATTTCGTTGAAAAAAAATAGCTTTTCAATATCGTTTGCAAATAAGACAAGGGATACTTGTAAAAATATAAGTCAAACCATTTTTTCTTGTAAAAAATTTACGAAAAGACGTAAGTGTTGGCGACAAATGAAAATAAATTTGAATAAAAACACGCAAAAATTACGAAAAGACTTGGTTTTAAAGGTTTGAACATTGTACCACTTAGCTGTTCTGACATTATACTTCCATATACATATTATAAATAAATTTTAAATGTTATTTTCGACTGAGTTTTAGCTTCTTATAAATTACAACAGTGCCCTCGCCCATATAAAATAAGACATACGCATTAAATAAATGTTTTTATTGTATAAGAATGGTTGTCCCCCATAAATTTGAATAAAAACAGGCAATTTCGTTGAAAAAAAAATAGCTTTTCAATATCGTTTGCAAATAAGACAAGGGATACTTGTAAAAATATAAGTCAAACCATTTTTTCTTGTAAAAAATTTACGAAAAGACGTAAGTGTTGGCGACAAATGAAAATAATTTTGAATAAAAACACGCAAAAATTACGAAAAGACGTATGTGTTGGCGACAAATTAAAATAAATTTGAATAAAAACGCACAATTTCGTTGAAAATCTTTACAAAGCGACTTTATAGCACCGAAAAAATGATGTAAAAAAGTTTTAAGAGTTATTTCTAAGCATAATTTTGCAAACGTTTAACAAATAAACCGTAATTTTTTTAAATTATGAAATCGTAGTTCAATTTATATGAATTTTCGATACTTTGTATGTGAAAAAATAGCTTCAATTACTAATATTTGAATAAAAACATGCGATTTCCAAAGCATTTCGTTTAAAATTTTAGAAAATCGATAGCATCTCCCATGAAAATTTATAAAAATCGGCATCTTGTCATATTAAATTCTGTAAAAACGACAAAAACAATATTTTTTTCACAACTTTCATTGAAAAATAGTAAAATTTTACGAAAATACGTCTGTGCTGACGACAAATGAAAATAAATTTGAATAGAAACACGCAAAAATTACGAAAAGACGTATGTGTTGACCCCCAAAGTAACAAAAATTTGAATAAAATCACACAATCATACAGCATCTCACATAAATTTTCGCAAATATCGACATCATGTCACATAAATTATACAAAAAACTGTCATCACGTCACTTGAAATTATACAAAAAACGATATTTTATTCAACACACGATGAAAATTGAACAAAAATCATGCAATTACAAGCCATCTCACATAAATTTTCACAAAAATCGACATCATGTTACATAAACTATGCATAATTTTGCAAATGTTTTACACTTTTTATAAAATGCATCGCTCAAAATTAAAAGAAATAGCAATTTCGTTGAAAAAATCTACTACCACAATCATTTCGATAAACAAAATTCAAAAAATCTTATACTTTTGACGGAAATATATGTATGTTGACCACAAATTAACATAATTTTTAAATAAAAACGCGCAATTCGTTGAAAAAAATATTCTGACACCACCAAAACACGCAATTTCATTGAAAAATATATATATGTTGTCCACAAATTAACATAAATTTGAATAAAAACACGTAATTTTGTTGAAAAAATGTTCTGGCCCCTTCATTTCACTTAAAATTTTACAAAACTGCCATCATAACACTTGAAATTATACTAAATATATGTATGTTGATCACAAATTAACATAAACCTGAATAAAACACACAATTTCGTTGAAAAATTTGCAAATGTTTTACACTTTTTTATAAAATGTATCGCACAAAATTAAAAGAAATCACAATTTTCTAAATTATATCACGCTATTATGAAATCGTAGATTGATTTTTTGAAATTTTACACTTTGTAACTGTAAAATAACTACAAATACTAATATTTTAGCTTTAGACTTTGTAATTATTGCAGATTCGAGAAAAAACAAAGCAGAGTAGAAATAAAAAACACAAACACTTTGTAATAAACAAATATATTGTTCTTATTTCGTATAATACTTAATAATATAAATATAAATGTACAGCAGAATGTCTTATTTCTAAAAATTCGCTAGCAATTTACAAAACTGTAGTTTGAGGTGCACGACATTTCAAATTAAAAAGACTGCAAGTAATAAAATCAGAAATTCATTGTGTAATTTTAAAGTTTAAGATGCACCCAATCTAGAATTCCCTTCGTTTTTGGTGTTGATGACATCTGCCTTAGAGGCGTTTTTCTAACGGCCCTTTTTTGGAGGCGTTTCCTTATCGGCGTTCTTCTGACTGAACCTTTTTGATGTGGACTTGGATGAGTAGCTGGTGTTTTTAATTTATATTCTAAATCGGACTCGCAGTTATCAGTTTCCATTTCGGTTTTTCCTGTAGTATCAGTCGGGGTTGGCTTCTTTTGCTGTTTAGGTTTAGCTAGCAGCACATTAGCAACGTTAAGGTCTTTGATGTACTCAGCAAACTGTAGGCGTCCGGGTGGATTAATAGTTTTTCGAGGCCGCAGAGTGTCATGAATTAAATCGACTATGTTAGACGCCGGTAAAATTTCACCCTTTATAGTAACGGTGCCCTTGTGATCCCAGCTCACATCGCTTGAGGTACTCAAAATGCGTAGGAAAACTTCAGCTTTTTTCTTAAAAGTTTTGGGAAGTGTAGATAAAATAACGGCATTTGATAGGCTGTCACTGGTTGTTTCAATAGGTATTTTGATTGGCTGCCGCGCCTGGTTTGTGAAATGAAGGAATCGTTGTAAAACCTGATTGTACTGGATCCATTTATCGTGATCAGTTAATTTGGACTTTAAAACTTTTTGCATTTCGTCATCAAGCTGTGATAATATATTTTTCTCCGCATCATTGCCAGACTTAAGACGTTGGACAAATTCCGGCGATACAATCAACATCTTCCGCTCTTTGTCCATTTTAGTCGAAAAGGAGCTCAGTCGTTTGTTCTAGTAGAGCCGTCGTGAATAAACTAGCTTAAAATCAAGACTTTCATAATAAATATATAAAAAAAAAATATGACAGGTACGGGAATCGAACCCGTATTCTCTCTCGAGATCAGAACTTGAATCTGACGCCTTAACCATTCGGCCAACCTGCCTCCCTATATAAACGAGCACTCTCTGCATAATTAAGAAAACATATAGTTTAAAAAGCATTCTGCATGCAATTTCAAACAATATTTCATATAAATTAAGCCATGTACAAATTTCTAAATCGGTTTTGATATATATTTTATCGAAAGATTGGACCCTCAGCTACCGTTTTATTATTATTTGTCGAGATGCGTCATCGTTGAATTTACAAGTGCCATCCTGTCTGCTGTGTGACGTAGGTAATGTCTCCATACCTTTTTATTTTAAAATTCTATAAAAACAGAGGTCCAAACTGCTGCCGCATCAGGTAACAGAGTACAATGGTTTAAAACGTGTTAGTGCGGCATCAGTCGGGCCTCTGTTTTTATAGAATTTTAAAATAAAAAGGGGTGGATACATTACCTACGTCACATCGCAGACAGGCTGGCTCTTGTAAAATTCATCGATGACGCATCACGACAAATAGTAATAAAACGGTAGCTGAGGGTCCAATCTTTCGATAAAATATATATCAAAACCGATTTAGAAATTTGTACATGGCTTAATTTATATGAAACATTGTTTGAAATTGCATGCAGAAGGCTTTTTAAACTATATGTTTTCTTAATTATGCAGAGAGTGCTCGTTTATATAGGGAGGCAGGTTGGCCGAATGGTTAAGGCGTCAGATTCAAGTTCTGATCTCGAGAGAGAATACGGGTTCGATTCCCGTACCTGTCATATTTTTTTTTTATATATTTATTATGAAAGTCTTGATTTTAAGCTAGTTTATTCACGACGGCTCTACTAGAACAAACGACTGAGCTCCTTTTCGACTAAAATGGACAAAGAGCGGAAGATGTTGATTGTATCGCCGGAATTTGTCCAACGTCTTAAGTCTGGCAATGATGCGGAGAAAAATATATTATCACAGCTTGATGACGAAATGCAAAAAGTTTTAAAGTCCAAATTAACTGATCACGATAAATGGATCCAGTACAATCAGGTTTTACAACGATTCCTTCATTTCACAAACCAGGCGCGGCAGCCAATCAAAATACCTATTGAAACAACCAGTGACAGCCTATCAAATGCCGTTATTTTATCTACACTTCCCAAAACTTTTAAGAAAAAAGCTGAAGTTTTCCTACGCATTTTGAGTACCTCAAGCGATGTGAGCTGGGATCACAAGGGCACCGTTACTATAAAGGGTGAAATTTTACCGGCGTCTAACATAGTCGATTTAATTCATGACACTCTGCGGCCTCGAAAAACTATTAATCCACCCGGACGCCTACAGTTTGCTGAGTACATCAAAGACCTTAACGTTGCTAATGTGCTGCTAGCTAAACCTAAACAGCAAAAGAAGCCAACCCCGACTGATACTACAGGAAAAACCGAAATGGAAACTGATAACTGCGAGTCCGATTTAGAATATAAATTAAAAACACCAGCTACTCATCCAAGTCCACATCAAAAAGGTTCAGTCAGAAGAACGCCGATAAGGAAACGCCTCCAAAAAAGGGCCGTTAGAAAAACGCCTCTAAGGCAGATGTCATCAACACCAAAAACGAAGGGAATTCTAGATTGGGTGCATCTTAAACTTTAAAATTACACAATGAATTTCTGATTTTATTACTTGCAGTCTTTTTAATTTGAAATGTCGTGCACCTCAAACTACAGTTTTGTAAATTGCTAGCGAATTTTTAGAAATAAGACATTCTGCTGTACATTTATATTTATATTATTAAGTATTATACGAAATAAGAACAATATATTTGTTTATTACAAAGTGTTTGTGTTTTTTATTTCTACTCTGCTTTGTTTTTTCTCGAATCTGCAATAATTACAAAGTCTAAAGCTAAAATATTAGTATTTGTAGTTATTTTACAGTTACAAAGTGTAAAATTTCAAAAAATTAATCTACGATTTCATAATAGCGTGATATAATTTAGAAAATTGTGATTTCTTTTAATTTTGTGCGATACATTTTATAAAAAAGTGTAAAACATTTGCAAATTTTTCAACGAAATTGTGTGTTTTATTCAGGTTTATGTTAATTTGTGATCAACATACATATATTTAGTATAATTTCAAGTGTTATGATGGCAGTTTTGTAAAATTTTAAGTGAAATGAAGGGGCCAGAACATTTTTTCAACAAAATTACGTGTTTTTATTCAAATTTATGTTAATTTGTGGACAACATATATATATTTTTCAATGAAATTGCGTGTTTTGGTGGTGTCAGAATATTTTTTTCAACGAATTGCGCGTTTTTATTTAAAAATTATGTTAATTTGTGGTCAACATACATATATTTCCGTCAAAAGTATAAGATTTTTTGAATTTTGTTTATCGAAATGATTGTGGTAGTAGATTTTTTCAACGAAATTGCTATTTCTTTTAATTTTGAGCGATGCATTTTATAAAAAGTGTAAAACATTTGCAAAATTATGCATAGTTTATGTAACATGATGTCGATTTTTGTGAAAATTTATGTGAGATGGCTTGTAATTGCATGATTTTTGTTCAATTTTCATCGTGTGTTGAATAAAATATCGTTTTTTGTATAATTTCAAGTGACGTGATGACAGTTTTTTGTATAATTTATGTGACATGATGTCGATATTTGCGAAAATTTATGTGAGATGCTGTATGATTGTGTGATTTTATTCAAATTTTTGTTACTTTGGGGGTCAACACATACGTCTTTTCGTAATTTTTGCGTGTTTCTATTCAAATTTATTTTCATTTGTCGTCAGCACAGACGTATTTTCGTAAAATTTTACTATTTTTCAATGAAAGTTGTGAAAAAAATATTGTTTTTGTCGTTTTTACAGAATTTAATATGACAAGATGCCGATTTTTATAAATTTTCATGGGAGATGCTATCGATTTTCTAAAATTTTAAACGAAATGCTTTGGAAATCGCATGTTTTTATTCAAATATTAGTAATTGAAGCTATTTTTTCACATACAAAGTATCGAAAATTCATATAAATTGAACTACGATTTCATAATTTAAAAAAATTACGGTTTATTTGTTAAACGTTTGCAAAATTATGCTTAGAAATAACTCTTAAAACTTTTTTACATCATTTTTTCGGTGCTATAAAGTCGCTTTGTAAAGATTTTCAACGAAATTGTGCGTTTTTATTCAAATTTATTTTAATTTGTCGCCAACACATACGTCTTTTCGTAATTTTTGCGTGTTTTTATTCAAAATTATTTTCATTTGTCGCCAACACTTACGTCTTTTCGTAAATTTTTTACAAGAAAAAATGGTTTGACTTATATTTTTACAAGTATCCCTTGTCTTATTTGCAAACGATATTGAAAAGCTATTTTTTTTTCAACGAAATTGCCTGTTTTTATTCAAATTTATGGGGGACAACCATTCTTATACAATAAAAACATTTATTTAATGCGTATGTCTTATTTTATATGGGCGAGGGCACTGTTGTAATTTATAAGAAGCTAAAACTCAGTCGAAAATAACATTTAAAATTTATTTATAATATGTATATGGAAGTATAATGTCAGAACAGCTAAGTGGTACAATGTTCAAACCTTTAAAACCAAGTCTTTTCGTAATTTTTGCGTGTTTTTATTCAAATTTATTTTCATTTGTCGCCAACACTTACGTCTTTTCGTAAATTTTTTACAAGAAAAAATGGTTTGACTTATATTTTTACAAGTATCCCTTGTCTTATTTGCAAATGATATTGAAAAGCTATTTTTTTTCAACGAAATTGTCTGTTTTTATTCAAATTTATGGGGGACAACCATTCTTATACAATAAAAACATTTATTTAATGCGTATGTCTTATTTTATATAGGCGAGGGCACTGTTGTAATTTATAAGAAGCTAAAACTTAGTCGAAAATAACATTTAAAATTTATTTATAATATGTATATGGAAGTATAATGTCAGAACAGCTAAGTGGTACAATGTTCAAACCTTTAAAACCAAACAATACACACGACAAAAATCATACGAACTAGAGTGGTTTATTAACCAGGCAAGCTTATCCCACTAGATTTTGTGTCACAGGGATTTTAGCGCCAAGCCGTTGGCTGCGCTGACCGGTAACCGTGCATTCTGTCGTCTGTCAACCAAGCAAGACTAGAAACCGTTGGAGTACGTACTGCTCGATCCAGACGAACAATGCATGCTGATTTAAATCTTGGTGCATTCCATTACGATGCTAATTATAATTACAGTCTTCTAAACAATCCTGTTTAGGCACGTTAAATAAAACTTTCCAATTCTATGCAACGGTTAAAAGCCCTACACAATCGCCGGCTAAATAGAAAGTCTGCCTGGAGCGATAACGTCTTTTGTAATTACGCATAGGTAGCAAACGGGATGGAAAAGAGAAAGCTGTAGAAAATCAATGGGACTGAGTGAGATAGCGTCACTCATATTAAATTAATTACAGCAAAACTAGTTACAAAGTCAATTTTTTAAAATTATTAACAAGTTTCTAAGGCCCTAGACGGCACAATTCCGTTCTTATATTTTATATATTCGAAAAAATAAGTTGTTTAAAATTCGAGCGGCGTGACTGTAGAGCTGCGAAATGGCGTTTCGTTCAAACCCTTTAAATCCCGTACCGCTCCGTGGTCTAGAGGCATCGATCGATGTGAGCCCAATGTGTATGCAAACGTAGAGGGTTCGATTCCCACTCGGGTCCGACGCAAATAGCTTTTTTTAAATTTAAATATTTCCGCGAGTGAATGCAAGAGAGAGACAGCAGCTTCAAAGAGCGAGATAGGTCCACCAGTTTGAATTTCAAATATTTCCGCGAAAATTCAAAATTAAAAACGACTACAGCGGGAGGTGCGCGCGCAGAAAACCAAGGTGGCTGCTGACACCCGGGAAGTTTAAAATTCAAATAATGGAACTTAGAAAAAAAATCGGAAAAAATTCAAATTTCAAATATTCCCGCCAGAAATCCAAGATGGCCGCCGAAGTCCGACGCGTAATTCCAGAAGCAAATTAAAAAATCTAATGCGTAATTTAATCAGTAGCACATATGTAAATTAATTAGATCAAACCGCGAAATTAATTAGATCAAACCGCGAAATTAATTGGGTCAATCCGCGAATTAAAATTAAAACCGCGAATTAAAATTAAAACCGCGAAATCCGCGAATAAAACCGCGAAAACCGCGAATAAAACCGCGAATTACACCGCGAATCAAAATTTGATTGACAGCTATCACAATCAAGGTAGCTCTATACTACTGAGTATCAATACTATATACAGGGTGCTCAGAATTTGCAAATTCAATTATATCGATTTTTGTATTTTTGAAAAGTATGGTTCGCCACACTTCTTTGAGCCAACCTGTATAATCAAAAATATTTTAGTAATGTGCACCAATATCGTACCTACAACTTGTACATTACGATTTTTATATAACTCTCATAGCTTTATGTTGCGCCTCCGCCTCATTTCCGAGCCCTGTAGAGTGTAGTCAAGATAGACTCACAAAAACAGCAAAACACTAGTGTAAGCATATTTCCGAAGCGGCTTTGTAAAACAATTGCAAATTTCTAAAGGGGCGATGTATAATAATAATAATAATAATAATAATAATAAAGGACTTTATTGCCAAAAAAAAATATAAATAAATAATACATTCAGATATAAGAATTTAAAAAATTTATGTGGCAACGGCGGAGTTCAGATGCAACAAATTACATCTGCTCTTACACTCAACCGACAAAAAATAAGTACAAAAAAATTGTTTTAATGGCAAAAATTCAAAATTGAAAATTAAAAACTAAAATTGAATATAATTGTCTGAAATTGAATCCGCGACGCACCCGCCAATATTATGCACTAATATTAAATTAATCAAACATTAAAATGATTTAAAAAAAATTCTTTATTCTCAATCAAGCACTATAAATTAGAATTACTTTTTTATTGATGGTGCTGGTTGTGTTAATTTGGTAATTTCCCACTGTTAATTTCCCTATGTCTGATACTCTACGAGACACACTGTATAACAACTAATTCATCAAACGATATATGCTTTAATATAGAGCCCCCTATATTTTATACGCAAAATGTATGAGAATGGAAGGGGGGGGGGGGGGGGGATGATCCTCAATTGTTCCAACATCACGGAATTTTTGACTACATTCAGTATGTCTTCGACTATCACGTTTAGCTATTTTCCAGTTTCCCCTATGCACCACCCATCCTACACACATTTTTCAGTCTGTCCTTGATTGATTATGTGGATCAGACCTGTATTAAAATTTACAAATAATCGCTCCTGCGTGGTAAAACATATATTTTATTAAAATCTTATTTGTGGAATAAGGAACAATTAGTTAGTTTTTCTGCTGAAGATTAAAGTAGGGGTTCCGCAGAAAAACGTTCTCCATCCTCTATTATATCCTCGATAGATTAACTTGTAAACTTACATGCTTTGCTGATGACCTAACATTATTAATTTCGAAAAATGATGAAAATCTTGTAGATTGAGCTGCTTTTAAACTCAGAAATTTCTAAAAATTAATCAGCTATCAATCTAAATAAAATTTTGTTGGTGGATTTTTTTAGAAAAATGTCAAATCCAATCATGATCTTACATTAGAAATATCTAATAAAACTATTACTAATGTTAACGTTTTTAAATTATTGGGCATTGACCTAGATGTCTCTCATATAAATGTTATCTGTAAAAAACTATCAAGTACTTGCTTTGCACTTAATAGAATTACTCATTTTGGTGATATCGAGACTTGCAGAACTTTTTATGATTCAAACAAGAATCAGTTCTTAGATACGTATGGTATCAGTTTTTGGAGATTCGCAATATATTTAATTTACAGACAAGAGTCGTACCAAACGACGTTCATCGAGTATTTGAACAATTACGGGTTCTGCAATTGTACAATAAGGTGAAATCAAATCACGTCCTTAAACACATGAAGACCAATGAAATTACAGACAGCATCCTGTTGCAGTACGCAGGGCCGTAGCTACAGGCTTAGGGGCCCCGGGGCAACAAATAATTATGGGGCCCCCACATTATCTTCCCCTTTACCTCTACACCACTTTCATTTAGTAAGCCGTTTTAATGGGGTTACTATTTGGTGTTTTTATAGCAGAATGCACATTTAAAACTGACAAAACACATATTTACTTGTCACATTGGGTTTAACATAAAACTGTATTTAATGTTTAAACAGGCTAAGTTCGCTTCAAAACTTTTTTTAAGAAAATTTCGTAAAGTAACTTTCTCCGTCTTCGGGGGCCCCCTATGTTCGGGGGCCCCGGGGCGCTGCCCCGGCTGCCCCGGTGGTAGCTACGGCCCTGGCAGTACGGTTGGTGCTATTCGCGTTTGATAAAAAAAGTAAGCTCGGTCGGGGACAAAGTAACTCCGATCAGTTACGATACAATGTGATGTACGCAGCTTCACTGGCTTTTATATATAAAGCGATTTAAAGTGTTACATCTAGTTGACTTTGAAATTGTTTTATGCACATTTTTGTGCAGTTATTGTTTTCGTACTAGCCAAAGCTGTTGATACTTCAGTACTTTAGCTCTGGCTGGTTCGTGAGCAATAGAGAATATATCGCCACATAAAAATGTAATATGCAAAAAACAAATCAAAGGTAACTAGATGTATCTCTTTTCTAATCACCCTATATATGGTGACGTTTTACAATATATTTTGCACTCTAAGATTATTGTCTCATCCAAAGTCTATTGCTCTTTTAAATGCCCTTATATTATTACATATTCTCACACAATTTAAATATTAAACAGCGAAGTATAACATCACATTCTCCGTATGTCACTGGCTTTGTAGTTACAATAACACACCCCCTATCGAACAATCATTATAGAATCGAGATGTAATATACAAAAATATAGAAATTTCTTTGCTCTATAGACCATGGAAGCAATCGTTTACTATCACCAAACGAAGACCGCATGGGTGCTGCTATGCAACATATAATATGACGTATATTGCTGCAAAAATAATACAGTTACAATATATTTTAAATATTTGTCAATACAGATTTTTCCTACTGCTAGCAGCCATTTGAAAAA
Source organism: Agriotes lineatus (assembly GCA_940337035.1). Classification (NCBI taxonomy): domain Eukaryota; kingdom Metazoa; phylum Arthropoda; class Insecta; order Coleoptera; family Elateridae; genus Agriotes; species Agriotes lineatus. The sequence continues at coordinate 128,016,002 of OW679196.1, forward strand.
GAAACTAAAACTAGTTTCCAAACTAAAATTAATCAATCAAACAATGAAATCTTAATTGTTATTAAATGCTTGATGAAAAACTAATACATTTTCTAGTAAACTGTTCATCGCCTAGTGGTAAGAGTGACAGACTCGTAATCACAGCGATCAGTAGTCCCGCGTTCAAACCCCGGGGTAGGCACGAGTGTACGTGAAACGAGGTGCAAAAATCAGTCCTTCTCAGAACTTCATTCACCTGAGGACGGGAATAGATCAAAAACTCCCGAAATGTCATGTGGTAAAGATCCAAGACAGTAGAAAACATCGTATCACATATTTTTATTCATAAATTCTTATAAAATATCCATGTTAGATTACGACATTAAATCATTTTATATTTGTTGTTAGATTCAAAAGCAAACATTTAGTTCTAAAACCTATAAACGATGCAGCTTTGATATTGCTAAATGAATTTCACGGATTACAGACGGCTTTCGAAAATAAAATCTCAATTAAATCTATTTCGCCACTTACATTACACTACTAACGAAATCAATTAATTAGATTCGCACTTTTACATCACACATCGTGACGTTTGTGTTTCTAAACGAACGCACTCTTGCGGAATACAATTTAATTAACGATTATTAATAAAACATTAATTAAATAATTAATCTGCGTAACAAAAACAATTCAGCTCAAGCAACACAGTTTAAACTGCGCCGAATTTCATAAATTAACTATTTGGTCAAATTAAAGCAACTAGGTAATAAGAGTTAAGTTATATTTTCAAGAGAAATACAATAAGCATACCACTTATTATATATAGGAAGAGAATATAAAGAGTACATACAAATGTATTGATGCAAATCGACAAAAAATGTGACAAATGTTTGTTTGTATTTTAAGTAGTTATAGAAATGCGTGTACCACAATGACAATACAACAGTGCGGTATGATCACATATTAATAACAAAAATGATTTTACATTGTTGAATATGTCAAGGTAGAAATTATATTCACATTAGCAATAGTATACTATTTATACTCCGAAGAATATAGTCTACTAATACTAGGAAACGTAATTTATATACAAAAAGTGTTTACATTATTCAAGGTTCAGTTACCCTGGAATAAACTGAAAGAGAACGGTGTTATACTCTGTTTAAGTTCAAAAGTTAGAACTTACACTTTTCCTTATTCGTGTTTTAAAATAAATTAAAGTTAAATCACACGGTAACTTCTAAAAAACTACAGATTCTGTTGAGGTGATCAATTCGTTAGATTTATTACTATAGCAATGGTTTTCACTTCCTCGTCATATTAATATAATTAACCAGAGTATGTTACTTCACTTCTAGTTTATTATTTTTCTAGACATCATCAAAGTTTTAAAATTATCCACGAAACGTTCGCCAGGCCAGTTCCAAATTTACTCGAACCACTAATTACAAACGTACATACTGGCAAAGAACCAACCAGGAATTTTTCCGCATTCCCGCTATAAATAAAATAATGAAGATAAAATCCGGAGACAAAGTAGGGCAATATTAAATAGTCGGCTTTACGCCCAGCAAACAAATTTGTTGATAATTTAAACTGTTGAAATTGACAACACATGTGTTGCTCACTTGCCAGAAGTAAGGCTGTGTTTACACTAAAGCTTGTCTGCACCGTGTGTTTACGACAAAAACGCGTCACTGTACGCTTTATTTTAATAATAATTAAGCTAAGCAGCGTCTAAAATGCAGTGGGATTAGTCCCGTGGGTTGCTCATATTGCATAGGTTAGTTTGAACTGGGAATTGACGAGCATATTTAAACTACATATATAACTCAGCTACAACAAAACAGGAAATACTGTGAGCTATCCAAACAGTGTTTTTGTGTATGTATTTATAATTCAGAAATCAAAATACGTGTGATGTACACACAAACCCTAAGTAAACGTATGAATGTCTTGCAGTTTTTAACCTGCCAATCTTGAAAAAAGCAACATCGTTCCAAAATGTAATTAAAATTATGATAAATATATCGGAGAAATATTTTGTTACACTTTTGAAAAGATCAAAATAGCCGTTTCCAATTTTATTTTTACATGAAGCTAATGTACAGTCGCGGAATTAAAAATCCGGGCGAGTCTTACAGAGGCTTTTTGCAATTTTTGGGTAATGTAAATTGAGCTTTGCGTTTCTAGGTTAGCAATTGACAGTTAAACAATTCAATGTGAAATCAATAAGCTATTTAATTTTGACTTTGACTAATTTCACCAGGTAACGTGATAAGTAAAGTACAGTAAGGTATACACTAAATCATTTTAAGTGCCCGGATTTTTAATTCCGCGACTGTACATTTAATTAAAAATATATGTTACTAGTTTGTGTGATAAATAGGTGATCTAAGTCTATTTAAAATCTTTAAATATGTCATACAAATTAGAAAAAATATTTCAAGAGTTCTAGTCAAAATACTTCAAATTACAACATTCAAACACAGGAAATGCTTCTAATTCTAATACATTTGTTCGTCTTAAAATTGTCCTATTCACTATTAAACCTTCCGTGGGTTTGTCGCTTTTAAGTACCAGTTGTTTTATTAGGTTTAAAGCTTTGAATGTGTTCGTTTACTTTTACCATTTAATTTTCACGTAATAACGTTATTAATATTTAACTCTCAGTAAGTCAGACATTTTATAGTTATATCCCTGTTTTCTTTTATACAGTGTGTACCAGGATTGATATTGCAAGAGATATGATGAACTAAAAATGTTTGAATTTTATTTTAAAATTGTGGGATTAAGCCCTGCTTGGTTTGAAGAGAATTTTAAGAATATTTTCAGTTTTTGAAAAACAAGTCGGCATTGACAGTGAAGCGAAAACTATTTTCTTTTCAGGTTAACTACCCTTTTTGTTCAAAATACAGCTAAATTTTAGTAAGCAAAGTTGTTCGGAATAGGAAATTATGGCCCTATACAAAATTTCAGGAAGATCTACCTACTTAGATTAAACTTTATTTTTTTAAATTAAACAAAACTGAAAAAAGCCTTGCTTTCAAAAAAAATTAATTAAATCACATAAATACAACCATTTTAATGTACTGAACGCTAAGCCGGTCAAGAGATCTAAAATTTTAATTCTAAAATTTGCATTTTATTTTGAAAAAATACAAAAAAGTACAAAACCAACATTTACGTAGAATATCAATTTTTTAAATAAAGATTTCAGGAGAAAGTGAGGTGTCCCAATTATAATAACAAAAATATTTGGGATAAGCGATTATAGGAAGACATTACGAAAATGAGATAAGCATTACAAATAACAACATATAGTTATACATACTTTCTTAGTACCACTGTTTGATTTAACATAATAAATACAAGACCAATATAATGGGGGTTTTTTGTCAGATCAATGGCGGCTCGTGGAGAATTTTGATGGTAGGACCAACCGAATGTAAAATGCATTTCCACCTCCTCACAGATAAAGACAGATCACTGAAAAAACCAAACCTTAAACGCTAATAAAATATAATGTACTGAATCGAATCTACGCATCTCTTTCATCTTTCGTTTAAATATAAAATTCGGTCAAAACATTGCACCTCCACTGTTTGAGAAATAAGTTTATCTTCACATGAAATGAGTAAATAATACGTATCGAGAGATAAAAAAAAACTGATCCTCAGCGGGCTGTGGAAATTCACACGTATGAATATGTTGGTGGCACTGTAAGTCTACATCAAATTCGGGGTTAGCAGGTTAGGTTTTGCGTCAGTCTTGACACAGAGTGACGCAAAACCTACCCTGCTAACTTCGAATTTGACATAGAGTTACAGTGCCACCAACATACTATTCATACGTTTGAATTTCCACAGCCCGCTGAGCATCAGTTTTTTTTATATCTCGATGTAATACGTATAATATAATAACAGAAATGTATTGTTAGTTCTACCTAACTGCTTTATTTCAAGCTTTTCTTCGAGCGAATACATCGAAAAACGATTGTTTAAAAGATTGTTAATTTTATTTATGGTGGATATCTGATCAGGTATACGCATAATACTCCAATAACTGCGTGATAAGTCAAAGGTATAATTACACAAGTAATCATCATACAAAGTGTCCCAGGATTGATGTGTGATTAACTTTTATTTTAAGGTTCTGGGATTCGGTCCTGCTTGGTTTGAAAAGAATTTTAAGAATATTTTCAGTTTTTGAAAAACAAGTATGCCTTGACAGGGAAGTGAAAATTTTCAGGTAAACTACCCGTTCTGTTCATGATACGGCAAAATTTTATTAAGAAAAGATGTTCAGAATGAAAAATTATGGCCCTCTACAAAATTTCAGGAAGATCTACCTCACTTCCAGTTCAAAATTCTAAATGCAACACCAGCTGTTTACTTTATAACACATACGCTAAAAGTAAACTGCCGATTTCACTTTTAACACGCTGATTTATAAAACGTCATTTTTAGAGAAACAAGCTAGTGCTAAAAGGACTACTTTTAGTAGTGGTCGTAGAAAAAATAACACGCTTGGACTTGAGCTTCTCTCGCACTGGCTGCAGTCACCCTACGTGCCACAGTTTCAAACATCGAAATCAGTTACTCGAGAGACGCGCTATCACAGCCGCAGTCAAACGACTTGTGCCAAACGTGCAGTAGCCCCAATTCAATGCTAAACAGCCTATTTTTGACGCCACCTTTTTCACCCATCTCCCCCCGCTGAAGGCTATAAACTGACGAAAATCTGAGCTACTTCGACCTGGCCCCAATGCGACGAAAAATTATGCATGCTATGGTTAAGCTTTAAAATTATAAGAATGATGAAAAATAAGTATAAAACAAACATGAATGGCTGATTTGTTTAGTAAGGCCATGACTCCTTCTAGCAAATCGTAACTGAGTCAAACACATTTAATATTTCAAATTTTGAGCATCACAAACTTTAACTAAAAATAAAAAAGTGTATACGTACCTTGTTGTTATATCAAAAATAATATAATTATAAGTATACATGGTTACAAGTACAACATAAAATTAATTAAAGTTCTAAGAAAAAAAGCAAAATATATTTTTGAAACACATTGTTAATACGCATTTTAAATACATTTAAACGCTCCCAACTCAAAATATACAAACAATAGTATATTATGTAACAAGTTTTATAAACGTCACTTTAGTAACGAGTGTCTAGACGAGTTTATATAATTTCTTACATACTATACTTTTTCTACGACCATATAGACAATCATATTATTTCATTACGATTTTGAATTTTATGTTAGGTTAAATTATGCTTGACAAACGTCAAAGTTGACTGTTGAAAACTAACTTGATTTTAGTTTTGGCTGTGGCTAACAAAGCAAATACTGTCTGAACCTAACTTCAGCCTGTGACTACGAGACTCTTTGGTCACAGGTTATGAATGAATAATTAAAATGTCACTTAGCGACGTGTATGTTAGTATGGTATATGCTATTTTAGTTACAGGAGTAGAAAAAATATATAAATAGCGACAAAATATCTCGTAGCAATTCAAAGCTTGTTTTAGACAATGCTGCAATTACTTTAAGAATTGACATTATGTGTGCATTACTTAAAGAATATATTTCGGCAGTATTTCACAAAACTGTTACTGTCAAATACATTCATACTACGGTAACTCAATAGCCGGCTGCTATTAATAAGAAACATTGGTAATCAGTGATCATTGAGCAACAAACAGTATATATAATTTGATAAAAGAGTTATATACAGGTGCATCGATAACAGTTTAACAGTACTGAAAATATTAGGTATTTCGAGATTACTTTTATTTTCCAATAACATTTTTCCCTCTTCCTTTCAAGCCTATTTCCCCCTCTTCCTTTTATTAAGATTTTTTGTAGTTTAATTTTACAGAAAGAGCTTAAAATAATACATAGTTTGAAATTCTGAAACAAGGTTATTCACTGATAAACTATAATCAAAACCTTGGCCACTTCTAGGCCATTTTTTCCACGTCTCTTTCTATTTGTCCTTCTCATTAGGAATTTAGAATTAGTTTTGAAAAAAGGTAAACATGATATATTATCTAAAATCCTGGAATAATGCTATTCACTGAAACGTTACATCAATATGATTAATAATTTCCAAATTACTCTTAAATATTTTCTGTACATTTTTCTGCATTTTCCTTTAATACGACGTTTTATATTTAAATTAATAAAAGAATGAGAAGCCGGGTAGCGCAGTTAGGAAAGAGCTCGACTCGCATTAAACAAGTCCTCGGTTCGAATCCCGCGGGGGCGGAAATTTTTCCGCAGCCTTGGCGATTGGAATCGGGCTCGGTGAGATCATTCAACGTTGAGCACCAAATTAACTGTGCTCTACACAGAACCACAGACTTTAAGAGATAGAGTAGCAGGGTCAACACATCAACAAAGACACACACCTTACACAATGGTTGCTGCGCAAGCACCAAAGGGCACGCTCCAACTTTGTAACCTGAATATTCGGCAAGCTGAGCATTGTACCACCAGACTCGAGCACATAAAGCACCAACATCTACACCGCAAGTTAAAATGAGGTTACAGATAATACATACAAAAGAAAGAATTTAATATCCCTTATAACTACATTCCTGGAGCAGGGTAATTACTAGCAAACCATAAGTATATTCCTTGCACTTTCAGTGCCCCCAATGTATTATTCATACGTTTTAATTTCCAAAGTATGGACTTTGTTAATGAACATATGATACTAGAATGTACCTGATGTTCACAGTTAGGCGACTACGAGGTAAATGAGCTCCGTAGCTTCTCCACCATTTCGGCCAGTGGCGTAACTATGGGGGGTGATATGGGTGTCGGAACACCCCCCAGAGGCTTTAGGAATAACTAAAATTCGTCTTAAACGAAAAATCTAAAATTACATTTCAGTAATGTATGATTGAATATCAATTATTACATTCGGAATTCGGACTCGACCATTTTTAAAGTTTTGAATAAGTTGTCAGGACATTTTAAAATTTTACCAATATGCGACATTTTGGAGTATTTTCGGTTCAAAGATTCTGACTCTGCTTGTATATAGGCTTTTCCTGTCGTATTTTCAAGCCCAATAGTTCATCAGTTTGTGTACAAGCAATTATAACGGCCGCTGTAATTTTTTGTCGTTGATAATTACTTTTTCTGGCTCATTTGGCATTTTTAAGATTTGGCACACAGCTCTTCGCCAGAAGGTTCGATGAGCAGCTGTGGTCTCAAGCCATGTTATTTGCCCCTGGATTGTTTCGTCACGTTGAAGCGTGTTTGTTTGATCAAATTTGTAGCGCAGTCCATAAGAGCAAGTGTGAGATTTTTCTAAATAATTTCATTCCATCGCAGTCTTTCCTCGTAAGCTGGATCGCCTGTCGGGTTGCGTGAGACCGTTTATAATTGTCTGCTTCGGGATTGGCTGCAGGTGGTGAGGCGACAGAGCGCGTTTGGCGGGAAGCGCGGTGGCTTGGCTTCGCGGAGTTCGTCACGAGCCGCATTGGCGTTAGGTGGTGTTTGTTTGGGGTTGTGCGTGTCCGGTTTATTGAATGACCGCCGTTTTGCAAGTGTTCGGGGGCCGTTTTGGGCCATCTTTCCGATACGTTGAGATTCAGTCTGCAGAACGGGCTTACATTTCGGTCTTGACCGTTTATCGTTGTTTCCCCGTGATTATTTCACATCAGTTCCTGCCAATTAAGGGAATATTCGGACCGCACGACACCCACGCTTATGGCTGAAGTCCGCTCGCTGCAGTGGCGGGCTCACCGACAATCACGACGCACGCCAGGCAAAACCAACCAATAAGGTGTGTGTAGCTTGTAATAACTAATCAACTCATTTGTTTGCTAATAATTTATGTGCCTATTTGCTAAACGGCACCCCTTTTTGAGGCCGCCTGTAAACTAATCAACTTATTTGTTTGCTAATAATGCATGTGCCTACTTGCTAAACGGCCACCTGTAAACTATTTAACTTGGCTGTGTGCTAACTTTCATTATCTCGCCTGTAGTTTGGTCGATTAGAGGTAAAGCGTCCCCAGCTGGGCTTATAGGTTTGGTCCTTTATTATGTTGTGTTTTCATTGTGTACGCTGACCAGGTCGGCGCCGTTGTACCGATTTGACCATGTGCTTAGACCAGTAGATCGGTGTACTGAACGTTGCCTTATGATTTCCGCACGTGTTTGTGCATGCTTATTTTCAGGTTAAATTATATGTATACTGTGTCAGATTTATATACGGTGAAGCCTGGAAAGAGAGTTCTTAAGAGTCTTAGGTAAGTTAGGGCGCTTGTCGCTGCAGTGTCGGGAGTCGTGAGGCTGTGCACACATATTCTATCCCCGTTTAGCTTTTGATTTCGCCAAGGTGTAAAGTTGGAAGGCAGGCTCATTGATTTCCCGGTTTTATAGTGGCTCTATCTTGGCATTTTCGTTCTCATTGATGAAACCGGGTAACGCCCAATTTATTTTGTCATTGTTTACCGTCCCTTAGGTCGTTGCCCGTAGGTAATTTCGTGTAGGATCACCCCTCGCTCCACTAATGTTTAGCCGGCATATCTTGTTACGGGCAGGGCAACGGTCCCAGGTGCGTCATCTGTCCCAATTTTGTGAGAATTATCGTCCACACCGGCCGTTTAGCTTTTACGTGATTTTTGTATGAGACGGCGCGGTGTCGTTAAAGTCGATTTAGACCGTAACAAAATACATCACCATGATAAACAGCTCACACAATGGTTGCTGGGCAAGCAGAAAAGGCGCGCTCTAACGTTGTATCCCGAATGCGGGGCAAGTTGAGCATTGTACTGCCAGATGCAAGCGCAAAAAGCACCAGCATCTACACCGCAAAGTAAATGAGGTTATCGATAATACATACATACATGTATTACTTCATTTCTTATTATATTGGTGTCAATTTAACTAATTTTTTACAGTCAAAACGACATTTAATATTTTCATAGGTTAGAGTTATTGCAAGAACAGGCATATCTTGCAATTTTGTTTTACAAGCAATCTAAGTTATTATTTATTTAGCAAATAATTATTTATGACTTCTTTTGATTCATAAGCAAATAAAATGCCACACTAGCTAATTTATTTACCTATTTAAATTAGGGATGTCGGCGGGTACCCGGGTACCCGGGCCGACCCGGGTAATAGTCAACCCGGGTATATTTTCAGGACCCGGGTACCCGTATTTATGTAATTTCCGAAAAACCAGTCTTTTTCGGAGATGAGAAAAACTTAAAAACAATAGGAATAAGCGCTAGAAAAGCAACCATGCAGTAATAACAAAAATCATCCCATCCCATAGTACCACATAATGTTGTTTCTTATTTCATATAAGGCAATAAATCCGCTTCACGAAAATATTCAACCCATCAATAGTACAATTAAATCACGTCAGTATGGGATCAAGTAACGTAAACATCCTCTGTGTGATGTTGATGCTACTATTACTAATTTCGGATAAAAAGTCACGTATTTGAATTTGATAGCACTTGGAAGTGTAAAAATATTTACGAGTAGTTTGAATTGGTGAGTGGGTACTATTTCAATTTAGTTCACTCGTGGCGTAAAGGGAAACAATTGTAGCCACCTCAGATGTTTAGATGTACGCCAATATTTTTGTTACATATTTCGGGTACCCGAGGGTACCCGGGTATTGTTTTCGGGTACCCGGGTTTGATTTTAGACCCGGTACGACATCCCTAATTTAAATAGACGTCTGTAATATCACTTAGTAAATTCTTAAATGTAACTAGGTGCAGGGCCGTAACTAGGTATAGGCGGAGTAGGCACCCGCCTACAGGCGCAAGCGGCAAGGGGCGCCAAAATGGCACTGAAAAAATTTGTTTAGTATTAATAAAAATAAATAAACAAGTGGGCAAGTCCAAATAATGCTATTTATAATAATGCGAATTGCGCCCAATCTGGTCGATACATTACATCACCTTGTACAATTCGCAATGGAAATGTATATTAATCAAAACATTAGAATTATTAGCTTGTTAGCCCACCGCATAGGTGGCCTTATTCTAATGATTAAAATGTTTCCATTTTTAAAACAATGTAATACAGCAGTGGCGACAAAGCAACTTAAATTTTTAACAACTGTTGGCGCAGGTCCACTGATATTACATATACAGTGTGATTTTTTAAAAACTTAATTGCAGCAGGGCCTGGATATTCTGAATCAGTTGGCAATACTGAAATGTATTGTTGGTGACACTGTAAGTCTATGTCAAATTCGAGGTTGCAGGTTAGGTTTTGCGTCAGTTTTGACACAGACTGATGCAAAACCTAACCTGCTAACCTCGAATTTGACATAGACTTACAGTATTGCCAACTGATTCAGAATATCCAGACCCTGCTGCAATTGAGTTTTTTAAAAGTCACTCGGTACATTCACTGCTTTAGGCTCATCGCTGATACAGTTGTCCATTGAAACAATCAGCAGAATACCACAGAGCGATTTTGAGAGCTTACGTGTTCCACTATTATGGCATTTTTCACTACAATCATTTTCCCGGTAGAATTTCTTCAAATTAAAACACTTCTGCGACCCTACCCGATGGTAGCTTTTATTAAAAAAAGAATTATCGAAATTGGCCTGATGCAAGGCTTATACTACGAGCTGACAAAAAAAGCTTCGCGTTTTAAATACATTGATTATTACAAAACAGTGTGACAGTGTGACTGTGAATACAGAATCTTAGTCTACGTTCATATGTTACTACGCATAATAATACGTAATTATTTGTTTATATTGTATTATTTTAACATATTGATATGCCTTTACTAGTTTTTGAACGCACCACATAGGTGATCTTATTCTAATTAAAATAATTTTTGCATTTTTAAAATAAAAAAGTTACAAAAGAAAATGTTTTCAACGTCTTTACTACAGAAAGCGCGCTGCAAGAAAAACAACTTTTGCTAGATCGAATTATGATTGAAGTCTTCAAAATTATCTACAAAATAGGTAAAAAATACCTTAATGCTGCTAGCTAAAAATACAGAAACACTTAGTAAAGCGAATTACATGAATTTGGAAATTTAAAAAAAATCATTGCAGCCAGTGGGATTTGAACCCGTGTTCACTGATAAATGCATATGTTTAGCGTTGCGCTATAAATGACGCAGTGGCGTTCGGATTTTGGGTACACCATATGTTTATATATAGGGATTTGTAAAATGTTCTGCTGACTACGTAATAATATGTACTCTTTTTTACATTCAAATTGTGTTTTCTAATCTTGTTTTCCGTTTTCATTTTATTTGTGTTGCATTTTTCTTATTTTAACATTTCGTTGTTTATTTTTAAAATGTTTGAATAAAAAAATGTTGGATTTATTTTTGAATACCTACCTGTTTGTTTGAATACATTACATCATATATCCGGAGATAAATGTAGAAGTCATACAGTATCATTAGTATTTTTTGTCATATATATATATCGTTTTTGTACTGAGGGGCGCAAAAATGTTGGCTTGCCTACAATAAAAGTTTGCTTAGTTACGGCCCTGACTAGATGGTCTACACTGCCAAGAACTTAAATCAAGCCATACTGCAAGCCCTATAAAAATAAAATCAACTATACTTTATGGTACGCTCAATTTTTTTTAAATTCTAATTGTAATAAGGTTGATCACTCCCCCAGAACACCCCCCAGAGCAAAATCTTAGTTACGCCACTGATTTCGGCTACTGCGCATCGTTTACCCACATGCAAGCTAATGTCTGTTGAGCTGTATCTTACTTAACGGTTGGAAATTTTATAATTGCTGGTTCGGTTCTCATGAAATGGAAACATTTTAAGGACAATCTTTTAAAATTTCGTTCAAAGTTCAAAGGATATAAATAAATTATTTGTAAACGATGTGCTCTTTGATGCTTAAGGAAAGCAGTCTGTTTCTGTTTCGCACAATTAAAAACTTTTTGTATTATTATAACGCACGTGTATATTATGATGTCTCACAGTTTATAACTAACGTTCAGCATCAGAGAATGATGTGTATAGGAAAAACTGGTGTAGAAGTGTCTATCACATACTCATGTGATTTCCGTACTCAGCTGACGTTCGTGCGTCAAAATCCCACTCGTAGGAAACACATCTCTTTCTTTGTTTCTTATGTAGTTATACTATTGATGTATTCCCTGATACTGTTTTAGATTCCCTGAACTTATTTTAACAGAAATAATTACATTCGCTGGCTGTTATTAAATTTTACGTGCACATTTGCATTTCTTGGCACATCCAGGTTTTCCATATGAGTGGGCACCCTGTGGAACATCAAGTTATTGCAATTTCGAGCAGAACACCTGAAACGAACAAGTAAGCAAAATGAGTCAGTCCGCGTCCACTCTTTGAACCTGTTCAAAGAAGCGCCACAAAAACATGTACGGTTGTTTATATGAAAGGTTGCAAAATAAATTGTGCGCGCACGACTTCAAAACGGCCTTTTATAAATTCTGGTTATTATTTCTGTAAAGGTGACCGTTAAATATGGCACAATAAATATTTGCAATGGTCGTGCTTCGACAAATTCGTTTGTGGGCCGTTTCTGCATTTATGTTTTAATAACAGCTCGTGCCGCGGAGCAGGATAATTGCCGAGATTGAGCAACGCTGTTTTTAAAAGGCTCATTCCGAGCGCAAACGCGAGCAAAAAACCGAAACAAACGCTCTGTATTTGCATTAACAATCGCCGCATTTATCGCGTAACGAAATAAAAAATTGCCCACTATGAAAAAGTAATTAAGTTTCGCTTTCTACAAGGTTATTAAAAAGATAGAGATCGTAAGGCATGCAAAGCGAGATTGACTGGAGTATGTTGATTGTGTCCGATGTATACAATAACCGGCTCATCTCGGCGATGTCTTAAAGACGCTTATCATGGATCGAGGAGAAATATGCGTAAATTACCTCAAAGAAACCAATTACTAGGAATTTACAGCAATAAACTGTAGTTATCACAGCGGGATTGCGCAAGCAATTAATATCGCTATTCTCTGGCTCATATTCATGTTTACACGTAAATAGGTTGCGTGCATGTTAAGTGGAAAACCGAACCTTTGTTTATACCAAACAAAAAACTACAATGTTTAGACCGACAGACCTTTTGACAGATAAGAGTGATATAAATATAGGATGATCAAAAATTATTTTCATCTAGTATGGCCATGGAATACTTCTTAATTTATGAATGTAACTATAACTCACTTACAAAGGAAATGTCAAATTTTGACATTAAGTATAAACGTAGTTGCATTCATAAATTAGGAACTATTCCATGGCCATACTAAATGAAAATAATTTTTGATCATACTTTAGTATGTATATTACTTTACAAGGTAAGCTTTACACTACCGAAGACCGTTTGATGCCTGAGTGAGCGAAGCGAACGAGGGTAGCAAGGTGCGAGGTAGTGTAAATCTTCCTACATCCTGTGTACATAATTTTTGTCACTACCAATATTTCCTTATGTAAAATAAATTGTAATAGCGTAAAATTATTACATTTTCTAAATTATAACAGCCTATTTCGGGAGCTTAGGATGTTGTTACAATGCTGTGACGTTTTGTTTGACAGTTATAAACGCACTGTGAAGAATACGGGAATACGATTGCGAGTGCTGTTTTGTGAGCTTTGTGCTTGTATTCTGATTAAAAATGGATAATAGTACGTGCGATAATGGTTTTCTTCATGCTAACCAACTGACAAACATGGCATTTCGTCAGTTGAGTTATAGTAAATGCGGGATGTAAGTAATTCACTTCTCTAGGGAAGACTGTCATGGAAACCGTAACAATGTTTGTAAATGATTCCTACATCCCTCAAATCAGACAGTGTAAGGATCACTTGCAAGGAAGGTAGTGAAAAACAACTCTTAATCAATAACTAATTGGCCTGATACAGCTTCAACATAAAATTATTTAAAAATACCTAGTCGGGTTACGCCACTGATAATTGCGCATTGAACCAAGAAGAGTTTTTCCAGAGACGGAGCGCCCTTCCTACACGATCAGCAAAAATATTCCACGTCGCTGCAATAAAAAGCTATGTCGAAAAACTGGCGGAGTTAATTAACAGCGGGGGAATGATATGAAAATTCTTTGAAACAGGAGTTTCGGTTCGCTGGCTTCCGACAATGCATCGGCTACTGCATAATATGTAGCTTAGCACCTGCAGCACTACCGATTTTAATATAATGAAATGCATGCATGAAAATGACGGTAGTAAAATAATAGTGGAATTTACAAACACGAGTGTTCCACACAGGTGCAGGCTTCTGAGCAATGCAAGAACGCGTTGTTTAGGTACAAATTACACAATTGCCTTTTTTGTTGGGTATAAAGCAGAGTAAATTATGACAAACTTAAAACATTACTTTGTGTTACAACCGTACAGAGGCGGATTGTGCAGGCGATAAAGTATTTTCTTTCCTTAAACCTCGCAAATATATGTGAAACTGTAATTCTTTATTGTGTTTGGAGATACCACCTTTCTCGATGCCACTGTAATATTTTAAGCATAAGTTATAATTTCAACTTAAAAATCGCTAGAAACCCAAATTTCTTAAAATTAAATATTTGCGAGAACAAAGAAAAATGAAGAATGCAATTTAAGGCAGATGATAGAGCTGAAGCAGCGTGTGCATATTTACTTTTTACAAATGAAAATGTCAATGCATTTCGGGAATTAAAATCGTAAAATCGTAATAAGTTATGGCTAATCCTGTACAGCAAAAGCTCGATTATCCGGAATAATGTGGACCACGCCTGTTTCGGATAACCGATTTTCCGGATAATTGAGAGTGTCTATATAGAAATAGCATTTCTCTTACGCTTTTTCGGTTTGACGTCCATAGCAATCCGTGCAAACAGTCACGTCGGCAAACAATGACTAATTGGTGCAAACAGTGCAATCTAGAGCACGCGAAATTGTTATGTATCAACGAGTTCTAGTTTATTCCTGATAAAACGGCGTACGCAAAGGATAAATTACGGACACAACAGGCGTTTTAACAATTGTTTTTGTTCTGGATAACGCGATGATCCGTTTAAGCAAGATCCGGATAATCGAACTCTAGTGTATTAGAATATATTCTGGTTGTTTAGGCACAAATTAAACTATTGAATTTTAGTTGAGAATAATGCAGAATAAATTGTGACAAACTAAAAATATTTTTAGTCTGCATGCCGATTTTGCATGGGGACACTACATAAAAATCTTCTCACATTCCATTGTTACGCCACTGATTCTATGTTTTTAAAATTTAAAAAGTTCCTAGATCTATAATTTCAACTTAAGAAGTCTTACCAGGTCAAATACAACTACAATTTCATTGTAATTAAAATAGTATTAGAAAGCCATTTCTTTTAAGTGAAATTTTCCGAGAACAGAGAGATACAAGAATGTAGTTTAAGCCAGATCATAAGGTTTAAGAAATATTTATATTCTAAATCGATATTTAAATCTGTAATCGTCAAACCTCATTGCTGGTAAATTATATAGGTACAGGGTGCTGCATAGACGGACGTAATTCGCTTCCCTAATAATTTTAGAGCAAAATTGTATTTAGTTCTTTTAAAGGAAAGAGTAATTTCTGATTTTTTTTGCCCTAGTTATTTATTATCAAGCTCCGACAGTAATTCTACAAAATAGGTATTAGGTAAAGCATGTTTTTTTATTAAATGTCTCTTGAATGAAAAAAAACGTCATTAATGTTAAGTGCTTGAGTTTCTTTTATTTTTGTATCCGATGTACGAATTATTTTTTTAATTGGCCCTTTTCAACCAGATTTATCAGTCACCTGTGATATGTTAAGAGTCCTTGTTCAAGGCTGAATTGATATGTGTAAGTAACATTTCAAAATTTAGCTATCACATTTTTAAGTATTTTAGAACTGAGCCAACGAGCAATGCTCAACCTGCGCCAATTAGATCCCCATGTAGTGAGTGCCATTTAAAAAACTAAATGAATTTTTTTCTGTAAAATCGTTAGGAAAGCCAACAATTAAATGCCTCGTAATTATCATGAGATTTCGTATGTTGCGCCCGCCAAGGCAGCACCCTGTATAGATCCTGCAAGATACCCGAGCACAAAGTTCTCTCAAAAGATTGACGTGCACACTAGAACTCTTTTATCGAATCGTTCGGCAATGTGTAAAATATTTTAGGAAAGAGGAGACAAAAAGTGGGTGAAATAATAATATAACGTTGACTATTTCTATTTGAATATTTCCACCAATGAAATATGTCTAAAATGTCGTCCATTGACAATCGAGAAAAATGGGAAAAATTGTTATTTTTTATTTTTTAGGTGAAGACTAAAGATTTATAACTGGAAAAATAATATAAAATGTTAATTACTCCTTTAGATTTTTTATTATTTACCAAAAAGTTATGTTCGCATAATTTTTACGTTTTTGAGGCAAGGCGCTTTTTAGGACAAATATTTTTAAATGGTTTCTAAAAACTAATCTACTTCTGTTAATAAATTGTTTTTACAAAAATCTTCTAAATGTTCTTTCATAGTTGTTCAAATGAGATTTTCCTTTATCCAGTTTACGTCTTCTAAAAAATCTCATCATTTACACAATTGCAAAAGAACATTTACAGGATTTTTCTAACAGTAATTCATTAACCGGGTTAGATTATAGTTTTTAGTAGCTTTTAAAAAGATATTAATTATCATTGAAAAATATTTCGCCCAAAAAGCAGCTTGCATTAAAAACGTAAAAATTTGCGAACTTAGTATTTTTCCGTAAATAATAACAAATCTAAAGGAGTAATTAACATTTTATATTATTTTCCCAATTAAAAATCTTACAGTCTTCACCTAAAAAAATTTTTTTTTAATTAAGGCTTGGCGTGTAAAATTGTGAAAAATGTTTTAAAAATTTAAAAATTACATTTTAGCTAAAATTAAGGAAAAATGGGTATTTTCTGGCGTTGAGATTGTTCAGTTAGCCAGAACTAACACACTCTAAAAAAATCTCATTAAAATCTTACTTAATTTTCGAAAAATAGCACTTCTTGGATTTTAACAATTTCGAAACACGCCATTTTCTAATTAAATAGAAATCACTCAATATACAGGGTGTTTAAAAAATATGTTCGGATATTTTACCCACTTACAGATCTCATCAATACAAACAAAAATGTCCTAATAAACATGGGCCCGTAAACGCTTCCTTTCTAAGATACAGGGTGTTAACAGTTGTTTTTTAAATCCGTTTTTTATATTTTTATATATTTTTCTAATAAAACAACTAAAAATGCAACTTTTTTGTCTCCTGAATTTTTTTCGGATCTTCGTTTTCAAGAAAAAAATTAAAGCCCATATTTTTGCACGTCTCTGAACATGTTAAGACAAAAACTAAAATGCTTCAATATCTCAAAATCCCTTAGCCGATTTCAGTGGACTTTGAAGGTTTTGGCACACTTAAATAAAAATTATTTATTCCAGGGGGGGCCGGGATTTTTTTTTAACTAACACTGATCTCAGAAACAAAGCATTTCCCGACCCATGTTCATTAGGACTTTTTTATTTGTATTGATGACAACCATAAGTGAGTAAAATATCCGAATGTAAATACAATGTATATGATAAGTGCGAAATAGGTTTTTAGGCAAGCACACATTATTGCTGTAAAGTTTTTTTTTAAATAAAAAATAAAAACTTTTCCATATGATGCCAACTTTTTGGCGGTCACTGTATATGAGCTTTTCAACAATTTTTTGCGTCAAAAAAAGGTAATAAAATAAACGTAGAAGGAAAGGTTGATGTAGAAGGAAAAGTTGAATGTAGTAGAAGTATTCCTCGGGAAATATTAGCCTTGAGGTACACAATGCCAAGAAAGGTAGGGATATAACAACTTTTCTTGTAAAACTTGCAAATCTTACAGAAGTCTGAAGTTTTATTGTTTTATTTTTTTACAAAGTCTTTGTATTACATTTGTGTACATAGAAATTAAAAAATCTATAACACAGTCGGAGTTCAATCGATCTTCATTTATTTTGCATATATCCCTAACTACTTGCCTAATAAATACGGCAATGCTTATGCACGCGAGATATAACGATTCAATATTTGTTTAAATATAAAGAAAATGCCACAAAGATAATTTTACTATGACGAGCAATAACGTCCAAGAAGATGAACCTAACAATTTGCCAACTAGAATATATTTCCCACTGACGTAATTATATACTCTGTATTATACAGTGTGTCCCAGAAATGACAATAAAACACCAAGTAGCTAGGTAGCCTGATTAGTACTGAGTGAAAAATTATAATGAAAAAAGTATATGCTGCTTAGATTACTCACATAGATTAAAAGTAGAAATTTAAATTACAACACTGTTAAGTATCGGCTATTATACCGAGTCCGGCATACAGTACTTCCCTATTTGTTTTTCTAATAACTTTTCTTGTATAAAGTATTGCAGAAAGAAGAGACATGGGAAATTTATACCCTAGATATGGAACGCAATATATTTAATGTAACCGCCATTTGCGACCATACATTTCAACTTCTACTTGCCAGTTTTCCAACTGAGATTGTTTTAATGCATTTTAATGTTATTCGGAACTGGCTTTAGAGATTCTTCTTCTTCTTCTTCCTCTTTTTATAATTCAGTGGTCTGTTTCAACCACAAAGTTATGAAAATGAATCGCTGGTCTGTGCCAGAACGTGTTGCTTGTCTTGATTTTTTGCAAAAACCGAGTCCCTGACAAATACTGTTAGCTGCCTAGCTTGGAGCGAGTAACGGCATACAGAGTAAAAAGGACAGAGAAATGCATGGAAGAAAATGGCCATCACCTTAAAGAAAGTGTGTTCCACACCTAAACAAATAAAATCTCCCATTTAAACGAAATTCGACCCAGCTACAACTGAGCTCATTTCTAATAACTAATATTTACATATGAGTCTATTTGGTTAGTTTATTTGAATATGAATATATTTAACTTAGGCGCCAATACGCATGCATCCGGAAAAATTATGCCACGTTTTTGCTTGTGCATTGATTTTAAATATAACAGTAAAGTCTTTAACCACTAATACGGGCCTTGCTGGCCGCTAGATGTGAAGAAGCGTCATTCGTGGTGCCAAGTTTACCAACGCTAAACAAAGTGATCTTAGCCTGGACATTACAAAGTGACCAGGCTTCAAGGGTTTACTTACAAGACAGGCCCCGACACATTTTGGCGAGTTCTGAAAACATTCAGTTCCAATACCATGTGTTCAAAAAGAAGGGTTGGCCATGGAAAGCAAAACTAATGTCAACAGCAAGCTTTAGAGACAGCAAACTTTAGAATTTCCATATTAGATTATAATGTAAACTTATCACAACAACAACAATAACAGTTAATGAATTCTAAAGCTTGTTTTTTACATTACTTTTATTTTCCATGGTCAACGTCACCGAATAACGTGACACGGTCCCTGGAAACGGACGACAACACGGAACCAGCACCGAAGAGAAGCCTGTCACAGATGTAAAGCTACTGGTTGGTGCTTCTTACCATTTCAAAGCTGCGAAAACAGCGGCTTGCATTATATTACATCGGCTTACGTATCGGACCAACGGACGTTGTTGGGAGCGGCCTAAAGGCAATGTTTCAACTCGTGACGTCAAGCGACACCTTTCAGTGTGTGCATATCAGGTTACAGCACGAAACGCCGCGAGTTACACACTCCGTACGGAGGCGGGTTTCTATAAACCAAACTGAGACGAGATACTTGCATGCAGATTAGTGTTTGTGTATAAAAGACAGTTACTTCGGTGTTTTTATAACGTTGTTTAAATAGTAATATAAATGATGTATTTCAGATATCGTGAATTTATTATTATTATTGGACTTGTAAAAGCAAGTAGCCACGAGCTACTGCGCGTAGATTATACATTCCTAATTCACCCTGTTGTGTTTAGGAATGGCCGTTCATTTTAGGATTTAAACAAATGTCCTTTATTGTTTTATGTGTGTATTTAATAGTTACTTATGCACCAAGGGCATTATGAAGATGTTTATGCCCGTTCGAGGGTGACAAGTTTATAAGCCAGAGGGCCTCTGGCATAGGGTTTCAAAGTCGCCCGAGGGTATACATATCAAGTAATGCCCCTGTTGCATACAAATTGTTATGTTCTACTACCGTTTTATAATAACCTAAATAATGGATTAGAAAGCTTATATTGGATGATCAACTGCTGCTCTAAACGCACAGACGCGTCGAGGTACGTGACGTCAGAAATTTGACGTTTGTCATTTTTGACCATTCACGAACAATAGTAACTCATAATGGCCGCCAGGGTATTATAGCCCACATATTTGTTGTATCCCAGTTATTACAAAGCAATAATGTACTAAAAAGAGATAAAAGCCAATATGTACTCGTGTTACACTAATTTTGAGCAATTTGGATTTTAGTTGAGTAGAAGCTTGGGAGCATATAATTTCGTTGTTATGAGTTCGATAAAGCGACCTTCCGAAGCTTTGTTGCATTGATGTATCCGTAACCATAACTGGTAAAGATGTAATCGACACCTTGTTGTCAATTGAGCTAGCTGACAACAAAAGGCAAATAAGTTACAAAACTGCGACATAATGATGGAGCTACGAAACGACTCATTACACCATCTTTCTTCTTTATGATAATACAGTTGTTATTTGGTTCGCTACAATACAATAAACGTTATTAGAAAAACAAATAGGGAAATACTTCATGCCGGGCCCTGCATTATGCAAAAAATAATAAAGGAAAGGCTATCTAACCGGCAAAATTACTCACATAGGTAATTACTGCTGCTTGATTAAACACTGACTGACCAAACTGAGTATTAGAAGTATTAGAAAGTTTACTAATATTTAATGAGATTGCAGGACTACGTAGCGCTTTGTTTCCATTTCTGGGACACCCTGTATTACAGTGATTTTATTGTATACAATTATCACCAATGTTGGCTACGCACTTGCATACAGGTGTAAGAGGGAACTAACAATAATGAAACAACAGTCAAAATTAAGATTCCAGTCTACTGTTAATAAAATTTCAATCAGACACAATATCACTGTAAAATGAATAAACTGCTCAAGGACAGGTCTAACGAGTAGCTTCAGAATGTGTAGTTCAAAACGTGACCACCGAGCTTCTGTAGATGGCGCCAAGTGGACAAACCGCCACTGTGCTACAATGCTTGGAAATTTTGCAAAGTGGAAAGCCAAAACCAAATAGCGCATGAAGGTGCTCGGGACCTTAGCAACAACTTTGCCCCCTTTCAAAATTTCGATATCTGTAGCCGTTCGAAAGTTACAGGCGATCCGGACGGACGGACGGACGGACGGACGGACAAAACGTTCGCATAAGTACGCTGAAGCTACTAATAACGACTCATAGACCAGTATTTTTTGAGTCAAGAGAACGAAAAATTACTTTTTTTGTATTCGCTCCCCAAACTGGTTACTTTGGAAACTGTCTAGGATCCTCAAAATGGCCATGTAGAGGCCTTGTACTTAAAGTTGTCATGGCAACATTTTAGCGGACTCAAACATTAGTTGCCATGACGACTTTAAGTACAAGGCTTCTAAATGGCCATTTGGGGGTCCTAGACAGTTTCCAAAGTAACCAGTTTGGTAGCGAAAAATACATTTTCACGCGGCCTCCTAATATAGTGCCGCGTTAATGGTAATTGAAACTT
The DNA here is from genome assembly GCA_940337035.1 of Agriotes lineatus. Classification (NCBI taxonomy): domain Eukaryota; kingdom Metazoa; phylum Arthropoda; class Insecta; order Coleoptera; family Elateridae; genus Agriotes; species Agriotes lineatus. The sequence goes on from OW679196.1 coordinate 128,037,696, forward strand.
CATATTATAATGTTTGGAGAGCTAATACAACAAAACGTTGTATGCAACACGTCCTCAAATGGCTTTAGAGGACTCATCTTCATATTACGGACTCGGCTGCGCTTCGCTCCGCCTCGTCCGGAAACATTACGACTCGTCCCCTAAAGCCTTGCTTTGAGGACTAGTTACATAAAGTACTATTAGGTCACATACATCCAGCATAATCAAAAATAGTATCACTATCATCTCAATTTCTAATTGCATAATAAATAAAAAGTGATAGGAAATTTTAATGAAATAAAGACATTTGATGACAAAAATCAAATGAAATTGAAATAAGTAAGAAATACAAAAGCACTATTTGTATTTGCAAATTCTAAATCTTAACAAATGGTCGCTGTTTCACAGGAGTGACAAGAAACTTTTAAAATTATTTCGCTATAAAAAGGGAACCTATTTACAAAGACGATTGGAAATTTTTATGGTTTTAAATTTGTATGCACTCTTAACAAAGATTCAACTTACTTAAAAATACTACATAAGATTTGGAAATTTGAAACTAATTGTATAAAGAAAGTTATAAATCGTCAAAACGTACCAGTTATCTGGTTCGATTATTTAAGTGGAAATATTTCAGCCTTGAAAAGGCGCTAATAGATTAATTCGCAATTAATTACTATTGCTAGAAGTAATTTCATTGTCGGCGTTTTATTTACAATTGTGCTACTAATTATTAAATTAACTGTTTTATTGCTAGTTAAGCACGGTCAAAACAATCAGAATAAATCCCAGTTATACTGCCATAAGGAAGAGATTTTCAATGTCTATGTTTAAGTCATTAGAGACTAAATGTGCCGTTGACTGATTTACAAATATACGACGCCAGATGGCCATAGTTGTTAAATTTACAGAAAGTGTCGCGGATAGGTTTGTCTTGACGAAAAAGCAAGCTATTTTTATATTTTCATTTGATTTACATTAAAAGTGACAGTTCACAAGTTGCATTTATCCAAAATGTCATAATGTTTTATGGAATTCATACGTTATACGCTGAATTATAACTCCAGATCTCAATTTAGAATCAACCATTAGTTATTTAATCACTTTTCGCAACCTTTTAATAATTTTTTTGTTCTTTATTACCAGCTGAACAATCCCCTTATAAGAAGGTATAGGTAGAGACCATCCTCAACTGTTTCAACTTTAAGGAGTTTTTTTACTATCTTCTGTCTATCTTCTTCTGCCACCTTCAGCCTTTTTCTTTTACTACTTTTCGAGTGCACCACCAATCCTAGACACATTCTTCAGTCTGTCTTTATTGATTGCTTGAATCAGTTCCTGTATTAAAATGAATAAACAGTCGTTCTGCAATTGTACGATTTGGCGACATTCAATCGCTGATTTAAACACTTGGAAGACAAAAAAGTCATCAACTGCCTCTTGTAACATTAAAGTTTGTACTATAGCGCTGAATTAAGTACGTGCGATCGTGAACGAAGCAAGTCCGCCCAGTGACGATGCAGCGTGACGCACGCATGCACGCAGCTTCATCGGCTTTTATTTATATGATATTTATAAGCTGTTATTTCAATGCAATGGTTTTAGCACAGAGCACAACATAAAAAAATCAAGGATATTTATAACCTTACCATAAAAATATATTAATTTATACTAATTAGATTAGATCTAACTGACAGTTATTGAATAACTCTGCACGTTCTTAGGCGAACATTCACTCTATATCATTCGAAAGCTACTAAAATATATGTATGTACTTGTAGAAGTAATACTAATAATACTTTTATTGTATCCACCAGAAAGTACATGTTGAGAGATATCATTCTGATGATCGCTGTAAAACGTATTAAAAATCTCACACATGATAATCAATTTTCGGCACATACTAGATAATAGGTTTATTTCTAATTATTGGTTGAACAACTGGGAATATTTTTAAAAAAATTTATTTAAATTAAATTTAAAGTAAACAATTTTAATAGATTGCAATCGACAGATCGAACATATTGTCAAAATGCACTTACTCTGCCTCTTACTTATCACCTCTCTTTGTTAAAAACCTGCTTTTTTAAATAACAGGCATGGATCATGGCCTTATATTAAACCCTCTTGTAACGCATTTGAAAAAAGGAATGCATTTTACCTTTTAGCCTAATGACAACTTAATTAAGTATGAACTGACGACATTCGTATGCACAATCATCCTTAAATCGTAGGCATGTCCTCTTCCGGAGTTATTAAAATAGCGTTAGCCCAGAGCGAGACATAAAATATAAACGCAATATTTTTAAAAGTCGCTAAACTGTTCTTTCGATTAGATGTCAAACGATAACAAATTACCACCAACTTTCTACGTTGAAAGGACGGAAAACAATCCGCGTTTTTCTTATGCAAATTCGCGACTTGCATATTCAGGAAGCAACGTAGCGTTCTGTAGCTTGATGCCATGATTTTTCAGAGCGGTTCATAAAATCGCCATTCTAGACGTCCGACACCTTACCCGCTGCTCGAGAGAAAATATGTTCCAATTATCACTGGTAAGTGTCAAGAATTTCGTGACGATAAAAGCAGAGAAACGTATTTGAGATGATGAACTCCAGAACTTTATTTGTGGCGGCGAGATTTAATTAAATGTGGAACATGACAACTTTCCTTCTGCGGCACGAGCATCTCTTCCCTTTTGTGAGAGAAATTCTAATTACGAGTAATACGTGGCAATTTTTCAGCATCCCTCTATAATTGAGCGTCGATAAATTATTTGGAATTTAGAACAAGAATGTCGCTTGTAGGTTATCTAGTTCGAAAAATGCTATTCTAATTATGGCATTATTGGAGAAGACAAGACACTTATCTGCCACTTAATGTAAAAAAATAATATTAGGTCTTGTATTTGTCATTCATTAGCCGCTAAACTAAATTTCTATCAGGATTCTCTTATAAAGGCAATTGTACTAAACAGTATTAAACAGTGTTACTTGAAATTTAGGCTACGGTTTGGTGCAATTAATGATTTTTTTTTCTTTTAATGCGCTTGACTGGTCACATCGTAATTCTTTAAATTAAATCCTGCCTTTATTCTATAATTTAATAGATCTAGTACAATACAAAATCACTAATCCGAACTAATTGAGTCCGGGCTATGTTCAGATTTGTATGTACTGTTATGGTTTATATTACTTGATTTGGTTATAATAATCACCTTAGCAAATATTATCTTGATTTGTATAAATTATAGAAAATACATTTGCTATCAACTTGATTATCGTGGTATCTTTTTAATAAATTAATTGTAAACGCTTTGTATAATTCTAATTTAACTACTTGTTTGGCTACAATTCTGGATATTATTTAACTAATGGAAACTGAATTCAAATATAGCGATTCAACCTCACAATTCGCAAAACAAGTTCGTTATAATTCGACAAATAACAGTAATTACGTAATTAGCATTGCTTAGGTGATAACAATTGCAGTAAGTAAATATACGTCACATACAAAAAAGACTCGTCTGCCGGAAGTGCACTAAAAGCCGACTCCACTAAATTCGATCTTTTTAGGGTGCGCTTTCCTTACCTTTCTGTTGCTTTTCCAATTGAAACTAGGGCTTAACTCTAGTCCCTAGCAAGTTCCATGATGTCTGGCCCCTCTTTCTTCGTTGGCCTGCAGATACAAGCCGCTAATGGCCCTGCAGCTTCTGTAGTTCAACCGCTGAGAAAAACGCCTCCAATTCAATAGTCGTCTCACACTAGGGCCCCAATGGCTTCCCACGAACGCCACTCCCTACCTCTAGCTCACAGGGGCTCCAATTACATTGCTCAAAGCTCGTACACAATCTCGGAAAAATCACCCAGCATTCCATGTACAAATTAAACACTTATTTAAACTTCTACAACGGTGTTACTAATTACTGCAATTACAGCACTCGCAAACGATGTGGAATTAATTTTCAAACACAATGAATTGGGAAAAGGGTATTTATTTACGAATTAATAATGACTTATTAGGGAGGCCAAAATTAACACCACTGCACAGCTTGGCTTCCTTTCCCCAATTGTTTTTTTTTTCTATTTTACATTGTTTTACATCATTTCCAAGCCTGCTCTGATTACGTTTTATTGTTCAAATGTTTTACTAATTATTATCAAGGTCAATGCTATTTTATGCTATTTGCGAAAATTCAACAGCACATGTCTGGAACATTTTATAAAATATTACTTGATATGCTTGAAATATTAGTATTAATTCATAACAGTACATATTATGTGCCGTCCTTTTTTGTGGTTTTTACGTTTCTACCTTTTAAACTCGCAAAAACGACTGCTGATGTACGTATGATGTTCTATGGTATCACACCAAGCACTAACCAGCACTACCGAATTTGCATGTTAAGATTTGTCAAGGCGCTGTTCGGATTCCTGAAATTACGGATTAGAGTGGTTGTACTGTAACTGTCACACACTTTTATCTGAAATTTTTAAGGAATCACTGAGAATATTGAAATAACATTTAATAGTAAGTATTTACTTATAACTAATATTCCTTTTAGTTTCAGATATTTTTTGTGGTGTATAGCATGATGTTATTATATGAAATATTTGTACTTGTAAGCAAGGTTAATTGTAACTATCGCCAGCACGTGTTTTTTATATTTGCCATCAATTCAGCTTAGAATTGTAATTCGAATATTAAGTCTCCACTAGGCTTGGGGAAAACCTCGAAACATCGATTTTAATCAATTCTAGAATAAAAATCAGTTAATCGAATCGAAAATAATGAAATTAAATCGGCTATAAAATACTTATTGTATATTTTTGCTTAGTGCCAAAAACCTCGGCAGTCACGGCACTGTAATTTGTAAATTTAAAAAATCTTTGCAATGCCTAGAAAAAATTATTGAAAATTTAATCAAATCGAATTTAACAATAAATCGAATCGGATCGAACAAGAACAAACTCAACACACAAATTCAATTGAATTTAATAAAATTATTGAATATAGTGAAATCGAACAGAAATATAGTTTGCAATAAGAGAAAAAAAAAGGGTTTGGTTCGAATACGCAAGAAAAACGAAGCCTACCCTCCGATCCAAATTGATTCGTATGAAATAAAATTTTATAAAATTTAATTCAATTATTTAGGAGTCTAGGCAAGTGACAAACCAAAAATCTATGCAAGCTGGAAAAAAAATTAAATAAATTCATGCATTCATAATCTTTATCATATTTAACCTTTCGGTGTTTTTAAAAACCGATGACGTCAGTAGTCGAACATGACAAAATAAAATAAAAATAAATTGCGCCAAAATGTAGCCTAAATAAAATGATTGTTTATTAGGTGCTTTTTGACAAACTACATATAACCATTAGTCCGCACTTGATACTCACGCTCTATGTGCATTGTTATGTCATAATATATTTGTCAGATATATTTAAAAAATAAAAAATAGGGTATCGATTTGTTAAAAATATGTTCTACTATGTGCGTTCTACGTGCTGCTTCTTATGTAGCGAGGATTTTCCATTTACACAAATTTCTTCCTACAATCAAGGTGACCACACCAAATACAAAGTAGTAAGACACATGTTTGAATAAATTTACATAACATTTGTACACATTTTACAATAGTTAGTCCTTCTTGATTGACTTCTCAACTCAACGTTACTAAAAGGTTTGAATCATCATAACTCTTAATTCGCCATTCATCTCATATTATCTTGTATTTAAACGCAAAAAAGTATAAAGGAATTACGTCATTATTAGATGACACGCGAAACAAGAAATAAACTAATCATTAATTGAAGAAATTATAATTCTAACGTTCGTAATACATTACAACAATAGTGTAATCATTAACCAAGCTTTCAAAAATACTTTATTTTTTATACCTCTTACTACCGAAATCCTCTTTAATATAAAAATAGGGCAGATCCAATCTGAAGTCGCGCTTATAAAACAAATGGGCAGCTCTGGCCGATGGAAGAAAAACAGAACAAAACAACTCCATCTTGGATGATCAAAGACCTTAGGCAGTCGGCCCTTAGGGATTTTCCCGGATTTCGCATCTTTATTGGATGGCTCACCGCTAGCTCCGAAAAGCAGAATTTGAACTTTTGAAGCCACCGAAAAGGCCATCAAAAATTTTACAGCTCGCACGCCGCCCACGACAGGGAGCAGAAAAGGGCCACTCACGCGGGACGCCCGAATTGGCCCAATAAAAATTCAGAATGTGCTTAAAATTTACAGCTGGCTTATCTAGATAACGAGGACAACATGGAGGAAAACGCGGAGAGTATTTTGGTTCGCGATAGTGAAAATTTATACTGCTAGAACTTGCTATCTACTTTGCTTCAAGCACAAAATTAAGAAACCATAATAAGGACAAAAACAAAAGTAGGTAATTGTAATCAATTCTTTCACTTCAGATAGGGAAATATTCAAGTGATAAAAATCTTTTACAACTACAGATTGTAGCAGGTTGAAATTTAAGTACGTAATATTCTCGGCTGCTAATTGTTGATAAACATAGCAAAATTTGAAAATAGGGCGTAGTTGAGCAACTAATTAGATTTCGATACTAAGTCTATGGTTGAAATCCGAGACTAAAGACTGACAGGCTGCCCAACTAGGCATTTTTCAAAATCAAGTATCAAAGCTCTTTAAATTGTCTTTCATGATCTAATTAGACTAACATAATACGACAGTATTTAGCTAGTTTAGACCTGGAGTATAGAATAGGGAATACAAAGAAAGAGTAAAAACTAAATTTTAGTGTACTTCTAAAAAAAATAACAGTGTATACTGCGACATCCATTACCAATGACAACACTATTTGGTTCTTGAATTCTGGCAATTTTAATATACAGGGTGTTGCATTGGCGGACGCAACATACGAAATCCCATGCTAATTACGAGGCCTTCAAACATTGGCTTGCCTAATCACATTGCAGCAAAATTCCATTGGATTACTTTAAGGACCCTGCATGATGATCCAATTGAGGCAAGTTGAGTATTTTTTGTGGCTCAGTTCGAAAATGCTTTAAAAAATGTGCTAGCTAAATTTTGAAATTTAAAATCAAAAGATCAGTTCCCCATTGGACAGGAACTGTTAAATTTTGACATGTGACTGGCAAACCTAATTGAAAACAGCCGACTGCAAAAATCCTACATAAATCAGATACAAAAGTTTAAAAACTCAGAGACCTTACATTGAAGTCATTTTTTCATTCAATGGGCAACTAATTCTTCGAAATACTTGAATACCTGCTTTATTTATTTTATTTATTTATTTAGCACTCAGCCAACAGCCGTTAGGCCAACTATAGGCGTCGCTGTGCATTTATAAAAGTACTGTCAACGTTTGACAATAAACAGCTCATGTCGCTTTGATGTTTTTATTTCAAATTTAAATATCTTTCTGAACATTTTTAATAATACTTGAAATGAGTATGGAATTTGCTATATTGCTGTATACGTTGTTTTATTTGTCAGTCACTGGTAGTGGAAGTAACATTTTGTTATTATTTGTCAATAATAAAACATGTTTTGTAATTATTACGAAGTACTATACCGAGTGTTTGATGTATACATAGTAATTAGTTAAATACGTGAAAATTGATAACTGACAGAAAATAACATTTATTTTAGCATAAACAAATTTGATCATTGCTGGTCTGTTTTTTGTGAATAAAATGCAAAATATTCATTACAGTTTTTAGGCTATTTTTATCTTAAACAGGCAACAAATTCAAGAAAAGTAGCATCAAATTAAGCGAGTTTTTTTTCTCTTTCGATTGATACCACTTTCAATCCTATCAATTCAAGCGGCAAGCAGGAATCTGCATATATACAATTTCGCATGCTATTTCCCTATGTTTGCACCTTAAGTGAAACACTCGGTATAATATTATTCAATGAGTGAAAGTAATTAATATTCCTATATGTCTTGAAATTAATATGAAACTAATAATACATACTCAAAATATATGGAAATTACTATCACATGTAAAATGATCAAAAAAATCTGAATTTATTGAGATTACTTTAGTACAGCATCCAGTTTTTATTAAATAATATTGAATTATTACAAAATTCTATACAACAGTACAAATTTTTAATTTATTATGAAATACTATGAAAGTAGTAAGAAACAATGTCAAATTACTGTAAAATTCTATAAAATCCTTGAAATTAGCATGACATTCTACAAAATGATTATGAAATAGTTGATATCAAATGTTTTAAAATTGTATTCGGAATTTTGTGAAATGCTACCAAATTCCATTGAAATTGTGTCAATCAAATTTTCAAAATTATTGTAACACTATGAAATTATTCTGGATTTTTTGAAATTATTATAAAACGTTTAGTAAAGTCAAGAATGATACAAATTTTTTGAGTCCTCTTCAAATTTTTATAATATGCTATGGGATATAAGATTTTTTTCATAATGCCACGAAATTCCACTGAAATTGTGACGATAAAATTCTCAAAACTATTGCGGCACTATGAAATTACTCAAAATTTTTAAAAAGTACGTATTATAAAACGTGCTATGGGATACCACAATAAATTGTATAATTCTACGAAATTCCAGTGAAATTATGACGGTGGAAGTCTCAAAATTATCGTGACACACTGAAACTATTACGAAACGTTAGTAAATGTAAACAATAATATCAAATATTTTCGAGTCCTCTTTAAATTGTTATCATATGCTATTAAATACAAGAAAAAATTGTATAATGCTACGAAATTTCAGTGAAATTATGACGATAAAAGTCTCAAAACTATTGTGATACACTATGAAATTATTCTGGATTTTTTAAATTACTATAAAACGTTAGTAAATATAAACAATAAAAAAAATGTAGGAGTCCTGTTCAAATTGGTATAATATACATACTGTGGAATTCAAGAAAAAATTGTATAATGCTACGAAATTCCACTGAAGTTATGACGATGAAAGTCTCAAAATTATTGTGACAAACTGAAATTATTTTGTTTTTTTAATTATTATAAAACGTTAGTAAATGTAAACAATAATATCAAATATTTTCGAGTTTCTTTCAAAATGTTATAATATGCTATGAGACACAAAAAAATTATAATAGTACGAATTGGATTTTTTGAATAATTATAAAACTTTAGTATAGACATGTAAACAATGATACTAAATTTGTTCGATGTCTCTTCAAATTGTTATACTTTTCTGTAGAATACAAGAAAAATTCTATATTATAAATATCTAAAAAATTCTCCAAATTGTTGTGATACACTATGAAGTTATTCTGAATTTGTTAAAATTATTCTAAAACGTTAGTAAATTACCTGGAAATTATTATACATTATTATCTAATTGTACCAGAAATTATAACAACATTATGGAATTGTTGAAATCGTTATGAAATAGTACCTACTCTAGAATAAGTCAATTAGGAGATAGCAGCACATCATTAGCAATTTTAATACTTTTTCAATATCTGAGCACTCGATCAAATTTTAACATTTTAACATGAGTTTAGCTCTACCACCAACCAAGAAAAATAAAGCACACAATTTTCTAAAGTTATCCAAAGAAATTTTAAATAAAATCATATGTACTTTCATTGTATCCATCTAATTTTATAGGTGTTAATAGTAATAGTTGAATCGCTAACAAGAGTACGCAATTTTAAATTTTATTTCTAAACTCAGGTTATACCAACTGCCTTTATAAGTAGCAGTCTAGTGACCTATTTTAATTCAATTTATAATAAGCATGCTTTTTATATTTCTTTATTAAATAATTCATAATTCCTGTATGCCACCATAGTGTTTCATCAATATAAAATTAACTACATGTCCAAAACAAAAAAAAAACACAGAACAGAAATTCCCATTGAAAAAGCATGGGTTGTCATCTTAAAAAAACTGAGAAACTCTAATTTTAAAATTCCCGGTAAACTTAAAAAAGATTTTCCTGTAATTTGTTTGGAACCAATACCACATGTCTTCCATGTTGAAACTTCTAACCACAATAATTTAAACGACTATAAAATTCAAGGTACCTAGTAAATTCACGAGTTAATTACAGCTACATGTTATAATTAATCTTTCAGATGGGAAAATAGGTTTTCCGAAGCTGAAGATTTCTACTAATCAGGCCCTGAACCAGAGACAAAGAATGTCCCACGAAAGTCACGATTACTCAACGCCATTGTGTATCAACTAACAAATCAAGTTCCTCGACTAAATCTCCACCTATTATGGATAGTTTTTTCTCACTTTCTCTGGGAAATTAATAGTCGACATCAGTTACAGTCCTGAATAAGCCTGTCGAGCGTTAATGACAAGAAATTCAAATGCAACCTGTAGGCTTACGTTTTAGTGTGAGGATATTTCAAAACACCTTAGCGTCGCCTCAGCGATCTATCACGAACAATTATTTATCCTCTTATTGGGCGCTAATGGAAATTTATGCTACTAATAATCCAATTTAAGACACTCACCTGGTGAGGCCTGTAAGACATCTGCTTATTTCCAGAATCGCCATCTTCAGCCATTGGTATCTGCAATTAAAATAAAACTACGATAGAGCGAGAGCACATCACAAACAAAACAATAAACAGTACAACGCAACGAAGAGAAATCGGGATATTCCAAAACAAAAGTTAAAAATCTTTATTTAGACATGACGTGATAAGTATTAATTAGCGCTGCCCACACAATAATTAAGATTCAGGTACTGCTTATAGGCATCACTTAATACATTTAAACACGATTATGGCTGTTTTTCATGATATACGAGCAACCTGGAGGCTTTCTCTTCAAAGCATGCTGCGATGGATATACGGATTTACGTGAATTTCCTGAAATACCTTCTATTAAAGACCAGGTAGTGTTTCTAGGGTTTAATGGCTATAAAAAGCAGCTTTTAAATTCCATAATCATCAAATTACAAAGGTCGACCGCTAAACTTCCTTAAATGTCGTTGTCATTAATTGGCAGGAGACGACGCCTAATAAAGTGCCGCCAATTAAACGATTTTAATATACATACATTCAAAGTGTAAGCCAAATTTAACTGTTTAATTTAGAATTGTTGACGTAAGAAGTACAATACAGTAATTTTCTAAACATAATATTTAATGTAACTATGATATGCTTTTCGGACTTTTTCCACTGTCTAGGGTGTAAATCACACAACGTTTCGGGAGTTTTCATCTACTATGTTATAAAGCAGGTTGCTTAAAAACGGCACCGAGGAATAGCTACTTTAATTAACATTTCCGATTTAATATTTTCATAAGTAATATTTACATGAATTACAAGCTATATAATATACAAAGAAAAAGGGTTAAACTTAGTAATAGTAGAAACAAAACCAAGTACTTGAAAGAAGTCTGAGAAAAGTTAGAAAGCAATAGAAAACCACAAATTGTTTTACAAAGTAATAAACAATCGTAGAAGTATTAAAAACGTGAATACCACAATTAAAAAGTGTCCACAGATAAAAACTTACAGAAAAACGAAGAATTATGGAAGGGTGGGAAGAATACTTTCAAAAGTTATTAAGGCAAAAAAATAATATACAGATACTGTAGAAGAGAATTAGAAATAAAGAGTTAAAAAAAGCGATAAGACGGAGGAACGGTAAAGTACCACGATAAGACGAAAAACTGCAGAAAACGTTTAAAAACATAGGGGAGAGTAGAACTAATCTACTTTTATGTATAGAGGAAAAAGTGCAACGGGACTGGGGAATGTGCCATATGGTAACAATATGTAAAATATGGGTTATAAGAATTGCAATAACTATATAGTAGTAACGCTAATAAGTACAATAACGAAAATATATGAAAAAATACTAGAAAACAATTAAGATGTAAAATAAAACCTACGTTAATAAAAATGCAGCTCAGGTTTACAAAAAGAATGAATATCATATTCAGAGTGATTAAAAAAGAACATCTTCTTGCCTTTAAAATGTTTTTGCATCTAAGTTTTTATGTATTATGTGTGTTTTTATTGTTCTCGAACTAGATAGAGCTTAGGTACACTTAGGTGTCGACAGCTCTGGCTAGTTCGAAAGCAATAAAGAATATAGCGGCATATAAAATTTTTAATGCAAAACAATTTTAAAGCCAACTAGATCTAGTTCTTTTTTAATCACTCCTAATTTACCTTGAAAGAAATTATAAATAAGTTATACAGTAAAGGGTAGAGGGAAAATAATATACTAGGCATCTATGTATACGGAAGAAGCAGTCGATAGAACGTCAATAATAAAAATTGGATATTAATGAAGTCCTCGGAAATGTTTTGAAACTACCATGACATAAATTGATCATCCAATGCTCGGAATTTATTGAGAATATTATAATATATCATCAAATTTTTGTTAAATAATATTGAATTAATTATTATAAAATTCTGTAAAATTATTCAATTTATTATTAAATACTATAAACATATTAAGAAACGCTGTAGAATTAGCGTGAAATAATATAAACATTCTTGAAATTATTAGAAAATTCTATTTAATTATTATGAAATGCTAGGCGTTGATATGAAATGTTTTAGAATTTTATTTGACATTTGGTGAAATGTTACGAAATCCACTAAAATTATAACGATAAAGTTCCCAAAATTATTGTGAAACACTATGAAGATGAAGAAAACGTGAAGATAGCCGAATGCGTTATCGCAGATAACGTGGTAGTTATAGCCAAGATCGAAAGGGATCTCCAAGAAAGCATGGGATGACAATGAAGAACGGTAACATACAATTAATGATAATTTCGCGAGAGAGGCATGATATACATATACAATTAGGAGCAGTAGAGATAAAATAAGTGAGCAAGCTTCAATACTTAGAAGTTACAATAAAAGAAGCAGGGAAACAAGAAATTTAGTTTAATAATAAAATAGTTATTTATGCATCTAGGGAAGTAAGTAGTATTTACCAGTCAAGGACGGGTCCCAAGTTGCACATTAGATTTTTTCCACATTTTTTTTTATTTTTGGCGTTTGAATGAACTCCTAAAAATCTGTATATCATAGGAGTCCACTGATACGTCAATAGATTAGTTACCTTTCCTATGGACGTAAGTGAGCTGCTTACACCCCGTCGTCAATAGCAACCAATTCCCCTTCGGTAAAATCAAACTACCGTCCTACAACGTTGTAATACTGTACTTACGATACCGGGAGTGAAAAAGGGATAATTATGAAAAACTTCAGTGCCACGGCCCATTGTATTAAATCCAGAAATCGTGAAGTTAAAATTTTTACTTCCTTTTACAATGGAGTAGTGGATTCACCCCATAAATTCGAAATTAGGTTTTCAACATATCTTCACGTTTTAGAGTCCCATGAAACCAAAAAACATGTTTCTGTTCATTGGGCTGTCCGTCAGTCAGTCTGTCTGTGTGTCTGTGTGTGAACAGAATACTTCAAAAACGAAAAGATATATGAAACTTCATAGTTCTGTGTAATATCTAGATGAGATACAAAGCTTTTAATAGTATTAAGATTGAAGACAATTGTTTCGAGGAGGAGCGAAGCGACGACTCCAATTATTATCTGAGAACGGTAATTCCTCAACGTTCGTGATGCTTATGAGGTTTTTTGCAGGATAGAAATGTATTTTTCTTCAAACGTCAGTAAAATGTGTCATTATACCACAGAATAATATGTTGGTGGCACTAAGTCTATGTCAAATTCGAGATTAGCAGGTTAGGTTTTGCGTCAGTCTGTGTCAAAACTGACGCAAAACCTAACCTGCTAACCTCGAACTTTTGCTTACCGTTCTAGAACGGTATGCATAACTTCCTTATTTGGCAACAAAGGCGGTAACTAGTGATGCAACCGAAAAAAAAACCGTTCGTTTTTTTTTAAACCTGTTTTTTTTGTAAAAAAACCAAGCGGTCTGGTTTTTTTTTAAATACGTTTTTTTTCAGAATTAAAGTGTAGTGAATAACAACAAGTAATTTGTTTGGAAAAACAAAAAACAGATATTTTTGAATAAAAATAATACATTTCGTGGGTAAAGTAAATTATAGAATTTATAATAACAAAAAAAAAAGCAAATATTTCTAAAGAAAAATAGAAAAATAGCCAAAGTGGATATACAGGGTGTTTGGGAAGTCGACGGAAAAAATTCTAGGGGGAATCCTTGGCCCAAAATACGATGATTTAACTCAACTTGCCTATATACAAAGTTGCTTAGTTTAGCCGCTAAAGGGCTTTAAAGAAGATTAGCTTTTTTTAATTTTTTCAAATAAGTCGAAAAATCTTTGATGGATTTTATTCATGTTTTGGCCATGCGTTTTTACCAGTAAACTTAAGCTTTTTTTGGAATAAACCCTAATTTCGAAAATTACAGGGTGTTTAAAAACTTTATCACAATTAATTATCCATCCATATTTTTTTAACCCCCTGTATAATCACTACCAATGTTTTTTTGTGGATAGCTACTTTGATTTATAAGCTATTTCCTCTTTTAAAAAATTTTAGGTGGTTAAACGGTTTAGCCACAAAAAATATTTTCTAAATCCCTACAAGCCTGAATCAGTAATTTTAACTTAACACTAGGCTTGTAGGGATTTAGAAAATATTTTTGTGGCTAAACCGTTTACCCAACTAAAATGTTTTAAGAGAGTGAATAGCTTCTAAATTAAAGTAACTATTCAGGAGAAAAATTGGTAGTGATTATACAGGGGGTTAAAACAAAAGCTAGTCACTTTAAATAATAATTGGGGACCTGAGTTCGAAGGAATAATGGGTAATAATGCGGTTGTCTAATGAGTGATGCTCACCACATCACCACGTGTCATGAATTTGACACGCGACAGCCAGGTGTGAGAGCCAGGATATGGAAGCTCTGACCTTCCGCCTTGCAGGCCAAGCTCCTTCATGGGGTGTTAGTGCCTCACATTATTATTATTAATAATCTTTAAAGCCCTCTAGCGGCTAAACTAAGCAACTTTGTATATAGGTAGGATTCACCCCTAGAAATTTTTCCGTCGCCTTCCCTAACACCCTGTAGAAATTATAATAATGCAGAAATTACTCGCTAACAGACATGGCTGACTCCTCAACTAACTCGGAGTCAGTATCCATGCAGTTTACGCCGCCCATGTCACTGTTTGATGACTCTGATGAATCGTTAGGTAACGTAACTTGATTCGTCGATCAGGTCGAAAGTTTCAGAGCTGGGTCCAGCAACTTCCAATAGTAGGGGTAGGGCGGGGGTGCTCTCATAGACGCATGCATACGCTTTGCTGTTCTGTGAGTAATACGTAATACGAGTAGGCAGTAGGTATAAAATGTTACTGTTATTTATTAAACATTTGTCTAGTCTGTGCTGTAGTTTTCTTGAAATTTAAAGTGCATGTAAAACCAAAATAAGTTTAAACTTTGTTGTTTGCTTACATGCCGCCAACCATACCTACCAAAACGTGCCGCCAATTACAAAAATGAATAAAAAACAAAAAAACAGTTTATTTCTGTTTTTTTTCTAGGTTTTTTATTCGATTTTAAAAAAACGCGTTTTTTACATCACTAGCGGTAACTAAAGTAAAATCGTTCTATCGTGCAAAAAGAAAATAGCATATCCGGAAGTATGGTGTTTACTCTTGTTTTTTTTTCAGTTTTTTTTCGATTTGTGCAAAAACGGCTCTAACGAGTTTGTTCAAACTTTACATTTTTAATGTGTATTGATGTGAGATAGGTGATTTTCCAGTTGAATATCTCTAAAATGGGCTTCTTTTGTTTTTTCTTTTCTTTTAATTAACTCTTATTTTAAATAGAACACCCAGTACCTATGTTATTACATTTTTTAATTCAGCTTAAAATTTTAGAGAAAATTTGTCTATTCGACTAACGCTCTATTTTGTACGGTTTCTTTAGAATTTGTAATTTTTGGAAATTTTTGACAAATGCTTAAAAATTAAAAATCAAATTTTTGGCTAATTATATGATCAGTGTAAAAGGAAGTTGTCTGCGTGTATCACACCAGATTTTTTAACCAGTTGTAGGTTATGTTGACGTTTATCGTCACCCTGTCAATGGCGATTGCGACATTTTCACTTCACGAACGAAATGCAACGTTATCACGAAAGTATAATATGAAACCAAAGTTATGAGAAGTAAAGCCATAATTGGATGAGAAAGTACTTTTACATGCTATAAAAACCAGTCGGTAAATGGTATATACCATATTAAGTTACTTCATTATATAACCAATACACCACGGACATCCACATACCTAAACTGTGATTCAATGTTAATTCAATAATTTGAACGTTCCCCGCATTTACAATCAAAATTTTTGTTTTTGCTTTTATTCCTGCAAATGTATTTTCTATAGCCGGAAGGAGTAAGTCATCTCATCTTTCTTGAGATGTGCGCAGTTCCTGATTTTTGTAGAAATTATTTTCAATTTTGTACGGGTTTCCTGTTGACGTGGTCAATTTCTTCTGACGTTTAACTTTAATATTTTAAATACAGTACTTTTTTTAAATTGCACTAATTCTTGTGGCAGGATGCCCTAGGTGACAGATGGCGCCCCATTCCCATAATGCATCGTACTTCAGCGTGCGATATCGATTCCGTGCTTTGAATTTCAATTTAATCTAAAAACGTAATATAAAAATAAACAACGTTTTAAGTTTAAATTCTTTAAAAAATGTAAGAAACAAAATTATACATTTGAAATGACACCATTATGGAGAAAAGTTTGTGAGAAATATAACCACACGAATTTTCATAATACGGCAAATAAATTTATTTATTTTTCAACTGTGATAAATAACTGGCCAGTGTGAGCACCAATGCCCCATAAGAGAGTTTTGGCAACTGATATGTAAGAATTGATAATACGTAAAGTTCAACGTGCGTAAATAATTTAAAAAAAATTATATAACTTTTTCTACTCTCATGCAATAGCTTCACACACCCTACACAGTGTGGAAAGTAATACTTTATCGCATCAGTGCGTAAAGTGAATAGCAACAGTGGGTAAAGTAAATAACAGTGCGTCGTGATTCAATATTTAAATACTCTTCGTCGATATTTTCTGAATCAATGAACATTAAAACATTAAAACATTAAACTGAGGAAGTGTAATATTACCATAATAATTGTAATTACTACAATAAAGAAAATTAAACCATATTCATATATTCTTAATTAATTTTTTAAATGCAAGGTTGTAGAAAAATTATGTGTGAATACTTTTATACACTCATGTGGTTGCGCCTGCGGTTCGTGTCGAAATTACACACTCGTGTAGAAAGGTCAATTTCACGGACTTGTTCCATAATACACTATACTTCACAAAGAAACAAATAAACAAAGATTGACGGATGTACCTTTTTTTGATAAAACAAATTGCGCTATTAGGCAATTTGAGGGTTGATAACCAAAATTTTATTTCATGGTAGGAGAGGGGGCACAATACTCTGCACCCGGGCCCATCGCCACCTACAACTTGCTCCTAGATATTCCAAATTAAACATAACAATGTCGGGAATTTTCTTGGATAGAAATTCATTATTTTATTTTAGGAATGACAGATATAATGACAGCGGACCCTAAGTTCTCAAAAACGTCCCATTACAATTGTTATGTATAGTTTTGGTAAAATTGTTTTACTGCCTAGCTACTAAAGAGCTGTTTTTGTACTTTTGATAATGAAAGATACGAATCTATTTAAATCGAAGTAAAACTAAAATCTGGGAATTTAACCATTAGGAATTCTATTTTAAAAACTGTTATGGAGTTGTATGACCAATTTGTTTGCCTATTTTCCGTGAGCTCTTAAATAAGATTTTTAGTATTCTATTAAAACTACCGAACAGCATACCTTGCATTGCTATTTTTCAATTTTCATACAACAGCAATTACCAGTATTATTAGTTGCATAAGAAGTTAAATGGCTCGATATTGTCAAGTAAAAATGCAGTTTCTTAAGAGAAACTTTGCTTAATTTCGTCGAGTTCTATTTCTTAGTCCAAGCTAAAACTAAATTTTGGTAGCAATTTTTACAGTTTTAGCGTGGGTTTTTCTTACTTTCCAACTAGAAAGCACATACAAAAATTTATTTGAAGCTTGGCATTTCCAGTTTTAAGTTACTAGATGTAAATTGCGCTGAAGTGATGACGTACGGGATTCTTGCCAATTAAATTCCGTGGCCTTGACCGTGGGAGTCCTTACTCATTAGTTGCTTACGAACTACTGCAATGATAATATGCCACTATTATATCCACAATGCTTACACGATAATAAAAGCAGCAGCTTGCATTTTTTATGCTGCTAAATACATTTACAATTATTAGCATGGAAATTAAAATATGTTACACAATTTATTAGCAGTAGATATTGCATTTTAAGATTTCAATTATCTGTTTGAAATTGACCTGATGGACGTTAGATGTGAAAAGTAATCGAATACATATTTTAAAAACTATTTAAAAGTAATACTTCAGAAACTTGATATAAATATACTACCTAGTGCATTACAGAAAAAAATAATATTACTAATTACTTCCTTTTACTACTATAAAGGAAGTATTGGATTCACCCCAAAAATTCGAAATTGAGTTTTCAACAGATCTTCACGTTTTAGAGTCCCCTGATCCCAAAAAACATATTTTTTTTCATTGGTCTGTCTGTCTGTCTGTCTGTGTGTCTGTCTGTGTGTCTGTGAACAGAATATCTCAAAAACGAAAAGAGGTATGACATTGAAACTTCATATATAAGTTTTGTGTACTATGTAGATGAGACAGCAAGCTTTTGAAGAAAATCGCATAACCGGAAGTAGGTGTTTACTCTTGTGATTTTTCAGTTTTTTTCGATTTTTTCAAAAACGGCTCTAACGATTTTTTTAAAATTTTGCATTTTTCTTACATTTTTAATGTGTATTGATGTGAGATAGGTGATTTTCCAGTTGAATACTTCTAAAGTGGGTTTCTTTTGTTTTTTTTTCTATTTTTTTTATTAACTCCTATTTTAAATAAAACACCCGGTATATTATTACATTTTTGAATTCACCTTAAAATTCTAGAGAAAATTTGTCTCTTCAACTAACACTCGATTTTGTACCGTTTTTGTAGAATTTGTAATTTTTGAAAATTTTTAACAAATGGTTAAAAATTAAAAATGAAATTTTTGACTAATTATAAGATCACTGTAAAAGGAAGTTGTGTGCGTGTATCACACCAGATTTTTTTTACTTCCTTTTACGATAAAGGAAGTATTGGATTCACCCCAAAAATTCGAAATTGAGTTTTCAACAGATCTTTACGTTTTAGAGTCCCCTGATCCCAAAAAAACATATTTTTTTCATTGGTCTGTCTGTGTGTCTGTCTGTCTGTGAACAGAATATCTCAAAAATGAAAAGAGGTATGGCGTTGAAACTTCATATATAAGTTTTGTCTACTATGTAGATGCGACAGCGAGCTTTTGAAGAAAATCGCATAACCGGAAGTAGGTGTTTACTCTTGTGATTTTTCAGTTTTTTTCGATTTTTTCAAAAACGGCTATAACGATTTTTTTTCAAACTTCACATTTTTATTACATTTTTAATGTGTATTGATGTGAGCTAAGTGATTTTCCAGTTCAATACTTCTAAAGTGGGCTTCTCTTGTTTTTTTCTATTTCTTTTATTAACTCCTATTTTAAATAGAACACCCGGTATATTATTACATTTTTGAATTCAGCTTAACATTTTAGAGAAAATTTGTCTCTTCAACTAACGCTCTATTTTGTACCGTTTTTATAGAATTTGTAATTTTTGAAAATTCTTGACAAATGCTTAAAAATTAAAAACTAATTTTTTGATTGATTATAAGATCACTGTAAAAGGAAGTTGTGTGAGTGTATCACACCAGATTTTTAAAGTAAATATTATCATCTCAGACATAAAAAGTAGGGCTATTATGACGTTATAAAACGGAAAGCGCGAGAAATTTCGTTATGGTGTATGAGTGTGCTACATTTTTGGCAGATTCATTTCGATTCTGTTATTTGAATATGGTTCTTAAAGGCGACGCGACGCATTTATGCCATGCAAAATACACTTAATTAAATATTAGCATGCTGAGCTAGATGAAAAACTGAAATCTACGTTCTTCGTTCATGAAAGCTATAATAAGATAGGAAATGTTTACAATGTCAATTTCAGGTTATGTTATGTCAGTTGGAATTTAATAATAATAAAACGTCGGTTTTGGTAACAGAAATAAATCTTTTAATGGGTAACAGTAAAAGAAATAAATACAGCGTAACTAATGTAATGACCATAACAAATGTTGAAAGTGTATATATTGTAACGTTACTTTGTGCTAATGACCATGCAGTTAAAGCATATTAAACATAAATAATAATAATAATAAAATGTCTGCCATCTTACTCCAAACATTTTTGGACTCGTTCAAACACATTTTGTACCAATTGACGTGAGCTGTTAATTTCCGGTTTCAGTACGTTTAAATTGTTAACTGAAAAATTGTGTTTTTCAAATACGGCTATAGACAAAAATTCAAAACAGTCAGACCGCAAGAGCGAGGGGGGCCAGTATAGTGCAGTAGTTCTACTAATGATCTCAAAATATTAGCATAAAAATTGCATCTGCAGCTACATCACCTGTTGCGCGTAGCTATCATTGTGAAGTTCATTTAAGAAATATTGCAATAATTTGTTACTGCATCTTGCCTAATTAACCCAACTAACCTACGAAGATTCATTCCAATCTCCTTTTTTCTGTGGATGAAGGAGTGCTTCAATTCTAGCGTTAGAATTTTCGCTACTCCAAATCTCCATATTCTGAAGGATGAATTTAACTGCTCATTATTGATATTATCCAGAAACCCCTGTTCTACAAGTACCTTAACGGAAATAAATCGGTGAGTATGCAAATGCAAGTCTTGTACTATTAACATTCTGTCGTATGTAACTATGTATTGCAACTTAAATTATCAACTTTTTGGCATAGATGTCTAATTCGTGTTTTTGGAGCCTGGTCAATTCGTTGTCTATTAGTTTCGATTAAAGCAAGTACTCTCTTCTTTAGCTTACCATACACTCTTTTTTTCCAAGACTTCCAGTTTCTCGGACATTGCTGACCAAATTCTTCCCCACGTTATAAAATTTCCGATAGGTGTAACATTTTCATTGTGATGCGTCTCGCAGAATTCCACAAAAGGAGGAATAGAATATGTAGGTCCATTTTTCGTTAAGTAAGATGCGTACTAAATGCTCGATTAAATAGCTATTTATAAAACCAGTTAGGAAATGCCTCACTTTGCGGGACGAGAATGTCATTAGATGTACTTTTCACCATTAGTTGCGAAATATTTTGATTTCATAACTAGTTACGAAAAGTGTGACGTTTCTAAACTTAAATCAGTTTTGGAAAGTGACACTCGCCATGTCATAATTAGAAAAAAATATAATTCTTACAATTTTGCCAGATTTGTACAAAAAAAATCTTCCTCTTCTTCTAGATCTAGTAATAACGTGACTTTTTTTTTCTACAGTCTGCTGAGGACTTTTAAATCTATATAGAGATATTAGAGATGTACTCAACTATGCTTTGGATACGGAAATACACATTAAAATTAAATGAGTATCTTAATGCAGCACATGTTTCTGCACCACATTTCTAAACTTATTTTAGCTTAAGCAACGGCTGCAATTCTAAAATAGAAATTCGTTAACTAATTTTTTGTCTTCATGCAAATTTATTTTGGAATTCAAATGAAAACACCTAGTTACAACAAAAGCATTACTATTTTATCATCTATTTGTCCTTAAAAGAATCACTCTTCCTATGTGAGTGTAATTTTGAGATTAGGCTAGAAGCTGATACTCTTTTCTTTTAAATTGATCTAGTGTCGTTTAAATAAAAACTTTAAATTTTGTGTTCTGCAAACTCTTAACATATCTTTTAATTTATTGTGGAAAGCGGAAAGTACATAGCTGCAGCTATTTGTTTTTTAACAATTGTTTACGAGTATTAATTTGCAAAAATGTGTACCAAACTATAAGACCAGTAATAAGACATTAGGTAGATAAGTTCTTACACATTGTAATGGTTTACTGCCCACAGCAATTCTGTTTGCCTAAGTAACAAAATGAATAAGATCAACATGAGCACAGAATTAAATATTTTATTTATTGCAAGATAATCAGTACTTTACATTAATAAATGCACTTGATGTGAGCAGCAGTAACTAATAATTTGAGAGATAAAAGTAAGCATGAGATAAGGCAGGTTTCAGAAGGGTTACGTTCAGATTTCAGATATGATAAATGTTCGGAAGGGCCAATGCAATTTAATTTGTAACTGACGGATTGGAGCTTATTAATGTCAAACCTAATATGAATAAAATGATACAGAATGATTTGTTAAGTACAGACATTGTATGAGTGTTATGTATTAAAAGTTTATAAGCCAGCAAACGGCAAGTTAACTGAAAGGGAAACGAAACAGTGCGAGCAAAATAATAATTGCAAAAAAGCAATGGAAAAATGTAAGGCAACCGATCGATAGACAATTAGTGAGACGTTAAAGGAATTCAAGAGTATCAGTGCATTATAAACCAAAGTGATTTAAAAGCAGAGCAAAGTGTAGTGACATTTATTCCAAGAAAAAGACAATTTTAGTAGTTAGGCAAAGACATGACATCATTTATGTAGTCCATAAGTTCAAACATGTGATCTAACCTAATTTCTTTTAAACATATGAAAATCTAATTGCTACGTTATGAGACACTCAATTGTCATTATGAAATCAAATAAGCTTAAATTTTGCATGTTGGGGGCAAATTGAGCTCCACATTGATTGTATAAAATTGTGAATACAAAGTCTTTTGTGAATCCAGTTCATGTGTAAAGTTATTCATCAAGTTTCCGCGCATCTATGGGTGTAGGAGCCCCCAAGATAGTGCAATTAGGCCCGCAAGTTTGCACATGGTGCGTCATTGAGTGCGACTCAACTTCGGTAACGATTTGGAGGCAGTTCCAGACATCGAAAGGCAGATCTTTTTGTGCTGCACGGAGAGGAGAGGAGGCCTACAGCTATCCCTGGTTAGAAGAATTAGAACCAGCAAGCCATTTCCAAATTCCAAGCGAGTATTTGCCGTGGCGTCTGTCCAGTGGGCCATCCAACAGAGGAGCACCTCTTCAAAAAGGTAGGATTCCATAAAAAATACGAGCAGCAGCCGCATTCAAATTGAGGTTCGTCAAGAATAGACCTTTGCTGAGAAGTTCAACGCGTTTCTAGAATCCCAGGTTCATCCAGCTTCGAGTAATTTAACTGGCGTCCCTAAGAAGTGCGAGTTGACGCGGAATTTGCAGTTTTCGCCGGAAATTGAACAAAAACGAATCACGCGTGGGTTTGCATCACACTAGAAACAAAACTAGGTTAGCCGTTGCTACGTCACAGAATTAGTTGTATTTACCTGATGATTTATTGCCATTCTGGTGTTTTAAAATTCAATTTTACGCTATTTTTGCACTGACGGATCATCTTGTTTACGGCACAAAATTTAGAGGTTATTTAAAACTGTCAGTGGGAAACTGTGCATTTGCCCCAATAGTTGAAAGTAACTGTCATACAACGAATTATTTGCCATAGAAGAAGAGTTAAGAATTGTTTCATGTTCGCTGGAGCTAAGCCCTAAGTTATTGCAAATAAATAAAATAATGAAAGAGCAATAAACCATTTATTTTTGGTAATCAAAATTATATTCTTTTAATTTTCCCTGAGTTGACAGGCGAGTTCTTAACTTAAACTTAACAATTTATAAAGTGTAGTATAACCAAGGGGTTGTTTTCCCAACCCCCTGGTTATCAGTTTTACGTGCTGCCACGTTTGTGTGATATATGGGTTGCTTTTAAGCCCATATATCACTAATTGCCCTAAGAGGTCGAAATCTCATCTTCTGACCACTGTGCGGTAACTTAGGGGTTGTAAGTTACTAGTTATGGTTAAATAAAACACCCACAAAAAAAATAAATAACTTATATTAAAAGAACTTAAAAATTTGGATCAAGTACAAATTAATTTTACCCTATCTGGTCAATGGTTAATTAACTGTAGCTTCGTAAATATGATTAATCAGAATTACGCTTAAAGTTTATGACATTAAAATTGTTTTGGAAGGAATAGAATAAATCTAGCGGCGGCCCTTTGAGTTGGTTAATATAAAATAACAACAATTACGTCTGACCTGTTTCTCCTGCGTTGGCTACTTCCCCTTGATTTGATTATTTAGTTTAAACGGCGCGACCGTGTTCAGTATAATAATTTAAATATGTTCGGCTAGATTTTAGATCCCCTGGTTGGCAATCCTTGAATTTGGAGTGGCTTGTCACATGCACTAGTCACCTAACGATTTGAATATAACTTTCAATTTTGACTTAGGTTGTTTCGCCCGGCTCGCGGCATGGCGCCGGGACGCGGTCGCCCGAAACGGCTTTTGCCGGTAATTAGTTATTATCTCGCGGGATACGGGAAGAACTGACTGTCCAGTTCGCGTTCCCCAAAAGGTAATTTTCTTTCGGGACAAAAACGAATGTCTTTCGTACTCTCCCGTTTTGCAAGATAGCATTTTGAATTAGAACTCGCGGATTCTTGGATTTGCAATGTTGCATTTCTCACGCGGATTTGCCTGAATGTCAATTCGACAATTCTCTATTCTCTGAATTACCGGCACCGGATGTAATTCAATACTTTGTGCTTATTGTATTATAACGTTTTGCGTTCTTACCAACTGGAACTTTTGCATTCGCTATGAATTTAATCTATGCAGGATCGGCTTTGATTTATTCTTTTCTTTCGACAACTTAAAGTTTATAAGTCTTATAATTACAAACGCAATTTGTTGCGGGTTGTTACACTACTCCCCGCTTTTTAAAAGTAGGCATGTCCTTATGGACATGTCTGCTTTTCTTAACAAAACCCTTGACTTGTAAGTGAAATTAAATATTAATGCTGATTATATTGACCCATTTTCCTTAATTTATTTTCCTAAAGTGTCTTTATGCTTCATACCGTGTTTTGCGCTCGCTTGTTTTTATTGCTCTGCTCTGTGACGCAGTTGACTTCGCACTACACTCATTTTTATTGTGATATGTCCACTAATTTTGTTTTAATACTCTGCTTTTGAAACACTCCCGCACTTCGCGTTTCACAGCTATCTTGACGTGGGGTGTCATCCTTCGGCTGTAGGCTGCTGATTCTCGGCTCGGTCTTCTTCCTTCCGATAATTGGTTTATTTCCTCCTCTGCAATATCTTATTTTTCTATCCTTTTCATTCTTGTTGTCGCCTTTATAAATTTTTATTTTATTATTCGCACCTCTTCTTTGTATTTATTTCGGGCTTCATTATTAATATTTATTATTTATTCGTATTAATTATTATTGTATTATTTTCTATCTTTTTCATCATATTTATTTGTAATTTTATGATTACTTAATTATTATTTATTCATGGTTGTGTTTGGAATTTATTTACAATGGTAAAGGAAAAGGATGGTGCAACAGAGGCTATTGTTGCAGGCATGACGGCCTCCAGAGTAAAGGATAATTAAAGGTAAAAACTGTATAAGGTGGTTGATTTTATTTAATGATGAGGTGAAACTGTAATCTTCCTTCTTCGATTACTAAGGTTTGAGTCGTTGTTTTCTTTATTTGCGATATTATTTCTGCTTTCCCATGGTACACTAGCTGAGCCCTTAGATATAGGCGGTGTCTTGTAGTAATCCCATACTATTTCTTCATAATTGGAATTTACACAATGACTGTTGTATATTCGCATCAAATGTCTGAATTTAAGCTAATTTACTTTTCTTCCCATTTTACTGTAGCATAATAATCCTTCGTATTCCTTTGTATTGGTGCAGTTACTATAACTTTGACTAAGAGTGATCGTCTTCATTGTACGATCCTCATTCGCATTTGGCGTCTTCGGTTACTTCACCTACTACGCTTCTTATTGCTGTAGTGGTACCATTAATTATTATTTTTCACATTACTTCATTATAACTTCTCATATTTTCGTATTTATGTACGCTTCATCATTCTTCTTGTCCTGGTGCCTTAATAACGGTTCGTTGACCTTTGGCTACCCTTGAGGACCTTAAATGCATCCCATCTTGGGGTATTTCCCTGGTGCCTTAAAAGCGGTTCTCTGACCTTCGGCTACCTTTAAGGAACTTTTAATGCATCCCATACTGGGTTATATTTTATGTAACCTCTACCAAAAATGCGTAAACTTTATATTGCTTAAATTCATTCCTTTGTATGATTTTTCCTTGTAGTCCTGCTGTGGATTTGGGCAATCGGCTATGTCCTGGCTGGATACTGATGTAATGTTGTTGGGTTTGTTCCTTTGTATGTTATAATCGCGAACTTGTACGCGCACTATACACTTGGTATTAGTGTTAACAACGGTATGAGCATTTATTAACCTAACCGTAATTTGAATTTGTATAAGTAATTTTTCACATTACCAAATTAAACCTTATTAGTTAAAATCAAATATTTGGTTTAACCATTAATGTTGAAACTCTAATGAGAAACATAAAACAAGTTGATAATCATTGAAAAATAAAATTAAAAAAAAATTCATATGTTATTATATTGAAAATTAAAATTGGTTTCTATTTGCCTAAGCAACCGTTTCTCTTTTTAGCTTCGCATTCATATTATTAGTGCAAAAAGATTAATTTGCAAAGATTAGCACTTAATTATAGATTTCATACTTCTTAATTAAAATCATATTTGTCATTTCAACCATTCCCACTGAAACTCAAATGAGAAACAACACAAGTTTATAATCTTTGATAGAATTAAAAAATGATCATATATCATTGTATTGAAAATTAAAATGATTTATATTTGATAAACTAACTGTTTCTCTTTTTAGCTTCGATGTTTATTATTAGTAATAACGTAATTACGTTTAAAAATGTTTTAAATGATTATTTCCCATTATTCTATTTCCTTGTAATTCCTCCTACGTTAGCATGCTTTAAAATATTATTATTCCTACTTAATATTAATTCCCATTATTTATTTTTCCTTACGTAACTGTACCCTGATATTTTACTTTTAAAGATATTGTTAGTATTTGTTAATTGTTTTGGTACCGAATAAGAAAATTGTTTTAATATTATCGTATTAATGCTTTTTACTAACTTTACCTTGAAAAAAAATTTACCATAGACAGTGTTTATTTATTTTTATTCCATGATTGTTAAAGATCTGAAGTACTAACATCGTACTTTATATTTATTTATTACTTTATGCTTTTTCTTATTCGTTCCTTATTTTTGGACGTCTATTGGTCGCCTTTTACGACCCGCTAGACTCCTAAGCGGTGGAAATATTCTAAACCCCGTTTTCCACACAGGGAATAAAATTTTGGGATAACTTATATTTATATCTACTTTAATTCTTTAAGAGATTATGAGTCGGAAATGAAAATTATAAATTATAAATCTGGATTGAAAATTATTAATCTGGAGTGAAAATGAATTTCCCTTATCCGGAAAAATTTTGGGATGTCTTTTGGTCGCCTTTTACGACACGCCAGACTCCTGGGCGGTGGGAATATTCTAACCCCGTTCCCACACAGGGAATAAAATTTTGCTGTGATATTGCTTTTTTTCATTCTTCTATTTATTTTATTTATTTCTTAATGTTGCCTTGTTTACCTTTATTATTTATTGTTGCCTTAATGATTTTTATTGTTTATTTGTATTTTATAATAAAGCAACTTCTCAAAAACATACCTGTTATTTGTGTTTAAAAAAATTTACTAGTATACCAACTCATATTAAATTATCAAATAATTTAGAAATCTATAAACGCAATTTTAAATCAAAATGGATTGTGGAATAGTCCTTAGATTGTTATGCTTTACTAACAAAACTCA
Organism: Agriotes lineatus; assembly: GCA_940337035.1. Classification (NCBI taxonomy): domain Eukaryota; kingdom Metazoa; phylum Arthropoda; class Insecta; order Coleoptera; family Elateridae; genus Agriotes; species Agriotes lineatus. The sequence goes on from OW679196.1 coordinate 128,065,622, forward strand.
TTGAATAATAATTTTTCGTTGTTATTTTTACCTGATTGTTCCTAAAATTTTGATATTTGATTATTGTTTTATTTTTATTTTTATAAATACCAATCTTTATTTTAACAT
>OW679196.1:128065829-128136558 GCA_940337035.1 Agriotes lineatus
CCCTTGCTGATAATTATAAATTTTATATTTTATTTAATACCCCATTATTAAGCGAGGGTACTATTACAATATATGTATTACGGACCAATCCATTGTGATTATTTTCGATCACGTGTGTCAATTTGACAAATTAGATCACACTTGCACTGGAAACAACCCTAATGTGATTTTCAATCACCATGGCAACTACCTAATTAAAATTCAGTAATATCCTATGTCAAGTACAGTGGCGCCATAGCATTTTTTTCAGATTTTTATTATTTATTACATTAAAATCAGAAAAATGCCATAGCAGCGAGAATCCATTTACATTTCGATGGCGCCAACAGTACATGATGGAGTGTCAAATTAATTTGTCAGGAAAATGGCTTCTCGCTTCGGCAAAAATTATTAATCTATTTAAGAACTTATCTTCCCGAATTCACCGTGGCCAGTGCGTTACCTTTAAGAAATAACCCTCGGCTGCGCCTCGGTTTATTTCTAGGCGACGCACTTTCGGGTTGTTATATGTCAAAATTATTGTGAGCAATTATCACTGCCCTTGGTAAATTATAGCTGACAATAACCCCGCCCAAATATTAGTTTCACTAGTAAAATGCTTCTTCCACCAGAAAAAATGAATGTTCTACATTCTGAAATTAAACCGCAGCTGCATTACCTAGTCTGATGACAACTTTGTTGCGATTAGTTTCAGCCAAGCCAAATGCACTTTATAGCACTAATCGGAAAGTGATTGGTTTTAATAATTACTGCAAAAACAACTAAATCCAGCTGCACTTTAAATCTACTTGACGTGTACAACAAGCGAGGCATTTAAACGGCTGAAAATCAGTTATATTTAAGCCAGCCATCTATAAAAGTATGTAAATTGCGTATGTGATTGGATTTATGACTGACATTTGCAAAAGTCAATAGCTGACAATTACCAGCAAAAGAGGCAGCGCCCTGATAATTCATGCAAATCCAATTACCGTGTATTTAGCGTACAGCAGAATTTGTTTACGACTACGTTCCATGATTATAGTTGTAGAGTACTTTACGATAATGTTGTTCTTTCAACTAAAAAGTGCCAATGCTTGAATGGCCACGTCACGGGTTTGCAGCAGCGCCAGTGGACGTTTGTTCAAGAGTATCACGTTACTGTATTAATTAGCTCACTTTCTCGCCCATCTTTTATTGCGCCAAAGGGTTGAAGTTTAATCCCATTTTCGTGGAATTAAGCAAACTGAGCTGCCCTTCAAACAGGAAGGCGTATAGGTGAGGCGACTAAATATAAGTTTCAGTTTGCCATGTTTGGTTGATGAATAATGACAGTGTGCGTAGTTCGTTAATATAAAAGGCAAAAATGTAATTACTTACATACCGTGTGTCCACAGGAGTACGCACCATAGAGATAAGATAATGCTAATAGTATATAAATATCAACCAGTGCTATGACCACCGTCCCTTTTCTTGTACCATTTATAACAATATTTCTTCATACAGTGGCGAGTCAGAAGCCAGAAAACAACGTTTTAGCGTGCCGACGATCACAGCATTAGCCGATCTTTCTATTCTATTTGGTTATCCCTATGGTGCGTCCTCCTGTGGACACACGGTATATAGCAAGGTATCATGTTTATCAATTCTTGGGAAGAGCGCTGCTGTTAAGATCAACAGCCTCATATATGCAACAATTATAAGATAAGTAAGGTTATCTGCCTAACGCAAATATTAGAACTACATTAAAATGCTAGCACGATCATGTGCAATTCAAAAATATGGGCCAAAACTAAATTGATTTTGTTTTACTCTGAATACTATAAATATTTTTGAACAGGTTTACTTTTAGTTCAAAATTATACGCACAACTCAAAATTATATACTGACTAGCCTTCGGCGTCTGCCTAAAATGTGCCTACGCGCGCTGTAAAGAGCATTTCCGGATGAGTTACGTACTATATTTTTAGGCACCTGTGTTTCTTCTTAATTTTTCCTAAATATAGAAACATTACAATAACAAACAAGCATTATATCTTCGTAAAAATCTAGATATTTGTATTTAAAAAAAATGCTTTATTTACCAAGAGAATACAACACTAAAACCAAAGTTCTGCTATACCGAATAACAGTTGACAAGTGTTCATAATTATGTACAAAATAAGTAAATATATCTTAATTTTTGCAATAATACTGAAACAGCAGAATAAAATACTTAGTAATGAGAATTGCATTACTTCGTAAAGAAAAAAAATCGCAGTCGGTAAGATTCGAACCTACGCTTCCAGCATCTGATTTCCAGTAAGACACTCGGCCAATGGAATGCTACGTAACACACAGGTTCATCGTTGTATTATGAAGGGCACGGTGACAACCTATGGCAAGAAGTCCGATCGCGGGTAAAGTAATCCCGATACTTAGCGATGAAAACGCAATACACACAGGCAGGCAAGCAGGCGCAACACACATTTATATATGAAGATACTGGAGAAATCATAGAATAATAAATTTAAGACAACGTCTTTCTGGTATTTCGATGATACAATTAAATATAAAAAAGGAAAATAAACATTAACCCTTTAGTCATATTGCTAGCTGGTTGAATTTATTACTGTTTTACTAAAAGGCTTCAGTGAAAACGTTATTCAGAAATGGTTAAAAAACGTTTGCCTCAGTTGCTTTGGGATAATAATATAGCCTACATGAGTAAACATAAAGATAAAAAAATAATAAAATTATTAATAATGGTATCCAAATAAGAACGATACCTATTGAAGATGCAAGATACCGTTTCTAATTTATTATTTTGGGAAATTTTGTAAGAATGAAGTAATATTGTACACACAACAATTTTTGTATACTATATGTAATAACAAAAGATTTGTTTCTTGAATTGTCGTTGTAACATCGCAATTAATTCCTTGTAAGTACCTAAATCGTTTCAAATTCCGACGTTGATGTAGGTTGAGATATTTGTAGTTTAGTAGCTCTCCAATAACATCAATTCAAACAACATACTATACTGAACAGCACCAATAAAGCAAATACAATAATAATAATTTGTTAAATAAATAAGTATTCTTCCTCTTCCTCGTAACACAGGCTGAGAACTTGTTTTGTTTTTCTTCCTACCTTTGTTGGAACTCTTTACCACTAATTGGAGTTATCGCATTGCCTGGCCTCGTGCTATACATGCCCATTTTAAGTTCTTGATCCATCCATGTAGTACCAGATTTCTCCTTTCAATTTAATTAAAACTTCCTCCGGTCTGCCCGATTTGGAAGATATACTTGAAATTGTTTTTGGTTGATAAAATGTCTTTACATTGTCAGACTTTGTTTGCAAATTGAATTTTTCACGTGGAGGATTAAATATGAATGCCCAGAATAGTGATCATACTCTTATACGTTTTCAGCTTCTTGCGTCTACCCGTAGGTAGGTCTTAGTAGCACCAATGCAGCTGTCAGGGTTGTTGCCATTGTTGCCGTTATAACAACACATGCCATTTTTTGTATTTTGTTTAGTAGGTTTTTATTTTCTATGCGTTGTGCCACCATACCATACGTTATTGTGGATATAACAACTCTTGTTAAGATCCAATATAACATTTTGCGTGTCAGCTCCCATGTTTTGCCAAACATACTTCTGCACGGCCAGAATGTCCTGGTATGTTTACAACGTGTTGCAGATGACATTTTAAGGTCAATTTGGTATCCAAAATCACACCTAAGTACTAGACCTCTACCAATTACAGTATTTGCCATATTATAGTGTGTGACTCCTATACTTTATTTTCTTTTCTTTGTTTTTTAAAAACGAAAACTTTTCAGGATTTACCGGTAGTCCTACCGCTTCGTACTATCTTTCCACGCTATGGAGATTCAACTGCATTCTTTCGAATACTACGCCCTCGAGTTGTAAATGACGATGTCATCGGCATAGCCCTGTGAGCACAGACCCTTCTTCTCCATTTCTCACAAGAGTTTATCGACCACGAGGCTCCACAACAGATAATACAATACCTTCCTTCCTGTAGATAGCACCGACACATTCACGGTTGTCTCATAAGGAAACGTGGTTAGAATTCTGCTTTCAAGCATGTTTGTTATCCATCTGCTACGTATAGTGGCGATTACTAATTATTAAGAAGCTAGATAAATAGATACAAACTAGGTGTTCTCAAAAGCGCCTTCGATATCCAACATGGCTTCGAGTCCGAAGTCATTGAACTGTAAAGTTTTTTCTCCATTGCTGACTATTTCGTGAAATAGGCCTATTGGTTTCGATGTATAGAAAAATGAATTACGTAAAACTTATAACATGACTGTAAGATTTGGTTTGGGAGTAGCTTTCCTACCTTGGCTTTGGTATAGATACATCTTTTGCTTTCTTTCGTCAATCTGGCATGTCCAAACTTTCCCTTAAAAATTACACATATACGGGTGAATAACTTAATCAAAAAGAGTTGTTTTAATTTACAATTATTTAAATACATTTTTATATGAATTTAAATTAAAATAGCTTTGTCAACATTAAATAAATAATAGAAATAACGTAATTTTTAAAAAAAGTTTATTTTTCACAGACAACATTCATGGGAAATTTTTAATAAATAAAGATTTATGACAGATTTAGTTAAAATCCTGTCAGGTTTAGTATTTTTAAGTGGTTGAGTTTACTTTAAGCGTCCCTGCGATCAACATTTCATGTTTAAAAAAATCACATTCAAGTTCATGGAGTTTCAACTTGGCCTCTTTATATTACGAATGTTCCAAAAGCCATGAACTCCAGAATTACTAACGATTTCTATCATTTTTAATGACTACCTACAAAATGTAACAGATACTCACGAATTGCGTGCGTAATAAGTGCGTGCACGTCATTAATTTATTCTACGGAGGCGATTTTCCTTTGTGTTTACCGGTTCCTAGCAACTCTTGACGCTACATTAATTTAGCCTGGTTGAAGGATTTGTAATCTGAAATTCGTCCAAGAGAACATATTAAGTGCGCTGGTCGTTAGCCCGGTACTTAGGTTTCTTATCACCTATAACGACTTTTATTTATAAGTGTGTTAATGCGTTATTATAAGTCTCTCGATGAAAGTGCCGCGTTTTGTAACGCCCGTTCAATGCGAGAGCCAACGTAGAAATAGCTTCTTTCATGTTACAAATTAATCGTGCCGACAAATTGGCAATAACGAAAACTTTCAGCGACAAGCTGCGTCGATGCCCGATAGGAAAAATCGCCTGAAAGACATAATCTAGCGTCGTGATGAGCATTTTATTCACTTGCTGGGCCATGTAGATAACCAAATCAAGAAAATCCTAATTTATACTCCACCAAACTTAGACAGGCGGAAGTATTACAAGGATATAGGGATTTATGGCGATCGCCCCGCTTAAAAGGATTTACAGAACACTAAGCTAAGAGAAAGCCATATAAACGTGAATGATGCTCTTTAGATAAATTCAATTAGTGCTATATCACGATCGTATACAAAATGCAAGAGCGTACGGACCTTTAAATAATGCTAAAATTAGATTTAGAAATTGTGTACACTCGTAAAAAGAAAATAAAAATTCCCCTAAAGGGAGGAAAGCAATCTAATTCCCACAATTAAGTGGACCAGAAAATACACAATTTCATTAATCTATATTATAACTCTCCTGTATGTTACGATATCGCACCGTTTACAACTAACATTCAACAGCAGATACTAACACAAAAAAATGGTAGGAAAATATACAATACTCGTAGGAAACTATCTTTCATGTACTTGTGGGATTTCCGCACTCAGTTGGGTCATCGTGCAATATGCTATTAACGTGCAATTCTTAATATTCCACACTCTAAAAAACAGCCTGATTGTAAGATTGTATATTCTAATGTTGGGGGGGGGGGGGGGGGGGTAATAATAAAAATACATAACTGAAAGATAGCACTTTCTTACCCATAAATCTGAATTATGCAAATTGATTAAAAATTAAGGGTATCCAACAAAACGATTATTACGCCGGAAAGGTGGAAAAAGACCTAACCGCGAACAAAGAGAAAGAGTAAGAATATGGAACGATAGAGGGTTAAAATGCGAAATAAATGGAATTAGTATAGGAGACAGTCAGGTATAAAGTGAAAATACTGGGATTATCAGAAATAAAGAGAAAAGGAACAAAAGAACAAACACTGGAAAGATGATACATGTTATTATATTCTGGAGTATCAAGAGGAACAAGAGCAAAAGAAGCTGTAGGAATGATAATAAGCGAAGATCTAGTCGGAAGAATTATTGAATGGGATGGTACCAGTTCAAGAATGATAAAATTAGATATTAACCTAGAAGAGAGAATTACCTTCATACAGATATACGCACCAACAGAAAAGAATAATGTATTCTACTCAAACATTTAACTAACATTAGCTAAAGTAAAAGATAGAAGCGCGCATAGATTACTATCGGGGGGACTGGAATGCTCGTGTAAAAAGAATTCCAAACTGAGGTAATGTGTTGGGGAAACACTGCAGTGATAGGGTATTAAATGATACGTAATGGAAACAGAATTATAGATTTCTGTATAGGAAACGAAATGTTAGTCAGAAACACATTTTTTGTTCATAACTTAATATATAAGTTAACATGCATAGCGGAGAACAGCTATGGTAAAAGTACAATAGACTACTTATACTAGAAGTGCTAAATATGCCATAAGAAGGACAGACATCTATTCTAACCATAAACTAGTAATAGCAGATACAAAATTCTATGTGAAAAAGCTGCACCAGTAAATACTTACGAAGAAAAAAGATAGCGGAGCTGAAAACTCCCAGAGAAGAGCGGAATACATGAATAACGTGAGCTAAGATTACAACAATATGAAATTAAAAAACCACACCTAGGTCTAAATTGAGAGAGCAGAAGAAATATGGACAAAGACTGAACGAAACGATCTTTGAGATGGCAACATTAACTTGTGGAAAACGCGAAATAACCCCCTAAACTGAAACGAACAAAATAAATGAAAACAGCATTAAAAAAGTATTTACAAAGCGAGAATAAAAATAAATGAAGCAAAAGAGATGGTCAACAGAGCCAAGAGAGGAAATTAAGAAGAATCTAAGAGAGAGACCAAGAAAAAAAATAGAGACAATAAAAATAATAAGGAGAGAATTTTGATGACAAATAGCAATGAGTTTAAGGGGTAATACGGTAAACAGCTGTGGAGTATTAAAAATAATAAGGAGAAACTGTTAACAGAGCTTCGTAAATAATAATACTAGATACGTAGAAACGTAGCACGACAACACGACAAGAAATGTAGAAAGTAAATAGAAGAAAAGGTAATTCCAACCGCCCCCCCCCCACCGAAAAACAACCTAGCGAGGCATGAATAACGAAAAACAATAACCGCGTGAGGAAATAAATACAAGAGGCAATATAACATATCAAATTAAAAGAAATCGCAAGAAAGAGATCCTTATAACCCTTGAGATGATAGAGTCGGATAAAGTATTGGGGGAAAAGGATGAAACATTGTACACAGAAAATATGACGGCATATATAAGAAGGAAAAAATGTACCTACAGAATGGGAAGAAAATATAATTGTAACGCTCCATAAAAAAGTCAATAGCAATGATCGTAAAAACACCACGAAACATCTATTCCTAAATATTGGAAAAAAAGATCAGAAACTATGTTGCAGAAAGAACAGGCAACATATTAAAAGATATGGACAAACTCACGATCATAGAAAGGAAAACCGAGAAGAGCGAACAGTAGTGTACCTGGCATTCATAGGTACCAATATCTAGTCTTCAGACATAAATATTAGCAACGGAAATGAAATACCAACGTTGAGTGGTGAGCCAAAACAAAACGAAATAAGGTTAGAAATACAACACGGGAGGAACTAGTTATAAATCTCTTCTTGAGACGGTACAAAAGAAACAATTAAAATGGTACCTACACGTGGTACGCATGGTAGAAGAGAGGATACCGAAAAGAGTATCTCGGCAAGATTAGAAGGGAAAAGAGGACACGGTAGGTCAAGGTGTACATGCATGGATACTATCAAGAGAGAAATGGAGAAAAGAAGAAAAAGGTAAAGGTTCGGGGTTATTTCAATTTCCCCAAATGGGGGGCGCGCTGTAACAGGGATCTTGCGTCCCTCTTCAGCCAAAAATGGGAATTACATGATGGGTGAGAGAAAGGAGGGGTGTGGAGAATGGAAGAGAGGCCAGGAAAGATGGAGAATTACTGCCCCCGGCATTCGACTCAGAGAAGGTACTCTGCAGCGGCGGTGATATGCATAAGCGGGAATAAGCGTTGCTTAGGGGCCTGGGCCCTAAAAGGCGCCCTTTGGGGGGCCCGCGTAAGCTATGTATTCGCTTATTAAATATCTCGATATATTCTACTTCATTTGGGTATAGATTGATAGCACTGCAATACAACCTCAGTCCTCACTTTCAGTTATCAGTCGTCAGTGATCAGGCTCCATTTAAGAGCTTTGAAAAACTAACAAACATTTTTGAATTTTTAGAACCGAAAAACGCCTAAGAATGCAAGCGGCTGAACAGGTCCGATGTGATTTGCTCCAGAAAAAGTATTCGGATGTCCCCAATAATAATCTCGCCATTCAGTTTGTGACACTATCTCCTTACTAAAAAGAAGATTTAAATGATAGCATGAGTGTTCCAGATTTGACAAGTTTATTCCTACAAAAATATAGTGTTCTCGAGAGAAATTTTAGCGAGATTATTACTGCATTGGTTTTATTTTTGACTTCCTGTAACATTAGCCATAATAGAAAGATTATTTAGCAAGGTGAAAATAATAAAACATTATTTAAGAAATTCTACAAGCCAAGATAGGCTACATGACCTTTCAGTTTTGTCAATTGAGCAAAAAGCATCGTCTACGATGGACATAACAATCTTGTGGAACAATTTGCTGGGGTCAGAAAGGCCAGAAAGATACATTTTTCTTCTGATCAATTTAGTTTTACGGCGTTTTACAGATATTAATGATACAATAAGTAAAAAACGACTTCCGGGATTGGACCGTGTCATTATTGAGGTCTACGAATTCAACGTTTCGCCCACTTTCGTAAGGGGCTTCTTCAGGAGGAAAAAGCAAAAGGAGCACGGTAACTCAACGTGTTAACCACGCCAGAGGCAAAACTTGATTAACGAGGTTACCGTGCTCTTCTATCCCTACCCTTGGAAGAGAGAGTTTCGCCTCTGACGTGGTTAACACGTTGAGTTGCAGTGCTCTTTTTGCTTTTTTCCTCCTGATGAAGCCCCTTACGAAAGTGGGCGAAACGTTGAGTTCTTCTACCTCAATAATGACACGGTCCAATCCCGTAAGTCGTTTTTTACTTAATGACAATGGCCATGAAAGCCTCCGAAATCATTAATGATACAGCTAAATACTAAGTATTTGTTACCTATTTTGACGTGGGTTCTTAGAACTTTACTTGAATATTATTTTATTTTACTAGTATTACATAGGTAGATATTTATCCATCAGTTTTCTTTGTATATTGTGCTTATACCAACTTGAAGATTTTATTTAGTTTTATATTTTTAATTGACATTTTGTTAGACATTAGTTATGAAATGTGTTAAATGTTAGGCATTTACTACTCTATTTCTGTTGGTTATAACTGGATGTTAGTTTATTTTTTGTTAAACGTTTACTTTGTATACTATAATTATAAATATACAATTCATTAAGTATATAGATATTTTTACAAGGGGGGCCATTTTTATATTTGCTTAGGAGCCCAAGGTGCTCTTGCACCGCCACTGGTACTCTGTTGACTCAGGAAAACCACCTAAAATACTGAATCAGAGCATACGGCCACGGGAATCCATCCCGCGACACCCCGAAGAAGAGAACAAAAACTATGATAGAAGTTAAACAATTGGCGCACGACAGGACAGAGTTCCGAAAGTGGATAGAGGACTTGACACTTTAGGGTATAAAGGATAGATAAGAACAGTTTTAAAAAAGCGATTATTTTTCACCAACGAATCATTTGCGGATTTCTCGACCTAAAATAATTCAAAGATCTACATAAGAAACTGAACTAACGTTTTAGATTAGTTTACGGCAACATACATTTTTAAGTAAATTTTGTATATCATACTATTTACCCACATTCGTCTGACTATTATTAAAACCTCTCCAATTTCTGGTTTTCCAGAACTGAAAGAAAAATAAGTTTTTACAAAAAGTGCGTTTTAGCCAACAACGCACGCGATGGTTCTTCCAAACAAAAATCGCAAAATAATTGGACTCGCTTTCTATGCTGGCAATTAGAGAACTAATTTTAAAATAGGCCTAATTGCTTGGGTTCTGGGTTTAAAGGTAACCCAATTTTCCGTTTATTTTTATCTAATCGCTGGCTTACAAAGCGCTGAGATACAACTATTGTTTTAATTCCTGCGAATCCGTAGAAATGCATTACGCGGAAGAAAAATATGACACCTAATCATAACATCGCAGCTGACTGTATGATTCATGGTAGGTATGATATAAATAATGCCGGTATCTGTTGTAGCTGGCATTGGCGGTTTGCTGGATGAGCCTCAAAGCGCAAAAATCAGTTGGCAGGACGCTCCGTAACCAAACACAAATTTTTAGCACGTGAAGGGCGATTTTGACCATTGCATGATGCAGCATTCTCATAGCCATTTGTAGTAATATATATAGAATACAACTATGAATACATCCTATACATATTATATCTAAAATTGAATTGTGTAGAATTAAAAATTCCAACAATTTGATTGCCAGAGAAATGAAAGTATAACTAGTAACAACAAACATTACTTATAAAATAAACCTTATGAGATGGCGGTAGTTGATAGTTTAAAGCGATGATTGAACACCTCGCTTACTGCCAGTGCAGAGTAGAATTTGGAAATATTTAACCTGTCAAACTGACACTCTTTTATTATTGTGCAACAAGTTATCGACGTATAACCGCATAATACCGAAGTACTTATAGTATTACTTCTGATTACACAACGGAGAGCTGTTAACTATCTTGTTCAAAAGTTGGTTGGTGACCTATATAATAAGGAATAAATGCCCTTTTCCGGGTTTCTTTTTGAGTATCTGAAGTTCAGATACTTGTATCTGCATTTTTTAGCATCGGCCGATAACCGATACTGAGTATCGGTATCGGCCCAGCCCTAATTTTTAACATTTAAAAACTGTAGTGATCAATTTATTGTGATATTTCCTACTATTGAATAAATAAACAGAACAGTACTGGACTACATTTTCTTGATAAAACAATTAATTTCGACTAAATGTGTATTTCTAAGGAGGAGACTATTGTGGTTAGAAAAGTATAAGTTTGTATGTAGTAATTTACAATGTTTTTCGTTTTGTCCTACAGTTTGAGAATAAATGAATTATAAAAACTAAAATAATATTTATTTCAAAATGTTTTCTTTTCTTTCGTTATTATAAAATACAAATTCATTCTTTTAAAATTAAATATCCATCATTTAAAATTACAGATCTGCTGTGGGTCAGTGAATCTCGCCTAACAATCAATTCACTCATGAATAATTTTCAAAGATTGATTACTTAATTTTATCTGCTTGTAGGTACAGCGACACTTAGAATTGATTCAAAATAAATACTTCAATAGCTGTCAGGTAAATTAAAAAAATATAGCGAGCTGACAATAAATATGGTAATGAGATATATTATTGAAAATAAACAAAATACACCTTTGAACGCAAATGAATTCCAAAAGACTTAATATATTTCCCTTAACTGCTCGATAATACGGAAAATATGGACATAAAACATAAAAACGATTTATTTCTATATAGCACTTCGACATATATTTTCGGATGGTGCTGCTGCCAGTAATAGGAAATTGATCTTTCTATTTAATATTAATGAACATTTTCAAACCAATAAGATCTAGAAAAACCGTTTGATAGAATAAAAGTACGGTAACGTATTAATGAAAAGAGGTGTAAGATAAAACATAGTAAGCAGCGTTCAAATCCTATACCAAGAACTTTATACTATATAAGAATACGTAACGAAAAATAACACGTATGTGAAACTAACAAGAGGGCTATACGTAGGGATGCATACTAAGTCCATTACCGTTTTCACTAATATTAGAAGAAGCCATAAAATACACAAAACGGCAAAAAAGTGTACTAAGCATTACGAGTATTGATTGATACATAGATAGGTCGTAATTATACGTAACTTTTGGAAATCTGGAGATTCTTAATAAAAAATAAGGCAAACCAGTAATGAATACACAATACACTTAAGAATGCAACTTAATGAGAAAAGCTGGAGGTCAAACCAATAGAAACGAACATAAAAGAAGGGCAGATATAAAGCGGACGGATAAGAAAAGAACAACAAGGCGAATATAAGAAGTACAGCAAATAAAAAAGACCGTCACATTTCTATAGTAACAGAACACTAATATTGACTTTTTCTAATAAAAAGCACATTTGTTTAAAATATTCACTATACCACTAGTGAAAATTGTCGATTATTTTCACTAGTGAAAATTGTCAATATAGTTCATTTTTATTGGCTCAAAGACGTCAAATCTTATATTTTTATTGGACAGTTTTTGATGCATGACAAGTGAGTTGAATAGTTGTATTTATTTTTCCGAGATTTTAGATTTCTCAATCTTAGATAGTTTTCAATAGTATTTATAAAACGCGCACAAATGCGAAGAAAAATCGGGCACTCCTCTTTGAGAAAGGTTAGACGTTAGGACCCCACTGTTGCCAAAGCTCCGTGGGAATCGAACCAGCAAGTTCTAGTCTAGGACCAGAGCCTCTACCTCTAAGCAAGCTCCACTGCTTTGTCCCTTCAAACACAATAACTTTCGTTATAATAATTTCTTTATAAACCTTTACATACATACATTTATCGATGGCGCATAATCGTGCATTACACTCTTAATTCTTGTAATTATAAATCACATAGTACAGGGTGATTCATAAGTCCAACAACTTTGCCTAATAGATTATGGGTCAAAAATTAATAATAATCACACACAAAAAATCATTTGGAATGAATTTCTATGAAGATAAGTTCGCATAGGTGGTTGCTATAAGCCTGAATTAGGATCAAATGGTGCATTATGTTAATGTATTCTTTCAATGGTTCCCAAAAGTTTGCATCAGACACTAATGTGAATTTTTTTTCCATAAGCAATTAATTTCAGTGCAATTTTGAAGAACCCTGTATATCATCAGGGCAATCTCAATATGTTAATACATACATGTGGGTGTTTTGGAGTTACGCAATCAAAACTGTCTTAATTCAGTACGCACATATTTAAGTCCGTAATGTCCATAAGTACATTATGAAGCTATTTGTACAATATTCGTTCTTCTTCTTCTTCGCTAATCCTTATGCCCTTTCAGGCGTCGGATGTGGGTTCCTTGTCCTGTATCCATTTCCTCCATTCTTTCCTGTCTCTTGCTAGGATTTTCATTTCCTCTACCGTCTTTCCTCTATCCATTCCAAATTCTCGGATTTGGTCCATCCATTTTCTTCTTGGTCTTCCCCTTTGCCTCTTCCTTGGTTTTCCCATCTCCATTATTTTTCTTGTAATTCTGTCCGGTTGCATTCTTACTATATGCGCATACCAGTTCAGTTGTTTCGCTTTTATTTTTTCCATTATTGGCTGTTGTTCTGTTATTTCTCTGATCATGTCGTTTCTTACCCTGTCCCATTTAGTTTTTCCAGCAATTTTTCTAAGGTGTTTCATTTCTATAGCATTTACTTTGCTTTCGTCTTTTTTTCTTAAAGTCCAGTTTTCACAAGCGTATGTAATTGTTGGTATCGTTATTACATTATGTATTTTTCTTTTCACCTCTATGTCTATGTCTTTATGGCCTAGTATTGTTTTACTTATTGAGTAATATAATCTTGTTGATTTATTAGCTCTGTTTGTTAACTCAGCATCTATTTTCCCATCCTCCGTTATTATACTTCCCAAAAATTCGTATGTTGTTACTCTTTCCAATAATTTATTCTTGCATTTGATTTCTTTGTCAATCTGGGTGTCTGTTTCTTTTTCATTTACAGTCATTGTTTTTGTTTTGTTTGTATTTATTTCCATTTTCATGTTTTCAATTTCTTTAGTCCAGGCGTTTACTAAATTTTGCATTTTGTTCTTCTTATCTGCTATCAGTAACACATCGTCTGCGTATAGCAGACTGCTCACTTTAACTGCTTCTAGGCTCCTGTACCCTATGACTGTATCTATTCGGTTATATTTTTCTTTAATTTGTTTCGAAATTTTGTCCATAATAATGATAAATAATAAAGGGCTTAAGCTATCTCCTTGTTTTATTCCTTTACTCATTTTGAATTCATCTGATCTTTGTCCCACCATTTGCACTCTTGCTCTTACTGTTTCATATGTACTTACTACGTTTATCAGCCTGCTAGGTACTTCCAGTTCTACCAGGGTTTTCCATATTTCCCTTCTATCTACCGTATCGAAAGCTGCTTTTAGATCGATGAATGTTAGGTATACTTCCTCTCCTTCTTCTATCTTTCTCTCTATTATATTTCTTAATATATATATGTTATCGTTTGTCTGTCTGTTCGGTCTGAATGCTGCCTGTTCCTCTCCCAATTTCGATTCCACATGTTCTCTTAATCTTTTTTCCAAGATTTTTGTATATAGCTTGTAGCTGGTTTGAGCTAAGCAGATTGGTCTATAGTTTTCGCACTGCGTCTGTATTCCTTTCTTGTATATCGGAATTAACAGGTTATTTTCCCAATCCCTCGGGATTTTTTGTTTTTCCCACGCTGCTTTACAGATATCCCATATCCAGTTTATTCCTTTTTTTCCCAGCCATTTAATCATCTCCGGTGCTATGCCGTCTTCTCCACTTGCTTTTCCAATTTTGATTTTTTGTATTGCCTCTTCGACTTCTTCTCTCTTAATTTTTTGTTGCTGTTCCTCTTGTTCTCCTCTTGTTATTTTATCATCTGGCACTGTCGTGTTATACTTATTTCTGTAGTGTTCTTTCCAAGTTTCAAGTATTTCTTTTGTGTCTGTTAGTGTTTCCCCTGCATGTTTTTAATTGCTTTTATTTCTTTCCTTTTATCCCCTCTTAATCTTTTTATTCTTGTCCAGAATTTTCTATAGTCTGTTTTGTGTACTTCTGTTATTTCTTCTCCAAACTCCTTCCAGGATTCCTTTTTTGCTCTTTTGACTGCGTTTTTCACTATGTTTCTCTTTCGATTATATTCCTCTATGTCTTTCTGTGTTTTTGTTTGTATATATTGCTTCCATGCTGTTTTCTTTTCTTTTGTCAGTCTTTGTATGTCGCTATTCCACCACCTCGTCCTTTTGACGTGATTATTATATTTTCTCTTCCCACATATTTTCTCTGTTATCTTCAGCAGTGTCTCTTTGAATGTTATCCATCTTTCTTCTAAAGTCCAGTCTGTTTTTCTGTTCTCCAGTTTTTGGAATTCTAAATCTGTCTCCTTCTGGTATTTTTCTTTGTTTTCCATATTTTTTAGCTTATATATCGCAATATTCGTAAAAACCCATTAAAATTTGTATGGGGTATATGTATAAGTGACGTTTTAAACAGTTTTAAAATAAATTTTGAGGGAAAATCTTCAAGCGGAATAGGTAGGTATAATTTAATAATTAATTCGACTAGGTATAACGAAATAAAGCTTAACACAATTATTTAAATATGTCGCTTGGATGAAAATATAGTAAACAGATTACCTATATTAATTCTAAATTAATTATATTGTTTGCAATGTAATATTTATACAAAACACCATTGGAATAAACAATAAAAGAAAAACAGGGGTAAGTCTGTAAACATAAACACAGAGACTACCTATTTACATAAGAAATCAGTAAATGCTTTACTCAGAACTTCCTTCGTAAAAGGAAGTTTTGAAATTAAAAATTTTGAAAAATATCAAAGAAAAATCTGGTGTGATACACGCACACAACTTCCTTTTACAGTGATTCTATAATTAGCAAAAAATTTGATTTAAAATGTTTTAAGCATTTGTCAAAAATTTTCAAAAATTACAAATTCTGCAAAAACGGTACAAAATAGAGCGTTAGTTGAAGAGACAAATTTTCTCTAGAATTTTAAGCTGAATTCAAAAATGTAATAATATACCGGGTGTTCTATTTAAAATAAGAGTTAATAAAAAAAATAGACAAAAAAACAAAAAAAAACCATTTTAGAAGTATTCAACTGGAAAATCACCTATCTCACATCAATACACATTCAAAATGTAATAAAAATGTAAAGTTTAAAAAAAATCGTTAGAGCCGTTTTTGAAAAAATCGAAAAAAACTGAAAAATCACAAGAGTAAACACCTACTTCCGGTTATGCGATTTTTTTTCAAAAGCTTGCTGTCTCATATACATAGTACACAAAACTTATATATGAAGTTTCAACGCCATACCTCTTTCCGTTTTTGAGATATTCTGTTCACAGACAGACAGACACACAGACAGACAGACAGACAGACACACAGACGCACAGACCAATGAAAAAAAATATGTTTTTTGGGATCAGGAGACTCTGAAACGTGAAGATCTGTTGAAAACTCAATTTCGAATTTTTGGGGTGAATCCAATACTTCCTTTATTGTAAAAGGAAGTAAAAAAGAAATAATTTTTAAGGTACACTCCATGTAAGTTGAGTCCAAAATATTTCTATTTTCGTCAAGGGTAAAAACCTGAGCTACCTACGAAATATTACTTTTAGTTAACTAATAGTACCTACTCGGGGTAAAGCAAATATAGCCAGAATTTAATTGTTTAAGGTGCTCGCCCTGTATATATTTGACCAAAATTATCTCAGTTTCGAGCCAGGTAGACATATAAATGGCTTGCAAAATATCGTCTTCCTCTAACAAATAGTTTTTGGGCTACACCGCCAACAGACGGACAGAAAGATACACGGACAGATAGACAGATAATTGAGAGGGAATTGAGACATTTATTTTTCGTCATCTACGGACGGGAAACGTCAAGATCTAAAGAAATCTCGAAAAGTGATTTTTCCACGATTACAATACTTCTTTCGTCTTTTAATGAGGAAAGTAATAAATGACAAAAGGTATTTTCTTTAAAAACAAATGCAAAATATTAGTTGCCCATATATTATTTATTAGAAAAAAATGCCTGTATCTTCTCAAGCTCAAAATACACTTATCGAAATTTAAATATCTCCTTTCGTATACAAGCGAGGCTCGAAATAATAAAAATATCTCAAGCACAAAAGCACCCTTATTTTTCGAAACAACAAAAATTTGATTTGGAAAAGTTGTTTAGAATTAAAATTACGCGAAATACACATTTGCATATTTACTCGAAAAAATCACTAGTTTTTCTTATTTATTTCTTACCACCCTGTGCATTACGGAAAATAAAATGCTTAACTTATTATCGGATGCGGTAAGAATGTACTGTTAAAATTTAGTTTCACTCACCTAGCAGCTAGAAAATTATGTTAACCGAAATTTGTGCTAAATAGCTATTATGTATCAAGTAGCAAAATGAAAATGTTTTTCGCACTAGATGTGAAGTTTGCTCTACCAGCAGTAGCGAGTTGGGCAACATTGTGTGTGAAAAGCCCTAATTTTGCAACGTATTGCATACAAGATTTTCTGCAATTTTGAGTCACATTAATTTCTATAGTAAATAAATGTACTTAAATCTTTTTCTAAATTTTCATATTAGCACTAGTTGCAATATCAAATCTCATATTGCAACAATATATATTCATCATTCTGACGTTGAAAACGACAGCAAAATGCCATTATATTTGGTCAAAATAACAGAAAAACGTTTTGGCACTAATTTTAATTAACGCAATTCTCTAGTTGCTCGGTGAGCGAAACTCAAGTTTAACAGTGCAGGCTTATCGTATACGATAATAAGTGACCTTTTTAAGTATGTTATTTTTCGTACTACACTCATGGTAACAAAAAAAAATTGGAAAAACCAGCGAATGTTTTTTTTTCGACTAAGTGGATGTGAATTCGTGTTTGACACCTCTTTTCAATTATAAGCAACTTTTACAAATAACATTTTGAAAAATAAAGGTACTTTATTCATGAGCCATTTTAATGTTTTGGACCTCCCTCGTATACGAAATTTCGACAAGTGCATTTCAAGTTTGAGAAGATATACGGATTTTTATAAAGAATACAATTTTCTGATAAATGGACAATAAAAGTTTTCCCTGTGTTCAAATTTATCATATTATTTCTTTGGCTATTTCGCCACACTACAAAATGAAGAATGTTATAACATGAACGTTTCGGAAGACAAATTTATGCCGGTCACTGTATATAACGCACACAAAATTCAGCGCAATATTCCTAGAATCAATTAAACTTTAAAAATTTACAATTACAAAACATATTAATATATTATCACTTAAATATAAAATTCCAGCGTTTGTATCCGCGTCCTTTATGTTTATAATACTGACCTTAATATCATATTCTGATGCTGCATGTTTGTTATTGGTGTTGTCGATAGTACGATGAATAATGTATGTTATCAAAAACATGATTAATAACCTTATATATGTCAGAATGCAACTATTAATAGTATTAATTAATTCCCAGAGATTGCACACATTAAATAAGCATAACTCATTAAAGTCACAAATTCCCAGGGGATTTTTAACGATTTAACAATAATAAATATCCTGGTCCAATACTCACTAATATCTTCCGAAGGCCTCAAGCCACTGGAGATTTGGAACATTATTTTTTGTGAAAAATCAAGTTGTATTTAGTCTTTTCCTTAATCTGCTTTAATTTCGATTTTTAAATATATTAGTGTATAGTTTTAATGGAATTCTATATTTGTTTGTCGAAAAGATTTAGAATTAAAATAGAATAGTGCAAATGCTACTTCTTAGCTTGTTACTAGGAGCAACGTCGCTGTACTAAACTTTCGCTTTATATTGTTTAAGAAGTTGGCATTTTCCTGCATGTAGCTGACATTTCTTATTTGTTTAAAACAAGGTTTACTTGTTACTAGGTATAATCGCACGTTTTGTACACTTCTATACCACAATGTAGCTAGAAATTTATTGCTGGACACAGAAATGTACAGTCATTATGTACAGCTATTGAAGCCAAACCTGTATTTAAAAGCCAGGTTAAAAACCTGACATAAACAAATCAAATCGCACATTTAAATTCAATTACGGATTTAAACAGACCTGCTTATAAATATGTAAATATGACAAAAACTTTTACCTGCATACACTTATATACAGATCTTCTTAGCAGCATATCACTAAAATTGGCCGTTTCAAACGAAAAAGTCTAATTTTTAGTCACTTAACCAGGCTAAGATGCACACTTTTTTACACATAACGCTGTCAATAAGCACACGATTTCAAATTTGGAAATACTGAGAAATAACTGTTGTTTGTACCAACTGCATAGCGCAATGAAACGTAAGTTGGTTACACTCGGCCACACTTTTGCTCAATTAGCGTTGCTAATGTCTTCTAATGGTCAAAATAAATAGGAGAAAGTAATTTCATTTGCCTGGTAAAGGTTTTTGTGGAGCGACACACATTTTAACAATGAACTTTTAAGAATGGCTGGTGGTTTCCACACTTGTGAATAAGTTTCAAAGTACCTTTTGTAGTTTTAAATTTCTCGTAAATTTGGTTTAACAAAGAATGTAGCATTTTTCTTAAAAAACAAAAATAAAAAGGTAATTATAAACATTTGAAATAAATACCGAAATATAACAAGTTCTGTTTACATTAATCTAACTTAAAATTTGATCAGTTTAGAATTTTTATATTTAATATTTTCCTGATTAATGTAAAATAAGGCATTTAACTGCTCTTATATATATTTATAAACAGTGAACTTTAAAAATGCGTGTAAAACACATGTGAAGCATACAAATAGTATATTATGATACTAGTGTATAAGCACCCCTTTAAAAGCACGTGCGACGAGTTTAAGAGCACGACGTGAAGCGAAGTGCTTTTAACGTCGCTAGTGCTTTAAAGTCGCTTATACACGTGTAAAATAAATATAAAAACTTAGTTCGGTGACACTTTCCCCGTCACATTGTGTTAGATATTCTATGTTGACATTCAAATTTACGGCAAAGAGTGTTTTAATATAAAGGGTGGTTTTTTAGAGTGGGAGAACTTTAAATTGCAATAAAACACAGAAAAATGTTTTTAATATCCATGAAATTGGCTTTATTTGAAAGATCATTTTATGGAATTTATGTTTGAATATGATTTCGGGCATGTGACCGTCGCGACTGGCGTGTACATGACGTAATCTGGAGGTCCAATTTTCACACACTCTTCGCAGTAAATCAGGCTGTATTTCGGCATTAACGCGTCGAATGTTGGCTTCCAAGTGCTCAATTGTTTCCGGTTTATCGACTTAGATATGCGACTTTACATATCCTCAAAAAAAATTATCTAACGGCGTCAAATCGCACGAAAGAGGTGGCCTGTTAACAGATCCATTTCGTGGATCCATTTTGTGGATCTGTTAATTGGCCACCTCTTTCGTGCAATTTGACGCCGTTAGATAATTTTCTTTGAGGATATGTAAAGTCGCATGTCTACGCCGATAAACCGGAAACAATTGAGCACTTGGAAGCCAACATTCGACGCGTTATTGCCGAAATACAGCCTGATTTACTGCGAAGAGTGTGTGAAAATTGAACCTCCAGATTACGTCATGTACACGCCCGCCGCGGCGGTCACATGCCCGAAATCATATTCAAACATAAATGCCATAAAATTATCTTTCCAATAAAGCCAATTTCATGAATATTAAAAACATTTTTCTGTTTTTTATTTCAATTTAAAGTTCTCCCACTCTAAAAAAACACCCTTTAGTATTAAAATACGCCACCAATGGCAACGTGCGAAAAAGACGTAATTCGGACTCTAATATTAAAAGTGCTACAAACGTCACTTTTGACACTAGAAACTGTGCATAAAGTTGATATTTTGACACGATCGTAGACAAAATATATTAATAAAGTATTTTTTTTAAAATATGCGACCAAATTATCGTACTTATGATAAATTTTATCGTAAAAAATTCGCGTTTTCTTCTTTTTTATTCTGGTTCAAATAATCAAACCATCTTGCATCACAACATGATTTGCTTCACGTTGTAAACGAATGGATGGACACCGACTATATCATTATCCCCCTGTAGGCGAGAAAATCAGTTAAAAGCAAACTTTGTGAACACTTGTAACACAAACATCCATAAGTTCTACAATTCTTGTAAATACGCGACTAACAATGTTTACAGTTTTTACAACACGTTTTGTCCAGGACTTGTATAATTTTTAGTGAATCTCCTGTTATTTACTTATCAATAACCTTTTCTATAACTAGCGAGCATTCTCCACGGATTTCTTGGGGTATAAACTCTTCCGTAGTAAAAATTGAAGCACAACTCGCTTCTATAAACGGATAATTTATAGTAAAGAGTAACGTGATTCCCGTTAAAACATGTTTCATCATCAATAACAATTTTGTCCAAAGGCAAGATTTGCTTCACACTTATAGCGTTGTAAACGAAAAGATAGATACTGACTTTATTATTATTCGTCTGTTGGCGAGAAACTCCGTAAGAGCAACGAGTGTTCACCACTAATTTTTTGAGGTGTACACCCTTCCGCAGTTAAATAACAAAGCACAACTCGCTTATATGGACGAAGAATTTATAGTACAGCACAAAATAATTCGCGTGAAAAATGCAGCGTTTTTTTAAAATTCTGATTCAAAATAATTAAATCATGTTTCATCACATCATCACCAACAAATATTTTGTCCAAATACAAGAATTGCGGCACGTTTAGAGCGTTGTAAAAGAAGAGATAGAGTCTGTCTTTACTAATATTTGTCTGTAGGGCTGAAAATCAGTAAGAGCAAACTTTGTGAACATCTGTAACACAAATATTGTTGCATTCTACAATTGTCCTACTACAAATACGCGCCTAACAGTGTTTGCAGTTTTCACAACACGCTTTTGTCGCGATTATTTTTAATGCATCCCCTGCTATTTAATTCGTAATAACCTTCTCTATAATAAGCGAAGATTTTCCACGGGTTTTTAGAGCAGTTAAAAATGCAGTGACACAACAATAACGCAAAAACTTATTTCGCCTTCATGGACACCAATGGGAGTAGACTAGCTATAAAATTGTTTCAGTTGAACCACGCCCCTACAATGTATATCTAATATATTTTATCTACTCCAGTGGGAGAAGTAACTCATTACGTCACTCATTTGACACTATTTCCGTTAGGTAATGAAGCTCATTACACCACTCAGTTATGTAATGGCTTCATTACCTAAGTGGTGCAATGGCTTCATTACGTAACTGAAATAGTGTCAAATGAATGACATAATGACATTTGTCTACTAAACTATTTTTGAAAATGACAGATCTGACATTTCTCTTAATGCACTTTTCTCAATTTTAGATAGTTCTAGATAAAATTTTGTGCAATACACGTGTGATAATGCATCATTAATATACTTGTGTGCTTATATACACGTATATTAATGATGCTCTTATCCCACTTGTATAGTAAATAACTATTACAGCATTACTCATTTTAAATACTGGTAGAAAGTTTAGAAAAAGACTTCTGTCCTCGTTTTCTTCAACAAATAATTTTAATTTTGGAAAAATGGTTAAACAAATTGTTAATAGATAATAGTACACAAGCAAACTGCGCGCTACGCGCACGTGAAGTAGGATACGCGAAACGTCAAGCTCCGAGCCGAGCGCTAAGATAAGAAAAACAAAACCTAAACAAATATAAACATCTGTGAAGCCGGAACGTGAGATTTTATTTTGTGCCACAGACACACAGACACACATTAAGGAAAATTATATTATAGATTATATTCAACTGAACAGAAGAAGTCATATGTGAGTGATATTTTTGTTTGGCACACGAGCGTGTAGGCGTGAGTGTGGTAATTCTCGAGCATGAGCGCACAATGAGATTTCATTAACGTGAGATATACGACGTTTATCTTACAGTAGCGATTCGTGTACAATAAAGGTAGATAACGGTACAAAGTCTCAACTGTTATGTACTTAAAAGCACTTCATAAAGAAACATTATAATCACTTGCGAATAATAGCGTTTTTTCCGTTTCTTACCGAAAAGTTTCCATTACTTTCCATCAAATAAATATTTACAGTTTACGAGAAAACAATGAAAAAACACGATTTTCTATACCTATACATTATTGCCGTTTCAAATGGTATTACTTATTTTTAGTAAATCAACCAACTCATTTTTTCCAATTTCCAACCTCGAATTACCACCGAATCTATATCAGCAGAGATAGCTTAAAGACGCTGTACCAAAATAGGTTTACGAACAGTTAATAAACAAGGTAACAGCGACTATTCTTTTCACCTTGTCGTGCTTGTTAGGTTATTGGTTGTATAAGCTAATGCTGTGTTGTAAAAATAATTAATGACCTGAACCAAATGCAGTGTAGTTGTTTCAAGATAAACCACCCTTGTATAACTTACTCTTGTTTCACTAGTAATTGTTTACTGTTGTTCTGTTCACTCTAGTTTTATTTATAAAAAAAAATTATGACTTAAGGTGTTGTTTTAATACATAATTCACGTAAATTTTCGGACCTGGCTTTATGTGCAGGGCCCAGTAATGTCGAATTTTATAACTTAATCGTTTAATTACAAATCGTTTGGATGTATATGTATCTATGAAATATAATTCCTGTTGGAAATATCTAACTTAAACTTTATTTTAAGACTACCTATTTAATATGACAACTAAAGTACTATATGGGTCAAATCTGTTGTTAAAATCAAGTGGTTTTGCAATAAAGAAATAAAAAATGAAGCAAGAGTTAATTCCCTCTTCTCTAAATTATACAAACAACTGAACATCGTTGCAAAATAAATAGCAAACACGCTACATCGGTAACAGATGACACAATTGCTACATATGAGTGTAAATCTGAAACAAAACAATATTCCGGAAAATCAAATACGCTGATGTTCAACTGTTTTTATCATGTTATTCATATTCATTCGGATTTTTAACACCTTAAAAATTAACGATAATTAAGCGAAACGTTTATAATAGAATTTTTAAAGTGTGGACTATATCCGGCGGTTTTAAACTTGTAAATGGAATGAGTAGTGCTCTCTGTTATTAATGCAAAACTTGTTCCAGAAGAATTTTTAAAGCAAATTTTATATACAAAAACACCCATAAGTTTTTAAATTTTTGACTTACTATTTTAAAAATATGCATTTCCGAACAAAACAGAATTAAAAAATGAATTGCATACATTTTAATATCTTTATAAATATGAGTGTTACTTCAAGTTTTCAAAATTTGAGAACCGCAAACAGATTTAAATTTCGAGTTTGGATGTAAAATCACCTTTAAAAAATGTGTTGAAGTGTACCTATTCAGTTTTTTTATCTGCAGTAATAAGGATAGCTACTACATAAAACAATCAAAAATGGCCCGAACCCTGTTTATTAGCATTATTATGTGACGCTCAACTGTTTTCTCACTGCCATATTCAATCGTCTTTCCCTGCCTTTCCTTATAATGTGGCTTACGACGTTCAACTGTTTCCTCTTATAAATTGACGTTCAACTGTCTCTTCTTGTAATGTGACCTACAACCATTGCTTTTTAGTTACTCAAGATGTAAATTTCGAATAATATGACAAAGGTACAAACTTGGCTCATGTTTACTTCTGTGTCAGACCTCCAAATGAAGTCACCCTGTACAAAAATACCTGTGCAACACCTTTGTGTCAGTGGTTGACGTGGTTATTCCATAAATATGTTCACACAAGTGGTTCTGCCTAATTTGATGAGCTGCAACTGTTTACCTACTAACAGACTTACAATTTGGCTGTGTGTAGGTAGAAATATCGAATTGATCTCCGGATTATCGAAAAACGCCAAAAGAATTAAATCATAGCCTTCTTGATGACATGCAAATTGAAACGACAGTCCAACAGAACGAGGCACCAGGAGTCAGTCAGCTTCATGCCCCAAAAATCTCTCATCAAAATTCTTCGTCCAAAAATAAAGCAATGTGCAGAAGGCATGGGTTACAAATGCTGTTACTGTTATTCGGTTAATAAACAACTTGGCGGTCTTCCATGTCACAATTTCTTGCAAATTTTCGTCCTCAACTTGCGCCGGGCCGAGGGGTCGTGGGGGCAAAAGCCCCAGGCGGCGATATTAACACTCGGCAACAGGGAACAGGGTGTAATATGCAGATTCTTATGCAATCTGCATGTTATATAATGTTACATAAGCCTAGGCCGAAAGCGTCGACAAGAAGGTGCACCCGGTGCACCCAAACCAAACAAAACAACCTGTTCGGCATGCACGAGGGGGTTAGAATCGGCTGGAAATTCGGTTAGGGACGAATCAAACGCCACTGGCGCGGTGTTTACATTGCACGACGGCGCTGATAAACCAGCTTACGTTCTCCAGGTAAGAGATAAACGCGTAACAAGATGCAAAAAACGGCAATCTAGGCTAAGTGACTCACCGAACGTAACTTCGATTCTAGAGCTGCTTCTCACCAAAACCCTGGCCCATCGCTACAAGCCGCGCGCGGATTTCACCCGGAAAACTCTCGCACCCAGCAGTTTAAATAATAACGATAAGTACAACATGTATGTGCCAAATATGTACTCTTTCCGTCTCGCTCACTGCACTTCACCCGTACATGACATTGCTGGCTCGCGTTTACGGACAAACGCGACGTTGGAGACGGCAACTACAGAAAGAAACCTGGCTCGCTGCGATGGCGAGCCGCGCGCCGTCTGTAGTCGAATGTTATGAGTTCGTTCAGCTTCGAAATTTACAGGTAACTTCGTGTTCAATATAAGCGGAGACGGAAAAAAATACAAAAGATATAGACCTTATACGATCAAATCCCAAACTCCTGGCTTGAATGTGCAATTAATAACCCAAGCATGTTTTTTAGTTCCATGCTTTGATAATATACAGGGTGATGAGTTGCGCGACGCAGCATAGGGATTTCAATGGTAAATTTTTAATGTTTGATTATTGGCTCCCCTATTTTTTTAAAATTAAAATATAAGTAAGTTTTTTGTAGAGAAATAAAAAATGCTATTTTTGAAAAAATCAGTGGTGCCTTGGAAATATGTAAACAAACAACATGCATATTTACTTTTATCATTGCTGTTTGACGTTTATAACAGATCATTAAATATTCTTCCCATTAAAATTTATTCAACTCAAGAAAAAGTAGAAATGATAAAATGGTTTTATGCTGGAAATAGTGCTCGTCAAGTAAGTGCCTTGATCAGCGTAAAATATCCGAATCGGCAAATTCCAAGTAGTTCAACGATTGATAGATTAATACGTAAATTTGAAACTACAGGCACAGTATTAAATAATTTTATTGTAAATGTAACAATTACGCTGAAAACGTGCAACAACATGAGGAAAATTACAACACCTTGAATGTTTTGGCAGCAGTAGGTGTAAGTTTAAGGCAAATAGCGCAAGATATTGGCTTGCATCACAGCCGAGTCCTGCGAATTTCGAAAAAACACAAGTTTCGCTCTTACAAATATCAGTGTCATCAAGAGTTGCTTGAACGTGATATGGAGAAGAGAAGTGCATTTTGCTTTCAAATTATGACAAAATGTAACGTTTTGTTTACGGATGAATGCACATTCACACTGCATAATGAACCAAATGAGCAAAATTGCAGAGTATGGGCTACTGAAAATCCTTGCAACATTTTACAAACCGGGACCCAATATCCCCAAAAAGTTAATGTTTGGGCGTAATACTAGGTCATCACATTATAGGACTATTTTTATTAAGTAAAAACCTCACAGGAGAGCGCTTTCTGCGGTTGTTAGAAGAGAATATAAGTAGCTCCGGCGGTGATCGAAGTTGCTAAAGACGATTAAGATATTTGACTTCAGATGGATGGGCACACAACACTCGTGAAGTGCGCGACTTTGTAAACTACAGTTTTTACAATAAATTGGTCCAAATTATTTAATTAACTGGCCTGCTAGGTCCCCCGATCTTTCGCCCAACGATTTTTTTCTTTGGGGACATTTAAAATCGCAAATTTACTCTGGAAGAACCTTTCAAGCTATTGAAAAGCTAAAAAATTGTATTCAAGCCCAATGCGATAAAATATCACAAAATCAGTTAGCAAATGTTAGACAGCAATTTTACGACAGGTTGCGTCATTGTTTAGTAGTTAATGGTGCTTTGTTTGAACATTTGTTATAATTTATTAATTTTTGTGTTTTTGTATTATGATTATACCTACCATCCAAGTCATAAAAAACTGGGACAGGAAAATTACGCAGTTACCCTATTTTTCGAAAAGTGCAGTTTAAATGTAACATTTTGACTGAACTGAACTTTATTAAACGAGACAGCCCACCTTTAATAATGTTCAGTCAAAATGACACATCTAAACTACACTTTTCGAAAACAAGGTTATCTGCGTATTTTTCCGGTCCCAGTTTCTTATGACTTCGATGATACATAATTACTTTGACACGAAGTGTACGAAGTATTGAAATTCCCTCATGTCGAAAACCACTCTGAGTCAAATATCTCTAAAATTCGTGCCAACTGACTAATGAACCCACTATACCAAATCACCGTCTCGGCTGTGCGGATCTTTTGGTGAAGACCCCAGCCCACTAGATCTCTCCCCCGTATTGGGGGGTGCCTAAATGTGCTGTGCGGGGTATGTATGTTCGTATGTGTACACGATTCCGGTCGCCAGGAACCTTTCTGAAGTCTTGGATCGTTTTCATACGATAGGTCCTCTGAAAATGAAGGCAACATCAACTTTTGAGGTATGGTCGTCGTCAAAAAAAATTGTTTTTGGGTTTTTAAATTTTTTTAGGGGTTTTTTGATAAATAACTGGTTCATAACATTTCATTGTATTAGCGAAACGGAGTGATGTTGAGTGTCGAAGTATTCTTTTCTTGGGTGGGGGGTACCGTATATTTATGTTTTGTTATGGTATTTAATTAAATCCGGCTTGATATAGATAGTAATTTCTTTGATTTTTCCGGTTCCGGAAAATTATAAACAATGGTATGTACAGGGTGGGCCAAAGTAGACGCTTTCTTATGGAAACTCATGTTCCTGTCAGAGATAGAAAAATTTTGACCAACGTCTCCCGAGCTCAAATTTTATGAAAAAGTTACTGGTGCAAACAGAATTCTGCTATCGTAAACCGTTAGGCCGCTAGGGGGCGTTTTTCAAAATTCGTCAATTTCTTTAAACCCTTCTAACTTTTTTGTTTTTAGGGATAATTGATTTCTGAAAAACTTTCTAATAGCAGTTTTTTATTTAAAATGGGCTGATGTATTTTGTTTTAATACAGGGTGATTCGTAAATTTGCTACAACAAAAAAATTTTTTTTTCTTATGGGACACCCGGTATATTTATACATTTTTTTGTAGTCCTTAAAATTATATTTTCAAAAATATATAGTACTATATGTCTAAATTTAGTATTTAACGGTATATTTGGCTTTAAGTTAAATAAACTAAAAATATCAAGTAGCCATTGTGCCATAGCGCCGCATGGCCATTGTTTTAAACCAACATTAGCAATATTTATGAGGAAACCAAAGTTGGCGGCTGTCAAATTAGTCGAATAGCTTTTGAATGTGAACAGAATCTGTTTTTTTATCGGTGTCTATTTTAATTTACTCTAATTAGACTTTTGTAATTAAAAATGTATCAAAACTATGAAAAATATGATATTTTAAAATGTTATATTGAGTGTAATGAGAATGTGGAAGCTGCCAGTCTTCTTTATGGAAACCGATATCCAGAACGAGCACAGCCATTTGGTACAATGTTTAAACGATTGAAAGAAAACCTAAGAAACTTTGGTGCGTTTTCTAAACCACGACAGAACAACAATAATAATATTGATCACCAAGAAGTAATGGATATAGCAGTTTTGGGCTCAATTGAAAATAATCCTAAATTGTCCACCCGAAAATTGGAAGACGAAACTGGTATCGCAAGGACATCTGTCAGACGAATTTTAAAAAGACATAAGTTTAGACCGTATCGAACCAGAAAAATACACCATCTACTGCCTGCGGATCATGATAGAAGGCTCCAATTCTGTCAGTGGTATTTGCAAAAGTGTACTCAAAATGAAAACTTTGGCTTGAACTGTATTTGGAAGGATGAGGCATCCATCAGCAGCGCGGGAATATTTAATAGGTATAATGATTATACATGGTCCCGCGAAAATCCTCATGCAACGGTGACCGTAAGGAATCAAGGCCGTTTCAGTTTTAATGTATGGGTAGGCATATTTCGTGGACGAATTATTGGTCCCTATATTTATGATGGAATACTAAATTCTGAACGATACTTATAAATCCTGCAAACGCAAGTTGAACTCTTTTTAGGCGAGTTACCTTTAGTCCAACGGCAGGAACCTATATACTTCCAACAAGATGGTGCACCGCCCCATAATTCAAGAGTTATAACTAATTACTTAAATGTGCAGTTTGGTGAAGAGTGGATAGGAAACCAAGGACCAATCGCTTGGCCAGCAAGGTCCCCCGATATGACACCCCTAGACTTCTATCTTTGGGGAAAAATTAAAGATTTAACATATAGACAACCAATTACATCAAGAGAATTGCTAGAGGAAGCAGTGCAAAATGCATTTGCTACAATTTCTAACATTGAGCTAAGAAATGCTGCAAATGCTGTCAAAAAACGTTGCCACTTGTGTATTAATCAGAACGGTGCCCAATTTGAACATATGTTATAAAAGGACATATCGTTAGGTAGTACCTAATATGTTTTATTAATTTTGTTATTTGTTATAAATTTTTGTAACCCTATATGCTTCTTGTTTTTTTTAAATTTAATTAGCGCCAACTTTGTTTTCCTCATAAATATTGCTAATGTTGGTTTAAAACAATGGCCATGCGGCGCTATGACACAATGGCTACTTGATATTTTTAGTTTATTTAACTTAAAGCCAAATATACCGTAAAATACTAAATTTAGACATATAATATTATATATTTTTGAAAAGATAATTTTAAGGACTACAAAAAAAATGTATAAATATACCGGGTGTCCCATAAGAAAAAAAAATTTTTTTGTTGTAGCAAATTTACGAATCACCCTGTATTAAAACAAAATGAATCAGCCCATTCTAAATCAAAAACTGCTATTAGAAAGTTTTTTCAGAAATCAATTATCCCTAAAAACAAAAAAGTTAGAAGGGTTTAAAGAAATTGACGAATTTTGAAAAACGCCCCCTAGCGGCCTAACGGTTTACGATAGCAAAATTCTGTTTGCACCAGTAACTTTTTCATAAAATTTGAGCTCGGGAGACGTTGGTCAAAATTTTTCTATCTCTGACAGGAACATGAGTTTCCATAAGAAAGCGTCTACTTTGGCCCACCCTGTACAGATGATACCTACAGCATTTTTTCTAGAAAAAACGAATACATTTTAACGAGAACAGAATTTAATAATCAGTTATAAACGTCAAACAGCAAAGACAAAAGTAAATGTACATGTTGTTTGTTTACATAATTCCAAGGCAACAGTGTTTTCTTAAAAAAGTGCATTTTTATTTCCTTGATTTCTACGGTTTTTCTTTACAAAAAACTTATTTACACTTCAATTTAAAAAAACAATTAATAGGGGAGCCAATAATCAAACATTAAAAATTTACTATTGAAATCCCTATGCTGCGTCGCGCAAGTCACCACCCTGTATACAGTACTTTCCTAAAGTAGTGGATAAATTCGTTAAAAATTCAAGGAATAACTTTTGGAAAAACACTGGGACCCGTCGATTTTTATTTTTATTTGAGCTTTTTTTTTCAAATAAAATCTGTATATACAGTCTCCGCCAAAAAGTCGGCATAATATGCGAAACATTTTTATTTTCGATTTTTCAAAAAAACTTTTCACGTCAATAATTTGTGCTTGTCTAAAAACCTATTTAGCCCTTATCATATATACCGAGAGATATACTTGTTTAGAAAATGGAGTTTTTCGAAATTGTCAAATCCAAAAAGTGCTATTTTCGGAAATGAAGTAAGATTTCAATGAGATTTTTTTAGAGTGTGTTATTTTTAGTTAACTGAACAATCTCAAGGCCAGGAAACACCTATTTTTTAAACTTTAGCTGAAAAATAAATGTTCATTTTTTTTAAATATTTTCCAAAATTTCACATAATATTAAAGTTCACATTTTTTATGGGAACACTTTAAAGATTTATAATATGGAAAAATAATATAAAATGTGAATTACTTCATTTACATTTTTTTATTATTTACCGAAAGGTAGTACATTTGCATAATTTTTACGTTTTCTATGCAAGGCGCTTTTTAGTTACATATCAAAATTTCAACTCGATGACTCACGTCTTCACCGTGATAAGCGTTTACACTTTCACGTAAATTGCGGGTAAATATAAAAGAATGTGTAGTTCAAAACGTGACCACCGAGCTTCTGTAGATGGCGCCAAGTGGACAAGCCGCTACTGTGCTAGTTTATTTATGTATTATTTTCCTCAAAACGGCTGTAGCACCGAGGTGAAATTTTCTAAGTACCTGGAAATTATATTTTCTAGGGCATACAAAATCGATTTTTTTATTTTCGCGGAAAAAGATTCTTTGACTCAAAAATATAACAACCGTTAGAATAAAAAAATTATTTTTCAAAAATAGAGGGGGGAGGGGCTTGTGCGCTTACATATATCCACGAGTGTAATATTTTTTGCATTATGCACTGAGCAATTCAGTGAAAACCCCAGCTACCTATCTTGTTTTGTTTATTAATTAAAGGGGTTTAAATTTTCAAACTTCAAAGCTTCGTAGAGGGCGCCACAGATAATTCATGAGATTCTTTAAAAAACAGATCGATAGCCCTTTTCGGGTCTATCAGTGTATGAAGTTTAAACAAATCCCTGTGGGCAGTTTTTGAGAAATTATTTTTAGAAGATTTCCAAATTTTGAAAATTTGTAATTTAGGCCCCTTAATATTTTTCAAAACACTTTTTATATCACCTCATGTTCGCCTTCATATACTATCCAGAAAAAAAAATGAATTGAATCGATTCATCCGTTTTTGAGTAATAGGGCGTTAAACTCAAAATTTTCAAAAAATCATAGCGCCCTTCATTTTAAACCTAGCGAGTTCGGCAAAAAACTAACAGATTTGTCTTATGACCCTCTATCGTTATCCGCGATAAAATAACTTCCGCTTCCGGTTTCGGATTTTTTTTGAAAGGCTTATTTTGTCGATGAATTTTCGATACACCCCCGCATTCCAAAGTTCATCAAAATCGGAGCAATACTTTCGGCTGTAGGAGCGTCACCCTCCCACACACCCACACACAGACAGACATTTTTTAAAAACCACTTTTTTGGGTTCCTAGTGGCCCAAAACGGATATTTCTGTGAAAATCTCGATTTCCAAAATTTTCATGATTCCAAGACTTCCCTATACCTATGGGTATGGGAAAGTAAATTACTGTTTCAAAATCCTGTAAATGTTCTTTTACAGTTGTCTAAAACAGGAGATTTTTTTTATCCAAGTACATGTTCTAAAAAATCGCCTCATTTGTACAACTGCGAAAGAACATTTACAGGATTTTTGTGACAGTAATTCATTAACAGGGCTAGATTAGAGTTTCTTGAAGCCATTTAAAGAGATATTAATTAGAATTGAAAAATATTTCTCCTAAAAAGCGCCTTGCATAATAAACGTAAAAATTATGCAAACATGCTACTTTTCGGTTAATAATAAAAAATCTAAAGAAATAATTAATATTTTATATTATTTTTTTCAATTATAAATCTTTAAAGTCTTCACATACAAAAATTTGAATTTTAATATTAAGTGTTGATATGTGAAATTTTGACAAATATTTAAAAAATTGAGAAATTAATTTTTAGCTAAAGTTAAAAAAATTAGGGGTTTTCTGGCGTTGAGATTGTTCAGTTAGCTAAAAATAACACACTGTAAAAAAATCTCATTGAAATTTTACTTAATTTCCGAAAAATAACACTTTTCGGATTTTGACAATTTCGAAAAACTCCATTTTCTAAATAAGTAAAAATCACTCGGTATATATGATAGGGGCTAAATAGGTTTTTAGACAAGCACAAATTATTGACGTAAAAAGTTTTTTTGAAAAATCAAAAATAAAAACGTTTCCCATATTATGCCGACTTTTTGGCGGACACTGTATATAGGTATACAGCATGTCCACAGATCGAGTTGCAAAGAGGGAAAACATTTTTATTTTTATTGTACGAAAAAAAATCTATTCTCGATAAAAGTTTTCGCATGTTCCAAAACGGCCAATTCAGTTTTAACCTTTTCAAATTTTCTTTTAGTTTCAGAGAAAAATCGAAAATAGGTCCCAAAAAACAAGTTCTCGTTATTATTTATTTAGTTTCATTGACTGTCAATTAAGAAAATCTGTTGTAATCGTTGAAAATGTTGTCAAAAGAGCAACGAATTTACCTAATTCAATGCCATGGCAAAGGTAATAAAGCGATCCGTCGAGTTGTCGAAGAATTTAATCAAAAGTTTCCGGATATTTACATCTCAAATGAAAGTGCACGAAAATTGGTCAAAAAATTCCTGTCCCTACTGTATGTAAACAAAACCAAGATAGTACGCGATGAAGATGACGCCGCCACTCTTCTTATAATGAACTAGGTACAGAACTCTCTTTGCGGGGAAGATCGCTCGCCTTGGGAATTAGTAAGTCGCTCATTCAAAAGATTTTGAAACAATGTTAAGTTCCATCCCTACAAGCCAATTTTTAATCATGCATTAGAACCCGAAGATCCTGAGAAACGTTTGGATGTTTGTCTGTGGATGGGAGCTGAAATCATGAATAATCAATACTTTTACCGAAATATTATTTTTTCTGATGAGGTTACGTTTTCGACTAATGGTACTGTTGCATCTCAAGATGTGAGATAGAGGAACGATTGCAATCCGAATTTCCGAATCTTTGCAAATCGACAATAGTTGGCTAAAGTTAATGTGTGGTGTGCAATTTCTTAGCATGGTATCTTTGGACCATATTTTTTTGATAATAGCATACATATTTAGATTTGCTGCAACATTTTCTTGTTGAAAGGTTGAACGATTTACCGATTAATTACCGTATAAGGTGTTATTTTCAACAAGATGGTTGTCTGGCCCAGTATGCTCGGATTGTTGTAGAATGGTTAAACCGGAAATTTGGACAGAATTGGATCGGCGAGATGGTCCCGTGTTATGGCCACCAAGGGGCCCTGATTTGACTATAGCTGATTTTTATGTTTGGGGCCGTTTGAAACAAATAGTTTATGCAAATAGTCTTCCTGCGAATGTAGAGAATTTAAAGGAGAGGATTAGAGACGGTGTGACGTTTTTAACTCTGCAAGAAATTCGAAGAAGTTATAAAGAATTGCGTCGAAGACTAGAATTGTGCGCTCAAAAAAGCGGTGAATGGATTGAGTAGAATAGTTATTGTTTATATTATTTTTGTTGTTAAATTTATGAAATTAAAATTAAATAAAAGTCACGTTAACAATTATTACTATGACAACGCGAACTTGTTTTTTGGGACTTACAAAAATTTTCAACTAAGTCGACCTATTTTCGATTTTTCTCTGAAACTAAAAGAAAATTTGAAAAGGTTAAAACTTAATTGGCGTTTTGAAACATGAAAAAACTTTTATCAAGAATACATTTTTCTCGTAAAATAAAAACGAAATGTTTTCCCTCTTTGCAACTCGATCCATAGACATACTGTATATAGGGTGACCCGCGTAGAAGGTCTGACGTTGTCGATGTTTTTTTTAAATGGCAACTCTCTTTTTTAATACGGAATTTGAAAAAACGCATTTTTACTTCCTTTTACGATAAAGGAAGTATTGGATACACCCCAAAAATTCGAAATTGAGATTTCAACAGATCTTCACGTTTTCTAATCTTCTGAATCCAAAAATACATGTTTTTGTTCATTGGTCTGTCTGTGTGTCTGTGTGTCTGTCTGTCTTGGAATAGAATATCTCAAAAACGAAAAGGGGTATGGCGTTGACACTTCATATATAAGTTTAGCGTACTATGTAGATGAGACAGCAAGCTTTTTAAGAAAATCGCATAACCAGAAGTAAATGTTTACTCTTGTAATTTTTCAGTTTTTTTCGGTTTCTTTAAAAACGGCTCTAATGATTTTTTTCAAACTTTACATTTTTACTACATTTTTAATTGTATTGGTGTGAGATAGGTGATTTTCTAGTTGAATACTTCTAAAATGGGTTTCTTTTGTTTTTCTATTTTTTTAATAACTCCTATTTTAAATAGAACATCGGGTATATTATTACATTTTTTAATTTAGCTTAAAAGTTCAACTAACGCTTTATTTTGTACCGTTTTGTAGAATTTGTAATTTTTGAAAATTTTTGAGAAATGCTTGAAAATTAAAAACCAAATTTTTGGCTAATTATAAGATCACTGTAAAAAGAAGTTGTGTGGGTGTATCACACCAGATTTTTTTACTTACGCTAAGCAAATTTTTGATTATAGGTCACATGATCAAAAATTAAGAAAAAAAATGGTAAAATGCTAAATATAATTGCAATGATAACTTCAAAAACAACTAAATTAATCTCCAAATTGTCCACCGTTGTCTGCTTAACAATAGCCAAAACGACCGACATGTTTGTTATTGCTTGCTGTCATTGTTAAACCGTAAAATCATACTTCCTAACTTTAAATTTAATATTTTGGTCTTGTGACCTATACTCAAAAATTATCTTGGCGTAAGTATAACAATGCGTTCTTTCAAATTTCGTAATAAAAAAGGGAGTTGCCATTTAAAAAAAGCATTGATGACGCCATACCTCCTACGCGGGTCATTTATTTGCTTCATTAACTCGGGCTTCGCCCTCGTTATTAAACTGCAAATTCATGAAAAAAAGTATGACCTTCAAAACTAGTTGTACAAATTACTATTTCTAACCATGCCTACATGAGTTGTTGATCTTTGACAACTGAAAATCTGAGATGCAAACAATATAGGCCGACCACCTGTCATTCGCTTGACATCTACTACTACTACTACTTATGTCCAACTAACCTCAATTTCGATTTTTTCCGGCCTAAATTAATTGTCCACCATGGTATGATATCAGATCTTTCTGTGTTTTATTAAGATTTTCAAAAATATGAACAGAGCAATCAAAAATACAACTGATCGCGGGAGCCCTTCAAATATATGACCACCGTTTACACTGCACTTTATAGAACTACAATTAACTGTGTTATTAGTTCATGTGACTTTCACACAGTCTAATAAGCTAAACAAATATGCAAAAATATGTAATTTAAACCAAATTTACAGATTGAATTGATAAGTAACATGAAAATAGTAATGGGATAAGTTAAAGATGTTGAAAGTTAATTTTAAACTTCAAAAAATTTGACAGTTCTATGCTGCAAATTAGGCAAGTTTTATTGTTTTCAATTGCTCCCGGTATCAAGTTGAAACGGGTCAATTCGTGCCACCTGTATTTATTCAAATTATATCTGTTCATTATATGATAATCAGCAATGAAGCCTGACAGTAAGTGCTCTTGTATTTAGCAACATAGTTTAGTACTATAGAGTGATATTTAATGTATGCGCAGTCAATGACTATAAGTGCGGTGTGCTACGAGTGCGTGAAACAATGCGCCAACGATGCAGTTTTAGCGCGGGAATAACCGGTCAGTATGGGAATCAACGTCGGAGGCCTGCAAGAAAGGCATTCGCCCCCAAGAAGTGGTTGAATAGCGCGGATCAAGAGATTTGCACCAAGATTGTTAACAAGTGCGGGTCGTCGCGAGTTTGCTGATCGAACTCGCGAATTGTCAGCAACACGAAGCCGGCTAATAACAGCCATAAACAGCGCAACATATATTGTCTGGTAGCCGGCATTATTCGCCGTCGGCTCATCGTACCTCTGAAAGAGACGCCAGCACCCAAAAGCAGCCAAATCCTGCCGCAGTTGCAGCCTTGTCAGCAGACAGCTATCGTTGCGACATCATAGGAAAAGCACCTGCCTTAGTATACACCTATAACACTTGGGAGCCCTCCAAAAACCATGGTAGTTAATAGCCATAATCACCGTGCAAGCGAAATACTATTGCACCAGTTAGAGCCATTACCCTTGTAATTGTTATCACGGGGAATTACCTGCTGATCGAGCGTCGCAGTTACGTCATCCCAACGTGCACGCACTATCTTCGAAGGCCGGTATCCGGTTACGAGCCTGTTCAAGAAAGGACAGTGTCGCGTTGAGTTTACTAGTGCATTCTATTGAACTTTGGGCCATTTTCATGTTGTAGCGTGTTAGCGCTGTATTTTGCATGTACTTATATGTATTTTCTTGTGTGTGTATTGGTTTGCAGATTATATGTCTTCATTGTAAACTGTTTAGCTTCTTATGGTCATTCATATTTGCATTGGTGAGTACAACATTTCAGGTATCCACGAGCTGGCCTTAAACAATATTTGTTGGCCTCAAATAACATTAGCTTGCCCTTAGCCACTCTGCGAATATAAAAAGGAGTCTCATAAGCATACCGACTGAATCAGCTAGCGAACCCAGGGCAAAGTAAAGTAATAATTCAGTAAGCGTAAGTAGGTAAAAGACGCCTCGCTTCAAGGTTTATTTTTGATCTCCCTCTATATAAAATTAGCTGTTGTTATAAGTATATAGAATGCGTTTACGTAAAAAATATTAAATAATAATATTAATTTTCATTTAATTTGATATATTTTCCAAATATTTTGTTTCTTACCTAATTTTTATTTGTTACAATAACTCATTTCCACTTTATTGCATTGATTATGTTATTGTAACATAAAGGGTGATTTTGAAATACATGTACACTCGTATTCAGAGATAAAGCCTACTGCTCGCGAATTTGGCAATATTTAAGTAATGTAAACTGAACTTTTTCTAAATGTTACATTGAAGTGAAGAAAGTAGCATTTGCATTTTTATATAACTATATTCTCACAATCCCAAAAAATGGTGGCCACTATTTTTCCTGCTGATGCAACGACCTTAAACTTTTTAGGAGGGCTAGAACCCTTAAGATGCCACTGCATGGACTCTTGTTTGGACTCTGGGTCATAATAATGAACCCAAGTCTCATCTCCCGTAACAATTCGTTTAATTATAGAGTCGGGATCTTTCTCACACAAACTCAAAAACTGATTACAGACTTGAATTCTGTGCTGCATTTGAAAGGGAGAAAGCATTCGGGGAACCCATCTTGCACTTACTTTTGACATGCCCAAATATTCATGCAAAATCCTAAAAATAGTAGTTTCTGATACACCAGTTAATATTGCTAACTGCCTCTTCTTTAGTCTGGCGTCTTCTAACACTAAACCTTTAACTTTATCCACAACTTCTGCGGTAATCGTTTCAGTGGGACGACCAGATCTTGGATCATCTTCTAATGATTCTCGACCACATCTAAACAATTTGGACCATTCATGAATTGGTTGATTTGGAAGGACACAGGTCACCATACACGGCTCTCATTTCTTCAACTATTATTTGAGGACTTTTTCCCTGTTTGGTGAGGAATTTTATAACTGAGCGATACTCAAATTTATTCATTTCGACCTCTTAGCTTGACACGTCGTCAAAAACCAGAAAAGAACTAAGCTATAAATTTGGCAATTGTTTTATAAATTGCCATATGTTGTTTCAAGGCCTACCTGATTTTAAAAAGTTAAATAGAAAAATTCTAACCAAATTACAAAGTACTTATTCCGGGAATATACAAACGACCCCT
Source organism: Agriotes lineatus (assembly GCA_940337035.1). Classification (NCBI taxonomy): domain Eukaryota; kingdom Metazoa; phylum Arthropoda; class Insecta; order Coleoptera; family Elateridae; genus Agriotes; species Agriotes lineatus. The sequence continues at coordinate 128,104,782 of OW679196.1, forward strand.
CGTAAAATTATGGGCCCATGGAAAATTTAAGCAACATCGGCTTACTTTTACTACGAAACCTTGTGTATTAGATACCTATCTAAAGTACTTTTGTTGTAACACGGTTTCATAGAATCATGCCTCGCCATCGCACGTAATTTTATCACAGGTACTCATAAACCCTAAAAGGCCGACTCGAACGATCCGAGAATCCGCAATCTGGCACGCATGGATTAAAAATATAAAATGCTCCCAGCATGGAGTAATCACATCGAGTTTGGTGTCAAAACACGTAGATTTAAACCAGCTCGACGATAGGATACAAGACGCATTTCTATAGTTATTAATAAGAAAATTGGGAGAAAAATATCACACTCTCGTAGAAAATGGAATCGACGAGGTAAAACGGGCCAATTCGTGCCACTTGTATTCATATATTTCATACCTTTTCTTATATACACTATTAGTAATGAAGCTTAACCGTACGTGTCATTATGGCTTAATCAAGCAGCAGCGTAGTATAAGTAAAAACTCTGTATCAGCGGCCACCTATTATAAGGGTCCGGATGCGGGATCACCAGTGCGAACGTGCGGGAATTTGCGTATCCAGCAATCCAGCATTATAGTTCCGAGAGCAGCTAGAAGCCGAATTGCAACAACGCCGTGGGCCGCGGAGGAATTCATTTGCGCCTAAGCGAGTAAAGGATGCGAGTGGTAAGTACAAGCAAGCTGCTCGTACTTACGAATTATCAGAAGTGCGAAGCGTGTCTGTGGAGGTTTGCGTTTGCAAGCATCCGACGCCGTTGCATCTCCAGCCGAGGTGCAGTTTATCAGAGTGAAACATCACCTTGGAAGCCATTCCGCGTTGTCATCATTCGAAATCGCTCGAATCTGCGATTTTGACCTCAAGGAGGCACCCAGCGCTGCTCCCGGCTCTTTGGTGAAAGTCTTAAAACAAGGTTAGTTCCTGATAATCTCTGAAACTTCTTTGTGGCGTGAATCTATAATTCATATTCTTTTTTGGGTATTTCGCCACTCTGCAAATTAAAATTATTAAATAACGTATTAAATAACGAACGTTTCGAAGGACAATCTGCCCTCGTTATCAACGAAACAATTAAAAAGGAACAAGAAAACTTAGCTTTTTCACGGAGATTGAAAACCACCAACCTCCAATGAATTGCTTGACATTGACGTTTGTTGATTATCTAAACCAGTAGTTTGGTGGAGATATGTCGATGATGTTTTTGCAATTTGGCCTCATGATATGTTTGAGGTGGACAAATTTCTTGAACATATTAACAGTAAAGAAGCCTCCATCAAATTCACATTAGAAACAGAGCAAAACAATCAGTTACCTTTTCTTGATACACTAATCACACGCACAATAAATACTTTTGAAACATCAGTATACCGTAAAAAAACCAACACTAATAGGTACTTACATTTTAACTCCAACCATCACAAAAACATAAAGACAGGTGTTGTAAAAAGTCTTCATGACAGAGCCAAAGTTGTTTGCTATAATGATGAAATTTTCAAAAAAGAGAAAGAATTTATTGTTAATGTTTTACAAGATAATGGCTATCCAGACACTCTTGTTCGGAACATTTTCGATACACGAAACAATGCCACACGAGTACAAAGAAATTACACTCAAAGATATAATACTCTAACTATACCTTATATTCCAGGCATATCTGACAAAATTAGACGAATTGGGAATAGATTCAATGTTAGGACGGTATTCAAAACCATGAATACCTTGCGGTCAGTTCTTACAAAAATTAAACCGTTCAACGAAGAACAACATTCAAAGAATTGTATATATAGTATCCCCTGTGAATGCGGGAAATACTATATCGGTGAAACATCCCGACCTTTAGCAGTTAGAGTTAAAGAACATAAAAATATGATGGAAAACTATCAATTGAATAAGTCTAAGCTGGCAGAACATGCTTGGGATAACAAACATAAAGTACACTGGCAAAACACAAAGATCTTGTCTAAAGAATCGATGTCAACTAAACGTAAAATTAAAGAGACGGCATATATTTTACTTAACGAAGAAAAATGCGTGTCGTCTTTCTCAATATTTTTAGACACTAGTTGGCTATCGATTCTTAAAGATCAGATCAAGTAGGTTTAGATAATCAACAAACGTCAATGTCAAGCAATTCATTAGAGGTTGGTGGTTTTTAATCTCCGTAAAAAGCTAAGTTTTCTTGTTCCTTTGTAATTGTTTCGTTGATAACGAGGGCAGATTGTCCCTCGAAACGTTCGTTATTTAATACGTTATTTAATAATTTTAATTTGCAGAGTGGCGAAATACCCAAACAAGAATATGAATTAAGGTTAGTTCCTGCTTGAAATCGTGATACGAAATAAGGAAGCGGTTACAACATTTTCCGCAATTGTTTTAATGAATAATTGCGAAATCGTGGGCAGTGTGTTTGTGGTCCAGATAACTGGGAAGCACCGACAACCAGTAGGCAGTCACGCGTCATTTACTGACTCGGCGTCCAGAGTATAGCGCTCCTAGCATCAGCGCATTTATAGAATAAACAACTTCTCGCGAATTTATTAGTGCGCGGAATTACATTACTATATAGATTGCATGTGTTTATGTAAACTGTTGGGTTTTTCTTGTTGATAGTGTTTGAATGTGTAAGCACAACATTCCAGGTGCCAACGAGCTAACCCCAAAGCAATATTAACTTACCCTTAGCTGCACTGACGATACTAATAGAGTCTCATACCTCACCGACACAGTAGAGTGTAGGGCTGTTTAAAAGGTACCGTTACAGGAGGCGAAACCAGACGTCGAGGTCCTTTATAAGAACAGAGAATTTGAGATTTAAACATTCGGGATCAGAAGTTCGAACCATTCGTTCGGCTCTGCCTGCAATCACCAGGACCTGGGGCTTGAACTAAAGTTCAGCTCTGGAATAATCGCCAACATTCAGGACTCTGTATGTACACTTCCAAATCGTGTAATCAGAGTTCCTTTCGAATATTTCCAGCTTTAAAGCACGCACTCTCTATGTGCGGCCTGCGAGCCCCAACAATCACCAACTTCCAGCTTTCGAGCTCGCACCTTCCACGTGTGGCCGAGAGCTCCAACTTCAAGCTTTCGAGCTCGCACCCTTCTCAGTGCGACCAAGAGCACAAACTTCCAACGTCTTCGCTTTAAAGCACTCACTACCTATGTGCGGCATGCGAGCCTCAGCAACCATTAAAGTTCAGCCAAGCCAGCACTGGGTCAAACCTTTGCCGTTCGCCCGCATCAGCCAGCCGACGCATACAGCACTGCTTCCAGAAGCATACGCTATTCGCCACGTCTGTGATAAGATCCGCCACGAGAAGACTTCGCCTCGGCACCAGCTCTAGGTTCTAGAAGATTTGCCACGCCGCCTTCTCCAACGAGGGTCAATCTGGCTTCACCAAAGACACACCAAACTCCCAGTTCGCCTCAGCTGCTTGCGACCGGTGCTTGCGATCGGAGTGTATCTCCACCGCTCCACAACGCTCCAAGGTCCAGGTTTGCTTGCGAGTGGAGTGTGTCGCCACCAGCTGTCTTCTGCACGGCACCACGATGCCCCCAAGTTCCAGGTCTGCTCCAGCTGCTTGCAACCGGAGTGTGTCTCCACCAGCTGACCTCTGCACGGCACCAAGACGTCTCAAGCTTCAGGTTTGTCCCAGCCGCTTGCGACCGGTGTGTGTCTCCGCCAGCTGTCATTTGCTCGACTCCAAGTCAATCACCAGGTCCTCTAAGTACGTGAGAAGCTCCGCGCTGCGATAAGACTTTGTCTGAACACGCTCGTCAGGCTCCAAAAGCTCTGGCCCCCCGCTTCCTGCACTAATGGTCAACCCCGCTTCTCCGAGCACCCGGTCATCGGCAAGGCTCGCCGTCACCGTCACAGTATACTACACTGGTCACTCTTGGCCCCACGTCTCTGTCACCGAGACGCCCTAGTTGTCAACAACAATATTAATCTTAGGCTTTATTTCATTTAGTTTTGTAAATAATAAATATGTAAATAGTAAGTTTAAACTTAAAATAAATACAACACGAATTAACCAATCGCTAATCTTTTAACAGGAGCTCAACCTGGACTGCTCTTCGTCTACACCCTATACTGCTGAGGTAATTGGGTGATATGAATTAAAACGCTATTCTTGACACCGGCCACGCCTTCTCACACATGAAGCCATCGCCAAGTCGTGTCATGATTTTTCTCAAATTTTGCATGAAACCATAATTTTACATTCTGAACAACTTAACTTGATCTTGAGGGCCAATGAAGACCAATCCAACGTTTTAGTATTATTTTTGTTTTTTATTTTATTTTAGTATTAGGTATTAGATTTACTATTCAGAATTTTATGAAGAATAGAATTCTTTGAATGGAGCCAATCATCATCTCTTCAATTTATGACAATTGGACGTTCTGGCATACTGGCTATATAGCGATTCGCGATTTTCGATTTGGTACGAGCTAACTTAGTTTTCTTTCACGTGTCGAATGAACTAATTAAGAAATGCCAGTTGATTTTTCTAGGTTAAGCCGTGCGTTTTAAGCATAAAAATCTGGTGTGATACACGCACACAACTTCCTTTTACAGTGATCTTATAATGCACGCGGTGCACCTCCTTCTCGAAGAGACTCTAGTTGAGCGAAGTGTTAGACTCGCTGATCTCTTCGTAGATGTTCTCCACGGTGCCATACCGGGTCAAGTACGTCTGCTTGGACTTGTAGGAGCTCTGCCTAAACGTGGTGTTCCTCGCTCCGCCTGGGTATCTCGTGTGCTTCTTCGGGGGGCCCGGCTCGTAGTACGTGTACGAGTAGTCATTATAGGGATCTCTCAAAAGGGCTCGTGGAGCTGCCGCGCTGTCGAGGGACCCGGAACGCTTAGCAAGTGGTGCTCAAACATCCTGGGGTTGAAAGGACTCGGAGGCGGGTGCCTATGGTGCAGTGGGAAGTATAAGAACGGGCGACCCACGTGTGGGAAAGTCTGGGGCACGCAAGTTAGGCTTATGACTTTGGTTGCGTGAAGAGCCCTTACGTTGAGACACAAAAGAGGCTGGAACTCCGGACTTGTCTCTATGGTCGAAAAAGGGTTGATCGCATTTTCGCTGTGTCGAGGAAATCTTTTCACTTTCTCTTAGGTGAATCAGTTCTTGACGTTTGGAAAGTTCGCTTCGCGCAAAGTACCTACATTAGTCACATTTTTTATGTTAGAGTTTTCTTAATGCAACACAGACACAATTGACTTCAAACACCCACTGGTTTTAGCTCAACAGCTGCACACCGAATATTACTTTTTATTAGTGTTTTTTGTAATTATCGGGGGCACTTTTACGATCTTGCATGCGAAGGCAACATTTGAAGTTTTTAGAAAGTTTGCCGTAGCTCCGTTACATTAGTGTCACTGGCACAGTCCCAGAGTTGGATGCCATAGAGCCACACAGGTTTCAGGATCTGATGGTAAATCAGTATTTTGTTATGTAATGACAACTTTGAATTCCTACCAAGGAGCAAATAATGCTGTTCGTATTTCAGACCAAGCTCAGTTCTTTTTTAACATGCTTTTTCCATCAAAGTTTGGCGTCAAGCGACATGCCGAGGTATTTGGTGTTCGTCTCGTAGAGCACAAGTGTACCATTAACCTCTACAGGGAACCCGGTGTGTACAGACACGTTGAAACATAATTTGAATCAAGCGTTATATTAACGTCAAAGTGTCGCAAAAATCAGCCAGTTTTTCAACATTACATGGTTGATTCTACGTCAACATATGACGGTATTCTAATGTTTAAGTCATGACCAAACAAGACCGTTATATGTGGAAGTTATAATCGCGATCCAAAATACGTAAATTTTCAACATTGTTGCTGATTATTTCATGTGTTTTTTACGATTGGTTACCAAGCCAACGTCTTTTGAACGTCATGTTATTGTACAATTTTCACTGATATGTTAACGTTGTAACGTCGTTGCCTTATTGTTTAGTTAAGTGTTACCGTTATAAGCACGTTACGTTTAAACCACAGCTACTTGTTCTTTGCGTTGAAACGACGTTTTAGTGGATACAAAATTAATATTTCATTTAGGTCAAGTATTAACTACAGAAGAACAACACTTTTCTTCTACTACTCTAATAAGCGTTTTGTATTAAAGCTATTTTAATGTAAAATGTAAGTGTTTTATAAACGTAAAATCTACGTTTTACATTAACTACTAGTGTAAAAAGCTCTTAGTATCAACGACATATCTGCGTCATATAAACGTCCTAGACAATATGTTTAATTACGTAAAAGTACAGTAAAAAGAATTACTAAAAATTAACGCCTAATTCACGTTTAGAAAATGACGATGTAAACGTCTTTTTGATATATTTTAAACGTACATGTGCCTACTGGCAATAGTTCTACCAATTCATTGCTTTTTTGCTTTTTACCTATCAAATTTATTTTGATTTGAAATACACTCTTTGTTTTGCATCTAATTTTCTGATAGATAACTATCATCGGAACAGTATTCATTGTAAGTATACTTTGTAATGAACAAACAGGAAATCTCTAAAGCACAGGTCACACGATCATTTTGTTGCATCAAATTTGTTTGTCAAAAACGTTCCATGACGTCTTAGAACAATGTTTGGTTTATTCTATCAAACTGGGAGATCACAACATCAAACTTACTGTATGAAAATGTTTGAATCAGCTGTAATTAGTGACGTTATGATCTGCTTTTAAGGTGCTATATAGTTGTTAATGTGTATTTTTGTAAAAGAATGGTACAACAAGTAATCGTCTTTTCGTTAGTAGGTTTAGAAGCCTTGTATAATAAGAACCAACAAAAATGTAGGAAAGTATGGACCCGAAAGTGGTTACGATGACACGATCAGGAACGAGAGGTACACAAAGAAAAGAATCTGAAGATGATTATAGCTTCAACAGTAAATTGTAGATCTAGGCGGTCAAGTGATTATTTTTCAAACTGAAAGAAAAGATGGACACGCACGCTTTAGCGATCCTGGATAATTCTTAAAGCCTGGAAAATCACCATACCGCCCGCAGTTTACACATTATTTTTCATCCTACAAAACGATCCTGCAATAATTTTTCGTAATACGCAACAATAAAACTACAGAACGATGGAACTTTATTTCAGAATAAAATTAAATACATAATACAATAATTTCTTATTAGAAACTTAATTATTGTTTATAATATTGATATTAAAAATGTGGTTATTGATTGTACCACGGCCTGCGGAATTGTGTGACAAACGTCACTTTATACGGCCTGGGCATGGTGTAAAGAATACAAGGTGTAACGTTCCGCAGAATGTGAGCGGACCTCAAATTCAACCAATAGGACATGGTCCGACAAATGGCACGATTGGTAGTACTGAAGTGTATTGTTGAAGACACTGTCGATGTCAAATTCGAGGTTAGGTTTTGCGTCAGTTGGTGTCAGATTGACGCAATATGTAACCTGCTAACCCCGAATTTGACATCGACTGACAGTGCCAGCAACATATACGATCGCAACCATGGTTACACCATGATCGCGACCGTGATGGATTTCCTGAGCAGGACCATCGGGGATTGGTTGACATTTCCCCTCTATTTTCTGAACGACTGCCCATCCCGGGAGCGTTTCAGCTTGTATTCTTTACACCATACGGCCTGGGTATATGTGAACTTTTGCGATTCTCCGCAGAGCGCTGCATACCCATGAGCGGGAATTTCGAATTTGCAATGTTACCATGTTGACTACGATGCAAATATTTCATTAAACTAGCCGGCGTTAGTTAACATTTGACAATAATAACATAACCCTCCCGTGCCCGTCTTACGTTTGGTTTTCTATGGTGTTTTTTGAACAATTTCCTTGTTATTTTCTTAGTTACATTATATACGTTCACAGTTTAATTTGTTGATTAAGTTATTTGTTTTTAGTGTTCACGATTTGATTTGGAGTTGTTGAAACGGGAAGCGGTTCTGCATACTGTACGTATAAAAGATGTATTGCAATATGCAAATATACAAATTGGGGAAGATTATGAATGTCCCTCAAATCAAGTTTTATGAAGGAAATTAAGAAGATTATGGTAGTGACTACTGATCCTTCAAACAACGTAACTGCTAACAATTTCTATTTTCATTTAAATACAGATAAACAGGGAAAACTGCAAGAATTAAGTTATTTTATTTGTAGTTTGTATTTTGAGAAAGTTGTTTGTGAGTAACTTCTGGGCAAAGACTATTAAGCACACTGTAGTGCCTGCAATTTCTTTGGTACAATTTTAATTACTACATTTACAGATGGGTAGAGTTAAAACGCGAGTGTTTTACGCCCCGCAAAATGAAATCTTTTAAACACGATACTACTGACGACGTAAACTAATGAAAACATGTTATTAAGCAGTCGTTTTACAAACTTAAAACTGCTAACTAAAAGGCAATTTTACACATTGCCATAGATAAATTTAATTAATAATAATAATAAATAAAATAATAATAATGGTGAGGCATTAACACCCCATGAAGGAACTTGCCCTGCAAGGCGGAAGGTCAGAGCTTCCGTATTCTCGCCCTTACTCCCGGCTGTCGCGTGTCAAATTTATGACACGTGGTGAATTTAATTAATACATTGCTAAACGTAAGTTTTAATAACCAAATGTTTTTATACAAGGGAAATTACTAACGGGTGTTCATAAACAGTCGTCATCCCAGTTGCTTTGAAAAACAAAATGTTATGTCTTTGATTAATTCGTGCAACACAATGAAACGTCATTGAGTACTGTCATAGCGCATTTTTTCTCAATTTTAATAGACATACGTTTCTGAAGTCAAAACCTACTGGGATGACGACTGTTTATGAATACCCGTTATTATTTAAATCAAAACAGTTAATTATAAACGTGATTTTTTAAAAATTTTGGTTTGACAATAAGGTCACTAGATCAACACACTAAAGTTTAAGGTACCGCCATTAGTGATTTTTATATCTATCCTTGTCGCACGATTTATCCAACTGGGGATAAAAAAACACAATCTAACTATAATTTGACTTTATAGCAGTGCCATTACTCCAAAAAGAAAATCCCCAAAAACTAGTGTCTTCCTTATTCGACTTGGGAAATTTGTATTTGTTATCTTTACCTCACAATTTTCTCTCAAACGAGGAATGGAATGGCGGTACCTTACAGCAAGTGTATTAATCTAGTGACCTTATTTGACAGATTGTTGCAGCGCCCCCTACTGGAAAATCTCAAAATTTTCATGGCTAACACTTTCTCGCCTCTATGGAGATGGTAAAATATGATTTTCCTATAATGTAGGATGAAAAAAAATTTTGAGGATGGACGAGTGTTCATGAAACGTTTAAAAACCGATACACTGCGCAGAATCGCATCAAATAGTTGCACAGAAATTAAAAAGTCCTATATTAGAGATGTTTGACAAACACTGGCGACATCTCAAATAAGTCATCATTGATGTTTGAGAAACAAATTTGATGCAACGAAACAACCGTACAACTTACGCTTAATGCAACTTTTCTTCATTTAACCAACCTCGTTTCTCTTACTGTTTGTGAAATCCCAATGGTGGGCATGGAAATTGTATAACCCTGTAGGTACTCAAAATATACAAAAATAAACAAATTGGAATTGTTATATTTAATGGTAATAATAATTGGTCAAAACATATACATACATATACAAAATATATTAAACATATTAAAATTTTAATGCTCTCTACGAAGTGGCGTTATTAATTTTTTTTCTCGATGATCTTCGGACTGGCGTTTTACCTAAACATAATTATAAAAATAAAAATAGAGCATAAGATTACTTCCTAATTAGTACTTACTGACAATATCTTCGCTAAAGTCTATTAAATTTGAGGAATTTTGGTTTTCCTTGTCTTCATCTGAAGAGTCTGTATCCTTGAAGAGCACAACTTTGATTTTCGCCTAACTGATTTGGATCTCTCAGCTTTTAAAATACTTCTTGGAGCTTCCAATGGTGTTAAATACTAAAAATAAATGCTTAGAAAGCAATCTCGGCGATACCATTATTTACTTACAACAGATCTTTCTGCAGACTTTGCTATTTGGGTGACTTTGGTCATTACCAACCCCGGAGAACTTAGCTTACGTTGAGTTTCTGAAGTTAAGACAGAAACTCGCAAACTAGATCTTGTAAGACGACTGGGCGTTTTGACAGGGGTACATGCATTTAAAGTTGAAGGCACAGAAAGAAGGTGTGGATTGTCGTCCCCAGCAGCCTTTTTTTTCCGCGCAGCTAAAATTTTAAATTATGAGGTGTTCAATGCACTACGTATGACAGCAAACCTTGTATGAGGGCTTTAAGACCGGAACTGGAAGTTGCTGGTTTCTTAGAGGCCTGCTTTTTGGGTCGCCCTTTCTTCTTTGGCTGTGGTAGTGGCAGTATTTCTTCCCAGTTGTTTTGTTTAAGCCTCTCTAGGTTGTCAAATCTTTGGTCGAGATTGTTAATCTATTAATAGAGACATTATTAAGCATGTGTATAAACGAAGCCTAAAATTAAAAAACCTTAATCTATGTGTAGTGATATAAGTTTTCACTTATAAATTGAAAAAATCCCCGGATCTAGCAAAATTTTTCTAAACGTGCAACATTGAGATAACATAAAATGTCACAGATGCCAAATTGCACAAAAAAAAACCGTAACTGCAGAAAAAAATAAAAACCGCCACATTTTTAAAACAAGATGGTAGATGCAAGTGTATATAGGAGAATATCGCTACGTCCGCCATGTTTATTCCTCCGACATATGCGTCACTTGAGGTTTATAGCACAATACCGTCCACATGACATTGTTGGCAATCCAAAACATCGAAGTTAGCAGGTTAGGTTTTGCATCACTTTTAGACAAAAACAGTTTTTGTCAAAACTGACGCAAAAACCTAACCTGTTAACCTTGAATTTGACATAGACTTACAGTCTTGCCAATTTCAAGTAACATTTTAGACATGAGTCCATTTACTTGACATCTGCACTGTCAAACTGACATTATGTTGGCACCACTGCTATTTTTCACATTTTAACAATTAAATTACTGTACAGTCTAATAAAAAACACATTATTTTTGAGGTATAGTCAAGATATTTTTTTAAATTTTGACATTGACAGTGCAGATGTCAAGTAAATAGACTATAACTCAAATCTGTTATTGCACAGCCCAGCAAATGAATCTTTTTGTAATGGAACTCAAGAGATCGAGTGGAGAGTGGACCTGCACAGCCGCGAACGCCAGTTTACCTTTGCAGATGCTAGTTCAAAGAACGAAACCGAAGTAACTTTGGGGAACATTATGGTAAAACTGTTAAATGTTAATTTAAAAAATGAAGCAAACTTCTTCCTGACATTTACAAACCTTATCAGATTAAAAAATAAGTTGATAATTATTTATTATATAATTTTAGAAATAGTATGGAAAATAGTTTTGTTTTTTATTTAATGTTATAGAATGGTTAATATTTAAAAAAAATGTTTTATTTAATGTATGAATACCTGTTTTATATTTTTATTAAAATTCTTATCTATATTTCTATAATTTTAATGTCAAATACTCGTATAATATTCGTGTTAATTTTGGCGAATACGATTACGAATATGAAATTTGAAAATATAGCGAATACTCGCGAATACGAGTATTCGGAACATCCCTAGTCTATGACTAATTCGAGGTTAGTAGGTAAGGTTTTGTCGTTATTTGACACAGACTGACACAAAACTTAACCTGCAAATCACGAATTCTGACATAGCTTGAGAGTGCTACCAACACTACAGTAGTCACTTTATAATCATAGTGGTTTTTACAATAATTGTCAAGTTTGTAACGTTGTTACACAGACGAGCCACATGAAATTTATAAAAATTCTCTGTTTTATACATACAACTTTAGTACCAAAAAATTAATATACTTTGAGTTAACTATTATGTTTTTGCTGATTTTAATTGGTTTTTATTTTTATAACATTCTATGCAACAAATAAATTGTTATACCTACAGTGTGTCCCAGGATTGATGTTACAAGAGGTGTGATGACTAAAAATTTTTGAATATTATTTTAAGGTTCTCGGATTCGGTTCTGCTTGGTTTGAAAAGAATTTTAGGAATATTTTCAGTTTTTGAAAAACAAGTAGGCCTTGACAGGGAAGCGAAAACTACCGGGTGTCTTAAAATGAATTACATCTAGTATGATTTGAATTTCCCATAATGCAATCTAAAATTTTACTTGAAATTGGCAAGGCTGTAAGTCTATGTCAAATTCGAGGTAAGTAGGTTAGGTTTTGCGCCAGTCTGTGTCAAAAGTGACGCAAAACCTAACCTACTAACCTTGAATTTGACATAGACTTACAGTCTTGCCATTTCAAGTAAAATTTTAGATTGCAGTATGGGAAATTCAAAGCATACTAGATATAATTCATTTTAAGACACCCGGTATTTTATTTTTAGGTAAACTACCCTTTTTGTTCATGATATGGCAACATTTTATTAAGAAAAGTTGTTCAAAATAATAGATTATGACCCTATACAAAATTTTAGAAAGATCAGTCGTAGAAAAAACCGTTACTTTTTAGATTAAACAATATAATAGTAGTTTGTATACAAAGGTACTGAAGTTTAGCTTTTTATCACGAATGTGGATTTAGTTGCCGACCCGTAGGGCCAAGGCAAATAAACCATATGAGGGATAAAAACAAACTTCAGTGCCGAGGTGTACACTATGTTTTATTTGAAATCGTGAAATTACAACATTTTAACCAACATTTGTAGGTTATGTTCGGTCGATTGACGTTTATCTGTCGTCTCGCCACCTACAAAAAAGTCGTAAAACAATGGATTACTTTATTGCAGATTTCTCGTATTTTAATGATGATCTCGAGGTACTTTAATGCAGATTTCAACTTTTAATTTAAAAAATTAATAATTATCATTTGTTTATTAAAAATTTAAAACTTGCCATGTTCGGTTTTGAAACCGGCCATTCGGAATAATACTTTAGCATTTATTCCACAAAATAAATGCAGTATAATTATTGATGTTTTTAGTTTCATAATAAACTGCTCAATTACAGATCTAAAGAGTAGCTTCAGAACGTGACCACCGAAGTTCTGTAGATGGCGCCAAGTGGAATTATAGCGCACCCAGAATGTGTAGTTCAAAACGTGACCACCGAAGTTCTGTAGATGGCGCCAAGTGAACGAGCCGCCACCGTGCTAAAATGCTTGGAAATTTGTTTGCAAAGTGGAAAATCGCCACCTTTCGCCAAAACCAAATAGCGCATGAAGGTGCTCGGGACTTAAGCAACAACTTTGCCCCCTTTCACAATTTCGATATCTGTAGCCGTTCGAAAGTTACAGGCGATCCAGACAGACAGACAGACAGACAGACAGACGGGCGGACAAAGCGTTCGCATAAGTACGCTGAAGCTACTAATAAACCAATGAACAAGACCGAAAATTCAGAAGAATAAAAAAAAATCTTCCAAAAGCTTAGAAAAATAAGCACAAAACCAGAGAAAAACTCAAAGATAGAAAAAGTAAAACAAAAAGAAGAAGTAACTACAAATATGGCTAACATACTCAAAGCAATAGAAGAACTGGGAACATATTTAAGAAGAAAAATGAGAGATGGTTTTAAAAGCAATCAAGATAAAATAACGGAAGTTCAAGAAGAATTCAAAGGAAAAGAAGAAGAATGGAATAGACAAAGACAAGAAGTGAAAGTAAGAATTTCAGTTTTAGAAAAGATAGCGGAAGTGCAAGAAAAGCAAAAGACAAATAATAATTAAAAGCCTACAAACTAAAAAAGAGTGGGACACCAGAGAAAACGTAAAAAATATGATAAAAAAGAAATTCGACATTAATATAACCATTACAGAAGCATACAAAATAGAAAAAATCTAGTGTGATACACTCACACAACTTCCTTTTACAGTGATCTTATAATTAGTCAAAAATTTAATTTTTAATTTTTAAGCATTTGTCAAAAATTTTCAAAAATTACGAATTCTACAAAACGGTACAAAATAGAGCGTTAGTTGAAGAGACAAATTTTCTCTAAAATCTTAAGCAGAATTCAAAAATGTAATAATATACCGGGTGTTCCATTTAAATAGGAGTTAATAAAAAAAATAGAAAAAAAAACAAAAGAAACCCACTTTAGAAGTTTTCAACTGGAAAATCACCTATCTCACGTCAATGCACATTAAAAATGTAATAAAAATGTAAAGTTTGAAAAAGTTGTTAGAGCCGTTTTTGAAAAAATCGAAAAAAACTGAAAAATCACAAGAGTAAACACCTACTTCCGGTTATGCGATTTTCTTCAAAAGCTTGCTGTCTCATCTACATAGTACACAAAACTTATATATGAAGTTTCAACGCCATACCTCTTTTCGTTTTTGAGATATTCTGTTCACAGACAGACACACAGACACACAGACAGACACACAGACAGACACACAGACCAATGAAAAAAAATATGTTTTTGGGATCAGGGGACTCTAAAACGTGAAGATCTGTTGAAAACTCAATTTTCGAATTTTTGGGGTGAATGAAATACTTCCTTTATCGTAGAAGGAAGTAAAAACTGAGAGAAAACAGGCAATAGTAGCCAAAGTGTCAACGTGAGAACAAAAGAAGTTAATAATGATAAATAAAAAAATATATATTAAAAATGATCTGACCAGCAAAGAGATAAAAATACAAAGAAAAATAAAAAACTAAGCAAAAGAAGTGAACGCTAGAAGTAGAGTAAAAATAGGACACCAAAAAATAACTATTGATGGAAATGTGTATGAATGGGATATGACAGAGTCGAAACTGAAATTTAAGGAAAAATTTAAACCAGATGCAAAAAACTAGATTTACAAACACGGTTACCCTCACAGATATGATAACGGATAATAAAAACAAATTAAATAATAAAAGAATAAAAATTAAAAACAAAAGAGAACATTTAAACTACGAACATGGAATGTAAATACTCGACTAGCACCAGGAAAAACGAGAGAATTAGTAAATGAATTGAAAAGGTATGAAATTGATGTTGCAGCAGAAGAAATAAAAAAGAAAAATTATCTGATGTTATATGCAGGAGAAAAAACAAGGAAGCAATGGTTATTGGATTTATAGTTAATGGACGTATAAAAGATGAAATATTAAACTCATATTTACAAATAAAATCAAAACCAGCAAATTTAACAATTATGAATTGCTATGCACCAACAGAAGTAGCTGATGATAGAGAAAAGGAACAATTTTATAATCGGCTAGAATACGTGTATGAATAAATAAACAAGCTTGATATGTTTAGGAGATTTTAACGCCACATTTGGTAAAAAAAATATGTTATAGAGAAGTAGCAGGAAAAGACACCTTACAGGACAATACACATAACAATGGGGAGAGGTTGTGCAATTTTGCAGCAGCAGCAAACTTAGTAATTAGTAGTACGAAACAAAAACCATTTTATAAAATGACATAGATAATCCCAGTGTAGCGTACCAAGATAAATGGAACTAAACGCCTGTCGTGCAAGGGATGGTCATAAACTCAACTCAACACTAAGTGCAGTTCCAAATCTGTAAACGTCAGTGCTATCTAAAACGTGAGTGACGAATGGCCTATAAACGTCAGAGCGACATATGCGAACAAAGTGTTCGCACGGTGCAGTCTAGAAAGTGTGATTTGTGTCGTCAAAAACGTCAAAGTATAAATTAAAAAAACAGCAGGACGGATGTCACAAGCGTAGAGTCACCCCACGACAAAAGGAAGGGTTACGTAAATATCTTGGTGACCCAAATGTCCAGGCAGACAGCAATGACCAACCCTGGTCACAATACAGTCATAAATTCTGGAGTATGAAAGAAGCACATGCAATTGTATTATCGGAAGCCATCCCAAACTTGCCTGTCACAATAGAGCGAAGGGTCAGATCCAAAAGAATAGCCGGCGCTTCTTCCATTCAAACACTTGTTATATAAACTCAAGTAGCCTAGTTTTCAGGATTAGTTGTTGTCCCAGATCAGTCTTGATCACTTGCACGCATTTTGCTGAGTCAGAAAACGGGGCTACTTACAATTCTAATTTGTATTTGTGTAATATAACAGATGTGTACATGTATGTATTTGTTTGTGTTTTAATAAAAATAAAGGAAGATTATTGTTTTCCACAATACGTGTGTATTTTACTGAACTAAATTCTACAGTAAAAATACTACGCATTAACTAAATTGGCAAATAGTAACCAAATCAGTCTCAAACATCTGTAAATGACCGTAAGATCGTTCAGAGGAACTAGTTTGCACACTGATCATTTGATAGTTGTAACAAAGGTAAGAATCAGGAAAGAAAAACAAAAATGATGAAGCAGAAGAAATGGATGATACCGAAGCTATACGATGAAAGCACAAGACGACAATATCATGAAGAAATAAATAAAGCTCTACCCCAAACTGTACCAGGAAATGTTAGCAAAATGTGGATATATACTAAAGAAAATATAATAAAAGCAGCACAAGCAGAAATAGGGTATAGAAGACAAATTTCCTCAGGAATGGTAAGACCAAGATTGTGAAGAAGTAACGAGAGGCAAGAGAAATGCAAGAATAAAATGGCTACACACAGATGAAGAAGAAGATAAGAAGGCATACAAAAAGAAATGAAGCAACTAAGCTATGCAAAGACAAGAAGAATGGTTGAACAAGAAAATGAATGAAATAGAACAAAATTTTTTTTTTAATCAACAAATCAGGAAGAATAAGCACAAATATAGTATCAAACCAAGAGGTATAAAAGATGAAAATGAAAGAGCATTTTATGAAGAACACGAAACAAAAGAAGTATGGCAAAAATATTTTCGAAATTTACTGACTGACAATAACGAGGAAATGAAACAGGAACTCAAAGAAGTAGAAGATGAAGAGATAACAGAACCTACTAGAGAAGAAATAAAAGAAATTATAACAAAAATAAAAAATGGAAAATCACCAGGTTGCGATGGTATAAATGGAGAACATATAAAATACGGGGAAGAACATATACACATCAGAATACATCCAAGCATTAGAAATATCTAGAAGAATGAAATACATAAAAAAAAGAGACCTCAAAAAATGTGGTAACTATAGAAGAATAACCCTTTTAAATTCAACTTATAAGATTTTGTCCACACGACAAGATGCAATCCACATTATGAAAAAAATTATCAAAAAAAGTACGAATTCAATATAAGACTCTACATATTATTTGTAGATTTTAGGAATGCTTTTGACAGTATTAAAAGTGCTTTTCAAAGATATGCAGAAGCTGGGAATCCCAATTCCACTATTTCGTCTATATAAAAACATATTAAGAGGGCCGTTTCATTATACATATTTTGTGTACGTCCGCGGGCCGAATTACCGACTTTTGATAGCTTGCAGGCTGGAGTTGCCCATCCGTGATATACTGTTCAAAATGAAGTGTTAACACAATTTTATCTAAACAAAGATTGATTATACGTACTATTTCATGTTAACTTAATTATTTTGAACAGTGCATTGTGTACGTAGGTATATTAGTTCAGTAAGTACCGAATTCTGGATCTTTAGATCTAAATATATAGGAGGGTTTTTATTGTCAAGTTTCTACTGATTGTATTTCGGCAACATTAATTTTTTTTTCGGATTTTGTATAATAATGTGCTATTTTACTAAATTCAAAATCGTTTAATAAAGTGGCACTTCGTTGCATAGAAATGCCACTTTACTATATGGTAATGTCACCGTCAAATTCGAGGTTATGTCAAAACTGATGGAAAATCGAGTGGAAAATCTAACCTGATAAGTTGAAGGATCCATAATTAACTCAAAATGGGGGTGAATATCAAAGGCAGGATAGTAAAAAACACCAAACTTCTGTCACTACATGCTTCACGGTCAATGTATTAATTTCCCCATGTAGTTTGTCATGTGGCCTTGTCCACACCTGTACTACCTCTTCAAGGCAAATAGGCATTTCGTAGGAGTTATGCTTTCACTAATAATAATTATTAATTAACCATTTCCATTTATAAAAGCCTGATGATGACGATAATACCGAAACATGTCGCTTAATAACTAGCTGCTTAATTGTTATTAAATATTATATTGAGAGATAAAAAAAAACTGTTCCTCAGCAGGCTGTGGAATGAAAAGTTACGTCTTTACTTGTGTCAGCTGGAATCTCCTAAATAAAATCGTTGATCTTTTTGTATCTTTGTTTGCTATCTTCTCTGAAGATACTGGACCGATTAAGTTGTATGATGGCTTAAAAGTTTTCTAATTTTTAGACTTAGATCGTAGGCCAGTTTTTATTTTCAAAAAAGGTTCTAATTAAATAGTTTAATTAGCAGAGATTCACTATATATCATTACAGCAGTGCGTTATTTAATAAGGCACTGTAGCTCAGTGGTAGAATGCTCGCCTACCACGCGGGTGGCTCGGGTTCGATTCCTGGCCGATGCATCATTTTTTTAAAATTTATATTAATGAAACGCTTAAGTTTGTGAACCGAAGCGTAGCTCGGATGATTCACTAGTTAAATAATAATGAAACGTCATTTTTAGGATCAGAAATCTTTTATTTTAACAATCTGCCAGATTCGTATAGAAAATGACAACTAATTATTATCTGACACAAGTAAAGACGTGACTTTTCATTCCACAGCCTGCTGAGAAACAGTTTTTTTTTTTGGATCTCTCGATACATGTGGAAGGTTTGGTGTTTTTACTATCCCGCCTGTGACTGGTAACCTCGAATTTGACATAGACTTACAGTGCCACAACATATCATTTATATGTTTGAATTTCCACAACCGCCTTTTTTAATGGACTTGTGGTATAATGCTTTTATATAAATGTTTGTTTATAAATACTAATACAAAATGCGAAAAAACAGTATACATACTTTGTAAGAAAAGTAGTTTTATTAAACTGTGTAATATTCTATTAACATACTCGTATTACTTGCCTGCGGATAATTTATTTATTATTAAAAAAATATAGTGCATCTGAATTAAGTCAGATAATTAGTTGAACATTCAAATATTTGCGTAATATTTAATTAACTACGAAGCAATAAAACTCAGTAGTCTTCTCCACGTACATTTATTAAAAAGGCGACATGTTTAAAACCAGACTGCTTTCATCTTCAGGCCAAAATGATCATTGGTAATAAAACCACGTGTTACATTTGTAGGTTAAAAATAAAATTGAGGTTAGGTTGAAACGTTGAAGGCGAGGTAGCATCAAACACCACATTGGAGAAGAAAAAATTAATTAATTAACCAGCAACTTACGTTACACAGATCGTTATACTGGTTAATACAAAAATTAAAATTAAACAAGTAAAATAACTACTAACTCCGAAGGAGTTGGCACTAGAACATTCTTCTCCACTTTATTTTTAACCTACAAATGTAACACGTGGTTTTATTACCAATGATCATTTTGACCTGAAGATGAAACCAGTCTGGTTTTGAAACATGTCGCCTTTTTAATAAATTTATGTGAAGATTACCGAGTTTTATTGCTTCGTATCAAGACACCTCCACTATTAGCAAAAAAACCAAAATCCGAGGTTAGCAGGTTAGGTTTTCTGTCAGTCTATGTCAAAACTGATGGAAAACCTAACCTGCTAACCTCGAATTTGGCAGACTTACAGTGCCATCAACATATTATTCATACGTTTAAATAATGCCAAAATTGGCAAGGAGGATAGTAACTACCCAGTAGCAAGTAAGCATAGCTTACATTATAAAACCAATGAAACGGGCAGAGAGTAATTAATTTTGCAGCTATAAGAGATCTGAGAGTAATATCTACATTCAAAAAGAACAAGGACATCTATAAAGGCACCTGGGAACACCCAAATGGAAGGACAGTAAATCAAATTGACCACATACTCGTAGAGGCAAAACACCAACACCTAGTCATGGATATTAAAAGCCGCAGGGGAGCTGAAATCTCATCCAATCACTATTTAGTGAGAGCAGTAATAAAAGGAGAAGTAAGACACAAACCTAAAGGGAGCAGAAAACAGAAGAGAAAACTACACTTGAGTCAACTAAGTAACAAGGAAGTAAGAGATGAGTACATAAATCACCTGGACCAGGAGCTGAGAAGGATAGATGAAGATACATCGATAGAATGGGAAGATCTTAAAAACATTATAAAGCAAGTAGCAGAGGAAAGAATCCCCAAAGAAATAAAACAAAAGAATAATTGGTTTGACGAAGAGTGCAGAGAAGCATGGAAAAGTGTGAAGAAAGCTAAATGGAAATGATGAACTATAAATCCGAACAAACAAAGAAAAGCTAAAAGAAAAGAGAAGAAAACTTAAAAGTCTTTGCAGGAGGAAGAAGAGGAGAATGCAAGAAAAAACAATTGAAATTATAGAAGAACACTACAGTAAAAAGAACATGAAATTATTTTACAAACAAGTAAGCTTTACAAAAAAAGAACACCTACATGAACCATCCATGTGTAGAGATAAACTCGGCAATTTGATAGTTGGTACCGAAAAAAGTGCGCAAAGGTGGCTGGAATTCTATGAAGAGCTACTTGCTGAGCACGGGGGAGGAAGCAGAAGAAGAAAATGCACGGAGCCAATCGCGAATATCCAACAAAATCTTACCAACACTGGAAGAGATAAAAATAACCATACACAAAATGAGGAACAACAAAAGCCCAGGTATAGACGAGATCCAACCAGAATTAATAAAATACGGCGGTGAAACCCTAGAAAAGAAAATTTATGAGCTCATATTGCAAATCTGGACCACCTGTAAAATGCCAAAAGAATGGAGTGAAGCCATAATAATTCCGATTTATAAAAAGGGCAATAAGTTGGACTGTGAAATTATAGGCCTATTTCCTTGATAAGTGTCGTGTATAAAATTTTAGCATCATTAATAAACGACAAGCTAAAGGATCTTGTGGAGGATCAGATAGGTGAATACCAAGCGGGGTTCCGGAAGCAGAGATCAGTAACAGACCATATAGACCAAGAGCCCATAACACCTGAATTACTAGTCATAGCGGCAAGGTCGGTAGGTAGTAAACCTTTTTAGATTGCCCAAGTAAGTTGTAAAAACGCAAGTATGGCAGCCGAACTGCGGTTAGAAATATTAACGGCGGCTTTGGAAAATTGTTAATAATTTTAAATAAATTTTTTTAAAGCGGCAAGGCTAATTTTTGTTTTAATCGATAGACAAGGTCCCTAAACCCAGACGAAAATTTTGTGCCATACTGATAGGAAGGGTATAAGGGGCCGCCATACTAGGTCAAACTGGTAATTTTTTCGTTGAAAAAATAATAATAGCGGCAAGCTTCAATTTTTGTTTACTACTTCATTTAAACGCCAATTATCCAAAAATATAATTGCCATACCGCTCGGATGGTTATGTGGGTAGCCATACTGGTACAAACATGTATGGTTTTTTGGCCAAAATTTGTGATAAGCGGCATGGCTAATATTGAAGGTGTAACTTATTTACGGTGTATATAACCATAAAATAACATTGCCATACTAATAGTGTAGTTGTGGGGAGGGGGTATTATAAGGGTTGAAAATTGTAGGCTTTGTAAAGTTATTTTAGTGATAGAGGCGCATAACAATCTTCTTGAGACAGCTGCTAACAAAATTACAAAAGCACATCTTGCCTAATTGACGTTTGAAATGGATAACTATCTAAAATTATGTTGCAAAAAACATAGTGAAGATATTCGATTATTTACACTCGATGCAGTAAATAAGTGTAGTGTTTCTTTATCGGTTTGTAAAACCAACTATAAATCTTCTTCTTCTTCTTCTTCGTCTTTTTTTTAGGTCTAAGATCTGTTTCTTCTG
Organism: Agriotes lineatus; assembly: GCA_940337035.1. NCBI lineage: Eukaryota > Metazoa > Arthropoda > Insecta > Coleoptera > Elateridae > Agriotes > Agriotes lineatus. The sequence goes on from OW679196.1 coordinate 128,126,697, forward strand.
GTATCTTCTTCTTTACTGTTGGCCGTTATCCTGGGTTGTTGATTGTCAACTATCAGCCAACGTTTTGGTGGCCTGCTTGTTGGTCTTTCAGTTTCCAGTCTTCTATTTTGTGCAATTTTTACTATTCTATCTTCAATCATTATATTTATGTGTTTATTCCACATTCTACGTTTTCATTTCGGATCGTGTCGAGTAGTGTTTTTTTCACATATTCTTCGTAGAGTTTCATTTCGCTAGTTCATAATGCTCTCTTTGTCTTTGTTGTGTCGGGTCGGGTCTCTGCTGTATATGTAAGAATCGGTCTAATACATGTTTTATAAATACGTGCTTTACTTTGTATTGTCATATCCTTATTCCTACATATGACATCTAAGCACTTCTTCTGTTAAGTCTTTGTTTGCTTTTATTTTTGTTGTATTGTTAGTGTTTAGCTTATGAATGCTTTGTATTAACCTTTCATATAACTTATATCAAGAAGTATTAAATCATTGCACTGCAGTGTTAGCGGTTAGGTTAGCTTAACTAACTGCATTAATATTTGAATATTACATTTGGGTAAATAAAACACAGGTTTGAGTTTCAAATATCAAAAACAATACCATATTTATTTATTAATATATTTGTAACCTAGCAATCTATAACAAGGTCACATGTAGGCATACTACAGTCCTTGTAAAGGCTGATGTAGATCTTTTTTATTATATCTGAATCAGAATCGCCGTTTAAAGCACGCCTGAGCGTGCGAAAACAGGCAATGAAAGCTCGCCGAGCATTAAAGGTTGTCAAGGAAACGACTGAATGCAACAAACGGACGTGGACTCGACAAAAACGTAAACAATTCTGGTAACTAAAGTAGCAATATTATTATGCCCTCTCGATTTATTACGACAAAACTTATTTCAAAGTTTTTTGTGCGTAATTTATTTCCAGTATTGCAGGTATACTAAAAAATAGCGTAAAGTATTCGTGGATAACTGGTATTTAAAACACTTGCTCTATTTCGAGCACTCCGGCTACGCCGTGGTGCTCAAAAACTCGGGCGTGTTTTAAAGACCTTGTTATCCACTCATACTTTAATATACTATTTTATTATACCTGCATCAGAATCGCCGTTTAAAGCACGCCGAGCTTTAAAGGTTGCCAAGGAAGCAAGGTATATAGGTAACATTATAACTTCATCGCTATCTTTATTTTGCTGACACGACTGAATGCAACAACGGACGTGGACGCGACAAAAACGTAAACAATTCTCGTAACTATAGTAGCAATATTATTATGCCCTCTCGATTTATCACGAAAAAAAATATTTCTAAGGTTTTAGTGCGTAATTTATTTCCAGTATTGGAGGTATAATAAAAAATAGCGTAAAGTATTTTCGAGTATGGCAAGCCTTTATATACTATTTATTGGTATGGCAACTATACTAATTTACTAAATATGTTGTTAATTATATAAAAAGCCTATGCCATACTTGCCGCTATCACAAATTTTGGCCAAAAAACCATACATGTTTGTACCAGTATGGCTACCCACATAACCATCCGAGCGGTATGGCAATTATATTTTTGGATAATTGGCGTTTAAATGAAGTAGTAAACAAAAATTGAAGCTTGCCGCTATTATTATTTTTTCAACGAAAAAATTACCAGTTTGACCTAGTATGGCGGCCCCTTATACCCTTCGTATCAGTATGGCACAAAATTTTCGTCTGGGTTTAGGGACCTTGTCTATCGATTAAAACAAAAATTAGCCTTGCCGCTTTAAAAAAATATATTTAAATTTATTAACAATTTTCCAAAGCCGCCGTTAATATTTCTAACCGCAGTTCGGCTGCCATACTTGCGTTTTTACAACTTACTTGGGCAATATAAAAAAGTTTACTACCTACCGACCTTGCCGCTATGACTAGTAATTCAGGTGTTATGGGCTCTTGGTCTAATATCTTCACCCTTGAAACTATACAAGAAAAAATGAAAGGAAAGGAAAGCAAGTCCACATATTGTATGTCGACTTTAAACAAGCGTACGACAATATATGCAGAAAGGAACTATTAATCGCACTTAGTGAAATGGAATTACCAGAATGGATTATACAACTGATAACAATGACATTAGAAGGGACAGAGAGTAGGGTGAGGATTGAAGGAGAAAGGTCAAACAAATTCAGGATACAGAAAGGACTAAGACAAGGGGACCCCTTGTCACCCTTACTCTGTCAATCTATCTGGCCCTGGAAACAACAATCAGACGAAGTGGAGTGAAGGTCAATAAGAGTATTATAAATAGCCCTCACCAGATACTAGCCTACGCTGATGATCTCACAATTATGGCACGGACACAAGAGGAGTTAAAACTGGTATTCCAACGCCTGGAAAAGGAAGCAAGAAAATTCGGATTATGATAAATGAGAGTAAAACAAAGTACATGATCCTCAACTCCAACGATCCAGAGCTAATGGGCTTGCTATATTGGACAACCAACAAAATTTAAAATACAACTTTGAAAAAGTGCAGAACTTTACATATCTTGGTGTAAATATAAGCAGCAACAAAGACAGAAATCAGGAAATACAACGAAGAATTGCGGCAGGGTCAAGGTGTGCGGCAATGCTGAATTCAGTGCTAAACAACAAGACATTATCAAGGGAGGTTTAAAGCTCGGATCTATAAAACGGTGATTCGACCAGTAGTGACGTACGGGAGTGAAGTATGGGTGATGACAGAGGAAAGTGCGTGGTAAAATAGCAAGGTGGGAGAGGAAAATGCTAAGAAGGATATTTGGAGGAGTGAAAACACAGGGAGAGTGGAGGAGAAGAACCAATGATGCGGTCTACGAACTGTACCGAGAACCCGAAATTGAGATTATAATCAAACAAGGAAGTTACGCTGGCTGGGCCACCTATCGAGAATGGAGGAGACAAGAATGCCAAAGAGAGTCCTAAAGAGGAACCAGAGGGCAGAAACAGAAAGGGCAGACCACCAAAAACGTGGATGCAGGACGTAATGGAAGACCTAGCACGCATGGACATAGCCGATGATTGGGAGGATACGAGCGGAAATAGGAAGGAATGGAGGAAGATTGTAGCCACGGGCCTTCGAGGCCTTTTGAGCTGATAGATGATGATGATTAAATATCCACAGCTTTTTTAATGAATATATTGTATAAATATTACCTGAATCATCATAGTATCCCAAAATCATGAAGATCTAAGCATGTAACTCGTCTTGAGTATCTTCAGATTCGCAGCATTGGATCAGGCCCTTAAATTGCTTGAACTTTTTCTGTATGAGCAGGTCGGTTTGGCCGATTGCAACATTGATCATGTCACAACCTCTTCTTGGGAGTTATGCTCGTCCTATAAGAAACAGCTTAGTTTTAGAATGATGTAAGAAAGCCGCAATTAGAAATCAAGAGAAAGTTTTAGACCAACAGCTCGTATAATTTGTATTACTAGTCATAGCGACAAGCTCGGTAGGTAGCAAACCTTTTTATAAGTTTCAAAAATGCAAGTATGGCAGCCGAACTGCTATTACAAATATTAACGGCGGCTTTTGAAAATTGTTAATGACATTAAACATATTTTTTCAAAGTGGCAAGGCTAATTTTTGTTGTAATCGATGCACAAGGTCCCCTAAACCCCAGACAGAAATTATGTGCAGGGGGCAGTCATACTAGGCCAAACTGGTATTTTTCGGTCCAAATAAAAACAAAAAATAAGGGCAAGCTTCAATTTTTGATGACTCATTCATTCATTCATAATCGATGACCTCTTGTACCCGAAGGTGTCGAGGTATATTTCCTTTAGCGGTTAGTTTCCCTCTATGAATTTACGCCACTCCTTTCTGTTTCTGGGTCAATTGCTTCGCCGCGGTCCATGTTTTTCCTCTTTTCTCTAAGATCTCGCTCACACTGTTGTTCCACACTTTCCTTTGGTCGTCCCCTTCGGTTCCTCCCAATTTTCCTTGCCTCCCATATATTCTTTACCTGCCTGTTCTCCTTCATTCTTGTCATATGCCCCCACCATTTCAGTTTCTTCTCTTCTATTTCGGTATTCAATGATTTTACTTTTAGTTCATGCCTGATATCGTCATTTCTTCTTTTGTCCATTCTTCTCACTTCTAGTACTTTTCTCAAATATCTCATTTCGCCAGCCTGTAATCGTTTCCTTTGGCTTTCGTTCAGGACCAGTTTTCAGCCCCGTACGTTAGGATCGGTAGATACACTGTTTGATACACAGCCATTTTTGTTTTTATTGTTATCTCCTTTCTATTCAGAAAGTTTTTATATAGTGCATAATATACTCTGGTTGCTGTATTTATTCTGGCGCCAATCTCATCTTCTTGTGTTCCTTCATCATTTAGCATTATTCCTAAATACTTGTAACCCATCTACTTGTTCTATTCTACTTCCATCTATGTCTATATTTATATTTATCTTATTGTTTGTTACTGCCATCACTTTTGTTTTCTCCGTGTTTATTACGAGATTATATTTCTTTAGCTCTGTAGTCCAAATTTTTATGTTATTTTCTAGTTCTCTTTCTGTTTTGCTATTAGTACTATGTCGTCTGCAAAAACGCATGCTTCGACCTTCACTGTTTGCATATTTCTGTACCTACATTGTACTTTTTGTTTTTTCCCAGCATTTCTTAATCACTTCATCCATAACACTTATAAATAGTAGTGGGGCTTAATACCCCTCCCTGTCTCACTCCGTCATTGTTCTAAATGTTCCTGTAGTTCTATTTCCCGTTCGTACTTGATCAGCGTATTTTCATATAGGCTTCGTATTACCACTATTAGCTCCTCTTCTACATTCTTATTCTTTAGACTTTGCCAAATTCCTGTCCTGCTCACCATATCGAATGCTTTTTTCATGTCTAAGAATGCTAGAAGTATTTGCTCATTTTTGGCTAGCGCTTTTTCTGTTACTTGTTGCAGTGTGAAATTATGATCTTGTACGCTATGCGCTGGTCTAAATCCACTTGGGGCGTCTGCTAGTTTTGGTTCCAACCTCCGTCTTAATTGATTTTCCAATATTATTTCATAAACTTTCAATCCTGCACATAGTAGTGATATTCCCCTGTAGTTTTCACAGTTCTTCGAGTCGGCCTTTTTTATATATCGGTAGGATTGTTGCTATATTCCATTCTTTCGGTATCCTTTTAGTTTCCCAGGCCATTTTTAATATTTCTAATAGTTCTTTCCTCCGTTTGATCCAAGGTACTTTAGCAGTTCCGCATCTAGTTGGTCACATCCGGCTGCTTTTCCTATTTTTAGCTTACATAGTGCTTCTTCCAATTCTTCCAGTTCTATATTATTCTTTTCCTTCTCTTTTTCATTTGTATTTTTATAGTTACTTCCACTTTCGTATTCTGATGTACTTTCGCTATTTAATAGCTCTGTAAAATATTCTTGCCATCTTTCCATTATTTTCCCTTCATTTGTTATAATATTTCCATGCTGGTCCTTTATTTGTTTGAGTGATATTCCATTCTGTTTTCTCATACTTCTTAAGGTTCTATAAAATAGTTTTTTGTTTTCTTCACTGTTTTCTTGCATTTTCCTACCAAATTCCTCACAAGATTTAGTTTTTGCCTCTTTAATCATTACTTTAACTTTATTTCTTTGCATTTTGTAGCTTCATGTATTTGTTGTTTTCTACTTTGTAAGTACTTTTTCCATAGTTTTTTCTTTTCCTTCTTTCTTAATATTTTCACTCCACCAGCTTGTTTGTTTCTTATTTTTTCTGCTTCTACTGTATCCGCATTTTTGATTACTAATTCATTTAAACACCAATTATCCAAAAATATATTTGCCATATCGTCATACCGCTCCAACGGTTATGTAGCCGAAATTTGTGATAGCGACAAGTAGGCATAAGATTTTGTATATAGTTAACAACAAATTTTGTAAATTAATATAGTTCCCATACCAATAAATAGTATACAGGGTGTAGCAGAATAACTGTTCCTAATTCTCAGAATTGAGAGAGGGCATGTTATTCAACACTTTTTAATAATAAACTAGTGTTCGGAAATACTTCCGTATTGAATTAAAACTGCATGAAGGATATGAGGATTAGAAATTTCTCCAATGTGGATACATAATCCATTCACAAAACTCATGAACTGTCAATGTCAATTTTTTTAAATATTTTCTGAGTGTACCTGAAAATTAGTAATATTTAAAGTTAGGTTATGTTAGATGTGTCACATGTAACATAACCTAACTTTAAATATACATTTCAAAATGCATTTACATGTGTAGAATTATTTAAGTTTCATGTTTTTTACTTCGCTTAACTTTTGACACATGTAACATAACCTAACTTTAAATATTACTAATTTCCAGGTACACTGAGCAAATATTAAAAAAAATGACATTGACAGTTCACGAGTTTTGTGAATGGATTATGTATCCACATTGGAGAAATTTCTAATCCTCATATCCTTCATGCAGTTTTAATTCAATATGGAAGTATTACCGAACGCCAGTTTATTATTACTTATTACAAAGTGTTGAGTAACATGCCCTCTCTCAATTCTGAGAATTAGGAACAGTTATTCTGGGACACCCTGTATAACGCCTTGCCCATACTGAAAAAATACCTAAATCATCCCTTACAATGATATATTTCATGATATAAATTATAACGCAATGGATAATTCTTGTTTCTACTCACTGTTAACATAACGTTAAACAACAAAAAACATGGTGCCATACTGAAACTCCAGATATAAGCTTTTGCCGTTCTATAATAATACAGTAGTGTGAGTATAAAGTAAGGAATAAAATTCAATAAATGTTGGTACTATTGTTTACTATTCACATAATTATTTTAATTATTTAAACCTAACTTTATACTCTTAGGGGCCGGTTGCAGAAAGCAATGTTAAGTCTGGTGTTAGCTAACGCGACATCAAAGTGAACAAAAACGAATCAAATCTCAAATGTTTATGGTAACTAATACATTAGTAAACAAAATTTGATGCGATTTTGTTCACTTTGACGCGACGTTAGCTAACACCAGACTAACAGCCAGTCTTATAAAAGGCCACTAATCTGACGTTAACTTTAATTCGCTGTTACAATAAACAAAAGCGCATCAACATTTGTTACTAATGGATAATATGTCATAAGCACAAACGTTTTGATGAGCGTTTGTTTATTTTAACAGCGAATTAAAGTTAACGTCAGATTAGTGGCCTTCATAAGACTGGCCGTTAACATTGCTTTCTGCAACCGGCCCATAGTGATAGATAGAATATTAGACAGAAGTGTTTGTTTGTTTTATTGACTTAATTTTAGTTTAAAAATTTAGCTGGCCATGATTACGTTCTGTCTTTGTCCTGCTACTCATTTTGTTTATGTCTTCCTTGTCGCACTCATTAATTTCATATTTCTGTATACAGATTGTTCGAAATCCGTTTTGAACATAGGAAATTAACGAGTGCGATCCGAAATCCGTTTTGAACATAGAAAATTAATGGGTGCGATATTTCAAACAATCTGACAATCTGTAATACAGATTGTCCGAAATAATGAGTGCGACATTCGGACAATCTGTATACAGATTGTTCGAAATCCGTTTTGAACATAGGAAATTAACGAGTGCGATTCGAAATCCGTTTTGAACATAGAAAATTAATGGGTGCGATATTTCAAACAATCTGACATTCTGTAATAGATTGTCCGAAATAATGAGTGCGACATTCGGACAATCTGTATACAGATTGTTCGAAATCCGTTTTGAACATAGGAAATTAACGAGTGCGATCCGAAATCCGTTTTGAACATAGGAAATTAATGGGTGCGATATTCAAACAATCTGTAATACAGATTGTCCGAAATAATGAGTGCGACATTCGGACAATCTGTATACAGATTGTCCGAAATAATGAGTGCGACATTCGGACAATCTGTATACAGATTGTTCGAAATCCGTTTTGAACATAGGAAATTAACGAGTGCGATCCGAAATCCGTTTTGAACATAGAAAATTAATGGGTGCGACATTCAAACAATCTGTAATACAGATTGTCCGAAATAATGAGTGCGACATTCGGACAATCTGTATACAGATTGTCCAAAATCCGTTTTGAACATAGAAAAGTAATGAGTGCGATATTTGAAACAATCTGACAATCTGTAATACAGATTGTCCGAAATAATGAGTGCGACATTTGGACAATCTGTATACAGATTGTTCGAAATCTGTATACAGATTGTTCAAAATCTATTTTGAACATAGGAAATTAACGAGTGCGATCCGAAATCCGTTTTGAACATAGGAAATTAATGGGTGCTGTATACAGATTGTCCAAAATCCGTTTTGAACATAGGAAATTAATGGGTGCGATATTCAAACAATCTGACAATCTGTAATACAGATTGTCGAAATAATGTGTGTACGACATTCGGACAATCTGTATACACATTGTTCGAAATCCGTTTTGAACATAGGAAATTAATGGGTGCGATATTCAAACAATCTGTAATACAGATTGTCCGAAATAATGAGTGCGACATTCGGACAATCTGTATACAGATTGTCCAAAATCCGTTTGAACATAGGAATTAATGGGTGCGATATTCAAACAATCTGTAATACAGATTGTCCGAATAATGAGTGCGACATTTGGACAATCTGTATACAGATTGTTCGAAATCTGTTTTGAACATAGGAAATTAACGAGTGCGATCTGAAATCCGGTTTGAACATAGGAAATGAATGGGTGCGATATTCAAACAATCTGACAATCTGTAATACAGATTGTCCGAAATAATGTGTGTACGACATTCGGACAATCTGTATACACATTGTTCGAAATCCGTTTTGAACATAGGAAATTAATGGGTGCGATATTCAAACAATCTGTAATACAGATTGTCCGAAATAATGAGTGCGACATTCGGACAATCCGTATACAGATTGTCCAAAATCCGTTTTGAACATAGGAAATTAATGAGTGCAACATTCAAACAATCTGTAATGCAGATTGTCCAAAATCCGTTTGAACATAGGAAATTAATGAGTGCAACGTGCAGACAATCTGTATACAGATTGTCCGAAATCCGTTTTGAACATAGGAAATTAATTAGTGCGATATTCAAACAATCTGTAATGCAGATTGTCCAAAATCCGTTTTGAACATAGGAAATTAATGAGTGCAACATTCAAACAACCTGTAATGCAGATTGTCCAAATCCGTTTTGAACATAGGAAATTAATGAGTGCAACGTGCAGACAATCTGTATACAGATTGTCCAAAATCCGTTTGAACATAGGAAATTAATGAGTACAACATGCGGACAATCTGTATACAGATTGTCCGAAATCCGTTTTGACATAGGAAATTAATGAGTGCGACAAGGACGACATAAACAAAACAAGTAGCAGGACAAAGATAGAATGTAAATTTTTAAATTAAAATTAAGTCAATGAAAGAAACAAACACTTCTGTCAAATATTTTATCTGTCATTGAAAGTATAAAGTTAGGTTTAAATAATTAAAATAATTATGTGAATAGTAAACAATAGTATATTAAAACCTCACTTTATACTCTTAATGACAGATCAAGTATTTGACAAAAGTGTTTGTTTCATTACCTTAATTTAAGTTATTTTTTTTAAGACAATGGTTTTGCTGGATTAATTATTTGTACCTCTAACTCACGGAATGTGGAGGGCTGACTGCACTTCAGCGTTTTATATTTTTTTATCCGATAAAGAGAATTATGTATTTTTCCTAATTAATTAACGTTGTCACCGTTTTAAATGAATCCCAATGAAGCTAAAAAGTACCAAACCCTGTAGATTACTTGCTGAAAGGTCTAAGCTTGTACATTCAGAAACTTAAA
>OW679196.1:128136658-128246195 GCA_940337035.1 Agriotes lineatus
CGATATTCTCCGTAATTGATAATTGTCAGTGTAAGTAAGCAGGTCTGTTGTAATTATGCAGCCATACCAATGGTAACTGTAAATTTAAAGATGAATGCATAATTGGGCGTAAATTACTAGTTTCAAGGTGTGAGATTGTCTGCTTTAAGATTACAGGTTGGTTCAGAACGAACATTGTTGTTTTGCATGTTTACAAAAATCAATTGTTACATTTTTAATTAACTTCTTACGTTTTCAATGTGTTGCTATGTTTACTAAAATTCTGGGACATTATGTTTCAAATATTACAGTTACCTCATTGAATAATATACAGCGTATTTGTAGATCGATTTACATAACATAACTTCGTTATTCATATAGATATCGGATTAATTATTCCATTCATCGCCTACCGTTTTTAGAAATCAGTATGTCTTGTTCTTTAAATCAGCACATTGCAAATTTTCACATAATATGTGGAAACAGCTTTAAAACTAGTAGGTATATAATTGTATATAATTGTACCTAAAACAGCATTTTGAATAAAAAATTATACAGTAGCATCAAACAGCTGACAACTCTTTCAACTAGTACACTACACTACTGTCAAACTTATGCAAGTTCTGACCCCTTATTTTTTAATGGAACCATATGAGTTGCAGAGTAATTAAAAACTGCAATAAATTGGCTTTACAATGATGTAGATGTATGCCTTTCTGTTCAACAATGTACTTTTAAACAGCAAATTGTTAGTGCATACAAAATTAAGCATATACATATAAGCATATCTGTGTTGTTAGTAGGCTTAGGCTAAACAATAACGAAACAATTGATTGTGGGTTTCCATAACGAGATGAATCTATTTTTAATGTTGATTATGAATATTTAACAATGTACAGTGTGTGCCATTAATTCAACAAACGTTGCATATTATTGCTGTTCAAAAAAAGTAGGCGATGGTGGAATTATTATTTTTCGACTTGTATGTATATTCACATTGAAAACGAAAACAGTTTTCCACGATGTTTCTTGAATGAAGTTTTAATATGTAGATCGATTTACAAGCATATTGCATATCGGTGTATATAGTACTACTTATCCAAAGAGAGTGCAATAAATTCGAGGAATGTATAAGGAAGATGAACATCACCGACTGGAAAACAAAAGCTGCAGACAAAAAGAAATGGCGAGAAATCGTCAACCAAGCCTTGGGCCTTCTAGTTATCATCTTTTCTATCTTATTATTTAAGAAAAACTCGAAAGAAATGGCCGGATTGGGCGAAATAGGATGTAATAGCTTCGTAAGATCGGAAAACGGATATGTCTGTAAGTAAAGATTACCGATGGTGACACTTAAGGTGCGAACATAGGAAAATAGCATGGGAAATCGTATATATGCAGCTTCCTGCTTGCCGCTTGAATTTGTTGCTTGTTTAAGATAGAAATAGCTTAAAAGCTGTAATAAATATTTTGCATTTTATTCACAAAAAACAGACCAGCCATGATCAAATATGTTTATACCAAAATAAATGTTTTTTCAAGTTTGTGAACAAATTTGAAACTACAGCAAGTGCAGCAACGGGTGATTCAAAAGGTAGTTTTAATATTGCAGTTTAAACAAATATTAAGCCGAGACATTAACATCACAGGCAAACGGAATAGAAGAACCAACGATGAGGTGGAAAAAAGAGTTTTGGAGTTGATAAATGCTGACCAAACAACCAGCATAAGATGTATTGCTCGAGAGTGCAACGTTTCGATACGGTCAGTGCATAAGGTTTTGAAGAAGTATGGTTACCACAAATTTTAGGTTATTATCCGAAAGTACTCTTAGTTCAAAAGCGTAAAAGCAACGGTTTACCTTAAAATGCCCATCAAAGGTTTTTGATTGTCATGAAAACGTGCAAATATCAAGTAGCCATGATTACAAAAATAATAGGTAGTGAATGTGATCTAGTAAACAACAATAATAAATCAATTAATGATGTTGCTGACATAATTTTTTCTCTTTTGTGCTTACGAAAATGCTGTGACATAACAAACATTTCAGCATGGAGAATTCGTTATGTTGCTCCATTTTCGTAAACATAAAAGAACAAATTTCTGTTACTAATGTCGATTTATCGTTGTTGTTTACTAGATTACAATCACTACCCATTGTTGGCTACTTGATAATTGCACGTCTTAATGACAATCAAAAACCATTGATGGGTATTTTAAGGTAAACGGTTGCTTTTACGTTTATTAACAAAGAGTACTTTATTTTTACACTTTTAATTCGCTTTCGGATTTAAGTAAATGTTATCGGTAACAAAGTTAAAACTAAAGAGTTTAAAGATATAGGTAAAGTGCCTCTTGCAGTGAAGTCTAGTTTATAAAAAAAAAAAATCTAGTGCATTACATAATAGTAAGCATGTATGCCAAAATTGAAATCGATATCTTTACATTTGTGAAAATTAGCATAAAAAGAAACAAAATGAACTTTAAGGCTCTATAACTTTTTACTGGAGGGACTTTGTACTAAGGTATATTAGGTTTAATCGATTTGTTATGATCTAAGGAATCTATGACTAATCGGTGTCCCATTATTTTTGGGACACCCTGTATATTGCGCGGGGTATGAATAGTCCTCGACGCCAAAAGGTAAGAGGCTAGAGATAGTAAATGAATGAATGTCGTGGTAACTTACCGATGGAAGTATTTAAAATTCACTGTTTACAATGAACAACTTGTCAAAATATTTTTTAAACTGTTGAATTGGATCGAGGGGTTAACCACTAATGAAAAAATGTGACAAGATTGCGAAATTTAATGGATTTCTAGGGATTTCCATTGATTGCGGAGAATTTCAAAAGATTGCGGGGGATTTTCAAAGATTGCGGGGGATTGCTATAGATTGCGGGGATTTCGAAAGCATGCGAGTGATTTCTAACGATTTCGGGAGACTGCTGGATGATTTCCGCAACCGATTTAAAGATTAAATAACCTAAAATAGTGTCGGAAATAGGGGACATCAATAAGTAGCTCTAAAACCATGCAGACTTAAAAAAAGAATTAATCAGTGTGGAGATTAGTAAGATAATCTGGCAAAATGCGGTAGTAAGAAAATTAATTAGTTAACTATTTATTCATTGTTGATACAACATTTTAGTACAAAATATCGGGAAACAGGTCTCTGTACGTATATTAATATACTACTAGATATAAACTATAAAAAATATGTAAAGAGGTTTACACGGAACTTCCCTCGCGCGAATTAAATCAATTTGCAAATTTAAAAAAATGTAGTCCGCTGGGATTTGAATTCCGCTCACCTAGGCGGAGTTTCTTGTTTGCCGCTAGATTAGCTGAGCCACGGGCGCATTCAAATTCGATGAGTTTCTGCTGACTTATAAAGATACTATATTATTCTGTCCCATTTCTGATATTCAACCTGTATCTGTTAGGTCTCATTTTCGCCAATGATAAAGACTGAGCTATGTGCAAATTATTACTTGTATCTTACTTACTCTTACTTGTATATTATTACTTGCAAGCAAAAGAAGTGGAAGTTGTGACACTAAATATTTTGAAAAAACAAAGGCAACTGGGGGTAAAAGTATCTTAACGTTCCTAATAATACTGTAACAATAAAAGGAACCACTCGGTGATTCAAACTAAATCAATTTGAAAATAAAACAAATTGAAAAGCGGGCCGACGAATCGTCATGGAAGGGACGTTGCATGGAATTGTTTTACTCTAACGTCCCACGCAAGTGACTTTAAACAATCTTAAAAATCAAAGGAAAATAATGCTAAAAATATCGTAACGAGCCCAATAATACTGATACAATAAAATGAAACACTTGGTTATGCGAATTACATCAATTACCAATTTAAAAAAATTACCGGCGGTGGGATTCGATCTACATCATCTGCGTATGCGATTGTAACAGCATCGATATGTTACAGTGAGCCATGCAGCCCCACTGGTACGAGTGCGTCGCGCGGCTGTATTTAACAGAACGGTTTTATTGTTGACACGTTTTTACTCTTTTGCCACATTATCCTGTATCTGTTGGGTCTTATTTTTGTCAAGTGTAAAGCCTAACCTATATGCAAATTATTACTTTCATTTATTTCTCAGTTAACGCAAAAATACACAAAATTTATTTTTTTAAGGTGCTCACCCTGTATATATTTGTCTGAATTTTCTCGGTTTCATGCCAGGCAGACATGTAATATGCATGCAAAATATCGTCATCCTCCAACAAATAGTTTTTGAATTATACCGCCAACAGGCAGACAAACGGAATTGAGAAAACCTGTTTCTCGTCATCCAAGGACCTTGAAACGGGAAGATTTGAAGAAATCTCGGAAGGTGATTTTTTCGCGATTACATTACTTACTTCGTCTTTTAGATGAGGGAAGTAAAACAAACTGTTTCTTAGTATGTAATAGTTACTATACTAACCGATTAGGATGTAGGTACCTTGGCACATACTTAAAGAAACAGTAATGATAATTGAAAATGGCTCCGTTTTTGTAGTAAATTCATTAAAAATTAAAAATATTCACCATGACACACACCTCACACAATGGTTGCCGCTCCAACTTTGTAATCCGAATCCGAAGCAAGTTGAGCATACATACACACAAAATGAAGTATACTCTTTTTTCAATACTTAATAATTTGTCAAGGAATGAGTCTAAAATATCTCTTGTTATAACTAGAACTAGAGCAGTAGTTTTGGATATATAATTTTTTAAAACAGGTCTGTTACATAAGTAGATAACATTTTAACTATTGCTCCAAAATTTATTTCATCTGCGCCTAAAGAAGTGTAAATATTATCATATATCATAATTTAAAAAATTGTGAAGACCAATCAAAGTTTTTGAAAATTTAATGGATCCAGTTGAAGGACAAAAATGCGACGCAGTTGGCAAAAATATGTTTATTATTACAATTTTGAAAGTGGGAACCATCCGGTAGGAGAGGTTATACTTTCCCACCGCCTGTAATACCTTTACGATGTTTTTAGACCAGAGCAGGCGGTGGTATTTCGTGGATTTCGGAGCGATTTCGTGGATTCGTGAGGGATTGCGAAGCGATTGCGTGGATTGCGAAGCGATTGCGTGGATTGCGGACAGATTGCAAAGCGATTGCGTGGATTGCGGAGGATTTCCGTTGTGATTTCGGGGATTGCGGAGGAATTTGTGAGAAGATTGCGGGAAGTGGTTAACCCCTCGAATTGGATGTGTCTCACATACCATATTATATATTATTATATATTCAAGGGTAATACCACAAGTAGTGGATATATTTTGACAAATATTTTGCCGTTGCCATGTAAATTATTGCGTTTAAATTTCATGATACAAAATCACATTAAAAATGACACGAGCCGAAGGCAAGTGACATTTAAATGTGATTTTGTTGAGTGAAATTTGCAATAATTTCTATGGAAATGGCAAAATATTTTTAAAAAATATATCCACTTCGAGTGATATTTGGGACGACTATTTAACAATACTAATACATAACGGTTAACTTTATTGAAAAATAATCCAACAATTAATATAATTATTCATTCTCAATTAAATTCAGCGGAATACTTCCAAAACACAACATTTTAAAATTTTTAATGCAAGCCAAACTTTGTTCACACAGTTTGTTGGTGTTTAGTTTTACGTAACCTGGCGATATCACTAAGGACAGAACATCGTTGCTAAGCGATATTTCGCAACAAGGCTGTTTAGTTTTTGAGTAGGTACATTGTTTTGTGAATATTTTGCATGGTGCCCAATATTCACTGATATGCTGCTGTTATTGGTTGAAGAAAGCAAATGTCTGCAATATGATTGGCTTATATGTTATAGTGTTGAATAGTCATTTGAATATACCCCATTCACTCCATTTGTGATTCTATGCAGGTTTTAAATATGAATATTTTTACCAGTGTATTAAATCTCCAATTACAAAATACTAATGTCAATTGGTTGACATTTTATAACTTGTCAAAAGTACCGCAGTTATTTAAAAAAAAAACATTCCTGCCATCTTGCTGAACTGGGTGAATCAGTTGTGTTATTTTCAACAACATTAATGTGCTTCGTGAATGAAGAGTAATGGCTTTCAGATTTTGCTTTGTTTTTTGTTATCAACTGTGCTTTACATCGTTAAAAATGCACATGATACGCCTACTCAGAATCACAAATAGAGTGAATAGGGGTGTACAATTGAATTTCATAAAGCAATTCCGCAAACTTTTAATTACTTATTGAAGTTCTATGTTTGGGATTTTACCTCAAGTTTGTGATTTATCAGCTCGGTTGAACTCAGTTTAATTATCTCCCTTATTGCAAGATTTTGCGAATAATATTCTCTTTACCCATTTAGTTAATTATGATTTTAATTAATTTTTAAGCGGTTCTCGTTATTAATTTCGGTACCGAATCTGAACCAAGAATTTGGCATCTACCGTACCATGAAAATATTCTTGCATTTGTGGGTTTCTGCATCCAAAATTTACCTTTAGTGAGAACAGCGCTACTTTTTCTTTGTGCGCTTTTTACCTGCTTTAGTAATATCGTGATCTCAGTATAGGTTTTTTTTTGTTTTTTTAATAGCCTTGTTGCACCCAGTATTGAGCATAAGCGTCCCTTCTTCTCCTCCATCTCTCTCTGTTCTGTGCTTCGTCTATCCACCTTAGTTCTGCCACCTCTTTAAGATCATCATACCATCGCATAACCGGTCTCCCTCTTCCTTCTCTTACTTCCCACGGTCTTCATCTGATGATTTTATTGTTCCACCGGTTGTTCTGGATTCTGGCAATATGCCCAGCGTAGTCCCATTTCAGACTGGTGACTCTTTCAATTCATTTTTGCAACCATATAGGGTACTAATTAATATTTCAGTAATCCGAATTGCTCATAACATCGTCAACCTGTATTGGTTATTCTTCCTCCAAATTCCTAACATTTGATTATTATATAATTTCTACTTTGCTTTCATCTGAGACCCACCCCCAAATTTAATTATTGGTTTTAGACGGCTCTTTTTACGTCGATTGAGCTGTACTGAGTTCTTGGTTAGCTTGTCGAATTGATATTATTGTATATGCACTATCGAACATTAAAGGAAAAATTATATCGCCCTTAGTTATTCATTAGGCTTTTATTTATGCGCTTCGGATTAGTAGCTATTGGCAGGGCTCGAAGTCGGTACATATTTTATGTAAAAGTACATATTTTTGAGCTTGGTACATAAAACTACATAAATTTCAAAAACAGTACATAAAGTTCATATTTCCCGCGTTCGACCATTTTAGATATTCTACGGAGCAGATAAAACTAGAACATGACACAATTTATATAATGCGGCAAAAAGATCTTATGCTTTTGTTGGCCAGGTTATAAAAGTATACATTGTTAATGATATGTCCACCTTCTCAAAATAGTGATACATACTCTGGTTATAACGGTTGGTTTTCATTTGGTTCGTTATTATTGGCAATCCTGTGGTATAAACAAGCGCTGAATAGCGAAAATGGTTTTAACCTAAAAACGTCGTATCGTGAACGGCAGCGCAAAAATAATCAATGAATCGGCAAATGTTGTAGTGAGTTATTTTAAGTGTTGTGTATTTTATTCAAACGATGGGAAAGTGTCATTTTAATAGCAGATGGCTAACGGAGAAGGACGCTTCAGGTGGCATTATATCAGTATGGGCTGCAAAATTAGACGAAGAAAATATTTTATGCAAAGCGTGTGACTTAAAGATATCGGTAAACCGAGGATTTCAATCAATTCTTCAACATTCACGGGGTAAAAAGCATAAAAAATTGTTTCATACAAAATTCTTTCACAACCAACTACATTTAGAGATTAGATCTAGCCAAAATATAAATAAGAATAAAAATGACATTGTGACTGAATTTGGAAATGGAAAAACTCCAGTATCAATTCAATTATATTCTCCCCGACAAGGTGCAATAAGGGCTGAACTGATTTGGACTATGAGAGCAGTAATTTACAACTATTCGTTTAATTCATGCGATGGAATTGGTGAAACATTTAGAGCAATGTTTCCTACAGGATCTGCTTCGTGTGCTGAATTTACATTGTCTTCCACCAAAATGCGGTATTTGGTAACCGAGGCTCTAGGCCCATTTTTTCAAGAAAAACTGTTAGATGATATTCAGGGTAAGTAAACATTTATTTATTGGTAAATTTCAATTTATAATAATTTTAGTGTAGACTTCAATTTTGTAAAGTCGACTAGTATTTTAACTACACTGTTTAGTTTAAATTTCTTAACATTGTTTAACTATAGAAAACCTATAGGATTTGATTTGATTTCCATTGTAGCATGATGGAAATAAATTTAATAATCTTGCAAAAATAAGTATCTTGCCCCAATAAAAGTTATTTATTTCATTTTAGGAGTTTATTTCACCCTTTGCTATGATGAAACTACCAATGAAGCTGGAGAAAAGGAATTTCAGACACAGGTTCGTTACTGGTCAAAACATGAAGATTGTATCGTGTCCAAACATCTCAACATATCCTACATGCGACATGCAACAGCCGAAGATTTGTTTCGTGAAATTAATGCTGCTTTAAGTTCTTTGAATCTGCCCAAACAGAAACTTCTAATGTTAGGGTCTGATGGGCCTAATGTTAATAAAAAAGTGGCAAGGTTAGTCAATGAAGACGTTCTATTACTTAGACAAATTGGTTTAGTTGATATTGGTGTTTGTAACATTCATGTCATTCATAACGCCTTTTTAAAAGGTTTGGACTTTTTAGGAAGTAATATAGCCGATTTACTAATTGCAGTAAAATATTTTTTTAAAGACAAACCGTCACGATGGGACGATTATCAAACAATTCAGGCGGAACTAGGTTTACCAAATCACCGTTTTATAAAACATATAAACACTCGTTGGCTGACACTGGCCGTTGCAGCCGTTAGACTAGTAGAGCAATGGCCGGGTGTAATAAAATATTTCTTAAATTTTATTCCTAAAAAGTGTGCAGCTATAGAAAAGACATCTACGTATAAATCAATTTATAATATATTGAAAATGCCATATATAAAAGCTGAATTAATGTTTGTGATATCGAGTGCAGGTTTATTTACAAAATTTACCGGAACATTCCAAAAAAACGAACCCCTAATTCATGTATTATACAGTGAAATGATATTGCTGCTATCTACTCTTATACTTAGGTTTAGTAAAGCAGGTGCGAACGAGATCTTGCAAAAAAATGACACAAATACAGATTTATATACACTATTTTCACAGTCGAACAACTTATTAGATTTAAAAGAAATAAATGTTGGGGTTGATGTCAAAAATGAACTAAAAAACCACTCTGAAAAAGAGCAACTTATTTTTTTACATAAAGCACAGAAACACTATTTAGCTTGCTGTGAACACATTCTGCAAAAAACTCCAATAAATAGCAAATCTCTGTTAAAGAATTTTAGATGTCTTCAGCCGAAATTAATCCCACATAGGAATAGCCTTTCTGATATTATTAAAATTGCAAAAGCTCTACCAGTAAATTGTGCAATTGATCTTATAGCCGATGAGTGGAAATTATTAAGTATTGATACAAATATATCTAAAATTGATATCGATGTTAGGATAGATCATTTTTGGAAGAAAATATTTAGTATCAATAGAGATACAAACGAAGCTAAATACCCAAACCTTACTATAGTTGTCAAAGCGGCCTTGTCTTTTTCGCATGGTAATGCCGATGTGGAGAGAGGTTTTTCTCGCTCAGGTCGAGTTTTAACTAAAGACAGAGCATCAATGTCAGAAAAAATGCTAAATGCATTAATTTTTGTAAATTATGGTCTTAAATTTTACAATGACAAACCTGAAATGGTGCCTATCGATACAAAATTGATAACTTTAGCTCAATCTGCACACCATAAATATAAAACTGTCTGTGAACAGAAGGCAAAGGAAAAGGAAGCAAATAGGCTTAGACAAATTAACGAGGATAATGAAATTAGAAAGAATAAGGAAAGTGTAGAAAAAGTAAAAAAAGAAAAAAGGGAGATAGCCGAAATCGAAAAACAAATTGCCAAAGATGAACAAGACAGAATACTTCAGTCTAAGACATATCATCAAATTTTCGATGAAGCTAATAAAAAATTAAAAATTGCAGTTTCAAAGAAAGATTTGATACAAGTAAATATAGCACAATCTATGTTAGAAAGTGCAAATAAAATTAGAATGGAAGAAAAGGAAAAATTAGAGAGAGTTGAGAAAAGTAAAAAAAAATTAGATAAACGAAAAGCAACCTTGTTAGACAATTTTATTGCTAAAGTAGCAAAAAGTACGTAAGACTTCGAATTGAGGATTTCGACAAAGTATTATATTTTGTAGTTTTTATGTTAATATTTTATAAACTGATAGTTTTATTTATTCCATGTTCCTATTTTATGATATTGTTGTAGTTGCTTATAGATCGGTTAAATATTTTATAAAAAATATTGTTTTGTTAATATATAGGTATTGCCAACATTAAAATTTACTTTGTATTTTTATCTATCATCTTATATAAGATGTTTTTTCAACAACAAAAAATTTTATATGTTAGTTGAACGAAGTTGAAGTAGAAAAAGTATATTTATTTATAGGTAGGTTAAATATTTTATGAAGAATATTTGTTGTTTTGTTAATCTACAGGCATTGCCAAAATTAAAGTTTATGTTACTGTATTTATCACCTTTTATATAGGATATTTCTATGTATAATAAAATTTTTTTAATACGTTGATTTTTATTTTATACTGGAGTTTGGAGACATTATTGATAAGTGGTACATATTTGGTACATAATTCTGAAATTTTTGGTAATTATTTACATAAATTTCAATGCAGATACCACTTCGAGCCCTGTATTGGTGACCATATTTTTTGTCTCTAATTTCACCCACGACCAGCTCCGGCTGAGAAGTCGGCTGCTTTTGATAATTTTTCTTGGTTAGCTGTAGAATGATATAACACTATATGAATTGCTGGCAGTACCCTAAAGCTGGATACCGTATGCCTAGATAATTATTAATGTACGTTTTGTCCATGTGGCGATTTATCTTGAAGATTTCTCGGCTGGTAAAGAATAATATTATAGGTTCTTAAACACTTTTACATAAAATATCCGTCAATACTTTAATAAGATGTCATTTCCTCTGTCTCTAAAGATAGTGTAAAGCGAAAGTTTTGTTGAATTGCAATTTCTTGGAAGTCGTAAGTACACCAACGCAAATAGAATCAGAAAATGCAAGCAAAATGGTTTAAATTGAACTATTACTAAGCGAAAAAAAATACTTGCAGAGATGAATAAAATAGAGTGATCACTAGTTTTTTTTTTACGAGTAAATCCAAAAACCAAGCAAATAGATCTGTTGGAACTCCGCCAGTCACGTGTTGTCTTCAATTTCCATTTACTTAAAATTATTTTTAAGTTAACGTTTTACCTACTTCAAATGGTTTTTTTAGTATTGCGATTAGTTTCAGTTACTTTAGTCATGAAATTATATTTGTATACTGATTCTATAATAGTAATAAAAACAAAGGCAAAACGAAGGCTGTGTAAATAGTATATGAAATATGAAGAATGGCAAGGACGTAGGCAATATTGCCTGAGGTTTTTATAGCATATTTTGCACGAGATTGGAATAACTTATATACTTATTTTTACTATACTATATTATAACGTTGGATTATCAAAAATGACGTTTATTCTTTGAGAAGTCACTTGTGTCAATTTGATTGACATTTGTAAACGGTAAGTGATTACCCACCGCTCAGTTTTCGTAAATGCAACTTACTGTCATGGACACTCTTGCAGTAAATGAACTAAAAAGCTCAATCGTGCAAAAAGTAATTAATTTAGCTACATAATAGAACTTCACAAACTTGTAGGAAATAGGAGCGTGGTTAGTGGTGCCTAGGTAAGTAATACACCTACAACGTTTTATAAATAATTTCATAATCAAAATATTTAACAGCGTGCCACTACGGTATGCGTTCCTTTGTTTTATGAGAGTAACTTAAAAAAAAATTGCTAGGTTTCTAAGAAACACGAAACCTGTAGAATATATCATGTATGCGGAATTCCGACGAAAGCTTCTCGGAGAGATAAATGTGGGACGTTCTGTAAATTTGGACGGCTTCCAATGTGTCAATAATCGTTCTATTTAGAAGTTTCTTTTATACACTCCGTCTACTGCGGACGCAATGCTTAGTTCCTCGTAATAACCGGAAAAAGGTCAGGACATGACATTTGAGCCCCGGTAGTACATGTCGTTCGTTGTCTTATGGATTTTTGCTCTTCAGCTTCTGAAAGTCGTCGATCGAGTACGCAGGCCGCTGTAAAAATACGCGAAAATAGAAACTGCGTACGCTTTGTTCATACTAGAAGGTCGTTAGGAATTAATGCTGAAAACAATGGTTATTAATACTAAAAATCCACTGTTTGTACTTCGAAAAATACATAACCTGCTCCTATCTTTAGCATGTGCCAGTTGCGTCAAGTTCCTACCATAAATCAATCGCCTTGACATGACATTCGCGATTTGTTGAAGCCCCGTTGGTCCTGAAATACAAGTCGAACGTTATTTTGAAAACCCTTTTCTTTCTGTGGGCTACTTACGCTCGTTCAGATTTCAAAAGTCAAGTAATAAATTGGCCTCAGAGTGATTCTACATTTAAATAAATTTAAATGCGAGAGCCTGTATATGCTGGTACAATAACTTACTAACTTAACAAGTTAGAAGTCATATCTCTTCACAATTAGTCTGTTGATTCCATCGGAGGTACTGATTGTAAATTGTGCTGCATTCAGGGGCGTTTTTAGATTAAATTGTTTTGTGGGCGTGGAAATTTCTATAAATCGAGTCCACGTATTAACATTTTAATAGAATCTTTGGGCTTGGTTTGTACGCTTGACAATTGAAGAAAGACCCGAATCTGAAATAAAAAATATTAACAGTTAACTTACAGGATAAAAACAAATCTGACCAGATATCAACTAACAGTTAGTTGTCATTAAAGCGTCATTGAACGTATGATTGTTAACTCATCTTTAAACACGAAGTGATGTTAAGAGCAAGAAAATCGGGACTAAGTGAACGTTGGCAAGTATGCAGAACATGAAATTCCCCCTTAAATATAAAATCCCCTACTTTAATCTTCATTTTGTACTTATCTATTTCTGAGTGGGTTGTATTTTATACATGCGTATTATTGTATGTACAATTTTTATATTAATTTGCAGGATTTTGAAGCAATGGTAAATTTTTGAGATGAATGTAAACAATTATGCACCGAGATGGCATTAAAAAAATTCGTCCTTAAATATCTTTGAACGAATTATCAAGAGAAACTTTGCAAGTATATCTTGTCAGTTACTGTAACGGGTGCACCTATTCTCTGCAATCAGTGGCGGTTCGCTATAAGGAGCCAAGGAACCATGGCCCTACCATAACAAACTAGTCATTCAAGTTTTTTTGTTTCAAAAGAAAAATTTGTTGTACTTATATTTCATAATTATTTCCATTTTTTAAGGTTTAACCAAGGCACGAGTAATTTTTATTTCATGAATATAAGCTGTGCGATAATCGCTTGCTTGATTTCACTGACTCATTGTGTCAGATCGAAGTGGCCCAGCTTTTCGACAGCCTATAGACTGCAGCATGCTGTGAGGGGTGAAGGCGGTAGGTGCAAAGTTGCGATATTTGGCGTGAAATCGGGACCCTTTCACGTTTGGCTCAAGCAGTCTAACCGCAGCTGTGATAATGCACGTTGCCAGTTACCGATGTTGCTGCCATCACGTAGTGTGATTTCATCGAGTGCAGATGGACAAATCTTGGAATTTTATTCGTATGGCGCGTGTTATTTTAACCACATTTATTTGCATTAATTAATAGTTCTCATTATATAATACAGGGCCAGGCATAAAGTATGTCCCTATTTGCTTTTCTAATCACTTCTATTGTACAGGGTGTCTTCAAAGGTTGGAACATAGCTTAACTATACACTCCTGGGATAAAAATGAGATGATTTAACCTAACTTACCTATATCCAAAATCGTCTGGTTAAGTCGGTATAAGTAGTTAAAGTTTTTTGAAAAACAAAATAATTTTGGCATAAAAAGAGCAGGTTGTGATCGATTTTTATAATTTTTGGTATGGCATGTTCTGTGATCAGAAGTCACGTTTTGTGGTGGTTTTGGTTTTCATCAGTAAGTTCTAAGTGTATTAAACAAAAATCTCGCAATACCGATTTGGTGATAACTTTTTCGAGACTACGCTAAAATCTTTAATTTTTTTTCAAAAAGATATTTTCTTTATAACTATTTTTGTATATTTGTAATTTTTGATAACTCTTAAGGTTTATCCACAAAAACATAAAATCTGATCTAACGACTAATGCGTTTTTGATACGAGTAATCTAGTTAGCCGGAATACCTATTTTTAAACGTCAAATCAGTATTATTCGTTAGTTACGTGTCAACATCACAAAAGTTTAGTGTGAAGTTGTTTTAATATCTTGACTGTTTTATTTGAGTTTCTTGTTTCTTGTAATTCTTGTTTAAGTAATAATGGCTGGCTGTAACGTATTCTTATGGTGAACAAACTAATATGTTGTTGGTTCTCGAATTTTGTGAGTGAAATTGTCGGAGAAGCGTGAAATAATACCAAGGGAGCAAATCGTCAGGTGCGAATCATAAAACATTTGCAAGAATTGAGATATGTCAATAATCTCCAAAGACTGCTCAAGATAACATTAAATTGTATTCAGAAGATCTTGTTACTTGGAAAATTGACAAAAACAGTTGAAAATGTATGGCCGATAATGGCGGTTACATTAGGATATTGTGTTTCACACCTAGACTAAACGACTCTCCCATCTTTCTTTTTTATAATGACATAATTTTTATGATGTTCGGTAATACACGATAAAAGTAATTAGATAAACAAATAGGGAAATACAGGACAGGGTAATATTGTATTAATATTACTTGGTTTACTCTCCTCATCCACCATGATGCCACGAATAATATTAACAATCTTTGAAATAAAATATTTCGTCGTATTTGAATTTGCTCGAAGAAAAAGTGAAATAAAGCAGTTACGTAAGCCTTAAATTCATAAGTATTATATGTATTATTTACTCATTTTATGTGAAGGTAAACTTAATTCTCAACCATCGAAGAGATGCATTTTTGGAACGAATTATATATGTAAACGAGAAATGTAAGAGAGATATTCGATTGAGTTTATCATATTTTATTAGCTTGTAAAGTTTGGTATTTTTTTCGCTGATGCTAACTTTTGCCAGCCCATATGCGAATACATATTTCGATCTCGGGATGTCGGAATCTGTCTTTGTTTGTAAGCAGTTGGAAAATGCATTTTATATTAGTTTGGCGCTACCATCGAAATTCTCCACGAGCCGCCACTGCCTCTAATACAATTTATTCTTTGTTACTCTGACGCAGTTAACATTAGAAATTAAATCGATGACAATATTTTCCAGTTGAAAACATTTTTTATATTTTGTTATTTAAACAAGAAATTGCTTAAGTAATTTTTAATACTATAGTGTCGTTTGAATTTGAACTTCAGCATTCGAGTGCAAAGTTAAAGATGCGTCAAAACTAGTTTGAGATTTGCACGATCGAGTTATAAACAATTTTTCTAGTTTGTTTCGGTCCACACAACTAAAAATTGTGCATATTATTTACTCGACGCATTTTGATAATGATGTTGAACAGGTGTGTCTATCTCAGCCTTTCTTGTAGTAATAAATAAGTTGTTGCAATGAATGCAAATGAATGATCTGGGAAAAATACCTATGATAATTTAAAGCATATATTAAGGTACATAATATAAATAACATATTAATTACAGTTTGTGCGGAGCGAAAATATTTAATAGTATATTATATCATGAGGGACTAAAGTGCACCATTTAATCCCGCGAGTGGAGTTTGTTGCCTCGAGGGCGAAGCCCGAGGGCAATAACCACTCAAGGGATTTAGGCACTTTAGTCCCGAGGTATATACGCTATTTTTTGCACTTTTGGGAACATTATCATCAAACATTTCCAAAATTTGGAATCTGTCAATTTGGAAACTGACAATTGTAATTTATTACAAACTGAATTGCAGCAGGTCCTGGATAGCCTGAATCAGTTGGCAGTACTGAAGTGTATTGTCACTATTGTCAGTATATGTCAAATTCGAGATTTGCAGGTTAAGTTTTACGTCAGTGTGTGTCAGATGACAAACAAAACCTAACCTACTAACCTCGTGTGTACATAAATTTACCATAGTTACGGTATCATTTTTACTTTAGTCCCTAGGGATTAAATGAGTTACTTTAGTCCCTAGGGATTAAATGATCTACTTTAGTCCCTGTTTACGAGGACTAAAGTATCAACTTTAGTCCCGGAAGTGCAAAAAATGTTAAATGTCTTGGATGGATGGGAATTGTAACTTTACCTCAGATAATGTGTTAACTTGAATGGATAAAGTTCGAGTTAATGTATTGTTTTGTTCTAATATGAATTTATTGTATAAATTTGTACGTATGCCAATGTTATTTAGTAGCTTTTAAGTAAACAAATTAGGCCGAAAATAGAACTTTTCGAATATAACTAAAAACTGTCGCAGTGTGTTTAGTTTAGTGCTCTCTTTTATCATCTGGTCTTAAGATGATACGTTTTCCAGTAAATTAACTTTTAAAGAAACATTGTTGAAAATATTCGTCACTAAAACGATTGTTACGAGCACTTCATGTGTCATGCAGTATCTTCTAGCAGCCATAAACGACTTCAATAATCACCAAAGAAGCAACGGTTTTGTTTTATTTCCAGCTAATATTAAAGACACTTAGTGTTCTCAATGCGTGCATAGATAAAACTGACGGCAGTAAAATGAAAATGAAGGCGTTACAATCTCACAGCTCACTTGGAATGGATAACGCATTGAACCCAAATGTTTGTACTTTTCTAGGGAGAAAAATATCTGTTATGTCTGGAAGAACGTGCAATTATGTAGTAATTTTATATGCTTTGCAGTTGCATTCGTCTGCAACATATTGCACATAGCTTTGATGTTTTGGAAAGCTATATGGCTTAAATATGGCAAACAGTTGTGGTGTTGTACGGGGTAATTCACAAAAGTTTTCGAAGTTTAATCGTAAGTGTGAAACTGACTTAAGCATTCCCGATATATCTTTTTCTGTATCCAAGTATTGCTGTACCTAAAAGTACTGTGAATACACATCCCTCACACAGCTATTAAAAAATGTTAAAAAGCTTGATATCGCCTCGTATAATATTACCTGATGCGAAAGTTGGAGATGTAAAATAGTACAAGCGATACAAATAAACTACGTGATTAATGCTATTTATATTTTCAATTAGAAATATATCTTAATTGCACTGCTGTTTGACATTTATTTAAATCATCTTAATCAATGCATTTAAAATGTCATTACAAGTATTTACAAATAATTACACTGTTGATTTACGACACTTATACTGAGTCACTGGGTATGATAAGTAATTTTAATAAGATGTGCTAAAAATACTAATAATAATTTTTGTTTTAGGTAAGTCGAACAGATCAACCTACATTTAAGTGGACATATCTATACACGCAGATTATCTACTAGTATTGTCGTAAGTTATACAATTATTTTGTAAAATACATAGGGTGTTTCGAAAAGAATGAAACACCGTCTAGGACCGCTGTAGCAAAAGATACACTCTTAAAATTTTTGTTTTTAGATTTGTTCACAGTTCAAATTTGACCTGATTTGGTTTTATTCTATTTGTTCAATCGCCATGTAACTTAAATTAGGTCTATGTATAGCTACCTTACTTCCACTTGACATTAAGGGTTTTTTTTATTCCCACATTTTTAATAGACAGAGCATACCCTCCATGCTGTTACGGTTAATATATTATCGATGTTTATTGAAAAAATATTTAGGAAACCGTTAGGGTGTCTACGTCATGCCGAAATATATCCATGATATCAATTGAAAAGTATACATTGCAGTGAGAGGAAATTAAATTTTTGAAAAACTCGCAAATTATGACATAATAGTTATATCAAGTTTGCAAACTAGCTGTTCCCACGCTTGTCGTTTAAAAGGAAATTAAACATCTCATATATGGCACTTGTTTTCTAGGAAAGAATCAGACGATCTAGGCTTTTGTAATTTTCACCATAATTATTATTATTACACATCTAAAACCAGCCGGCGAAAACCGTTAGATATAAAAAATCAGGTTAATGTCAGACGTAACGGCGATGCCGTCAAATATTTTGCATTAATCGCTATTTATCCAGCGGCGAAAGAAAGTGATTTGCGAAATATTAGCCCGAGATTATATGGAGGAAAGGCGGCTCGATGATTTCATATTACATGGGACCTACGACGTAGCAATTATTGTAATTATAGTCGTAAAATGTCTTTTGCTAATCTTTAGGTTAAATGTCAGCTTTATAAGTCTTTACGTTTTGGCATACTGCTTTTAGCAGCTAAAAAAGCTAGTATTAAGCATTTGGAGGAGACACATTTGTATCTTGTTATAGCTTCTTTAAATGGGAGTTTTTTTTAAACATTTTTAAATTTCATTCTGATTTTCGACTATTAAAATAATAGATTTCGTGCAATAGCACAAACAAGTAAAATTTTCCGAATTTAATCTTTATATTGATATGGTCGAACCAAACCTGATGGAATTGCAACTTGTTTTTTATTTTAGGAAAATTCAGAAAATTATGTTTTTAATAATAATTTATGTACAATTTATTATATGTAATTTTAACCATTTATTGAATTTGCTTTCTTCTTTAGTTCATTAATAGATAAATGTCCATATCTGAAGGAAGAAAGCACTAAACGGGCCTAATGTGCATTGTTTATATTACAAGATCTAAGTCTATATTAATCAATAAATATGAATTTCATCAATTTGCATAAAGGCGGTGGGTCTGAATATGAGTTTAGTTGATTTACAGTGTATAATATGATCATTTTTAATCGGCTTAATACCAAAAGCAGATTTAAGAAAACCAAGGTTGATAAATGATCAAAGAAAAATATTTTTGGCGAAATATCAGTGAATTTTAAATAAGCATAACATCCGTAACGTAGTAGTTTCATTAATTTAAATTGCAGATTTTAGATAACACCTATTGTTGGTCCAAGTAGCAAAACAACAAATTAAAACACCTCCAATCGTGCAGAACTTTAATATAAAATTGGTACACCATTCTCCTTCCTTTCTACGATTAATATATCAGTTTATCAAGAGAGAAAAAAGTCAGTCGTACTGAGCAATTTATCAATGGACTGAAAAGTATCTATTTCGGGCTTAATTAAACTTACGGTGACCTTTCTGGCTCTGCTAATCACTCTCCTCGATGTTTATTTTATTTCGATGCAAATACAAGTGGTTTTCGTTGACGTAAGTTGTCGAACGACTGCGAAAAATTATTTGTTATTCCTAATCGTGTTTATGGCATGGCGCTACCGCCATCAATGTCACATCCGTTTTTACGATTTCGAAGCGGAGCCACACAGTGGGCTCCGTTTCAGTTTATTTGCCTGAAATTAACTACCGACGAACCGGCACACAAACAAGACAGCTGATAATCGCGGAATTTGCAGAAGTTTGTTCTTGGCACCGAGTGGAAAATTTTTCTGTCATCAAGATTTGTTGACTTTGAAACTTATGTGGCCGCTTTATGTAAAAATAGAAGAAACTTTAGAATACTAACTAGCTTATTTCATCAAGTCGGCGGCTGAAACTTTCTTATCGAGATTAACGGATTATAAGATTATAACGGCGGCATTTTTTTTTCGCAAAGTAAGAAGGCCCCAGCGTAATGCGGCGCCGTTCAATATTTCTCGTAATGTAGGCAACCTTCAGTATGTTTGACCTATTTTATTAATTTTGCGGCTTCAGCACTTGCGTTGAAGCTTTTCTTCTTTTAGCAAGTAAGTATTATCATATTTAATGAGCAGAACTTTTTCATTCCCGTTATAGAATTTTTGTACAGGAAATTATAGTGCCAGATTTTTTCAGAATAATGTGCACAGAAGGAAACAGGTTTTAATTTAATATGTAAATTATAAAAAATATTTTTCATTTAAAAGCATCCGACAAAATTTTCACCTTAATTGTATATTTGTAATGTAGGTTTGTAAGCTTTCATTGCACTAATTCTCATTGATAGCATTTGGATATACATAGTATCCATTTAGTACGCAGGTCCTGGATTATGCATTTATGTTTTATCGCATAAACAGTTTGATTAAGTCGATCATAATGGGGTTGAAAATGGCACATTTTAAAATTACTTTGATATGTAAAAGTATCCTGTTTTTATGAAAGTTTAGTATTTCTGTATTCTAGGTAATCTCACCCAAATTTTCAAAAAAATAATATTCAGCAGTGAGGGAAATGTGACGTTCTAAGTGAAAGTTTGATATTGATACGAATATGAAAAAGTTCATAATTTGTAAAAGGCCAGTGTTAGAAAAATTATGATTAAACGTATTACCCATAGAGGGTAACAAAAACAAAAACAGGGTGTTCCTTTAAGAAATATATATTTTTTGAGCCATAATTTTTTGTAGACACCCCGTATACGTGTAAAATAATTTTAAAATGTGCTAGCAACCCCATTACGATCGTCTTAATCAAACTTTTTATCGGATAAAACGTAAAGGCGTAATTCAAGACCGACACACTAAATGTACATCTTGTATATTTCATCTATTTCGCGTAATGTTTTATTACGTTTTTAAAAATGTATTGGAAATCATTATGAATCTGGTGTATTAATATAAAACCGTGTGAGATTTAAAATAAGTGCAACTGTACTTAGTAATAGTGTTAGATGGTGGAATAGCCAACTATTTGTGTAACGTTAAAAATTAATACAAAAAGCTGATTTGAACTTGATAAGTAAATCAGAAAATACTTAACAAATTCTGCATAATAAGATAACATTTTCATCGCATTAGTTTATTTTGAAAAAAATATTCGCAATTATTGGTAGATTTATTTACATCATAAAAGAAAGTATAATAATCATGAAAACTTTAGAACTCGAGATTTTTGCGGAAATATTCGTTCTCGTGCCCTTTGATTCAGAAAAGATGATTTTCAAACTGATGTCTGTCTGTGTCGTCTTTACAGCCCTTACGGTTTAATCGATTAGCCTGAAGATCTGTATCTACTTTCCGAATATGAAATCGTAAATCCAAGCGATTTTTGACTCACTCTAGTCCGTTTCCGGGAATATTTTATAATTGTTTGATAAATTAAAATTCTGGAGAACAAGATTCTATCTATATTGTGCAGAATTTCTATTATTGCTTCATAAAAATATTTTTGCAGATCATATATTATGGAATTGTCTAAAATTTTTATTTAAAATGTTTTTGTGAGTAGGTATGTATATTTTTTTTAAAATCCCAAAAATGTTTAGAAAAATGTACAACAAATTCCAAAAATTATAAATGGGAATACCTTTTATAAAACTGTCATAGGTATATTCATAATTTGCTATAACTTTTGCCAAAAAATTTTTCAAACATTTTGTTTCAAATATTTAATTTAAAAATCTAAAAGTCAAGAAATTTGGTTAGATGATAGTTATTTAACCAACAAGTGTGTTAATGAAGGCGATTAATAATCGAAACTGTTTTAAGCACGAACGAGCGATAGCGAGTGAGTGCCTTTAATAGTTGAGATATTTTTTAGGAAAATAATTCATTAATATTGAAATTAACAAGCAGTCAACGAAAATTTTTTTTATATCTGCGGAGAAAAAGAATAAAATTCATTTTGGCGTTATATTTTTAAAGTTACTATTCTGTGTGTTGTGCAGTAAAATGTAGTGTGGTGGTCACACAGCACAGTATGAATCCACATTATATATATGAAATTAATTAGGAATTATCCAGTTGAAAGCTTACAATAAGGGTCTGGAAAAATATTTTAATTCAAAGTTTAAAAGAATTGAAATTTTTTAAAAATAATTTCTGATCGTAGCATACACGAAGAATAAAATGTTTCACAGTTATAACATAACTACACAAGAGGAGGACAGAAATGGAGCTCACAGTTACGCGCATGTATTAATTACTAATCTATCTATGGGAAATACAATTCTGATTTATAAAAAGGTATTGTAAGACCTGTATACAGTATCGAGCTCTGTAGATTTAAATGTTGCAACCACCACTGAAAGCTAAATGTTTTAGAAGATTGAAACGGAAGTGACCAAGTGATATAAAAACTTTAATCGTTTATAACAATGTATTACATTTACAGGAGGGCCTGCCGGTAGGTGTTATCATGTACATCCTAATAACAGTCGTACTCTTATTTCATAGAACAACTTACTTTACTTGTAGTTTTAATAAGCTGGTCTGGTTTCTAATTAATATCAATAAACAAACTATATAGATCATTCTTGTACACACTACAAATGGAATCTTCAAGTTTACTGTGTAAATTACAAAACATTAGACAACAGTCTCCGTCGGATAAAATTTTGACTTGAATTGATTATTTTCTAAAATTTCACGGATCATTGACAGGTTGGTTTTTAAACAAATGTAATGGGTAATTGAGATTTTCAAGTTATACTCTCATCTTTGACAGCACGATGTAAATTCATATTTTATTTATTTTCTATAGTTTCTACAATGGATTGGAAACTATTGCCCTGGTTGAAAATCTGCAGCAATAATCTGTAGTTTTTAACATTTTAAAGGTTTAAAATAACTAACAGAATTAATACGATTGAATACACTAGTGTGTTTTACAGAATCTCGTAAAAGCTCAATATTCCATAAAACCTCGAAAAAACAATCGCGTTTAACAACGTAAAATAAATTCATTGGAATGCCATATTTGTAGTTGCTTAATTTCGAAATTAGAATATCTAGGACACGTTCTTAGAGGAGATAGGTACAACGTCCTTAAACTGATAATTCAAGGCAAGATCAAAGGCAAAAGAACAGTCGGCAGAAGAAGAATCTCTTGGCTTCGCAACTTGAGGGAGTGGTTCGGTTGCACATCGACAGAACTCTTCAGACAAGCAATTGACAAGGTCCGGATAGTGATGATGATTTCCAATCTCCGATAGGAGTGGAACTTCAAGAAGAAGAATTTCGATTTCACTTCCAACAAACCAACAACTCTGCATCAAACACGTCTTAATTTTATGTGAGCAAAGGAGGGTGATAATCAGTCACATTTTTATTTGCACTTTTGGTTTTTCAATTTTCACCAGGAGAGATGTGTCACTATCTAATCTAAGATTCTGAAAGTGAGTCTTATTAGTTGGAAAACCGATTTTTTAAAACACTGCTAACAGTACATGAAAATATCTGCGTGTAAGGATTTTCAAGTTTCGGAGGCTTTTGTGGAGGGCCTGATTATTATAATGCTTGTTTTCTAAAGTCTTATTATTTAGATAAAGCAATTTAAATTTCAAATCCTGGCGCCGCTTCCTGTAGCTTTCATTTGATAACTAGTAGAATAAATTTTATAAAGTTTTGTTTTCACTTTAGATTATCAGTTATTCCACGCCGTTGTTTATGTATGGTAAATACGCCTCCTCCTCCGTTGCCTCGATTTTTCCCAGATGCTCGATAATTGCATAAGACGTTCCCTATTTACATTATCTGGCTTTTCTAATCTACTTTACATTCTTCTAGAATCTGGTGGGCACATTGTTATAGTGTCTCTCGCGTTGAGTGATGGGGATTACATATGGAAATTTATCGGTGAATCACAGCTCAATTAAACACTTAAATGAGTACTTAGATTATCACTTAACTGTCAGGTATTTAAATCGTAACTTGCATAACTGCGGAAGCAAAAATCTTGTACTAGTTAAGTAATCAGTTGTAATCAAGTTTTACTCCTAAGTGTTTTTTTTTGCTATCACTGGTAAATACTTGCAGTTGGTTTGTTTAATCTACAGTGAAATCATGAAAATTCATTCTTGTAGATCTTCGTGTGAGGTTTCGCCACATTTTGATTTGCGCCGCAAGGCAACAAATATTAATCATTACAATTTCAGGTTTCCTCTATTAATTTCTGGGCGTAACTTATTTCGTAAACATTCTGGTACGATAGTAGCCAGCTGAAACAGTCGCTCCCGTATTAATAATCAATCGATCAATCAATTTATGAATGGTTGTTGTTTTAAACCAAATAATCGCTTGACATAGGAATTGTGAAATATTCGTTATAGTCAATCGATGTATGACGCGTTACTTTTATTTAAGAAAAACTATGAAGTGCTAGCTGTCATTCATTGTTTTTAATTTAATTAGAAACTTTGACCAGTGACATGTTATAAAGTTTACTTTTGGCTAGCGACTTTGGTAGAGATTTTTGTTGTAAGAATTGTATAATGTGATTAAATGAGCATACATTTATCGAATCACTTGATACGTGCATTAGTTGTATTCATCATTTTCTTTTCAAAAATTGTTTTGTATTCATGTTCAGGGTAAGCGTGCTTGACATGGGGATCTCGTAAACGGTGAAAGATAGAGAATTAATTAATTAGAACACATGTATAACATCTCGAGAGCACTAGAGCTACATGTAAATCCTAGAAATGTTGTTTATATACAAACATAATACAAATAAACGAATATTTTGTAGTTAATTCAGTTAGTTTTAAGGTTTCTTAATTTGTGCGTGTAAGGTGTAACTATTTTTTTAATCCTAGTGTTCAATGCTGCATTTCTTGACGTTTCTTTTTGTGTCCAGCAGAAGTGCAAACAGTTTCTCGATTCGATTTGAAATCGAAAACGAAAAATTTCAGTATGTATGATCATAGTAGTACTTGCGGTGCTATAAATATATTTTCCTCTATCAGCTGTCTTATTTATCATCGTTTGCCAGATTTTTATTTTTGTTTGTTTGAAATACATAATAGTATATTATGTTATTAGGAGCAAAAGTTATACTTTATGTGGCGTGACTGGACGGTAGATAAGTCCAGCCGAGCCACATAACGATACTTTTGCTTCGAATAATATATAGTATTTTTTGTTCAAACGTCGATAACAAATTATTTAAGAAATGTTAAGAAACCAGGAGCTACTTTAAGGTAAAAGTTTGGGTAGACTGATAAATGTAGCTTGCTTTGGAGAGAGTTACTATGACTTCACTTTAAACAACGTTGTGAACAGAATCCGTAAAAAATCTAGAATTATTCGCCTGTCAACTCGCTTTAATTTCAAGAGAATTTGTAAGTATATTTTGCAATTATGTACAAGTTGCTTGAGTAAATCTGATGTAGGAATAGATCAGTGTACCCCGCCTGGAGTAGCAAAGGCCGCCAAGTTAGGCATTTTAAATGATTTAGCTAGTTTACGTTATCTCCGCTCGTTAGCGGAGATATTAACTTTATCTGCTACTGGCGAGCGCATATAAAGTGTTTAGATACCATGGCAATGAAGTGACACTTTAGCATTGTCAGTCCAGAAGTTTAATGTCGCATTTTAATGACGTTTGAAGAAAAGCATTATTACTATTAATCTAACATCATAGACCTACAACATGACACACACTTCACACAATGGTTGCTGTGCAAACACAAAAAGACGCCCTTCAACTTTGCATCCCGAATCCGGGGCAAGTTGAGCATTGTACCACCAGAAAACAAGGTTTTCGATTATACATACATATATACATACATCTAACATCATATTGTGAGCAGTATTTCTTGATTCTGAAAAATCAGAATCTGGAAAACCGATTTCTAGACTTTATATGCTAAATATCTGAACAGTTGCGAATGAACTTTCTATACATAGGATCGAGCACCCCCTCTTTCCTAATTAATTACTTAATTTTTAAGTTTAGTTTTTAAACTATTGTATAAATCTTCGTTTGACAATAGCGGCTAAGAAACTATAATTTTGCTAGACTTAAACTTAATAGACTGGATATATTAATAACAAAATATTTGCCACATTTAAACCATTGTGGCACATTCGACGGCTGACCAGCTAACAGTGAAGACTGCTTGGGTTCGTTATAAAAACTTAGCTTTAATAAATATTACAAAATGGTCACCAGTGAGTCTTTAATACAAAAACTGTGCGCAGATAGAAACTAGAATTCAACGCTTAGCTAAAATCACAATAATCTGAAATGCATACAAATAAAAAAATGTATAGTGATCGACATTATATCAATAAATACAGTTAGCTTTAACACATTCAAATGTTAAAACTCAGCAATATAATAGTAAAGGCCATAGTTAATTTAATCAAATATTAAAAGCGTTGTGGTGCACCCAAAATAGAGATACCGACTATATATTTGACGAAATGAATACAAATTACAATAAATAGCATAGCAAGTAAATCTTCGATGAGTCCTTAAGTGTGCTCATCGAAGGCGTTGGCCTCTCAGGCACAACGCAGAAAGCAACGTAAGAAGGCAAACAAATTACAATATTTACAACGGCAAAAGGTAAAATTCGAGAAGATCTTAAGGATCACAATTGAAGACTCTGGCACGTGGCCAGACAATACAGTTTCGATAAAAAGAAACGAAAATAAACCCCAAAAGGATTTGAAGGATTTCCCACTTTTAACAAATTCAAAATTATTATAATAGCTATGTGTACAACCAAATAGTTGTCCTTTCTATATCTTTACTGAATTTTTGGGCATCGGTTGGAAACAAAGTCCCGCACACAAGAATAGCTAGGGGGGCTCTCCAGGGATTGAGGTTATGATTTCCGAAGCACTAGCAGAAAGCGTCTGGTCAGTAAAGTTGGCCAGCACTGTAGCTAAAGGGAATGACTATACGGGACCAGAACAGCTGGAAATACCCTGAAAGTTAAACTAATTCGGCAAAAAAAGCAAGCTAAAATAATAACCACGTGCGACTGAAAGTCGAATTGGCTGATAACGACAGCCATATTTGCACCGAAAGCTATCGGGACCAAATTCGAATTTTTATGGAAATCTAGATTTGATACATTCTTAGATGTTTTTGGCAAAATTTTTAGGAAAACTCTAGCGTATGTTATATCAAAAGAAAGAGAATTAAAAATCCTTTCAAAATATATAAAAATATACTGGGTGTTCCATTTAAAATGAAAAAGTTGATAGTCGAAACAGTTGATCTGCAAACTAATATCGTCAAAATTCGAATATAGAAAAACGTTTGCTGAACCCGCTAATAGCAGGCAAACCAACGTTCGGGCAGGACAACGTCTGTCGGGTCCGCTAGTATATGTATATAATTGATCGCGTCCAAAATCTTTAAATAAAGACTTATAAGCTGGGGCCTTTTTTATAAATAGGACGGTATACTATATCACGCTGTTTTTCAAAAATGAGTAATAATTGACTTTCGAATTTTGCAACAAAATTGGCAGGTAGTTACAAAACTTCATTTTGAGCCATTTTGTCAGTTTTGGAAAAATAACACGATTCTTGAAATTATTTGAAATAAATTCAAATTTGACAGGTGTTGGAAGTCACATGATTATCTGATTATCATTTTTCTGGTCTTTTTGTATTTTAAAGTTGAGGTGCTACACTCCATGAAGAAGTTTGGCTTAGGCTTTGGCGGTTCAGGGCCACCAATTATAATAAAACATATTTCTGCAAACACTTAGTGATGGTGTTTACAAACGAAGTTAATTATCGAATTATTGAACTTGATTTAAACTACTATACCAATACGTGTTTTCTACTTCAATTAAATGGTAATTACAACCATGTGTGTAATGTACCAAATAAAAATTATAAAACGGTGTTACTAAACAAATTTTTAGAATAATTGCAATTTATGTTGATACTTTGATAGTTATTGAATGATATTGCATTGATGTATTATAGGTAGATATTTATTAAAGGGATAAAATATATTTCATTTGTTATGAATAAACTATTTAGAAATGTTTATCTGTTAATTTTAGTGCGTATAGAAGTCGCAACTGCTGTTATTAAAGGCTATATTAATGCAAATACAGCAGTTAGTTGCCAGCAAGGGTAGAAAGGTGTCTGCGTAGAAATAAATTGGTAATGGTCACTGTCGGCGATAAGACAATTAGAAATAGCTATTTTTGTATTAAGGGCGTGAAGGAGGCGATTTTGGCCCGCGGCGGAATTATAAGCCAGAGGCCCGAAGGGCCGAAGGATTATAAAACGCCAAAGGACCAAAATCGCCGTTCACGCCCGAAATGCAAACAAGATTTTTTGTAAAATCCACCATAAAGCTTTGAAAAATAAATGGCACGATTCGTTCTCAAAAATCAAATTGTTGTTGGTTGCCAATGTGATGCTGGTTTTTTAGGCCTTAGGGCGCAAAAGGCATTATTTACGCCCGCAAATTATTTTTAGGCCTTAGGGCGCAAACGGCACTATTTACGCCCGCAAATTAATGCATAAATGACCATATTTTAGTACGATTTTACAAAAAATCATTTTCTAACACACATTCGTTTTGAAATAATTTGATATTTTATGGCTTCCATTCAATATTTTATTAGGGGGTCTTTTTCAATATTTGAACATTTTTTGAGTTATTATTATTAACATGTGTAACATAAATGTATCAAGATTGCTCTGTTTTATTTACCAAGTAGGCATAAATTATATAAAAATTTAGCCGACAACAAAATCATGATTCATTGGTAGATTATCACACCCTTGAATCCAAGAAGCCTTCACATTATAATAAAATTTAATGCACACAGAATGCAGGCAGAAGTGTAGGTGTTTCAGTTACACCTACTTAATTTTAAATTTATTTTTCGCATTTTGGTTTTCCGAATTTAAAATTACATACTAAAAATCCCACAATGAAGTGTAAAATTATCCTTAGCTTCTTTATTTTTTATACCGGCGACAACTTATTTTAGTACGGTAAACTTGAGCCACACGTTAACTAGTAAACTATTTGGACATTTTACTGAGTATTTCAAAGCGTCCCAAAGATTCACGCAAATTTCCGCGTCGATTTTCCGCCGAAAATCCTGCGGCTCCTGCGAGCACGCAGCGCGGCAGGAATGAATTTAGGATCGCGTTGTGACGTATTTAGGGGGGATTTAGTTAGTGCTTGCCGCACGGGGCCCCGTCGAACCCAGTCCACTGCGAGTGTCCAGCTCCGGTAGTAGTTTTCTAGTGATTTTTGACATTCTTTTGAGTTTTCCGGCGTCTAGGGATTACGGTTCCGGCGCAGCCACGCTTTAGTGCATCGTTTTTGTGACAGTGGCGGACCTTATGGTTTTTCAGTGCCTGCACTTGCACTTTTCCGATTATTGGATGTTTTTTGTGCCTGACCTTGCGATTAGTTGAATTTTCTACCTTGCTTGCTTTAGCCCAAGACGTTGCGAAATAGCCGGCAATTGCGACTCTTCGATGACTTCATCGACTTTTTTATAGTTTAGGTGAGTTTGAACGATTTTGCTCTTTGCAAACGCCGGCTTGCTCTGTGAAAAACAGCCGATAGCTTATTTTAGTGCCGGACAAGTGCTCGTTTTTCCTTTGAAGTTGCTGATTATTGATGCAGGTACTTTAGCAAGATGCTAAATGGCATGCCTTCTGGATGTTTTGAATTTTTCTCCGGGTTCAGTGATTTTAATTCCGAGCGCTAAAATCGCACCCGGAAAATTTATTCGAGCCCGTAAATCAAGCACTTATATCTTGTTTTACTTTTTCGTATAACTTTACATAATTAATTTCGCATTAATTGCGTATTAATTGGAAATTGGAGACGTATGGCTATAAATTTCTAAGCGATTGAGAAAGTTATCCACATGACAGTTGTCGCAGGCCTCGTTTTGTATTTCATTTTTCTGTTATTTATGTCTTGCTGTTTAGAAAATACTGTCGCAAGTGTACCTGCATTTGATAAAATATCGCAGCAGGTCTATTTTATGATCGCACATTATTTAAACTTTCCGTTTCAACACTTTTTCGACGTCGTAAATTTTGACCAGTTCGACGTGGAGTAATTTTTCAAGAATTTCCACCGCTTTGGCCCCTGTTTTGCCCAATGAATCATTGCGCCAATTTGCATATTGCAAATAGATTTATCTGATGTTCAGAGCTCGCCTCTAATTTGCCGGGCAAAATTTTCAGTATCTAGGACGAATTTCTCCGGGGTCAGTGGCATTCGTGCATTGTTTTGCGGACTTTTTGCCAACGGATTTTTCATTGCCTCCCACTGCCTTATTTCGCGCACTGTAGAATCTGACACGGATACACGGTTGGCGGACTCAAAATACAACTGCTGTCATAATTTGTTGCTCCCCAGTGGTGCTTTATGCCATTCATGCATTTTTCATGCAGAGCAGATCGGAAATCGTAAGCTCTAATGCGTAGTAGACGCACGAAACGGCCAACAAGGACACTGCTATTTACAATCGCGTTTCGAGCAATCACTTATTGCTTTGCATACTTCTGCAGGACAGGGTTAGGGGGACGCAGAAAATTCAAATTACAGATGAAAGGAATTATAGCAGGCGCTTCGTCTCGACCTTCTTTCGTGCTAAATACCAATTAAAGCATGCGAAATTTTAGAAAATTTCGTTAGCAATATATCCTTTTTGAGAAATTGAATCTCTTGGGACAAATGTTATTACTTATTAGACAATGAGTTACAGCAGTTGCCCTTTGCCTCCTTCCTTGTGGAAAATTGGTGGGCTAAATACTACTACTGGTTATGAACTGGCGGAAAATATCGCCAAGACAATTTCCGATTTCATCTCATCTTGTCTCGAAATTCGTGATCGGGATTGACATTTTTCGATTTCGAATATCGAGACGAAATTAAACAAATTCTCGTATCTATCTCGAAATTTTACAAGATTATTTTTAAAACCCTTTTAAAAACGAAGCAGAATCGGCCTCTCCTGTTAGATAAGGTTGTTAGACATTAAGACCTTACGGTTGCCAAAGTCGCGTTCCGGATTGGGGAATCGCAGTGGACCCGGCGCTCGATATTTTACAGCCGTTGAAATCTGTGGGAATTAAACCCACATATTCTGGACTATGATTACAGAATTTGCCTCTGAGCCAGCTCCACTAATTAACCCTTTCGAGTATAGTGCCATTCATATAGCCAGAGAAAACCCAGAACGCTAATACATGGAGGAGCACTAATTGTTTTAGGCCTTTCATACTCGCAACTGCTTCAATTCGGTACGCACATATATTGTTTGGTTGTTTATTATGGATAAGATCTAGGCGCAAGTTCGAGAATAGAGATTCTCGAGTTTGAGATCGATATCAAGATGATGTGTGGCAACAGCTATAGTCGTGGGTTTTGTCACCTAGTATATGGAAAATGTTATGGGATTCAATGGTAAATTGGTTTGCTAAACACATTTCGATGTTATAAAATTTTCACTACCACTGTTTAATTTTCCAAAAATTTACTTTCGCTCTATGGCAAATGCAGAACATTATGTAGATATTAATGGTACATATTAGGTACATAGTTTGTGAGAAATTGGTAACTTGTAACATGGTAACTGTTGCCCTATTAGAAGAGCTAGAATAGTCGTTTCATTCTCCCATATGGAAAAGTGGTACCACAAATTCTACTTGACGCGATATAATTGCAAAAAAAATCCTGATATTTTTTTATCTCATTTTATTTTTGAGAAACTGGCAGTTGCTCTATGGCAAACGTTATCAGATTAACAAGAATCTTCTGCTCATTTAGTGGGAATTTGGTATGCCAAATAGCAATAGATGCTCTAATATTACAGATAATTTCGTAAACACTGCCTCCTCGTATATAGTCACTTCTGATTCTTCAGTGTGAATTTGGTATGCCAAATAGTAATAGATGCTTTAATATTACAAATACTTCCGTAAATACTGCCTCGTTGTATATAAAAAGTCACTTCTGCTTCTTTAGTGGAAATTTTGTATGCCAAATAGAAATAGATGCTTTAATATAACAGATAACTAATTTCCTAAATATTTTCTGGTAGTATATAAAGAGTCACTACTGCGTCTTCAGTGGAAATTTGGTATATCAAATAACAATATGTGCTCTAATATTACAGATAATTTTGTAAGTACTTACTCGTCGTATATAAAGATTCACTTCTGCCAATTAGTTGGGCATTTGGTGTACCAAATAGCAATAGGTGCTCTAATACTACAGATAACTAATTTCCTAAATACCGCCTGGTCGTATATGGTCACTTCTGCTTCGTTAATGGAAATTTGGTATACCAAATAGCAATATGCACTCTAATATTACAGATAACTAATTTCGTAAATATTGCCTGCTTGTGTATAAAGATCCACTTCTGCTTCTTTAGTGGACATTTGGTATATCAAATAGCAATAGGTGCTTTAATATTATAGATAATGTCGTAAATGCTGCCTCGTCATATATAAAGATTTACTTCTGTCTCTTTAGTAGGCATTTGGTTTACCAAATAGCAATATGTGCTCTAACAGATAACTAATGTCATAAACACCGCCTGATCGTATATAAAGTGTCACTTCTGCTTCTTTAGTGGAAATTTGGTATACCAAATAGCAGTATGTGCTCCAATATTACAGATAATTTCGTAAATACTGCCTCGTCGTATATAAACATCCACTTCTGCCTCTTTAGTGGGCATTTGGTGTACCAAATAGCAATAGGTGCTCTATTAATACAGATAATTAATTTGGTAAATATTGCCTGGTCGTATATAAAGAATCACTTCTGCTTTTTTAGTGGAAATTTGATATACCAAAAGCAATAGGTGCTCCTCTAATATTACAGATAGTTTCGTAAATATTGCCTCGTCATTTTCAAAGATCCACTGCTTCTTCTTTAGTGGACATTTGGTATACCAAATAGCAATAGGTGCTCTAATATTACCGATAATTTCGTAAATACTGCCTCGTCATATAAAGATCCGCTTCTGTCTCTTTAGTGGACATTTGGTATACCAAATATCAATAGGTGCTCTAATATTACCAATAATTTCGTAAATACTGCCTCGTCATATAAAGATCCGCTTCTGTCTCTTTAGTGGACATTTGGTATACCAAATATCAATAGGTGCTCTAATATTACCAATAATTTCGTAAATACTGCCTCGTCATATAAAGATCCGCTTCTGTCTCTTTAGTGGA
This sequence comes from Agriotes lineatus, assembly GCA_940337035.1. NCBI lineage: Eukaryota > Metazoa > Arthropoda > Insecta > Coleoptera > Elateridae > Agriotes > Agriotes lineatus. Next base: position 128,169,834 of record OW679196.1, read on the forward strand.
CATTTGGTATACCAAATAGCAATAGGTGCTCTAATATTACCGATAATTTCGTAAATATTGCCTCGTCATTTTCAAAGATCCACTGCTTCTTCTTTAGTGGACATTTGGTATACCAAATAGCAATAGGTGCTCTAATATTACCGATAATTTCGTAAATACTGCCTCGTCATATAAAGATCCGCTTCTGTCTCTTTAGTGGACATTTGGTATACCAAATATCAATAGGTGCTCTAATATTACCAATAATTTCGTAAATACTGCCTCGTCATATAAAGATCCGCTTCTGTCTCTTTAGTGGACATTTAGTATACCAAATAGCAACAGGTGCTCTAATATTACCGATAATTTCGTAAATACTGCCTCGTCATATAAAGATCCGCTTCTGTTTCTTTAGTGGAAATTTGGTATACCAAATAGCAATAGGTGCTCTAATATTACAGATAATTTCGTAAATACTGCGTCGCTATATAAAGGTCCACTTCTGCTTCATGCCGGAAAATAATATTCCAAATTTCACTCGAGGTTACGAAATTGTAGAAAAGTTTATGAATATTATCTGATCATTTAGGTTGTGAGAAATTTATGCTCGCAGAATTTATGGTAAATGTTTGTTAGTCGAAAGGGTTATTCATAATCTACATTTACTTTTTGAGAAATTGATGCCGCAGGCGTTATTAAAATTGTTTTCAGATACTAAGGGTTCTAACAGTCGCTCAAGCTTCTCTGCGAGTGATTGGTATGACAAATACCACTTGTAGCCTTAAAATGTCAGACAGTTATTAACCTGCTATTACCTGTTAATGAAAAATAGACCGGCAAATCGGGTTACCTGATTAAACGAGCTATAGTATTAATAGTTTCTTCATCTCTTGTGAAAAATCCATGTCGCAAATACCACTAAAGACTATGAAAGTTCAGAAAATATCGTACATATTCGTGCTGATGTTGGTTTTTTGAAAAGCGTACGTTCGCGTTATAACAATAGGCTCTTGTATCAAATGTTGCTAAAATTCCGTCAGCGTGAGAGTTCCTTGTATTATATAATTATTCGGCAAAACAGCTCTGTCATACTTGACAATCTTTAGATTGGTACTCATTAACTTACAGGTAAAAGTGTTTACTTTCATCTAAAATTGCATATTACTGTCTAGACTAGATGACCGTGCCCAGTTGGGAAAATTAGCATTTTTTAAATGCTACCCTACATATTACCTGTATCTTAATGCGGCCCTGTGCTCATGAAGCTTATTTTGTTGTCACCGTATGTGTTAATGAGATTCAAGTACGTCTTAGAAACGCTGCCAACACGGGATTTTATAGTTATCGCCAATATCCGAAGACTGAAGTGTGCTAAAGCTATTAAGGTATAATTTGTGTAAAATTAGATTCTTATTGGGCTTTTACGGCGCTATTATAATTGTAAATTCGAATTTTTCATTTTCTCCATAAATTAACGAATTGATAATTGAAGCGGTAAACGGAGAAAGTTGCGTTTCCCAGATAGCACCGACGCTTTTGATTGGCTCGACAACGCGATTGTAATTCTTGCAGCGACCACAACAAGATTAGCCTTAATAGTTTGGCAAACAAAGGCCTTGCTTTGATAATTAATGAATGCCTTGTGTAAGTAAATAAGCGCAGGATTCGAAGCGGAATAATAACAGCACTCGTCAAACGTCCACTGAATTAAGAAAAGTTAGCCGATGACTCAGGCAGGTCAAATCCACAAGTGCTTTATTAATTTATGAAGAAGCGCAAAGCTGGAAGCGTTAATTGATGCTGTCATCGGATTGTGCATCTCATCCGCAGCTGTAGAAAGTAAAGATTAGAAAGCAAAGAGCAAAATAGAGTAACCGCTTGCGGTTGCATCGACTACTTTTTAATTTTCGTTGAGGGTAACCAGTCGTGTAAGCGGCCGATTTTAGATGGCAATTATTTCTATTTAAACGGCTGGCTTCAAAGGAAAACATTAATTTCCGAGAGTGTTTGTGCCTCTACTCCACTAAAATCACATGATTATTTATCTAGCAGAACACACGCGCTTCCTTGAATACAAGACCAGTACATGTGTAGAATAACAGTAATCATCAACCTTACAGCTTTAAATTCAATTATAAACACGAAATACTAAGTAGAGCGGTTCTGTTACTTCCTATTTTAATTTGTAGCAAATACAGTTTGTTGGAACCGGCATTCAGTAGCTTAGAATTACGTAAAATGCGTGCAAAACTCTGATTTTACACCTAAAATTTACTTCTGAGTTATAACGTAGGTACATACAAAGCTTAAAAAATGCAGAAGTTAATGTCTAGGTCGTTTATTATTACTACTTATTATTATTCGCAGTGCAACTAGACTTCTCGTACGAATAACATTTTTCCCAACATATGCACTTTTTAATATCCCTTTAAACATTTCCGAAATTTTATTGACTAATGAATACCCCATGCATCAATCTCGGGTTTGAATCCGTGACTGTCGGCACTATAGCAGGGGAGGGGTAACTTTACCGTTCTCTATCTTGTGTGGCTTTAAATGCAGTATCTTGTTACGTACTGTCATTCTGTATCTGATCATATGTCAGTTTGGAAAGTTTCGTCCCGATTTTATTATTTTTTTAGATTTTATAATAGTTTCAGTAGCGTTTAGTGACTAAATTCTTGACTAGAATATCCATTTTACTGATACAGCTAAGGGGTTGAAAACAATTTACCAGGATGCTTCCCCAACTGAATCAATGTGCAAATGAGTAAGCATGGCAGAGACAGCCTCGAATACGATGCAAGGACTGGAAGACATACGATACAGAACTCTGAAATTGTGATCAAAGGTAGCCAGAACTGAACAAATTAACGAGAAATCGGTTCGATCAATACTGCGTAACATTTTGCACGTGAATAAGGTTTTCAGCCCAGTGGGTACGTCGCATGGTAACATCTTAGCACAAGTAAGACTGAGAGAAATTCGTCTTGAGGTTTTGGTTCGAGTTGATGCAGAATTTGACTTTTTAAATTGAATTTAAACTCTCAGTTTCCAAAGAGGTTGAGAACGAAACCGGCGGCAGTGATGTTTTCGCCATTTTCACCAACGCGCATTACTGCGACTTTTTGAACAAATTGTAGGACCAAATCAAGAACAAACACCGCGGACGACTGCGAAAGGGAGTGCTCCTAGAGCACGACAGTCTCGTCGTACCCTGTTTACTCGCCGGATCTCACATTTCAGAGACGAAGACGGCTTAAAAACTGAGGTGCCATGGTTAGAGGGTCAAAGTGCGCACTTCTATAAGGAGGGGATTGAAAGCTGAAACATCGATGACCCAAGTGCGTTGATTTGTCAGGAAACTACATAGAGAAAACCTATACGCTGTGTAGAAGTTCAGAATTCAAGTATTAAGTAGTAGTTCTTAAAAACTGAAAAATGTTTGTTCTTTCTCTCGTATTTGCCGTAATCAGCCGATTTAAGTGGAAAGCACAAATAATTATTAAAATCTCTCTATTGATACGAAAAATGTAAAAAAAAACCTGAATGTCAACTATTTGTTGTAAATTTCAAAGTTCATCCACATGTTTCAGTGGTTTACATTAAAAACTTCTATTGTTTAGATTTAGATGATGTAATACAGTTTAATGGTGACGATGTGTGGTTGTCATAAAAACGTTCTTGGTATTTGGCATATCATATTTCTCTTGATTTTTTACATTATTAAGTATAGCGTAGTTTTGTAGGTTACTTCTTGCAATTGGTTAAATTTGAGGTTATTCTGAATCATTAGATCATTTATGTTATTAACTACTAATAAAACATATCATTTTCTCTTTTGTAAATCATAATATAATATTTTTTTCTTGATAGTTACATAACGGCGAACAATAATTATTCATATTTACAAGTTGAAGTGCAGTACTTTTAAACGTGGGGTTTCAAATAAATATTTTTAGATAAGACCGTAGATGTTCCCAAGAACTCTTTACTGATGTATCTTGAGTACAAAATGAGTAAAATAATTAGTCATAAAAGATATCGTAAACGGTGTTGCGGTATTACAACACCAGATTAAATTCCATTTGTTGATGTACCGCGTGTGGTATTACGAGATTCAGAAAATGATAGTATCTTCGCTAAGTAACAGTGATTGTCATGATGTCTTTGTTTTTCACCTTTAAATCTATTTGCGGCAATATTGCGGTCGAAACAAGTTAGAATGTATGAACAGAACCTATTGCTTTCAATGTGCGATGTCTGATAACCTTCTTCTTATATCAATTAATATTTATAATTGAAGATGTATTATTGTATGTAACAGCAATTATAAAAAATATTTGAAGGCCGTGTAGTCTAAAAATCAACATTAGTAAGAGTTTTACTAATGGTAACGTATATAAAAACCACACAGAAAAAAGTTGTTTTGTTGTTGCATCAAAACATTTGCATTTACACGCCTGTTTAGATTTTTTATTGAATTGTATCCGAACGATTTGCAGATGATCTACTTTTTCTAATCAATTCAAATTAATTACACTCGATTGATTTGAAATTAATCCCAGCGTCGAGGCACTTTTCCTTTTTGTTTTCTTCTCAAATGCTGGGCGAAACTGGAACTGCCCAAGTAAAAAGTAAAATCTGCCCAACTGTAACAATTTTAATGGCCTCATAATTTTTTAAGTTCGCCATAAATCTTGGAGGTTGCTTGAACGTTTTCAGTATTAAGGCGCATTTTGTGTAGTCTGCAACTGATGTAAAACAAATTTACGGGAGATTCTGTTAGCCTTGATATAATTAGTCTGTCAGTTTGTAATACGCTGTTGCGGCTAATTACTAATTTAATAGGCTTCGGTGTGTCTGTGTTTTACTGGCAAAGGTCACGCTTTATTAAAATATACCGAGTGGATAAGTGTTGCTCTTGTAACATATTATTTCGAATGAATTAAAGTAGGATTTTTTGTAAATTAATGTATTCTATGGTAAGCAAAATAAAATTTGCATTGGTATAAGGTAAACTTTTTTATTGTTCATTGAAATGTTAAACAGCGTTTAACATGATCGCGTCCTCGAATGTTAAGATATATTTAACATGCATCCACTCATTTAACATGCATCCACTCGCGTCCTCGAATGTTAAGATACATTTAACATGCATTCACTCATTCAACATGCATTCACTATAGCAACATCACACATATTCATGGTAGTCCGATTTCGATTTAGCAGTTTTTAGTAATTATTGTTGATTCAAAATTATTGCCTCAATGAACAATAAACTAATGAACGCATTTCGAGGGGAAACCATCTTAACATTTCTCACATAAATTAGTACCACTCTTGCTTCGCTGCGCTCGCTCGAGTGGTAAAAATATGCTCGAATGTTAAGACTGGTTACCCCTCTTAATACGTTAATTACTAAAATACCGCTTTTATTGTTCTCCAATTCGAATACCAAAGCTTGACTTAGTTTTCCACATTGTCAGAATTGTAGATTTTTTGCTTTTTCTCAGTTTCACTATATTGCTGTTATACACAAGTCCCATTGTAATTATGTATTGAACTGGATGTTATTTATTTTTACAACTATATTCTTTCTAGACTTTGAATTTTCGCGGATTTTCTGTCTAATTTCTATTATTTTATTTATTATTACACCTAAATAACATTGTGTTCTAGTTTAGAAGAGCTATCCAGCTTGAATTTGTATGTTTATGTTATAAACACTCAATTCATATTATGGTTTAAAGTTAAAATTAAAAGGGCAGGGCAGTGATAGTTGACAATATAATAGTTAACAATACAATAATCAACAACCATAAAGTTAGCAAGTAGTGTGCAAGTAAGTGCGGTCTTCCAAATTTGTTTTTTTTTTAGTTTTAGTAATAATATGCATTGGTTAAGGTCAAACGTAAAACGTGAAATGCATTCAAATCAATCTATTTCATGAAACTGACAGTGCAACAGTTTGATAATTTGGACAAAACAATTTTCATTCAAAAGTTGCTATTATTTTGAACTAATATCGTCGTAGTCTAAGTGTCTTAGCAACACACCATACAAGTCAAGACAAAACTAAGTATTTGCGGGTGTACTCTCTGAATTAGGAAAAAATATACTATACATAATTCTTTATATTGTAAAATGTAAATAAAATTACTTATTGTAACAAGAGTAATGTTTAAAGTTCATTCCATGCCGTAGAAATCCATGTGCCCAGAATCTCATTGTTTCTACAACTAGGCTGTTTTGTGCAATAACTGACAGTTGTAACAAAATGAATTATATCACCAAATATTACCTTATGCAGCTAGTAAACTACCCGTTAGCTCCTGAATAATAGAACGGTAGAGTGGTCGTAGTTCAAATACAAAATAAAGTAGAAATCGTTATAATTTCAAGATTAATGAATGGGCGCCAGGTTCTGTAACATGATTAAAGATGCGCCCATAGAGCCATTTGATTTATTTATGTTAATCGTTTAAGTACAACACTCAAAAAAGCACCAAGATAACAAAACTATATATTCAATAAAACGGTTAACTATTATGTATGTACAATCGTGTTCAAAAATGTGTTGTACAGAGATAGTTATACATTTATTGACGTTTTTGTTTTTACTGTATACTTTGAAAATATTTTTATATAACTATATTAGAACACTTTTTTGAATTTTGTATTATTAATTAATATTCACAAAGCACAAATGTTGTACAACGCTTCAATGAACACGACTGTAAATCTCAAACAAAAAGTATTGTAGTTCGTTACTTAGCAATCTGACAAATTGAAAATACAAGAGTTTCTAATAGTAAAATCGTGAAGATTTTATGTAGTATTTGAGAATTCGCAAATAACCGTTTCGAATGCAATCATCATTAAACGTCTGCTATCACTAAATTTTCAGTACCGTATTACAAACTTATTACAAAACAGTTGTTTAAAACAAGTCAAATGTTCAATTATTATTTATGTTATTCTGACGTCTTCTTCAAAACGCAGCAATCTAAGTTGGAGGTAGATCCACAGCTGGAACTACAACTATGAGAACCCGCCGTAGACTAGGCGTTGGCAATGAATCCACCAGTAAGACGAAAACGTCAGCACAGAAGAGCATGAAAAAAGGTCGATCAAAGTTGGTAAATGAAACTGATATATCCAACTGATAAAACTGTAGGGAAAGGCTTGTTATAGATATTAACAATACAAGTTTGATTATGAGCATCTTAACGAAACTTGTTTGATTGCCAAAACGAGGCGGTGAGCCGAGTTTTGCGGTAATCAAACGAGTATCGTTAAGTGCCATAGGCAAACGTGTATTGTTCAATATTTTATCTTCATCAATAAATTCTGTTTCAATGTATTTTTTTTATATAAAGCAAGTGCGGTAATATCTATCCACTACCGCACTATGTGTGGTAATTACGCTCTTAACGATATTAAAATAAATTTTGTTAATAGTCTATAACAACACCGATGAAGATAAAGTACTGTAACGTTATGCCATGCAATTAACTCACCTCTTAGTTATTGCTCGTGCTTCTAACAGTAATTGTAAACATTAAGTGCCCATTTTTAGGAGGTGAGATGCCTCTCAATACAACAATACTTAAACGCATTGTCGCCAATTGGTATAGGCATTAAAAAAGCGAATTATCTCTAGCAAATTTGTTGATGAACTGCTATTTAGCCTTTGTTTTTCCATCAAAAAGTAATTAGGGAGAAGAAAGACCCCAACAATTTGCCAATAGTGTCAAAATTCAATAATATTAACAAGATAAGCCCAGATATCAATTTATTAGTCGTAGCATGTAGAAAGGTTATGCTTACTTGTCATATAGAAAGGTTGCGTAACGCTATCTACTCACTGTGTATAAATTATCCCTATCATCAATATTATGTTGCCAGCATCAGGTGTACATTTTAAGGTTTTTAACTATAGTCTTATTGTAGGAACAATTATTAGAGGCAGTGAAAGAAAATATTAATATACAAAAATCCAATGGCTAGAGGAGCTATACTCAGTGGGCATTTATACGTAGTGGGACTCTGCTGGATAACTGGCTTCAGTTATGGAGTTAATTTATATTCAGTGGGAATTATATTCATTTATGTCCAGCGCAATTCTATAGATGAGGGCTAATTTTAGATTTTTTTATACGTAATTAGTATACAGAGAGACGATTACGGAGCGGGATTTGGACATAGAATTCAGATGGTAAGGAAATGCCTCTTACAGCAGTTCATGTTGAAAGCCTCATCTTTAGCTAAATTAATAACTAGATTATCTTCCATAATTTTAATATAACCCGCAAGTGATTTTTCTGTCGCCCTGTAATATGTGAACATGTGAAAAAGGTGACGGTAAATTAACACTAAGATGTCAAAAGAATTTGTTGATTTTGTAAGGTGGAAACAACATAAAGAACATTTTAAATGGCTTCGACTGAAGGCACATAATTAGTGTACAGCCACTTGTAGCCATAAAACGCCTTTCAAATTTAATTTTTGCCGCGGTCATAGCGTAAAAATAGTTTCTGTGAATGTTGCTGTGGATCTATTATGCAAGCGTTTTAAAATCCCCATTAAAGTGCTTTAAATTCTTCGCCATGTGTATTGCGCTTCTGTAATTAATGTTTATAAGCATCTGGGATCTGGACCGACGTATCGTTCCCGGCTTTTCATTTGCAAAGCAATTATTCCTTCACGAGTGTGTACGCATTGCGTCAAAATTAATGGGCCTCTGGTCGATTTCCTGCGTGTGATCCCAATACGGATCTTCGCGTGTCATTATAGCTTGCGTAATAATGGCTTTATAATTATAGATGCCAGAATCTACCAGGAACAAATGGAATAATTCGGCTCATTTGACTTCGGGAACAAACGGTACTGCAAATTGGCCGTTTGTAGTCTAGGGCGTACGCGAAAGTCGCTGTAACAAATTTGGCTCTTTTGCCTCGCATCGTTTTGTCGTGTCCAGAATGACCTAGAACATGTACGCACGAAACGCTTTGTCCTGTGGACAGCAACGAATCCCGGCAGATTTAATTTAAATTGTGAAAAAGAACTGATGGTTCTAACGCGAGCCCAGAATACGTGATGGCTCAAGGCGTATCCGTAATTATTTTTTGGAAAGTGCTATTGTGCTGCATGGCAGGATGTTATTATTATTGTTTTGTTACTACATCATCGTCGCTTGTTACTCTACTATTTGCAAGTTCTTGAAAGTTCAGACGTAATCTCCGAATAATGGAGACTGTTCTGCTGGGAACACTGCGATGTAAGAACTTAAAGCTGGCACTCTACGTTCAGGTCCCGCGTGCGATTTAAATTTTATTATGCTTATAGAACTGAATGAGAAGCAAATACTAATTGTCTTCTTATTGAAAACTCGCTGGAAACAAATAGATTTCGGACCGCCGCATATGAGGTGTAGAAAATTCTGTCGGTTACCAACCGTACGTCGCATCGGTGTAGCAGCGCCCTTAGATTTTTTATACTGTTTTGATGATTCGATTCTTATATTTGTTTATTTTTTATCTTTGCCACTCAGAAGGTAAACAAACAAGCTCGAATTGAATAGAGCTTATATATCCCGCTCAGTCCCTCAGAACTCGTTCCTTCCAACTTTTTTGCGGGAAAAGGTCATAAAGTGGCGTGAAAACGGTCCGAAACGATGTACTCTTAAAAAAACTATAAAGATAATGGCATGAGCGCCAAAGCTGACCGCCATGTAGGAAAAACAACGCATTATTTTTTATTGCATTGCAAATTAAAATTTACAGCGCAGCTGAAGTGCCATTTCGGAGCAGATAAGCGCATCGAGATTCAGCATAGGAAGATGTACGGCTCGTTGCGAAATTGAATTCGTGTTTTTATTGCGGGTATAAATAGGTTTATGCGTTCCTTTAGTTTTCGAACTGTAACTCTTTTTGCAGCCTTAATGCGCTCCTCGTTATAAAGAAATTAAGGCCGTTCGGAGCCGTATTAGTGGGTCAATGTTATCAAACAAAACCTTTTGCATAATTAATCCGCAGTTTAAAAATTCATCTGTGTCGAAATGGGAAGTTGGCTTGGTGGATTCCCAGGGATTAATTAGAATTGTGCGATTTGAAAGATACATATATCAGCTGAAATCATTGAAAGATCTCTCAAGGTTTTGGCTTAAACTGGGTCGGAAGATGGAAGTTAATTAAATCGAAGCGTCAAATTAGTAATTTACACCGTAATATATAAAGTTATTAACACGTTGTGGGCAACCTGGTCTGATTAGATGGAAACGTAGGTGCAGCCTAGTGTGCGGGTGCGTATTTATATAGATGTAAATGTGCATGACATCAGATGAAGAACAAAAAGTTACATTCGAAATTGCCCGTCGTAAATCCACAGATTTAGGAATCGGCAGTGCAGTTATCGATGTGGGAAGGTAATAGCGGAAGCAGCATTTTTGAACACGTCTGTATCTATTATTACACGCCATTCATCTATTTTTATTATCTTCGTATGTACTGGAACTTTTCACAGTTTTAAGAGCGGTAGTATTAATGTATTCGCATTAATTTGTAAAAGACGTATATGAAGCACAGATTTCTCCTTGAAAGCTTGAAACTAATTTTAATCGCAAACAGTAATCGACAGGGTTAAGTATAGGGCATACTTGTATATAATTGTACAATTGGAGTGTTTGTAATATTTAGATTTTGCAAAATGTAGGTAGTCTAGTTATATTACGACAAAATAGGTAACTAGTCTAGTTCCAATCTAGGAAAGAATGGAAAAACGATGTAAATAGGGCCGACCAAGAGAAAATGATACGAATAGCACGAGACCTAAGACCTAGGGGAAAAAGAGATATAGGACGTCCTCCACTGAGGTGGGCCGATTGTTGGATACAGGGCTGTATTAAGGGTATGGCTATGGGAACTAAAGGCCCTAGGCCCCTGACCGGCAGGGGAGGGGGCGCTGAGAAATAAACTTTCTATTTAATTCTGAACAAAATTCCCATGGAATAAAATTAAGATATAAAAATAGAATGTTTTTAAGCAAGACAAAAGTGAACATAAAACAATAAGTATAATGTGCCTTAATGTTATAATACTGATAAACTATTAGAACAAATAACGATAACAAAGTTTCAAATTTGGATTCGATTGAAAAATGGTTAGGTTTTAATTTCCCGAAGGCGATAACTACAGAGTCGAAAAGTCATGACGTCATTGTTGCGCGAATGTTAAAGTGGTGTCATTCTCAAAAGGACTGCTTTAAAAATTGTCCTTATCGACATATGCATTAAGGTATAGAATATTCAAGATCAAGTTTAGCGTCGCTCCATAAAGTAAAAAAAAATATTGGAGTAAACTGTATAGTTTAAACCTTTAGATGAAATTAAAATTCGGAATCGCATGCCGGAACGCAATGCATTAAGGGAAATGAGGCGTCAGCTATCAGTCAGGACCTCCTGACTCAATAATTAGCATCATTCCAACAAGAACACACAACTTGATCAAATTACAAACTCGAAAGGATCAAAGTAACACTGAAAAGTACTGTTTTTAAAATATTAAAATAAAACCCCAGAGCTGACAAAGAAATGAAAATTAACATGGAAATACAGGAGAGGCAATATTTTGCAAAAACCCAGCCTGGATTTATGATTCAGAGCAGAATTTTTAAAAGCACTGACGACCACTTTATCATTGTATTAACGATTATTAAAGATTATTCCTACAAAAAAAGAAATCCGGGTGGAAAAGAGGACTTGAGTTCTTCTGCAAGAAATATATTCCCACTCAAACTCTTGTATTAGTAATTGACAAATTATTACCTGAATTGCATAGAAGCTGTGAGACTTATTCTACAGTTTCAAGCATATTTGACTTGCTATACCAAGTTAAACCTAGATTTATCAAGAGAAGAGATCGTGAACCTTTCCAACCCTAATCTGAACACACATAAAGAAGATATTACTGCTAATTTAATAGAACTCCAGTTTTGTTGTGAATTGATAAAAAAATCCATTAAAATTCCAATTCCAAATTAGATTCAGGAGATCAAAAAAATACTACTTTTATAGCATACAGAATCAATTAATGGATTTCCTAATATTTATACTATATTAAAAATTTACTTATGACCTCTCCCAAAATGAGCATTCATTTAAAACAAATTTTGCACCACAATGCATGAAGAAAGACTTTCGGCTTTACTAATAATGTCCATTGAAGTAGACGTTTTGCGTCAGAGGATGAGGACATACCCGATTTTGTCAATTCTGAATTACAAAAATGCTGTTTCGACTCACATCAATCACTCCTTGTATTGTACTTTGTTTTAAATGTCAGGAATAATAGGTAAATATGTTGTTTAAATGTTTTTTGTTTATTCCGGGGGGGGGGGGGGGGGATGTTGGAAGGCTCCTGGACTCATAGAAGATTAATCCTTGTGTGTACAGGCGAAAGCCTAAATAAAAGACGATGAAGAAGAAGGTGACCCTTCCAGTAGTATAATAGGGGGAATCAAATTAAAATTACATCGATAATACAAATAATAAAATTAGTAGTCATTATAATTTTTAATATATTAATTGATATGCGTCACCTTAATATAATTATAATATACAAATTACTATACCTAGAATATATCTATAATATAATTTTCCTTAATGTGTGTCTGTGGCACAAAATAAAATCTCACGTTCCGGCTTCACAGGTGTTTATATTTGTTTAGGTTTTGTTTTTCTTATCTTAGCGCTCGGATCGGAGCTTCAAGCGCCGATTCAAGACTCGCAGCGCGTAGCGCGCGGTTTGCTTGTTTCAAATTATATTACATTTCAAAGTGTTTACCACATCTTATAGGTAACTATTATATAACCCTAAATTTATTTTATTTCATTTTGGAACCTTAATCTTGTTTATTGGCTCTCGATAGCGGGCGTAAAATGGCTTTTATGGCTCTAGGGCCTGTAAAGTTGCTAAACAGTATAACAAGCACCAACAGTGTAATATAGCAACACTAACAATATGCATAGAAACCGTAGCAAACCTAAAATGCACTGTAACAGCACGACGATAACTCAGTAGTCTAGCCAAAATACTGAATCCTTGAATTTTGTCTATTTGGAGAACCAAACTGAAATAAAACGTTGTATGTACGACGTGCCTAATCAGTAATCACGATTACAGCTCTCGGCAAATTTAAAGCTCTCCGCTTCGCGCCGTGCTTTAAATATTACCTCGTGCTATAATCTATTGATTATGCCCGTAATACATACATAACTATTATTAATTTTGTTGTTAAGCAAAATGGCTTATGGGCTCACTTTAATTTTTCAAGAGCATTTTAAACTGCTTACCAAATATGGCTAAACACATTGATAGAATAAGAAAAACGGCTCAGTAATCACAACTGCATTTATGTTAATAATTATTACAATCATAATAGAGCAACGCGTCTTGGTGGGTAGTTTATATTGTTTTAATAACAAATTTACTTCAAGTAAACTTCCTATAAAAAGTAACCAGAAATTGATATGTTAATGACTAAATATAATTTAAGCTGTTTCTCTAAAATAATAAGCAATTAACAGTGGAAGCACTCAATTATGGATTTACAATTCACTTTACACCTAATAAAAAAGTACATTTTAACACTACATAAATTAATTTTGAAGGTTATAGTAATTACTGTAAAGAATTTAAAGTGTTGGCTGAATGTGTACTAATATAAAATGTGTATTTGGTTGCAGAAAGCAATTTATTCGATTATAGCACGTTTTTGATTCCTTTAAAATATTTGTTTCCTATCGCAGCCTCGCCGTCGTCGTTATTCTAAATTATGTTTATCAAGAGCGTTGATTTCTTATAGCCGTAGAAAGCTATTTAACTGTAGGATTCACTCTTTCTATTTATCTTACCATTTATCACGACTTTGTCCATTAATATAGCAAGATGTTTTAAAATTCATGTGAAAGTGACCTTGTGACATTTTAATTAATTTTAATGTTGAGTCTAAAATGCATGTAAATTCAGTCCGATCATTTTTGCAAAACGCTATTGCAACATTTAAGCTATTAATAAATGTACAGTAAATACGCAATGTGATCACCATTATTCTGGATTTCACTCGCTTGGATATTTATGCATTATTCCTAATTGAAAAGCTTGAGAACAGTGAATAATAATTGTTACCATATTTATAAAAACTAGTTTGTAATTATTATTTTCAGGACATACAGGACTAGATTACAGTTGTGTCCCAAACAATTTCTTTTTCTGTCTAAATCGTAACAGGCATAACATTTAAAAGACAGAACAAATTATGGAAAACAATTAACAGTTTTAGGCCTTGCAATTAAACACTCATGTTTCACCCACCAGTGGTCGACGGATGATAACCAATAGCATCTCAAGATGACTTATACGTCATACTATCTTAATGAAACGCTCTTTGATGAAGTAGGTTGAAATAAATGGTCAGTAATCTGTGATTAATCCCTGTCCACATATTTAATTGGAATTCTAAAAAAAAATGCTAGTGTTTTATACTGATTGAAATTAAAATAATGCAAATAATTTTTTGTGATCAGGCGGGTTGTTCGTCTACAATACATAAACGTTAAGGCGTAGTCTTCGAAAAATTGTAAATTAATGTGCGTGTTGATATATGATGGTTGATTAATTACCATCAACGTTATTAATTTGTGAAAATAGCAAGTTAAAACTTTGTGAGCTGCGTATTGAAATATACATAATATGTTAATAGCCTAGCAGCTAATGTTTTCTTTTTTCTATTTTCTGTATTTTTAATCTGCAGATAATTATGGTTTATATTACTACCTTTTATTTATCTGGCACAAATTGACCAATTTGTTTTTACTTATGATAAATTTAATTGCTCCATGAAATATTAAAACAAATTCGTCTGGATGTTATTGGTTGCAATGTGTTTGTAAAGCTGTCCCATATTTTGATGACGAAAGTGCACTTAAAAGTATCATCGACATCATAAAGAAAAGTTATTTTTCTGGCACAGTTTTCTAAGTAAGGTCGTTGGACATTTATCAATTAGCGCTTAGGCTAATCAAATGCCAAGTTTCTCCGAACTACGCTATATGCGCTTAATAACATTCGGATCTGTTGCCTTCTACACGATCGCATGTAAAGATACACCAGTTGATTTGTCAAGGTGCAAATTAGTATACGAAGAAAGTGTCCGCGCTTTATAGCGCGAAGCAGATGTTCCCGCCGTTTATGGAATTTATAGTGGTTGCTTTTACGAGATTTCCACGGTTTCCGCTGAGCCGCTCTCTAGGCCGCCGCAATTAATTTAATTTAAGCCTAATTATTTTTTAATGCCGTCTAGCCGAGTGCCAACGTAACTGGCCGTGGGTGAAACTGGCAAGTTTCATTCAACTTCGGCGGATTTTCTGCATTTCTGGAATGATCGATCGCTCTTGTAAAACTTTCGAGACGGATTATTTATGCTGCACGCGCAACGGGGCAAAAATGAAGGAAAAGTGGACTTAGGTGCGTGCTCTTACGTCATGTTCGTATCAGAATTGCGAGAAATTACTGGAGTTACGCAAGCTGGCGGCTTGATATCGTTTTTTTGCAAAATGTGTAAAAATGTAAATTGGATAAAATCGACGTTTCGTTAATTACATGCAAAATGAAAAAGCTACTTACGTCAAAGCCATGTGTTTTTGACACTTTTAGGGCACTATGCTCCGTTACGGTGAGAAGATAGGTTTGTACTAATAAGCAATAATTGTTAAAAAATGTACAGATAGGACGGTTGGGTGCAGTAGCAAATGGAAGGGGAAGCATGCTGATTGTACACACATTCCTTCACTAAACTTGAAAAAATCTAATACTAATAGCAATAATGATCGTCATTATCAGACATATCTTACATATTTCATAGAGAAGATAGAGTATATTATTATACACTAGAAAGTAATATAAACGATCTATAATTAATCTGCAACATTAGTTTTTATTTACCTTCGTTTTACCGTATTCATGCAATTACTTCAAAATAAATAACGCGCAAAAAGTCACGTATGCACAGCATAGAAAATTTATTTTTAATTGCTTTTTAAGTTTAAACGTTAAGATAAATTGATGTAAAGATAAAGAATGCCTCTAGGGTAAGTATATGTTGACAAGTTAGGAGTTATTTGGCAGTTTTTAAACTTCTTTTTGATTTTCTTTCTATGCTCTAAGGGACATTGTTTTTAAAACATATATTCGTTTTGGAATTAGACGAGACACTAGATATACGAGTACATCGGCAGCACTTATTTGTTAGCAGCACATTAGTTTGTAATTTTAAATGTTCAAAGTTTTCATCTTGCATGGAGGGAAATTTAAGCTTGATCGATATAATCGTAATTTCTGATAGCCACTTATGTCCGTCAAAATAAAGCTTAATGCAAGTGAAAGTGATGTCGGATTAATGACTAATATCATAAATGCTGATGAACAAAAAAATCCCCTAGAAGCTGCTTTGAAGAATTTAAAATGGTGTGCAAAGGCACACGTAATTTCGAAATAATTTAAAAAGTTGGAAACATATTTTCTGTAAGTAATTGACATTATAATACACTGTATTATTATTAATACCCCTGACTAATTTTTAAATTTCGATCAGTACTCATGGGCGTAGCCAGGGAGGGGCAGGGGTGGGCAGTTGCCCACCCCTAAACATTTATAAAGAGCAAAAGGCAGTTGATTTATAATCATTATTGCAATTCACATTCTACAACATTAAAAAAAAGCTACAATCTGCAACAGATTTGCGGAAACTGATGATGCTTGAACTTATAATTTTCGTAATTTGTAAAAATTTAAAAAAAACTGTAATAATAGTAGTAGCTGATTGGGTAATTAAATTTATGCCCCCCTCTAACTGGAATCCTGGCTACGCCCTTGTAAAAATAGTACTGTTTATCAATATTTAAAATCCAACGTTCAGACTGTAGAAAAACTCTCAACAAAGCCAAGATATAACAACTTCAATAATGAATTTTTGAAATTTCAACTGGGTCAAACAATTTGCGAATACTTTAAAAAATCGAGCATTCTACTCTTCACAATTTATTAGATCATGTTAGATTGAACTTGAAATATACAGGAGCCACGCAAAACTTTACAAGCTATTGAAATCGATAGGGTACAAATATAAAAAAAAATATTCCAATAAATACACGATTGATTCCAAATTTCTGTCGGCAAGCAAACTCAAATTATTTCAAAAATATTTGGAATATGGTTATGGCTAGGGAGAAGTGACTTTTATTTACCTAGATAAAACCTGGATATACCAGAACGGAAGCATGATACGAATGTGACTGAAAGGTGATGATAAGTGTATTAATAATAAGAGATTGAAATCAGAAAGTAAAAGATTCACAGTGCTTCATGCTGGGTTATTGTGGTGGTTTCCTACCGAGGTGTGACCTGTTCGACTCAAAAAGATTACATTCATAATATGAACAACGACATTTTTCAAAAGTGGGTAGAAAATCAGTTGGTGCCTGCTCTAACTAGCATTGGCCGTAAATGTGTTATCATTATGCATAATGCTTCTTATCACACTCAGTGTTGTTAGAGAAGAGATCAACTACTTACTAATTCAAATAAAGAAACTCTCGGCCTGGTTGTATACAAACAACATTTATTTTGATGAAAATGATAAAATATTTTTAATCTAGTTTAAACTAACCTTCTTCTTTTCCTTTCCCATATGCCTTAATTACAAAAATATTTATAATTAATATAAAATCGTCCACTCTCTAAAATAAAACAATGTTCTAAGGCTTCCTCCCTACCATTGTATTTAAAACCATTGACTGATTGCGTTGTAGAATCGTAACTCGCTTGGAATTTGTTACGTTTAAAATTACTGATGAAACTAATGCTACTTAAACAATAAGTATATTAATTAAAAAATACTTAAAAATAAATAGATTAGTTAGTAAAAATAATAAAAAGACGTAACTTAAATATTCTACCTTAAAATAAGCTTTACACTAATTACTATTTACAAATATTTAAAATTACTATGTACTATAATAAACACTTGCATGTATTGTATACTGGGTATAAACCCTACTTCCTGTTTCGGGATTATTCATTGTCTATCTGATGTCGTGCAGAGTCTTGTTAATCGTGCATAATCCGACCAGATACTGTAAAATTGCATGTTAAAGTAGCATAGTACGTGAAGAATTAGATTTGGATATTTTTTTTGCAGTTTTAAACCACATGCTGAGATTTCTTTCACGACCTATCTTTGACGAAGCTAAAGCAACCTACAACATCTTCGGTGATGTAGAATTATATCTTCATCAGTTAGTTGCTCAGTTACTTCATTTACCTTTTAGCCCTGCTCGTACCGCTAGTACCTCCGTTTGTACGAAATTATAGCAACCACAGATTTCAATTTTTACTTAACCTAAATCCACTTTGTGCGTAACATTTGTTACGTTTCAAATTTTAATTAGAAACAGGACGATTACGTTATTTTGGGTGGTTGGTTCGACATTGTAGGGTTGGTTTGAACCTAAATCCACTTTGTGCTGGACATTTGTTACGTTTCAAATTTTAATTAGAAATAGGACGATTACGTTATTTTGAGTGGTTGGTTGGACATTGTAGGGTTGGTTTGGCAAGAATGTTGTACCCTACGGTTGTATATCCGTACCTTCTGTTAGTGCTTGCATTGCCCCGTATTAGTTGTTATCTGTAATCTCCATTGTGCCGAATTGTACCATTTTGGATACCATCATCTTCTGTCATGCAAAATTGTTATTCTTAAGCTTTTTCATAAATTTAGAAATGTATTACGCTTACCTGTCATTTAATATTCAAATCATAAGCCATGTTACAGAAGTCGCTTTAGTTAGGAAGCTTAGTTTTAGCAATGTTGCATTCATGAGTTAAACCTCAGTATTACGATTTGTATCTCTGTAAGCAATTCGGCAAGTTACTTTAGTTCGACTTTACGTTGTCAGTAAGCGCTTACGACTTCGTAGGTCACAGATTTAGTATTTAAAACTCACAACTTATTTAATTACCCAAGTAAACAACAAATGCTTTGTAGCTCAGCCTTGCGACATTACCTCGACTGAATAGTATATATACAGTTAAACAATTCATACGCTGACCGAATTGCTTATTCTATCAGGAACTATTTTACTTATACATTTTTTAATTTAGTTATTTTTATGCAATTTATTTACAAATTGTATCTTATTAATCCATTTATTGGATTTGGTTACATGAAACTATAGCTTAAATATATATGAATTTTATTACTAATATTTGCTTGTGTTCTTTTATCAGTCTTTAGCCTTAGTGGTAAGTTTGGATTCCGGACGATCCATGTGGAGCGTTCGATCTTTTCTGTTCAGAGTATATTTATAAATATTGTTGGACATGGCGCCCTTAGAAAATCTAACGATTATCACCCACTCGCGGGCAGAAATTTTGTTACAAATTGAAATATAAGATTAAGATGTGTCCCTTGTAAAAGCACTAAAATTGGATATACCTCAAATATATTAATGACAGTGTTTTTATATACAAAATCCATTAAAACTGTCTCAAGTTGATCTACAAAATTTGAAAATATCATGAAATTTTATTAAGGTGTGTTCATTTTGACAATTTAAATTTTTGTTGTAGATATCTAAGTGATAAATCCAGTATATACTGCAGAAGCTGTTTAGTATGTCATGATAAGATTTAAATCACAGACCAGAATGGAAAATAATTTAATTTCACTACAGTACTATACAGTAGATAAATTATAGCGTGTCTAGTGAAATATCGTCTGCTTCGGCGAACCCCAAAGCAAGTATATAATTATTCCAGTGGAAATGTTCGGCGTATGCTTAAAAATTTATACATTTATGCATATCTATAAATTGTAAATAACATTTTGACATAATTATCTGTGTTCATTAGTAATGTAAAAACTGTCCTGCCGGTATAACAATTCTTTCATTTGTTTTTTGTCAAAGCCGGTCTTCATATTTTTAACAACATTTTGAAGCGCATGCAAAAAATTATGTTTATCACTTTTTAGAACGTTAAAGTTTTCTTGTTTCTGAATATGCTATTTGTTGTGTTTTTATGATTATTACTAGAAAAGCACTAACATGTCTAACTTCGATTACGTTGTTATTTATAGGCCACCAGCGACTACTTTTTTCTTTTTAATCGACCAGGAAGTGTTGAGAACGCTCGAGATATCTATCATGCACGGCCTCATCGTAAAGTTAAGTATTGTCCATCGGCTGATCAAAGAACACGAAAATTTAGGTCAGTTCTAGCTTATGTAAATCGTAATTGGACAAGCATATCCAACGCTCATAAACATGATCCTCATCCTAACACATATCCGTACATAAATAAATACGAGTAAAAAGCCTGTTAAGCGCTGCCGTAAATTATCTTCCGCGTTAATCCCCGATCCACACAATAGACGGCAGCCTTTTCGTTCTGTAGGAGAATAACCTTGGATTTTTAAATATTTACCAAAAAGTGACCAGTGAAGGATGTGCTGGTGAAAAGCCTGAACGGCTGGCGCTGAAACGCCGCGTTTTATCGGTTTATTTAAAAGGCCCACTAACGTCAGACGCAAATATATTGAAATGTGATTGCCAGACGGCGATGAAACACCATGAGCATGCACAGGTAGGCCATGCATTATCGTCTGGCGGAAAACTATTTTAAACTGGGAAATCAAGCTGGCAGGGGTCCGCGCGTGGTCGGCGGGAAATTCGCATGCAGCGGGGGCAATTCAAATGCAATTCGTTCGCTCCAATAAAACTATTAATAGTCATAGTACGTGTTAAAATCTGAGGCTGTAATAAACGACGCACCCGAAACTGATGTTTTTAGCCCACAAAAACAGTAAATGGAACGCGCAACGTGCCGAGAATTATTACGAGGGTTTTTTACCAGTGTGTGTCAACACACTACTAATTGAAACAATCTGAACAGTTAGGAATTTACATATTAAACGCTGGACGTTAAGATATTTCAAGGTTGGGTTATATATAGATGGGGTATCAATACGTGCATGCAAACTTGTTTTGTACGCACTTTGCGAGCGCGATTGGAAATCAGACCACATGCTAAGGTGAGAAGCCTTGGCAGTTTCGGTTTTGAAAAAAACACATTACATTTCCGAAATTTTGGCTGCAGCACAGTCTAGACGCAAAAGTATTTGGTCCACCGGCCCACGGTGCATGGAAACTTCAGAATTTAAAATTGTCACGGCGTTTTGTGGGTGAATATTCGCACACTCGCATAAATTTGAAAGAAATCCTCCCGAGCTGGAAATACTCGCAAACATGGCTTGGTGCACTATCATTCGAATGGAATGCCAAAATTGATGTAGCGAGTGTCAAAATTTAAATGCCAGGTTTGATTGACAGCCCCGAATGCATATTTGTGGCTATGAATGACGACCCGATTGAAGCATCGCTACATGGATTAGGTCGAAATATAAGCACGCAATTTGCTTCTAAACCGTGTTGTAATTTTACTTGTTTTTGACGTTTGAATCTTGGAACTGATTGGCGCTCGAACATAAACTTGTTTAGTTTGATGATTCACTCGAATTTATGACGTGTTCCTTTCACAAGAGCAAAAAGGTTGGCATTTTTTTTACCGAGCAAATGGTTGAATGGATAAATAAATAACTAATCTCCGCCCTTCAGCATTCACACAAGACCTCTTCCCACTAACTGTTTCTAAGCCTAGTTCGAGTTAAGGTTTTGGTAATTATAGCCGTTAAGCGGTTTATGTTTCTTTGTGTGTAAAAATAGAAGCAGGCGTAATGTGTTTTTAAGCTTGCGTTACGATTTTACTACTTATTTATTAAAAATACTCCAATAAATATACTGATGATTGCAACATTTAATTATGTTATTGATAAGATAGCATATTCGTAAGTAGTTAAATACGTAGCAGACGCATTAAAATTAGAAACGCTCTAAAAATATAATTTGTTCCTGTTTATTATTAAACTAAGATTGGATATATTTTCTATAAAACTGCTTATATAGGGTGACTCAAGGAGTTTTGCACTTTTTTTGTACTATGTAGCTCAGTTACCAGTAATTTTTATCAATAACTTTATTTAGAACCTAAAACTACATGTCTTGAAAATTCATGTGTGAAAATCAAATCATCCTGAAGTTGCTCCTGTCGGTACTGGCCATCTTGCAAGAGATGCCTTATATTTTCCATTACCGTATACATAGGTCTTGTGTAATGGCTTCAATTTCTTGTCGAATACGTTTCCTGAGGCGTTGTTATAAACCCGACTTTTGAGATAGCCCCACAAAAACATCGCGCTTCTGAAAGGCCAATTGATATCTTCTTGATATCAATTTTTCAGGAAAAAATTCTCCTACAACTGCTAATACGGTATTTGATGTAGGGCTAGTGACCCCATCTTACTGAAACCACCATTGGTCATCAAAACCATCAAATTCAGAACCAAAATTCCATTGCGGCGTACCTGTCAGAATTTATAGAAAACCTTTATGGTTGAGTATGGTCCTATTATGCCTTTCGAGGATATTGCTACCCAAACAGTGACTTTTGCGTAATGGACCTGATTTTTCTCCCGGTGAGTTTCCCCACACCAGTAACGACAATCGACGTCGAACTGCCATGTAAGAATTATTTTGTTGATAAAAACTGCGAACACAAAACGCCCGTTGCTGAACATGAAAACGATCCACTATAATATGCATATACAGTGTGAATAATGTAATACTATACATTGACAACTTTATTTTAGAATTAATTAATTTACCCATGCTAGTAACAATTGACGGTTTTAAAAGTACAATAACATAATCCAGTTTCAATTATTTTCTATAGTCACTGGGTTTATTTGTTTACAAACACCCTGTAAACAATAATTAAACGTCTTATGTCTAATATTGCATAATTCAGCCATGTACAGTTTTACACTATTCTCACTGTATATAAATTGTAACATAAAATTTCCAAACTTTACTCAAAACCAAGCAATTTATATCAACAGGTTCAAAAGTTATTTGTATCTGTCTCTAGGGCAATTAATAACTAAATTAATTCTACCTAAACGGAGAGCGTAAGACTCAATAATACCCACGCAAAGTAGAAGTTCGTATAGGGACTTACCTTGAGGGACATAAAGGATTGCTCACATGTGGGGTGGCACGTCGATTGACCCGTGACTCCAGGAGCACAAAACGATATAAACGAGCGATTGCACACGAAAAAACGGGATCAGTTGTGACCGACCGTTTACCGACTCGTCTTAAGTTCATCTATCTTTACAATGTGGGCCACCGACCCAACACTTAGGGGTGGCAGGAGAGGGGACAGCAAGCCCCATAACTCGACATTCCACCAATAGTGGGTAACTTACCGCTAGGTAGAATTACAAACTACACTAAATTTATGTACAGCTATTTACTTGTATTAAGAATTACTAATGAAATAAACTAAACTAATATGATTAAAAGCTAAATACCAAACATTATTTTAAATATGAAAGTGCAAAACATCATTAAACATTCCTGAATATGCATTGTTGAAATTGATCAACACTTGATTTAATTATTAACTACTTCTTCCCCTTTCTCCTTAATTATTAAATACAAAAAATAAAATAAAGATAGTTTTGTTATTTTAACAGGAATCGTTTATATTTTATAAATCTAATAGAGAGAGAGAGGGGGAGAGAGGAGATTATATGCACCACTCTTTTAATGCGGTCCGATATTCTACATTATTTTCTGAGTGATTATTTATCTTAGATGTGTTTTTAATTTAAAACATAGTTAATTATGTAGTCCCATTTTTTTTAAATACGAGGCAATACAACCCAGTAGTCTTCTCCACGAACATTTATTTAAAGTGGCGACATGTTTCAAAACAAACTGGTTTCACCCTCGGGCCATAATGATCATCTGCAGAGGCATATGGTTAACAATAATGTACAGAATAAAGAAATTCTGAAATTCACTTACCCGTAGTAGAAGCACGTGTTAAAATTGTAGGTTAAAATGAGGTTAAGTTTACACGTTGAAGACGAGGTAGGAATAAAATTTAAAAAACACACCATATTGAAAAAGAAAAACTATTTAACCAGCAAACTACGTTATAAAGATCGTTATACTGGTTAATACATCAAAATATAAAAATTAAAATTAGAGCAAGTTAAATAGTTGCTAACATTGAGGATGTTAGCGCTAAGAATAAATTTTAGTACAAAAGTAACTAGCTAACAGGACAAAAAATCCCTAGATTCAATGACACTGAAATTACCAGAGAGGGTCTATTTTGAATTTTATTCCTACCTCGTCTTCATCGTTTAAACTTAACCTCATTTTAATCTACAATTTTAACACGTGCTTCTACTACCAGTAAGTCAATTTCTTTATCATGTACATTATTGTTAACCATATGCCTCTGTAGATGATCGTTATGGCCCGAGGATGAAACCAGTTTGGTTTCGAAACATGTCGCGACTTTAAATAAATGTTCGTGGAGAAGACTATTGAGTTTTATTGCTTCGTATCAAGACACCTCCACTATTAGCATGATGGATCACTTTCCTATTTTTAAAATACGTTGAAATGGAAGTATAAAATACCGGAAGTTTTTTCCAAAATCTACGCGATAAGTGTTTGTTACAAATTGTTTTATGTAATAAATGTATTTAAGGATCATCGATATTGCTCAAAGCGAGAGCGTCAATAAGCTGACATTCATTCCGATGGAACTTCTTAAAATCGGCGAAAACATTTTCTAAAATATTGTGTGCACTATGCGTTAAGCACTATATGGGTAAAGGATTTTCAATTTTTAATTTTTTGATATTGTTAAATGTTTATCCTACACTACAATTCCCCAATTCAACTTTGGTAACCGTGGTGTCTTAATGCCCAAACCTCCACGAAGAGGAAACATTAATGTCCAGCAGTGAGGATGTCTCCAAGAATGAAATCAAATTAACCTTACTTCATTTGAACTCGATGAAGTCAGCGTACGCACAAAAATTCTAATCAGAAACTTGACACGCGCGCGTTATTTCAGCGGTCAGGACAGCGCCTGCTTGAGATCTCAGTCTGCGCTTACGTGGCTCCCATTAAATGTTAAAATATCCTTATCTTTGGACCTATTTTTTGCCACTCTACCCCCACCCCTTACTATAAACCGTCGAAGAGCCGCTTCGATCTGGACAAATGCGTCCGTGAAAGCAAGCAGCGCTAATCATACAGCTTTTATTCGCGAAATAAAAATTACTCGTGATTTATTTAAGCTTTGAAATTTAAAATTATTGTGTGTCGATAAGGGGCTTGGTCGTCTAATCTTGTTCTAAATTTGTGTTAGAGGACAAAATAAAAAAAATACAATAATACTAGGAGCAATGTTGGAAATGTCCTTCTCTCGTTTCTATGCAGGCCCCATATTCGGTAAAATCTTCATAGTCATTGAGGTTTTCATCTGATCAAATATTCTCATTGTGAAAACTAAACATCCCATTTTTAGTAAAACCTCTTCACCTGAAAATTTACACGTCGGGAATATTCTTCAAGACAGGTGACATGTACTGTACCATCTAAAAATGATAAGATGCAATAGCTGATCTCCAATATTCTCCAAACAGTAGATAGATTCAGACTTTGCAATGTTACATTTGTCTGGTGCTCGTTTTGGGGGTTTTTTCTTTGATATGAAAAACGTTTTCTTCTACATACTAGAGGCGTTTGAGCAGTTAAAACAATAGAACCTTTCTGCTTCTCTCAATTGACGATCCACAGCTACAAGTGTAGTAGCACAAATTCTATTATGGAAAGTTTCTTGATGCAGTCATTTTGCCTGTAAGAGTATATTACATACCGAGGTGGAAAGTGTTTCATTACTGTCGAGAGATTAAGTATCTCGAGAAAACCTGTCCCGACTAGTTAGGAAAGTAAAGTAAACAATGACTCGCTTTCCTACTATTTTGAAGGTTAGAAACATACCTATTATTAACCGATTGTAAGTAAAATTTTATTACCCCCTTGACCATAACACATTTTCAATGAAAGAGAAGAACTATTGTCATATCTATAATGAAATAGTTAAAATAGCTACTTATATTCGTTCGAATAGTTTCGCCTCTGGCGTGGTTTACACGTTGAGTTACCGTGCTTTTTTGCCTTTCCTCCTGATAAAGCCGCTTACGAAAGTGGGCGAAACATTGAATTATTCGACCTCAATAATGACACGGTCCAATCCCAGAAGTCGTTTGTTACTTAATGACAATGACCGTGAAAGCCTTCGAAAACATGTCTTTTTCTCTTATTTTAAGCCATA
This sequence comes from Agriotes lineatus, assembly GCA_940337035.1. NCBI lineage: Eukaryota > Metazoa > Arthropoda > Insecta > Coleoptera > Elateridae > Agriotes > Agriotes lineatus. The sequence goes on from OW679196.1 coordinate 128,196,197, forward strand.
GATTCTGCCCTTAATTTTTAACCTGCTTTTGAAACCCTGTATATGAATAGGGAAAAATGTAATCAACTAGTTCTACTGTATAAATGAGAAATGTTTGAGATAAATAATCAAATAGTAATCTTAATAATTAATGGTAAGTTTTATTTTTTTTACAATATACTGCTCCACAAATGAACTGGACCATCCATAAAAATTGTATTTATTACATTACGTCATAAAATATACATATAAAAGCTAGTTTTATAGTATTGTATTGTATTGTATTGTATTTTTATTCATCATAATATACACCGTGGTGCTTAGATATGTCACAATTCCAGTTAAAATATAAAAATATAAAAATAAAAAAATACAATGCATTTACAGAAATAGTCAACTACAGATAAATACAGTAACAACAAAAATAGTATACTCATATTAAGCATATTTAATTGCACTATTCTCAAATATCAACTGAAGAATTAACAAAATCATATTCATAAAATTAAAAAATAATAAAATTTAAAAAAAAACTAATTCACAAAAATAAGAGGAATCACAAAAAAGTTTAATTAATAGTTCTTTTAGTCTCTTCGGAACGTTTAAAAATGTTTAGCAACGATTTGGCATTTTTGTATGCAATGTGCTATCAACATTTGGTTAAAAGTCAAAATTTTAAAATGATAATATTTTATTAGAAATGATAGTGTCACAATCATGAAAGGTTGCCAAAAATGCCATGACTGCCCTTTTGGAAAATATTTTTAAAAATTGCACCAATATATGCAAATGGTCCAGTTCATTTGTGGAGCAGTATAATAGATTTCCACGAATTTGTTGCTATCAGATTGATCGACAAAATATTTAAACTGTGTGGTGAGCTCTCTCGTTTTAAAAAGCAGCTGTGCACAGCCTTTCCTAATAAATAACGAGCTGGACAAATGATAGTAATTACCGAATTTTTGCCCTGTAATAATAGACTTGTATCATCCACAGCTACTGTGCAGTCCCCAGGTGGCGCTCTGTTTTTTTTTTAAATTTCGTAGTGTGGAATTCCGCGTGTGCTTGCGTCTGTAGCTAAATTACAGGAAACGGATGGTCAGGTAGGATGTTAACATGAACGAATTCAGCGGAGGCTCTTGCGATAGCATCATGAGCCTTAATCGCCACATTTGACGTGCTCGAATTAAATACGTAATAGTACTTTGTTGTGCGTACATTGAAATAGCGTAGTACAATGACTGTTCACGTACTGAATTTGTTTTTTTTTGTTGCAGGTAAGCCGCTTGAACTTGACGCCTAAAAAGCAATGTGCTGGTAAAGTATGTTTTATACGAACACCTATTATAATTTTGTTACAAATTATCAGCTCAGGTAACAATGCGTAAATATTGTTCTATTCCGCTGCATTCACCAAACATTTTAGTTTAGTGGATAAGGTTGCAGATTTAGTTTATTAATGTGCTGTAGCCTTTTAATGCGTCAATTATGAATTGAATTTTGTTTTCATGTAAGTAAAACGTGATGTCATAAATTCCATTTATTCGTCCTTAGGCAAAATCTGACAAGTTGAAGTAAATCTCGATAATTACTTTCATCTGTAGAAATGATGACTATGAAACTCCAGAATAATTTTTCCCACAAATTAATTGTTATGTAAATTGTAAATTCCAAACCTAATAATATATGGTATAAAATCTTTTGTAGAACTGTATGGCTAAAACTTTAAAATTAAAATACTTATATAAGCAAGTGGTATTTTTATTAATCTCTATTGTCAGTTACGGCAGTCCATTTTATTAAAATGAGTTTTAAAAAATATACATGCTACTTTATGCACAATGAAAGAAAACAGTGTAACATTTGATTGCAAACTTATTGACAAGAGATGCATCATCAAACCCTCCAAGTACTCTGAGCACTAAATTGTTTTTTATATGATACTAACTATTACGTAGGAAATTAAATGCATTTTGACGCGTGTTGTAGTATTTGATACAACTTTAAAATATTATTATCAAGAATGTGCAAATACTGTTTGATGATGTATGACATCATCTAACAGTATGTTCAATAGTTTCAATTAAAAGAAATAATTAAAATTGTTCATGTAGGATTTTTTTGTGCGCTCTAGATTGAGTTTTTTATGTGAGTGTGAATATATTGTCTATATGTTCCATGTTGTTTAAGTACTTCAAATGTAAATTTGTGTTTGCATGTGCGAGATGATTGGAACTATTGTCTCGGTTGTAAAACTTATATTAAATTGATAGTTGATCGATGATTACTATTGTTCTTTTTTATGGTAGGTACAAAGACATGGCGATGTCTGCACCGAAAAAGCTTGCTATTTTACGTTCATTCAATTGTGACGACGCACATTTATTGATCAGTGATTTTAAGGCCCATTTATATTCGAACCGCAAGGAAGCGACTTCCGAATCAAATTTAAAGTTTCTTAGTCACCAAATGTTATTACCTCGCTGTACGCTGAAATATCTTACAAAGCTAATGCGTAATATAATATAAACAATTGAAAATGTATTCTAGCAGAAGACGTGGCTGGAATTTCATGCACCTGTCGGTTTCACGGCCATTGAGAATTTTAAAAATTGCACCGAGGCAAAAAATGTTTAATAAAAATGAGAAAACTTGAACATAAATAGCACGGCGATATAAAGTGATTTAATTTTTCACGTTTCTAAAAACGGCTAATAAGCCGGAGCTCGTATAATTATAGCGCGAATTCTGCGTAGAAATGTAAAGGTCGCGCTTTTATTTTTGATTTTCTTTGTATTTTCTGCTCTGGCAAAATTCTCAATGAACTTGACTTTAACCTACTCAGAAATGCATGTGAGTTATTTGCTTTTGTTGTTAGGTTATGTAACTGTTTCAAGTACATACTGTTTAAGATATGTCGATAAGAATACGACGCTTGAATCGATTTGACACTTCAAACGGGTATAAATGATCGTTTGAGATGGTATTGGACTACTAGGGGATGAAGCATGGGTGCCACGACATAAATCGGGAAAGGTCAAGGACGATAACTTTTTTTAGAAAAAGAGAGAAATCTATTATGTATTATTATATTTGACTGCATTTTTTTTGGTAGCTGTTATGATTAACATAATAAATAAAATTTGAGTGACTGCTATTGTTTTTAAACAACGGGTGTTCCAAAACTGTCGCTTTCGAATAGGCATTGAACATAATTCTTAATTTAAGGATGTAACTATGAGTTTACTTACAAATTCCAATTTTGACATCCTTTATCTAATAGACTTGTCTGTCCGTCCGTCCGTCCGTCCGTCCGGGACGCTGTTTCAGCAGCCAAACCGTAAGAGATAGAGAAAAAAGTTATGAAAGTTATATGTTTGGAATGGTCATGTCAGCTCAGGAACCGAATTTCAGTCACGTGACACTTCCGGTTTTCGAGAAATCACAAAAAAGACCGTTTTTCAAATAGAACGCGTATTAAATAAAAATGTGTCAGTGGCCAAACGGAGCTGCGACCCTCTGCGCCTTAAAACGTCGATCGGGTTAGGCAACCACTTTGACACCTTCCAGGTCTGGGTACAGTTTTTATTTAATACGCGTTCTATTTGAAAAACGGTCTTTTTTGTTTTTTTAAATGAGACATTTGTCTCACTGGATTGCTTGTTTAAGTATAATAGCTATTTGTGCAACAAGTGCTAAAAGTGAATGGTTATGCACGAGACGTGAAAATTATGAAACGAAGGCCGAAGGCTGAGTTTCATAACATGTCGAGTGCAATAACACTTTTAGCACGAGTTTGCATACAATATTTTTTCTACGACCTTAAATTTACCGTTTTTAATCCATAAATGTCGATTTAACAAAGGTTTACATTTATGACAGTTATAATTTATGTCATAGTAAAGAGATGGCCGTGACGGCGCAGGTGACTGTTACTGTAGCCGGTAGTTGTCAAAGTTAGTTATCAAAAGTAATTATAATAGTACACATTTTACTTTTTTCATTAAATAACACTTTACCTTTAACGAAAGAGGTGACTAGAATAACTTTATAACCTCACTTTCAGTTTAAAATACTAAATGGCCGTAGAAAAACATAGTTACATTCAGAAATTAAATACTATATTCAGTGCCAACTCGACAAGGAAAGTTTTAGAACACCCGCTAGTTGCCTGTACGTACGCTGAGAAACAAAGGTGGAAAATGCAATGTCATACCAAGTAGTATTAATGATTACATAATTACTTTATAGTATTTAACATTACTAGCTTGGTAAGAGGGTTTTTACTGGCGAATAGAAGGATATGACCGGCAAGCCAGTTACCTTCTTGAGCCAGTAAAACCTGTTACCTGGCGTGTATTGTTGAATATTTTATTTGTTCCTCACTTGTAAATAACTAGAAATTTACCATTTATTCAAAATGTCAAACTGACAAGCAACAAAATTCACCACTATGACACATACTAAGGAAGACAACTCTGGCTTTGCACGCTATCATTTATCGATGAGCACGCTTGTAAAATTTTACTGGCTAGCCAGTTAAGAAACATTTCCAAGGTGAATACAGTGACTTAATAAATTGATGTTTACAAGTGAGGAACAAATAAATACATTTACAGTAAACTTTCGATTTTACCTCCAGCTTTCATCCTGGATGTAGATTGATTTTATACAACTATTTAAGCTGTACCCTACCCTCTCTAATATTTCTGCATTATTTCCAATTGAGAAATTTTGCAACTAAGAATTGCTGCCGAAATTAAACATTGGTTTTAATCGTATTTTTCTCTGCATGCAGGACGTCTGTTTCCAAAAAAGCATGCTTTTTTCTGTGAAAATTGTACCAGATATAAAACATTACGGACACGAACAATTTACTAATGAATTTCTCCTTCGGGAAAAAAACAATCTTTTTATGAAAGGGTTGACGTGACACCCGTGTTTCATCTACTACTAGTCAAACGATAATAACCAATATGATCTCAAAAGATTACTTATCTATACTCGTATGGTGTGTTATACCTAATCTCATCCAAATCTCTCCTTCTAATGACACAAGCAAAATTTATTTGTTGAGTTAATCGGTTTAGTTTTGGGTCCAGGAATCTTTGGTAAAGCCATGTCGACATATTTAAGGGACATCCCTTGTAATCGGAGGATTTAATTGCGTCGTCTGAAAATAAGATAACGTTGTCAACATTTCTTTTTCCCATGAGTACTAGAAATTTCGATCCCATTAATGTTATTTTTGGGACAGGTGGTTTTTTAAATAAAGTTGGCAACCGACGAATGCAGAACTTAATTGCCGGAACGTAATAATTGGTCGTATATAATAAGGCTTTCCAGAGAGGTGTCCGCGTAACCGATTCGTCCCAATTAGACCGAAAATGCGTGAGAGGTGATTATTGTGACATCTGTCGGAAGAAAGGCTACCGCAGTAATTGATACCTAATTCGAAATTAGTCATTAGCACGCCCACTTGGGCAGGTCAGACAGCGTTAGTAATAGATACGTTTCAGTAAGCCAGCCGATATCAATTCGAACAAATGAGATCAAAGAACCAGGTAGTGTTCCTGTTTCTTGCTCACTTCTTGGTTATCGTTTTTCCGTTCGCGAGACAACATAACTGATACGAACGTACTTAATGCAACGCTGGCGTACAGTAAAGCTAAGTGCAGAATTAGAAGATTTATGCCCCCAATGAAAATGTGGCAACGTAAGTCTTCCATGTGATAAATGTAGTCAATTTATTCGTGTCTCTCCCGCCATAAATTTCGGCCAGCGTGACGCTATTATATTTATGAATAGAAAAAAATATACATCTCAATTACTTCCTGTGCAGGATTAGATTTAAATTGAGGATCCAGTTCCTCCATGATTTTTGACTTCGGCGTCTGCGTTTGGAAGCTGCTTTTGATTTGTATGGCGAACCTGTTTGTTTTTTAAAACGCAGTTGTAGGTATGCTAATCTTGTTGCTTTCCGAAGCAAGCTATTTGAAAAGGCTAGATATATTTTTAGAAAAGCCATGCCGGTGTTTTAAGAGAATGGCGTGGCGCTGTGGTGGTGTTGGATTAAGGTTTAGTTGAAAAAAAAATTAAAGCAAACTATGAATTTGTTAAACTGTCAGAATATTAAATGAAGGTAAAGAACAATCGATTCATGTTTAGTATTTTTCTATGCATACATTAGTACATACTACATTTGTTTTTTTGTTTACATACCGTAATTGATTGTTGCGTCCAAAGTTTATGGTTTTCATAATCTTAATTTGCAGCCACGTGAACTGTACTTATTTCCCATCAATTTTAAACCCTTAATATTGCTGTGTTACTGTCCTAAATGGTGGTATCGGTAGAAAACAACCGTCTTGCAATGTTGCATAGTTTTAAAAATCTAAAAAATTGAAAATTTTAGAACATTTTTCAAGTACAAAAATAATATTACGTATGTTTATGTTTATGTATAACAAATTTGTGGTCTACCAAACTGATGGTCAACGTGGACTGTGATTTATGCCTAGATCCCGAGTTTCTGTTGGCTAGAGACACGAAGATCTACCGTTGGCTTACCTCCAATTTTTGAAGAAAAAAGTGTATTGGATTTTCCACATCACTACCATTTTTTATTGTAGTAATTGCCAATAATACTAGTAATTAAAAATAAGCAAAAAAAGATTTTTTAAATAATTTGTCTCATATATGTACTATATATGTAATATTAAAAATCTAGTTTGAAAAATACATAGTTTTTCACAGCCTTAACATTCTAATGTATTTTCATAGTAATTTACGATACAAGTGCGTAAAGCTAGTCTTAGTCACGATTGGGGCAGAGTTAAAACGCGAATGAGCGAGCGAGTGACTAAAGATGCTTTACGCATGTGTATCGTACGATATTTTATCTACGATAGAATCTAGAAAACACGGTAAATTTAAAAAAATATTTAAATATAAATTAGCAACCGGTCGTAATTTTGCGTGGTTAAAATGTTAAAACACGTTGCTACTGACGACGTGAACTAATGAAAAACAAGTTATTAAACAGTCGTTTTACAAACTTAAAACTGCCAACTGAAAGTCAATTTTACACACTATCGTAGATAAAATTTAAAATATGACAACTTGACATGCTCAAGACGAGTTTCATCAACAGTCTGCGTATTGACTGATTCGGGTGCTCTGAAAGTTTGTGCCAACACTACAGAATATTTTCGGGCATCTTTCAGTGTAGGTATCGGCAATTTAAAATACTAATTCATAATCCTGCGTAGTTGTTACACATAATGATTACTAATTATGCTAATTAAATTAGAACTAAATAAAGCTTTAGTGCATTAAAAATGTAAATAACCGTCTAGAAAAATAAATCTGATAGTGTGAAAGATAATCACAATTTAAGGCAAATATGTTTTGAAAGTGCAAGTCCCAATTAGAATCGCTTATTAAACCCAATTAGCGAAGTTTTTTTAAATAATCAAGTTTCCTCTTGTATTAATTCCTCAGTGGAAATACTAACTTCACTTTCAACGAGTTCTATTCTCTGCGGAATTCGTATGACATTCTAAAATGCCAACGATACCTTTTATATCATACATTTTGCAATAGATATCGAACCAGAGTTTATTACGCATTAATTGAGGCACATCGTTAAGCATTAGGTAGATTGCCGTAATTAAATCTTAATTAATTGCGAGATTACCACCGCAGAATTCCCAAGCGCTCCCCATATTCCGTTGCTGCAAAAATTAGCCGAATGAATATTTATCCTATGCTCCTACCATACCAATGTAATGAGCTCATGTTTAGGTTAACGAGGGTGTTGCTACAGTAAGCCGAAAGTTTCCAGGGAACTGCAAATTGAAATAATTAATTTTCGGGGAAGTTAATAAAGATACGTGGCTTAGTGCTTTTATAGTATGCAGACTTTGTATTTTAAAGTCAACTTATATTTTTAATTTTTACAGAGTTGTCGATTTTAGTACTAGTAGATTATGTATTGGAATTGTGTCGTTTTTAGTGTGTCATTTATTTTGAAAATAAAGAATGTATTAACAGTACTTTTCGGTCACGTTTGATTAGTGGTGCCGCTAAGACGAGCTAATTATCGCTCTCGTCTCGTTTCGTTTTAAAACTCGAATTGAGATTGACATTTTTCAATCGAGAACATTCGACAATTCTGGATTATTTGAGATTAGCCAAATTTTCGATCTCGACAGTTTTTCAACGGTATTTTTAACAACCACATAAAAACGAAGCGGGAATCGGCCCCTCTTCCTATAGCAGATTGTTGGACATTAAAGCTCATGGTTGCCAAAGCCGGATTGGGGAATCGCAGTGGGCTCGGAACTCGATATTTTGTGGCGCTACTTTTCTCTTTCAAGTACAATACCTGAAATATCACCAAGGACCAGAACGTTAATACATGGAGCAAGAGATTATTATGGCATAACTAAGTCGCAACTGCCTCAATCCGGTATGCACATAGGTAGGTACTAGGGTGAGTTTTTTAAAGTGTTACAAGGCGATATCTCGAAAATAGTATAAAATATTTTGATGAAATTTTGGTGAGATAATAGAGAGATGGGGGGGACATAAAAACATATTTTTGACATTTACCTCCTCTCTCTATTTTGAAGGATGGGGGGTAACTTTGGAATTTTAAATAGGATGATGTACTTTTGTTTATAAAATTAGAATCTACGTAATAAACTACATATGTGTACAAAAAATGTTTTTATTTGCTTTTTAGGTTACAAAATTATGATTTATTAGGTTATAAAATAAAAAAGATTAATAATCGTTAAAACGTCAAATTCTCAACTGACTTAAGTAAAAATAACCCATTTCCATGGAAACGAATAATAATTCTGAAATAAGTGAACTTGATTTATTCGTAAAATTTATTTGTTTTTAAATTCAATCAAAATTTAGTTAATCATAATTCCGTAACCGAAACAGCAAATCCAAAAATGTTTTGTACACATACGTAGTTTTTACGTAGATTCGAATTGTATAAACAAAAGTACATCTTATTTAAAATCAAAGTTATCCCCTACCATTCGAAATAGAGGGGGGGGGGGTAATTATAAAACATACGTTTAAATATGTCTCCCCATCTCCTTATCAGCTCATCAAAATTTAATGAAAATATTTGGAACCGTTCTAGTATAATATTCGATAATTGATTTTCTCGAATTCGGGTTCGAGATCGAGATAGGGAAAATCGCCTCTCGTCTCGTCTCATGGCAACACTGCATATTTATGTATATGCCTTTTATTGGTTTGTAATTAATGTAAGAATAACACTGGGGTACTGCAAATTTCCAACGTTTAAACAGCGTAAGTGCCTTATTTTATTCTCTGTACATGCTAAACCTTGTTTTTCTTTCTTTAGATCTAAAGCCCTGGATATTTCTTGGCCTGTTCCATTATGCTTTCATTCCCTTCTTTCCTCTATTGTTTTTCAGCGATTTCTTATTCCTATAGGCGTTAGGTCGATTAAAACACAATCGTACCTCTTCTTATGTCTTCCATGTAGTCTTCTTCCCGCTGTTTTTAGATTTTTTGTTTCTTGAAGCGTAGTTTGACCACTATTCTAGGTTATATATATTTCCTTGTTGGCAGTAGATGCTATATAATAGGACGAATAAACATGGAACTTGTCAAAAATTAAAACAGATAAGTCAAAGACTCGACGTATTTACCCAAAACTATTTTTTTGTTATCAAGCTCTATTTAAATTATTTCGTTATTGTTATTGTCTGTCTGTGAGTACTTTTCCAAAATTAGTATATTCTTAGGGGGTTTCTAAAATAAAATAAATACTCCGAGCAGAGTGCATTCAGATTATTACCAATTTGCATCACTCTGTAAGGATAAATAAATTATAGCTTATATATTAACTTCCTAGTAACCTTTAAACAAACAGTTGGATAAAGATACATCAATTAAGCAATTAAAAAGAATCGTAAAAAACATATTGAGCAAAAGATACATGTAAAGTTGTTTCTTAAAATTATTGCCAGGTTCCTTTTTTGGGAGAGATTAAATGCTAAAGCAATCAAACAATTTTATTTTGATTTGGGCTACTGTTTATGTCTTCTTTAATTTATTATGATTAAGATAACCCTTTTTTATTACTTGTAGTGGCAATGAAAATGTCAAATGTATACCGACCTTGAATTTATGTTATCAATACCGTAGGTAGTAAAAGTAATTACTTATTCACGTTCTTTATGCATAGAACAATTTATAAAATGCGAAGAAAAAGTTTAAGCTGCGTCCAGGTTAGTAAAAACTTTAATACATATTTATTTCTTAGCAGTTCAAGAATGTTTAGTTATCATATCATATTCAGATATTATTTTCACTTAATTATTAGATGGCAAAGAATAGAAAATGATGATAATTAGCGGTAGTGTATCTAAATGGTACTTATAGTTGTTTTGAGTAACAGATTCTTTCTCTAATAAAAAACGGAGAAATGTCAAAAATAAATACAATGTTTTTAAATTTTATTGTGGAACTATAATCTTGTTTATTGGCCCTTGCTAGCGAACGTAGTATGGCTTTTATTGCCCGAGGGCCTATAAAGTTGCTAAGTAGTATAACAAACTCCAACAATGTATTATAGCAACAGCAACAATCTGCATAGGAACCATAGCACACCAAAAATTCACAGCGTCAGCACAACGATGACGCAGCATTATACAGTGTGAATAATATAAGACTATACATTGACAACTTAATTATAGCATTAATCAATTTACCCATGCTAGTAACAATTGTCGGTTTTGAAATTACAATGAAATAATCCAGTTTCAATTAGTTTCTATAGTCACTGTGTTGTTATTTTGTTTACAAACAACATGGTAACATTAAGTAGATTCCCTATATTTAATTATGCATAATTCAGCCATGTACAGTCTTACATTATTCTCACTGTATAGCCAAAATACTGAATCTTTGTATTCTGTTCAGTTTGAGAACCAAAATAGAATGAAACATTGTATGTACCACGAGCCTAATCACGAGTATGCCCGTAATACATAAATAACTATTATAAAATTCCGGGAAAATATTAATAAGATAAAATGCTGATACCGTTTCTGTAAAAAGAATGAAATATATGACGTTATTGTGTTTTCGACATTATTTTTGCCTCATTCTCACCTTAACGTGCGCGTTAGATAACAACTACAAAGGACCTTTCGTCATAATTTAATCAAAACAACCCCTTGAGCACTTTTATTTGTTAAAATAGGTGCTATTTATAGTAATATATTGCAATGCAACGATTCTGTCCTGTGACATATAATAGTAAATGATTAATTAAGTTAAAAGATAAGAATTATTTAGATTTGCTAGCTCAATAATAATACAACATAATATTATTTGGATTATGATTGATAAATAAAGCTAACAATGGAAATCTTAATTAGCATAGGACTAAAATGACACAGGGCCTTTTAATTGGAAAGTGACAGTGAGCTAATTTACTTTCTGTTCATTCTCATAACGGTGGATAGATAAGCGAAGCAATAAAGGCATGCACAAGCAGCTGGATGGCCTGTAATGATATAAGGCATACGAAAAGTAAGAAAGGAATATGTTACAAAGAAATTTAATTGAATATGTGTGCAGCAGAAATGAGGAAGGATGCAGTTCTGGCATATGGACTTTTGGATGTGCGGAAGAGAGCGATAATGCGTAAATTTGTGGGCATTGTGGGAAGTTGTGAACAATTTATAAAGAGAATTTGTATTTTGACATTTAAAAAGATAATTAATATATGTAATAATGCCTCAGAATTTTGTAACTAGGCTAGGTGCTAGGAGAGTTTTGGAATTAAAAATAGCAAACAGTGTTTGATTTTCGATAAAAGGAATTACACACATTTAAAATTAAATTAAATAGTATTCAATCGTATAAGTTATAGCATTGAATAATTTCTCAATTAAGTGCTATTTAAAATAAAATATTTAAAACAAAAATATGTCTTGTTAATTGGCATATACCAAATAATGGAGTTCCAGCATCACACAATGTGAAGTTGTTGTGAATTGGTTGGGTTTATTAATTGGCTCTAGCAGAGAACTATCTAACTGCTGTGAGCTAGTACCAGACAGTGTTTTAATGCTACACTAATGTACATATATAGAAGATTGGAAAAATGCGTATGAAAAAAAGAATTTATAATAAATAAATTAAACCATGTATTGCCTAATTAATAATTACCTGAAATCAGCTGAGAAATAATATTAAGCAGAGGTGTCGAGTTGAAAGGTTGAGTTAGCTGTCAACGTACACTTTATATGAAGGAGATCTACATAACCGATATAGAGATTTAAAATTATAAATGCATGTCCCACCGTTAGAAAAGAGTTTCATGTTTTAAAAATTATTAAATAGCCAGTATTGAAATGTATTTAACAGAACATAATTGGTGCACCGGGTAAATTATTAATACTATATAAGTATATACGATAAAACTACACTCTAAAACTAGCTTGGGTTAAGTCAATCTGACATTTGAAGCAGTAAATATTTAAGCAAGCTTATGTGGAAGGTAATTTTGATGACAAATAACTGTAATTTAAAGAAAAATGTATATCATGTACGCACATAGAAGGTCACTGCAATGTATAGCACTAAGATTTCTGTCTGTTATCCATAATTCCGAGTTCGTAAAAAATCATAGGGGAGCAAGGTGTGTCATAAACTGTGTAGAAGTTGAATATTTTCAGCAGTGTATAGGCGTTCTTGAAATAATGACAATTTAAAGCTTAGTGCCTTTACAAATCTAAGTTTCTTAACGAAAATGCCCAAAGGTGGGCAGTTATGATGTGGCGGTTCTCACATAATAATCAGAGTGTTAAGTCTATTAAGTAATATACCTGGCAGTTCTATAATTCATTCTCAAAAGCCGATAGCTAAAAACCTAAAATTACAGCAATCTTGTCACGATTAAAGTCTACCTATAATTTGGGGCCCATTTCACACAAGCACACTGTAGTTCGAGTAGGTCGCCCTCGAAATGGCTCACTAATTCACGTGTCGCAATTCAAAATCGCGATGTAGTCGGCATATAAACAAAAGGTAACAGTACTCTGGTACGTCTGGAAGCGAAATCCACGTGCTCAGGTTCTGTCTTTTTTTTATGTGAGCCATTTAGCTGGATACGATCCGTCTCTCGTAGTTAATGTGAGCAAACCGATGAACGTGTGCGCCGTAACTTCGCATTCGTTAAAAGTCACTCGCATGACGATCACGTATGCAGTTACATATTTTTCTTCGTCCTCGATTTCGTTGTCAGATCGTTTTGTTTAGTTGTACTACATTCCAAATATTCATGATTAAGTTTTCATGTGCTCCCAACAGTGTTACCCAGAACCCTGAAAATGTTCTCACGAACTTACGTTTGCAATAAACAAAGAATAATCATATAAATTGATCGTATGAAAATCCACTTGATGTACAACTAAAGTCGGATTATTCAAAACGAGCCAGTCCCATTTAATTATTCTTGTTTATGAGTACAACTGCATGTATTTGGTAAATATGGTAAATCATACATGGAAGTCGTACTTTCATTTCATGTTCATGTTCATATAAATATTGAAATTTACCACATGTTCAAGTTAAACTAGAGATTTATCATCATCTGCAGCTGCAAAAGCCGCTTCGCATTTTCAGGTGGAGCGTTCTTGAAGCTTTGCATGACACTGAGCTGAGCTTTATTTTTAATTCGCCGCGGAAAGGTTAGAGAGATCAGGACCTTATAGAAAGCAAACTGAGCAACTCTGATGTTAGCATGCCTTTTTAATAATTTTGTTTTTGCGGATTATACGAGGTGTGTCTAAAAAGTTCGGTGAATGCTTCGATATCTTAACAGAAATGGGCCAGACGTACGCGCGCATAGTTATGCATATACTTGTATATGTTTAGAAGTGCTATGTAGTGGGGAGTGCAGCTGGTAGCCAAGGTTAACCAGATGCTGGTGGTCTAACGTCGTCAGTGTGAATTGTACTGTCACAGTGCAATAGAGCAACTCGTTAATATGAAGTTCTGCTACAAATTGGGGAGAACAGCGAAGGAGACGCACAGGGTTGGACAGTGGAAGTTGCTACACGACAACGTGCCTGCACATTGTGCGATTCGAGTGCGGCAATTCTTAGTTCAGTATGGCTTAACTGTTCTCGAACATCTACCGTACTCCCCCGATCTGCCGCCTGCGGAGTACTTTCTGTTTTTCCGTCTCAAGACGGTCATGAAAAGTGCGCGTTTTGAGGACGTGTTGGCCATCCAAGAACGTGTGACAGCGATCGTGCAATCGATTCCTAAAGATGACTTTCCTGCCAGTTTCCAAAAACTGGCGTTGTCAAAAGTGTGTTGTGTTACAAGACGATTATTTTGAAGGCCAATAAAAGCAGGGTTTGAAAAAACCCAGGTTTTTTCAGAAAAACCCAATCCACTGGGCCCATGGATTTTTTTTCGGGATTTTTCGGGTTTTTTCGGGCTTTTTCGGGTTTTTCGGACTTTCCAGTTTTTCCCGTCTTCCCGGGATAATGGCTCTTCGAATAAAAGACGAAGCATTTTTTCCATCATCATTGATGACGGATGCTGTCATCAATCAGTTTTCATCCCCTCAATGGTGGAAACTTGTTGCAAAAAGAACCGAAAAAATGTCAACCTTGCCACATGGTTTTTGCGATTTTTTCTTAGGTCTATCTTCGGCGCCAGCATCTTCAGCTTCCATTGAACGATACTTTTCTACATTCGGACTTGTTTGGAGTAAACTTCGGAATCGTCTGGGCTGGGAAAAGCCACAAAACTACTGCAAAGTGTACAGACATTTGCGCTCAACTGATACACACTCTATTGACTGGTAATAACTAATTGTTCTTGCTCTAATATTCTGTTTTTTACAATCATTAATTATAATTCTAATGTTCTATTATTCTTAAAGGTAATTAATTGTGTTTTTCTAATTTGTAATAAAATTCTAAAAGTTGAGGTTTTTTGTTCAAATTGTTTAACCCAAGTTGTGAGTTTACTAGTCCCGTGGAGTGAATCCAGGACCGAAAAACTCAGTGGGTTTTTCGAGCGGGTTTTTTCACGTGGGCCCACTGTAGCGAACCCTGAATAAAAGCAATTTCTTTATATCTTTTATTTTCTTTGTTCTTTGATTCCCATTTACTGAACTTTTTCGACACACCTCGTATATTGCTATACCATTTTTTAGTTACCACATTCGTCAAGAGTTTAATCTATGAAAAGCCGCGTCTACCTTTTTGCCCAAAAAGAGGGGGTTGTATAAACCAGAGCTGTCCAACTAGCGGCCCGTGGGCCGCATGTGGCCCGCTAGGCTGTACTCTGCGGCCCGCGAGGAATTTTGGAAAATCATATTTTGCGGCCCGCGATGCCTTTTTAGTTGAGAATGATTCTGAAATCGTAATCAGTGGCCCGCTGATTGGCAACGAATATGTTTACGTTACCTTGTACTCAGTAATGCAAACACTAGAGTCACCATTACCGTTTCAAATAACAAAACATTGGGGATGCGGGTGCAGTTCGTGTCGTTAACTCCTTGTTGCGGTTACCGGAATAACTGTCTGATCTGTCGCTGGCGAGCCTACGTTTAATTTATAATCGTAGTACGACCACATTTTAAACATAAAAGCGATAATCCCAAGTTGAAAATTTCTTATAAATGTCAGATGCAGTGTGATGCAAAAGTTTACCAGTTATCGTAATCGTAATTAACATTAGAATTTATTTTGTGCATAATTCTTGACCATGTAAACGCTCATTTATTTGAACGCGGTCGCCGTGCGAACGCAGCTTTAGCAATTAGGTGGTAATCTGCTTTACCGGCAGACTTAGCAGCTGTTTCAAGCCGCTTGTTTTGTTTTCTCTTGCAAAAAGTGGCACTATGTCGGCAGAATTCCTGTGATTGCGCTCCAAGTTTTAGGTCTTAGCTTCAGCTATTTTAAAATATTATTTGTGGAAGCTTCGCTTTGATGCGGTTTATGAGCCTTGGGCACTTATGCAGGGCAAATGAGTCCGCGTCCTTGAGACAGTTTATTTACGCTGAATTGCTAGCCGACCTAGCCAATTGCCTGTATTACAAGGTGAGTGAATTACTTCAATTTCAATTTTGGTAACGTATCTATATTAGCTGAATTTCGTCCGGCATTTTTAGCGTCACTCAGGAGTTGCATAACATAAGTGATTCCTCCAGATATTTTATTTTGCTGGGCTGCGGCCCGCCAATCATTTAGAAAATAACTTTGTGGCCCTCGCATTATCTGAAGTTGGACAGCCCTGGTATAAACCATGACATATTTGATATACAGTGTGTCTTACTGCATGCGGAACATAGGAAAACGGCATTGGTAAATTTTGCTAAAGATCAACGGGGGCCATAGATGTTTTGGGCTCGTAGCGTTGCATTTTTAGATTAAATAAACTAAATTGTATGTTCTTTTCAGGTAAACTACCCTTTTTGTTTATAATACGGGAAAATTTTACTAAGAAAAGTTGTTCAGAATGAAAAATTATGGCCCTATACAAAATTTCAGGAAGTTCTGCCTACTTAGATCAAACCGTCATTTTTAATAAATACAATTTTAGCGATTTAATTTAAGTAGGGAGATCTTCCTGAAATTTTGTATAGAGCCATAATTTATCATTCTGAACTACTTTTCTCGTTAAAATTTTGCCGTATCATGAACAAAAAGGGAGTTCACCTGAAAAGTTTTTTTCAAAAACTGAAAATATTAAAATTCTCTTCAGACCAAGCAGGACCTAATCCCACAATCTTAAAATTCAATTTAAAAATGTTTAGTCCATCTCACCTCTTGTAACATCAATCCTGGGACACATTTTTGATATTTTAAATATTTTGCTGAGAGAAATGGCTTTTTTCTATTTTGGCCCTGAGCCTTTATTCAATTATTTTTGAACTGTAATGCATATCAATGTCTATCTTATCTTCAAATAAGGAATGACCTTTTTTCAAATTTTATATTATGCTTTTTATACTTATATATAGTGTTCGGTAACATGGATTTTGAAATGATTTTGGTACATCCTTTATAATACTTCTTTTTACTGTTGCAAAGGTCTAACACATCATAACATGAAAAATGTTGATTTCAGAATTGTTTTTTGTGATGGGTTAATTTTTTCCAGAAGTATATTATTTAGTTTATCTAATATATAACAGTCCCATTAAGATTTTTTTGTTAATAAAAGTAGGCATAATTCACTGTTTTTTCACCCTTAATCACCTGCGATTTCCCTCAATCTGCGACAGTCTGATGCGCTGAACTGCAGAGTTAACAGTTGAATTGAGCGGTGTTCAACGGTGTCGACATTTTGTTTGTTTACGTTTTCTGCGTCTGCCAATTGATGCTGTTGTTGCTTAGAAAATTGTTAATTCAGGAGTAGATAAAATACCTATTTCAGTGTATAATAAATAAAATAAACGCTCCTACAATAGAAGTTTTGAGAATGGGAAAATAACTGGAACTATTGAGCTGTTGTATCTATCATCTATGATGACAGTCAGATTTCATTTACATACATTTATTGAGTTTGTAAGTTAGTACCTAAAAGTAAATTTTCTTAATTGATAAGCATAGTTCCAATGTTGTACTGCCAAAGAACGTAATTAGAGGAGTTAATAAAATTTGAGATGGCAACGTTAGAAAATGAGGAGCAAAAATTCTCATATCTTTTATGTGGATTTGGAAAATATGTTATTGCGTAGATAGTACAGGGAAGTGTCTCTTTTCTGAACGAAACATGAACAGTATGGATTAAGTTGAGGTCAGCTATCGCACTCAGTTGACTCAGTGCGGAACGCACTTTGGACAATATAAAAAAGAGAACAAGAAATTTGTTAAATTAATATTGTCAATGTCAGTTGGAATAGCTTTTCCATCACGTAGTCTAGCATAATTGAAAATGTAATAAGTAAATGTAAACAGTTCAAGTGTATTATTAATGATACGGAACAGATTTAATTTCCATATAAAACTAAAGCTTTTATCGGTAGTGAAAACGTAATTTTGAGAGTTGGGTGCAAACTTTAGAAAGACTCAATGGAAGAAGTGAGAAAGAAGGTATCCTCAAGGTTTTTTCAAAATAATCTACTGCACTCAAAAATAATCGCTCTTTGATTGCAGAACAATAATGTACAGTACTGTAGTTTTCAGAAAATTGTTTAGATGTTATCAGAATAGAAAAATGACTTGTTTTTTTTATTTCTGACATATTCTGAAACGCACGATCTTATTGAAAAAGAACTGTACATATGTTAACTGAATAATCTTGCGAGCATCTCAGATGTCAAGCAAATGATTGACAATTGGATGTCCAAATTACAATGAAGTAGCAGCCTTCTAATCGACATTAGGGAAGTTTCTAACTCCACCCTTAGCCGGTATGTCGTTATTTAGTAATTATAGACAACTATTTAGACATTGAGTTTATTGATTGAATTCGCATGGAATAATGTATTGCATATATTAATTGCGAGTATAAACGACATTCTGCAGACGGAATAACTTTTGTTAAAAAAAAACAGACATATGTATGTATGTTTATGCCGGTTGTGAAAGGTTCATATGCTTTATGCAGATTTGGTGTATCAGTAGATAAAATCAGAAAAATTATAAGCGCCCATCCTATATTGAGTGTAGATCGGAGGACCCTGAGGAAAGTAGCATAGAAGATGTATTGCAATAAAACACAGATTTATTGACTGTAATACGTAGAATGTAAATGATAAAACAATGTATTAGGTGCAGATGGCATTTTTTAAAATATTTATTATCCGCAAACGTCACAAAAATGACAACTTATGTGTCTTTATTGACAAGATAAAAGTGTCACTTTATCTGCCTAAGCAGATAAAATAGCGACTTTTGCGTACTTCATCTGCCTAAGCACACAAAATCGTTGCTCTCTTTCTTTCTTTCTATGTTTGTTCGCTATCTCCTTCGAAGATACTGGACCGATTAAATTGTATGATGGCTTAAAATTTTGCAAATTTTTAGACTTTGATCGTAGGCCGGTCTTTATTTTCAAAAAGAGTACGAAAAAGTTTTAATTTAAATAAACCTTTAAGCAGCGGATCGGAGCATCTGTCGCCGTGGGCTATGGTGGACAGCTGCTGTGGCCGTGTGGTATTAGCTCTAGTGATTCAGTATGTTAATATATCATTACAGTAGCGCGTTATTTGAACAACAGAGGTTGGCGCAGGGGTACAGTGCTCGCCTGTCACGCGGGTGGCCTGGGTTCGATTCCCGGCCGATGCATCCTTTTTTTTTAAATTTATGTTAATGAAACTTACCTGAATACGTTTGCGGATAAAATAGTATATGTTATTCGGAGTAAAAGTGACTTTATGTGGCTTGGCTGAATTATTTGCCTCACTGACGTTCGGCTAAATAAACTTCAGCTTCGCCACATAAAGTATCACTTTTACTCCTAATAACATAATCTCCTATTTTACGATCGTGTCAAAAGTGACACCTTTTTCCACAGTATCTACTATCAAACGTGACTGTTTATACCACTTTTCATTTGAGCGTGCGAATTACGTTTTTATTGCACGTTACTATTGGTGTCTTAAATGTGTATGTCAACGTAACTTAGACTTTCTAATACAGCAGGACAGAAAAAAATTCACCAAACTAAATTTTAATACTTTCAAGTATTACTATTGTAGAAAAAAATATTGTGCTTAATATGAAAAATAGTGCGTTCATGCCATAAACCCGCATTTTTTTTCATTTAATACATAAATAGCTATTCTGTGCTATAAGAAATTTGTTCTAGATGTGATTGCTGTATTTTGAGGAAATAATTAAGGACAACAGATATGGATGACTTTTTTCATTATTTTGCGTTTTTCATCTTATTATTAGTAATTTACATACGATTTAAATTTTTTGGAGCTAATAATTTTATCCAAACATACACATAGATTTGACTGATCGAGTTATGGTATAAATAAGAATAATAAGATTCAAATTAAAGTGCTATCATAATAGCAACCCGCGCCTGACCTTGGCTGCTGTTGCAGCAGATAACAGATGATATAATCGTAAATATAATAAGAATGTTGCGATTCAATAAACCGTCCGTAATCTATGAGCTGGAAAGTTTGTAATAAAAATTTTATGCCAGTAATTTCCTTAAAGACGTCGATTATAAATTATGTAGTGGCAACAGATTTTATAGCTCACTGCCGTTGAGTGAACTTTATTATTTTGACTTCCTAGCTGCTGGAATTTTATCTGTTTAGGAAACTTGCAGAAGCGAAATTTATTGATGCCGATAGTTCTTTATCTTTATTGCGTAAACGAAGCGATCGATTCCTTGGTGGCAGAATCGATTACGCGATTCACTCCGAAGCGATGATGGCGATTTTCCAATGGATTTTGACGTTTATGTGCTTAAATAATAATCGTGTGCGGGTTTATAGCTGAGTGCGGATATGGTATATCTGGTGCCGTATTAATGGAATAAAATTAAGCGCATGTAATAAAACAGAAGTAGGTCTAACGGAAAGGCTTATAAATTAATGCAGTTTATTTGCATGTCATTAACTTTCTACCCAGCACTGGTTTACTATTTACTCTAGCAATTACACGCTGGATCTATGGTTATTTATTGAAAAGTTGGGTATGACTGAGCGCTGTTTACGATTGGCTGTAAGTTTCCCCAGACAGTTTCGTTTAATTGTTTAATAAAACACCAGCGAGCCAGAACTTATTAGTTGTATTAATTTATTTGTACGCCGCGTCTGGATATTTATATAATACACATAACTTAACATGTGGTCTTTCTCAGGCTGATTTGTATAGAAACTGATTTGCTACCGACAAACTGTTACTTCTCCGCTCTTGCATGTCATGCCATAGATCTGGAAAATGACAAATTGCTTGGCGATTAATCAATTTTTTAATAAGAATCTGATGTGCATGTTGATAAAAATTGTATAACGCGGCAGTGCTTCTGAGTTTAATATCCCATTGATGATACGCCTTTTAATATGCAAACGAGCAGTAAAAACTAATGAAGTACTGAATTTATTTTTAAAATCCATTAATTTGACTGCTGTCTAATAATAATTTACGATCCGATTTCTATTTGAGACATTAAAATTTAAATATTTTGAGGCGGCTTACGCCTTTTTTAATTATTTTTCAAGTTCACCAAAGTAGAAAGTGAATATGTTTTTTTTTTTTTGGTAATTAAAAGTATCAATTCTTGTTTTCATTTTCTGGTAAATAAATAGGATTGGCTAATACATTTCTATTTGAAATTGGTTCTCTGCAAATATATTAAGAACCATATTAACATATTGAAGCAAAGATATATGTTATCGAGATGACGTCATGCTATTCTCAGAAAGGTATTGGAGTAAATCGGATGGAATGGTTGGGCTATACCATGCGTTTTTTTTAAGTATACATAGGGGATACTCGTATGTATACTAAAAAGAAAGATTTCCTTATTTTTTATTGTTTTCCCCTATATGTCGGCCAGCAATTATACAACAAACTTGAATTTTAACAGTTTTTATTTACTCCTACTGTATAATGGCCATGAATTGTGATTCATAATTCACGGTTTGCAGCCAATCATAAAATTCTATTTTCATTATTCAATAGTTTGCAAATTGCAACCAATCAGAAAATTTTATTTTCATTATTCAATAGGTTGTAGCCAATCACAAAATTCATTCTTATTATTAAATGACTTTTGAAGTTAACAGCTGTCACAAATGTCATAATTCGGAAATATGAACACAAAACTCGTATTGCATAGGAGTAGATAAAATATACTATAAATTAACACAAATAGCATGCTGTGACAAAAATAAGGGAATGTTTCTTTATAGTATACATACGAGTATCCCCTATGTATACTTTTAAGAAGAACGCATGGTATACAGGGTGTCCCAAAAATAATGGGACACCGATTAGTCATACATTTTTTACGTTATAATAAATCGATTAAACCTAATATACCTTAGTACAAAATCCCTTCAGTAAGAAGTTATAGAGCCTTGAAGTTCAATTTTTTATTTTTTCGTTAATTT
Source organism: Agriotes lineatus (assembly GCA_940337035.1). Classification (NCBI taxonomy): domain Eukaryota; kingdom Metazoa; phylum Arthropoda; class Insecta; order Coleoptera; family Elateridae; genus Agriotes; species Agriotes lineatus. Next base: position 128,218,299 of record OW679196.1, read on the forward strand.
CCACAAATGTAGAGATATCGATTTGAATTTTGGTATACATACTTGCTATTATGTACCGCACTAATGCGAATTTCATAAACTAGACTTGACTGTAAAGGGCACTTTAACTATATTTCTAAACTTTTTTGCTCTAGCTTCGTTATCTGAAAGAGAATTAAAATACACAACAATAATGTACTCTTAGTTTTTAAGCTTAAAACCAACCGTTTACTTTAAACTGCCCATCAAAGGTTTTTGGTTGTCATTAAGACGTGCAATTATCAAGTAGCCATGATCAGAAAAACTATGGGTAATGATTGTAATCTAGTAAACAACAACAAGAAATCAATTAATGACGTTGGTAACATCAGTTTTTTGTCTCTTGTGCTTACGAAATGCTGCGACATAACGAACCTTTCAGCATTGGAGAATTCGTTATGTAGCGGCATTTTGTTAAACATAAAAGAACAAATTCTTACGACACTAATGTCATTAATTATTTTATCATTGTTTTTTACTAGATGACTATTGCTTTTGTGATCATGGCTACTTGATAATTGCACGTCTGAATGACAACCAAAAACCTTTGATGGGCATTTTAAGGTAAACGGTTGCTTTTAGGCTTAAAAACTAAGGGTACATAATTTTTGTGCTTTTTAATTCTCTTTCAGATAATGACCTAAAACTTCAAAAAAAGTCTCAGATCGCGAAGTTAGAGCTAAACAAAGTTCTCAAAGATAGGTAAAGTTCCTCTTACAGTCACGTCTAGTTTATGAAATTTTTCGTATTAGTGCAGTACATAATAGTAGGTATACCAAAATTCAAATCGATATCTCTACATTCGTGGAAATTAACAAAATAATAAAAACTACTGAAGGGACTTTGTACTAAGGCATATTAGGTTTAATCGATTTATTATAACGTAAGAAATCTATAACTAATCGGTGTCCCATTCTTTTTGGGACACCCTGTATAAATTATTAACACGCCAAGTATTTTGTTCAGCTATGTATTTATCGTTGTTTTTAATAGCTAATAGTTAGAGATGCCCACACTTCATCTGTGTTCCTATATTGTTATTATAAGTTGCACTCTCATTATCCGGAGTATTTCTTGAAATTGTTTACGATGTGGGGACGTGTGTTATCAAGAAAAATTAGAGTGACGTGTTACATTTTGAATTCTTACCGTGTTCTGTTTTAGTCAACTCGTATCTTTGTTCCCATTTATTTGCGATGTTTATGGGATTCCAAGTTTAGAAAATTCTGATCGAATAATCGAAACATGTATTTACTAAAATCATTTATTATTACCTACGCAATTTATTGCAATTATTATTATAAGGTAGCATGTGAAGTTTAATTCGTAAATTAAAAACTTGAATACCTTGCGGATTTACTATTAAACATGTTATTATTATCAGATCAACCCTAGAATTTTTTTTCCAATCACGTGAAATTGTTTCTGCGACTCAAAACTTTTTGCATTCAGTTTAATGTATGTCACTGTATTTCGGAATCTCACATGTTAGTGTCAATTACAGATATTGGCATTTTTAAATTATATGTGCTAATTTAGTTATCGTAGGAGTGTTGCGATGATTGGCCGAAAAAGAATAAACAAATTTATTATTCCGAACATCTCGGTTTTCTAGGAACAATCTAGTTGTTGTTAGTGGCGGCTCAGAATTTTGAAAATACATTTCCCACCCCTCACTGATTCCGACATTCCGAGGTCTGAATATTTCGTATTTGGACTGGCAAAACTTAGCATAAGTGAAAAAATTACTAAAATTTACAAGCGAATAAAAAATGATGAACTGAATCGAATATCGCTCTTGCATTTTTCGTTTAAATGTAAAATTCGGTAAAAAAATGTATCTCCACTGTTTGGTAATTAAATTTATCTTCATACGAAATATGGGTAAACTTATACTATACTATAATAATAGAAATTTATTGCTTGGTCTATCTATTTTGTTTTATAATAAAACCAAATATTAATTAATACAAATATATGATGAGAACTATCAATTAATACAAATAAACACGCCGGAGAAGACTTCCAGCACGGCGTTTCTTCATCTGAACTCGATGAAGTCACCGTACGTGCTAAAGTTATGTAAGCATCGAAATCAGTAATTTAGAGTTGCGCACTATCAGCCACAGCCAGGCTGCTTGGATCAAAGGTGAAGTGGCCCCGATTCAATGTTAAAAATCCTATATCCTTGTGTGAACCCCCTTCGCCTCTCTGCGCTCGTTGCAACCCATAAACTGTCGTAAAGCTGGGCCCCTTTGATCTAGCTTAAATGCTTTCGTGAAAGCAAGTAAGCGATTATCGTACAGTTTCATAAATTAAAAATTATTTGTCCTTTGTTTAAACTTTACAAAGGAAAAGAATTATGCAAAATAAGTACAAAAAAATTGTTCTTTCAGAATTTAAAAAATGAATGACTGGTTTAGTAGGACTATGGCTCATTGGCGTCTTATAGCCAGCCGCCGCTGCTTGTTCATTTTTCTGTAAAATTGTGTAAAATTTAAAAAATAAATTCTCCTTTTTTGGGAGCTTTTAAAATTAACTGGTGTGAAGGTGATTCAACAGCAATTACATTTAATGCGATTTGAAATGGTACATACAATCGAAACAACCAAGTATGAAAATACAATAAAATTTTAGTTCTTATTATCTAGGATTCTTTTTTGACATTGTTTGAAAAGTTTCGGTTATATCTCAACTTGCGTGTATTGTTTTTTAAGACATCAAATAAAATTCCAGTGTTTGATTTAAAATGGCTTTTTATATAAAAAAGGATTTATTACATGCATTTTTGTGGGCTTGTGTTATAACTATGTAGTTATTTATAAAAATATAATTTATTTATTAATGTATGAATTGACATAGTAATTAAATAATATATATTTAAAAATTTCAATTCTTTTTCGATAAGACTATTTGAAAGAGAACGCAAAGTAGTAAATTATGTTGCCATTTTTAAGCACGGTACCAAAGGATAAACAACTAGAATGAAGATAACGGAATCGCCCCAGTTAGATTGAAGCAACACAAAAGTACATTACTACCGGGTTACTTTTACGATGTTAACGGTTACATAGTACAAGACCGTGAGTCATCGGAGTCTCGAAGGTCCATTATTTAAAAATTGCCGAAAGTGGAACAGCGAAATGCGAAAATGTTTTCTCCTTTATTGTTCGTCGCTAATGGCACTATGATAGTTACCATTAGTCAAAACGCTGCAGAAATTTATTTGAAACAAATCCTTTTGGAGTTCTCAAAGTTAGGCATTTAAAAACGCTTAATCTAATACGGATTTGAACGTGACAACTCTGAATGTTGTATCATTAGCATAATAGCACCGTTGAAAATAACTAACAATCGTAATGTGCATCTATTTGTATGCATACTTAAGCGTTAGAATCGGTCTTTAGTTAGCTGACATCGTTTTTATCTGCCCACCTATGCTTTTTGCAAATCTCGATGACTAATTTTAACTGTTTTCGTGCAAAGTATTACGGTTACGGATGAATCACGCAGTTATATTAAACCGATTTGCAAATTGATACGCTCATGCAAATGCATTCAACTCTTGAAATTATTAATTGGCTAATTTATTAAGCTTATTTTTAGCCGTGCAAGTACAAGTACGTTCGGAAAAGTAACTGGGAACGTCACGTAGGTGCATTCACTTATAGAATTCCAATATTTTATGTATTTTTAGAAGAGATAATGGCAGATCCGGATTTAGGATTGTTGCTGCAATAACATATAAACTTATGTAAAGGTAGTTTTAGAACTGTAGTCATATTTACCTATAGTGTTTTTCGTAGATGAAAAGAGGTTGTACACTATTTAATTTTACTTTTATTATACAAAAATAGTTTAGTAAGAAATGTTTGCAGTGTGTCAGTCTTCACACACGATGGTTATGAAAATTCAATTATAAAAATATTGCCTGGCAAATATGAAGTACGAAAATGAAGAGCCGAAATGTTGGAAAAATAGCAATATTTTCCCTTACAAAAAAGACTGCTACCAAAAAATGATTTGTGTTTGCAAAAATGCTGCAAAGATTTTTTTACAAAATCTAATATGTATAGCGTTCATTCTGAAGATAATGCCTTAAAATGGCTACCACGCTAACACCTGTGGTAGTCGTTAATCCCTAACAAGGGAACTCTTTCTCACTTTCGACGGCCAAGGTTAGCCACCTTCCCGGCCTAAGGGTAAAGAGGGCTCATAGAACCACTGTGTGGTTAAAGCAGGCCACTGGCCTATAATACGAGGAATAAGAAGAAGTTTAGATATTTTAAAAGTGTGAGGGTACTGAGCCCACCACTAATTAAAATAATTTTTGCAATGTTAAAATTGAATTGTAAATAAACAACTTGCAGAAGATGTGTTAACGTCTGTACTAAAGAAAGTGCACAAGGTTCTTCAAAATTCTGTACAAAATAGGTACAAATAGCTTAATGTGTCAAATAAGACTGAGACAGTCAAAAGAAACACTTAGTAATGCGAATTGCATCAATTTGCAAAGAAAAAAAAAATAATGCAGTCTGTTCTGTGGGATTGGAACCCGCGCTCCCAGAGGGATTCTAATTTGTAGGCAGACGCGCTAGACGGGTTGCCGGATAAATGGACATGCTTATCGTTGCATTATAAATGACGCGGTGTTAACATAAGGGACTATTGCCGATCGCGGATGAAGTGTGCTCGATCTCTGCTGATTAAAACGTGACACACACACACACGTTTATATACAGTGTGTTTCACCAATTCTATCAGACAAATCCAAATTAATATTAGAAACTTATTAGGCGATCATCTATTGCTGCATAGGCATCGAAGAACGTGATTACTGATTAGACAGCAATTACAAACATCTAATTATTTTCAAATTGTTTTTTATTTCCAACCAATCTACGCGATGCAATAATTGATTCCTTCATATTTTTCCTATATCTGATACTCTTCAAGATAAACTGTATACGGATTCACTATACGTTTATCGCCATAAGATTGACCTTCAGCCTGTCTTCTTATACCACCTTTAACCTTTCTTCTAGGCTGGGTAATGTACCTACATTTTGAGTTTTTTCCAGTCTCCTTTCTGTACCACGCATCCTTGACAAATTATTCAGTCGGTCGGTCTCTGTTGATGATTTGGATCAGTTCCTCTATTATAATGAAAAGTCGTTTTACAACGACAAAGCACTCTGTAGATATTGCAAAGGAACTCCAATCTGGTGCCTGTTTGTAATTATTTATTTATTTTGGTATAACAATAATATAAGTTAAAATTACGGGCAAAGTACACAGAATTCTTGGTTTATATTTTTATACTGTGCTCAACCTTTGCCTGTCAGTAAATTAAGGCTGCTTAAAATGAACTGTAATAGTTAACTGCACAAATAAAATGGTTGAATGCCCCTCTTTCTATTTTATGGAACAGCAATACCAATTACACTAGCTCTCGGCAAATACAAAACTTCTTATCTTATGGGTTGGGTTCATAAACGGCCTATATTCTCAAATTTTAGGTAATTTGTTTCAACGTAGCTCGTTTGCTCGTTATTAATAGATAATATTAAATCTCGTAAATTGACCGATGAACACAAAATGGTTTAATGAAAAACAGTGAAAACGCGTCAGGTAAATTATTTGAATATTCTCGCTTGGCAACTATTAAAACATCGCCTTCATTGTTTCTCAGGATGACGTCAAACTCGCCTTGATTGTTATTCTCAGGATGACGTAGAATGCACGCCGATCTTTCATTTGTTTATGAAGCTCGATTCTGGCTGATTTTGCCAAAACCTGGTGACGCCGTTCGATTTTCGAAAACCACGAAGTAATTGGACTTTTGGAAAAACGCTAGGCCTCTTCGGCAACGTTTAATCTTTTATTTAAATCGTTTTCCCGAACGCTGACACTCAATTTTTAGATCTATCCTACCTCGTGAAGTTCGCTTCGTTACTGGCTTCGGAGCTGATGTCCTGGACTGCTGACCTCTGGCTTCCGATGGCAATTTCCGTCGGAGTCGAAGATCGTAATTTTCAGTTGGACGGCTCCCGAATCCTCGGAGATGAGATTTGTAAAAATGTAAATTTTTTGATGCAGAAACTGCTGCAAACGTTAGCACAGGTACACTACCACATTGGTAATCAAATGGACCACTTTTTATATTATAAAATACTCATACATTAATTAAATGTGGAGCACAAATTCGACAACCTTTCAAATTAATTTTATTCAATTGTTTCTTTTTGTTAATGACAAAAAAGCATCATGTTGCTAAGATACGGTGTTATTCTACTATTAATTGGAAATTAGGTTTGATAATATATACCACAAATGAAGTAAAGTTTGATTACATAACTTACAATCTAACATTTTCATAATCTAAAATATTGTCTTTTTGCTTATAACTAATATTGTTCTATAGTGTTGCACACACAAACGTTTTTAATTTTACTGCTCTGCTTTTGCATTATGTTTTTAATTATTAAAGCACTGATTTTTGAGCTTGGCACTTTTCTCGTCGCTTGCTTCTTTTCTGTTGCCTACATTCAGGAATTGCTCTTTGCAATTTTCTAGATTTTCCTTCATCTTGCTTTGCCCTTCAGCTTGCTCACAATTTTCACAGTCCTTTGCTTTTATTGATAACTACGCTCCTTTTTATGCACGTAACAACCTTTTTGTGTCAATTACTTTTGTTCGGTCTGGCTTTACATGTGTACAAACCTATCATTTTAATTATATTACTATATTCACAAGCCAAATTTAAACCCTCTGAAATATGCTTTGCCTTTGTGTGCCCTTATCCGACTAATTACTGTTTCTCGCATCTCATTATCAATGCATTTAATATTTTTATTTTTGTTTAAAATTGCAATTATATAAAATATCCTAACTCTTTGTTTTATTGATTTGGTTGAATATTTTGTACTGCAAACAAAGCCAAGTTGTGGGCTTTATACCATTTCAATATATTCATTTGTGCCATTGCCGTTAGATGCGCTGAAGGAAGTAAGCTCGATAATGGACGAAGCAAGCCCGATCGGTGACGATGCAGCGTGGCGGACGCATAGACGGATGCAGCTTTATTCGCTTTTAGATATTATATAATAATTAGTTTATCATAAAAAAGGTTCATTGAGGCAGTGGTAAGCAAGTAAATATATAAAAACTAGCTTTAAGGAAATATTTTCTTGAGTTAGGTTTATACTATTGGCTACAGTGTGCTTTAAAAAGTTGTGGTGACTCGCTTTTCTATTTTGAAAGTTAAGAATGATTGGTGTTGATGATATACCTATATACATATTATGGTAGGTATATACTAAAAACAAAATAATTTCCTATACATAGTTTTAATAAGTTTTAGACGTTCAATTCCGTAGCAGTAAAGCAGTACAGCAAGAAACTACCACCTGTGCAAATAATTTATTAATTATTCCAGTGTGTAGATTGCTTTTTTTTCGAAATGAAATATGCTGAAAAAGCACTTAATCAGTTAAAGGATATTTACTTTGTACAGAGCGGGAAAGGATTTAGAACGATCCATAATTGACGTTAGTTATAGTGACTGCAGCAGGTAAATAAAACCATTGTTGTACAAACGTGAATTTGGCTTTGGCCGTGACAGTACTCGACATGCTCGCGTTGTGCGAATAAGTCAAGAGTCGCTTTTGTAGCCGTGCAGATTTATACTTGTTTAATGGATGCTCTATACCTTAAAATAAAAATTAAAATGTAATCCATTTTTGATAGGTATTTCAGAATGGATGTAAGTTGTAATTTGAAGCGACATATTACAATACGCAGTCTCTACTAAGGACTCTTTTTAGTCCTCGGCGTTCTGACATACATATTATTCGGAACTTTTAAAAATTTTCGGCATCGAATTTATTTGCATTACACGTCTCGTAGACGTAATTAGAATGTTTGAGACGCCATTGATGAATAATACATTGCTAAGAAAGAACTTGTTAGCTATACAATGCGCATGCTTGCCATACCCATTATTAGGGGATAAAATTATACTTGTACCGGCACATGTGATAAAAATATAAAAGAAGTCGAAGATTATGAGGTTTTTAGTGAAAAACGTCTTTTTCACTACAGTATATGTATGCAGGGATTCGAAATAGGCAGAATTGATCAGCCACAGGATTAATATGACATATTTGCTATGGGCTGTATTTTAATTTGAATGTTCTGTAGGTACTAGACCAGAAAACAATTTATTATTCAACTGTGGTGGCGTCGTGATACCGAATAATTTTCAAGATTTGTTCTTTCTTTTATGGTGACATACGCAGCCGGCCCTGGATGGTGAGTTAAAACCCCACACTAAGCATTGCGATCTAAATATAACCAAGAAATAAATTAAATTCCCGATAGCATCTCGCCGTTTATAGATTTCGATGCTTCATCAAGTTGGCGTCGCCGCACAGCTTTGGTTCTTAATGAAACCTTTTAGAAAGATCGTCCTTAAAACGTCACCGGACAAAATATTAGATAGAAATTCCATTTTCCGGCATGCGACTGTTGTCGTTCAAGAGCTCATGTACTTGTCATTTTTCTAAGCAACAGGGTGCGTGCAAAATTAAAATCCCGGCGTTTTGCAATATATCTGCGGTGACGTGTTGCTAGCAATGAATAACTGACAGACGAATGCATAATATCTCTGTATAATGGAGTCCGTGATTTCTTCCACAATGAAAGGAATTGAGACTTGCTGCCTGACAAAGTAATCAACGGCTTCTCTTCCTTGATTTGTGATAGATGGTAGGAAATTAACGGATTATGTTTTAAAAGGAAGTGTCCGTACGTCAAATGCGACACAGAACTCAAACTACTTAATGAGATACCCATTTAAGAACGATAGTTAACTCTTTTCGTGAGAGAAATTCGTTTCCCATCGTGATTAGCGTTGCTGCATCGTCGCGAATTTGTTTTCCCGAATTCGAAATTGGTCTGAATTTTTATTAGTCGTCGCCGAAGAAAGGAGGTTAGGTGTTGAGGCGTAGGCGTGCAAGTAGATTTAGAGCGGAACATCAGGAATAGTTGCAATTGTCATGCGTTTGCTCTGTAAATCCAGTTATTTTGAGTAAGTTGTTAAGTTTTAAGTAGGTAAAATCGAGATTGATTTTACGATTTTAGCATTTCGAAGCTCGTTTTCCTTCGAAATGGCAGTAATAAATTCAGTCTTACACGTGTATTTCTGTTTGATTTTATTGCAAGCTTGAAAACATTTTTTGAGCTTCTCCGAAGTGAAGGTGTGGGAATGACAGAGAAATCGTTTTAATCAGAATTTCACGTGTGTTTTTATTTAACTGGTCAATACCGACCTAGTTTTAATTATTATTCCATGAATATGCAAATGTTGATCTAGCGAATTTAAAAATGCATAGCTATGGGTAGTATGTCAATCTAATTACTTTAACTGTAACCCTTGGGTTAATATACTTAGACTACTTAGAGTAAAGAATAATATCTTTAATATAAACGTATGTTGTATCTACGTGCCTCTTTGTCTGCCTACCTACGTGTGTCACGTTTTGAGCGTCATCGATCGAGCTAACTTCGTCCGCAATCGGTCCATCGTTACTGTGCTCTTCATAATACACCGATAGGCATATGCGTTACGTAGCATTCTTAGCCGAGCGGGCCAGCCGTCTAACTAGAAATCAAATTTCTTCTGACAGCATAGACTGCGATATTTTTTCTCTTTACGCATTAATGTAATTCAAATTAAGCATTTAACTGTTTCAGTTTTACTAGAAACATTAAAATATATTTTCCTATGTCGTACATATAATTATGGGCTCATCAACCCTTCTTAGCATCTTATTTATTGATATTTTTAATGAAACATTTGAAAATGCTGAATTGATTCCAAATTCCGAAAGAGTATTTTATAAGTATTGTTTGAGAACTCAAACGTATCAGAAGTTAAATTTTTCAGTAATTTTATTAAAAGCTAACTGCTCACAAGAAAGACACGAAACAGAAAACATGTTTAATTACCTATGTGAAGATTAAAATACTAAATGGGATTGAATTAATTTTATTTGTAGAATTGTAGCCGCATTCATCAATAAATTAAAGTATCAATATATAATTATTTCTTATAATTCACATTTGCGGTTTTTATCGCAGCAAAACTACAAAATAACTGTACAAGTCAACGACTCTAAAACCTGAGTTGTAATTTAAATCGGTGGTTTTGTCGCCTTGGTTTAAATAGGTCAGTTCTGTTTTTCTCAAATTTACTAGGTTAGCCGTACATTATCCGTGTTTTATAGATTGTTGCTGTTGGCGTCCACCTTTCTCTGTCTGTGTTTTATTTCCTTGTTTTGTGGTTTGTATCAAATTTAAATTTTTATATATGAAGTCGTTGCCACGAGCTTAGAATGCTTTGGCACAGCTGAAAAATGTAAGTTCCGGTTTCTCGCAGCGCGGCAAAAAGTTGCAATTGACAGGACGATGCAAGATATTAGCTTTTTGCTCGAGAAAAGCCAATGGACTGGTTTTCGCCGCCGTATAAATCAAGGATGTAAGTCATTGAATGTAAATTGTATTATTCTCTGAACTACGGAACAATGTATTTATAATTCTATCTGCGTTTGCTGAAAAATGAGGCAGGCACTTGAGTTTTGACTTGGAAGCTGCAAAACGGCATTCCTTCTCTCAAGGTGTATTATTTCAGTTTTAACTGATTTGCAAGCTTATACTGTTTCATAAAGATTTATGTAATTAATATTCGATATGAATAGTAAATTAATTCATATGGAATAGGGGAATTCATACAGGAGTAAAGCAAACAAGGGAACCTTGATCGTGGTATATTGAGAAAAACTAAGCTGAATATAGTTCCTCACAAACTAGTGCACTTACCATATTAAACTCTTAAGCCAAGTAGTAGTTCTGATGCAATGCTAATTGTTGTCAATTTTCTTCTCCAGCATGAGCATGTTATTATTACGTGAAGTGGTTATTCTATTCTCATGTAATTTTTGTAACCAACATGTCTTTTTTACACCTATATTGATTTAGCTACGTTGGTATTGTTTGAATGGTTAGAGAACATTTTTTATTGCAATATATGCGAACAAAATCAATATTTCCATATTCATCTGCACCTAAAACCTTAGAGTTTCTTAACATTTTTGCAATAAAGTGTATATCATTAGCAGTTTTGTATAATTTCACATGCTAATAATTTACACCTAGATTCTAATTTGCTAATAGTAGTATACGTGTACGTCAAGAATAATATGTATGTAGTTCCTCATGGGCGTATATCACACAAAACTTTTTAAAAAAATATTGTCTATATCAGCTTATCAGAAACAATAAGCATATTGGTATTCCATGAAGAGATTGTTCCGTTTTCCTGTAGTCTTTGTAGCCAACATCTATGAAACCATCTATTTTTGTCATATATAAATTTTAGCTTCTTGGTATTCGTTGAACACTTGTGGAGCATTTGATATTGGAATATATGCAAATGAGATCGGCATTTCCGTATTCGATTAATACCACCTCAATGGTGCAGTAGGTAGAGTGTTAAGCTTGCAATAGGCAAGTCCCCGGTTCGAATCCGTCAATAGGTAGAACTTGCCAGTCCACTAGATTGGTACCTTGCCGGGTGCGGGTGACCAGTCGACTTGGGAATACAATATTATCGTCGCTCTCGTCTGAAGACTGGTCTATGAGGACTAGTAAGAAGACTACACACAAAACGTACACACACACACGAAAGCTCATTCAAAGGACTTTTCAAAAATATCAAAATATACATGGTGTTCCAGTAACAAAATTGGAAATTATTAAATTAGCAAATGTTGGGCATCCTGTATAGCATTAATACCCATACCAACTGTTTTAGACTCTAAAGGTAATTCGCGACAAAGATAATGTTTTGGTAACTCCTTCATTCAATTGTTTTGTGTTACAGCAGCCGCCTAAAGCTCAGCATGTTTTTTTATAAAATCGTTAATATCTCCAAAACAGTTGAAGTTAAGACCCATACAACTTTATATCAAAATGATTAGTATTTCAATTAAAAACTTTTAAGCCGCTTAAATATAGGGCAGTCCATTTAAAAAAAGTAAGTTTGACTTACCACAATTTTTTGATACACCCTGTATAATCAAAACTTTTTAGTAATGTGCACCATATTCGTACTTACGACTTTTATACAAGCGATATTTATGTAACTCTCATAGTTTTAAAAATATCTTTCATCTTCGCATCGTTACCGGACCGTGTATGTATGTATCGAACAAACTTTCTTACACGTATTGTTGATCACTATGCAGTGCCTGTTCCATTAATATAATAAATATAATATATATATAAACCACAAGCTTGTCGATGAAATTTAGGCTGAAAAAGAAACTAAAGAAAGTAGGAATGGCAAAAAGTTAGTAGGACAAAATAGAAGAACATTAATTAATATAGCAGAGGCAAACGATGGGAGAAGATAGAACACTGTATCATAGAAGGAACAAAGGAAGTCATTGTGTTTAAAAACAAAATCAATAGAAGACCATAGATAGCAGTTGAGAAAAAAAAGAAAAAGACTATTGTAATTGCGGAACAAGAAAAACAAAGGTACTCGTATATGGAAATTAGAAACAGAATCCCAAAGGAATCCAAAAAGGCAAAATAAAAATAGATTCGCCAACAAATACGCGAAGAAAGGACTGTTATGCCGTATCGATAAATTGTATGTTCAATTTCAATTAAAAAAAATGGACAATTAGTGATAGAAAACAAAGAGATAGAGAACAAATGGAAGGAATACTACCTAGGAGAACTATATAAATCCGATGATGAAGACCCAATTGAAAAAATAAAAATAGAAGAGCAAGAAAATTAGAAGACAATCCTGAGGTTAGAATTCGAAAAAGAGCTGAATAACAACAAAGCGTTGGGTATCGACATTTCCAGGAACTGGATCAAAGTATCATAATATATTTAAACTTATATAAGACATATACAATTCAGGAGAGATGCCAACAAAATTCTCCAAAAGCCTGATAGTAACCTCATACCAGAAAAGAACACCTCACGAAAGTGCGAAGAATTCAGTACAATAAGCCTCATTACGCATGCGTCGAAAATCCTTTTAAAAATTATACAACGACGAATAGAACGACCCATAGAAGAGAACCTTACTGAAGACCAATTTGGGACGGAACACGGAAAGCTTTTGATACAATTAACTGGAGAAAGATGTTTATAATAATGGAAGATATAGGAATGACAGGTAAAGAAGGAAGAATTAGATAGAATATATACCCAAATCAGACAGCAACCGTAGAATATAATGGAGAGCAAAATACAAGCAGAATAGAGCAAGGCGCCAGACAGGGCTGCGCTCTCTCACCGTTGTTGTTTAACATTTATATACAGAAAGCTATTGACGAATTTAGATAAACAACAAAGACAAGTATTACAATACATGTGAAAAAATAGACACCATAAGATTACACTAACGACATATCCTCACTAGCAGTTGATCACATCGAAGAAAATAAATTCAAAGACGACGACACACCTCATTCAAACATACATATGGAACAAAGTAGCTCTGTATTTATTTATTTATTTAATTTGCACTCAGCCAACAGCCGTTAGGCCAATTACAGGCGTCGCTGTGCAGTTATGAGGACTTCCAACCCCACTAACGACTGCCATGATGTTGTATGACCGCCGGGACCAACTTTTTTCAGTGATAGCCGTACCACTAGGCGCCGAGAAATGCAGCCGTGGAACTCCCATCCAAGTTCTGACCAGAGACAGCGTTGCTTAACTCTGCTGATCGAACGTGGACGCTTGTTCAAGCTACACCACTCGGGACCCGTATTGCTCAGAACCATGGAACATACGTACGCCCGAGAAGATACCATCTCGGTGGCGCAATGGATAAGGCGCCAGGCTTGCAATAAACAAGTCCTCCGTTCGAATTCATGGATAGGTGGAACTTTTTCCGCAGTCCACTGGATCGATACTGAGCCGGATGATCATTTAATGTTGAAATACAATTTTCGTCGCTCCCCTTTAAAGACTGGTTTCTGAGGTAGAGTAACAAGGCTACACAGAAAACATATTGTTAAGATCCACGTTGTGGCGCCTTATATATGATATGTACCTTCAGGTATAGTGATATTAATATGTCTTAGAATTATATTTTTATTTTGTCAAATTAAAATTGTCCTATTTATGTTCAGAATAGCAATAATTATTATTTGTGCTAGCTCCTGAAAAATCAATGGTGGATGCCTTTATCTAGATTGCTTATTTCTGAAAGTTGATGTTCAAAATTTTTAAATATCATTCCCATAAGTCAAAATAACTTATGTTAACTATATGTCAAACAGATTTGAAATTCAAATGACAAATACCAGATTGTTTCTCTAGTCTACAGCAATATTAAAAAGTAATTCTTTAACTAATTCACTTTTATAGTCTTTATTTCTTTTTCTAGTAATTATCTTGCTATTCAAATCACGCACCTTTCAATTGGTCTCAACAATGTTCAGGATGTCACCTAACCTGCTCCTCTCCGCCTACTGATCCAATCTCTCACACACATTCCTTCAATGAAAGTCCCCACTGGCAGACAAGACGTCCCAACTGTTCAGAATCAGCAACTCAAACCTTCCCTACAGCATGCAGCCAACAGACCAAATCTGCAGACACCTACTTCTGTCGACTTCCTGGAACGTGCCTTCTTAACTTATGGTCCTCCTCTGGAACTCGCCCTTATCACCAAACAGCTTGACGTAATCCAATTCGATTAATGTATTATGTCAAATGTACTTTTCCAATAAACTTGACTTATTATTCTTCTCCAGTTATTCACATTTGTAGATTAATTCTACTTGCCATTAGTTTTATCACGTATTTGTAATCTTCCTTAGTTTTATGTATTTAATTATTCTTCTTGGTTTATATTTCCTTTCAATTCCACCACGCACATTTTATTATTACCCTATTATCCAAACAGTTTCTCAATAAAATAGGGTTTATTTTTAATATTTTAATCACACCAAATTATTTCTGCTCCATTTTTCATAATTTGTTATTTCTTAATAATCGAAACAAAGTCCTTAACGATCTCAATTTTTCTACTTTTACACTCTATATCATAATAATATTTGATTTAAACCTACTAATTTTATAATTTTATTACAATTTAGTATTTGTCATTACCCTCAAACCTTAATTTTTAAAAACATTTTATTATTTTCGAATCCATCTGTTTTTCCACTCAATTATAAATGCTCTTTTACTTTGTAATTGTATAATAATTATTCACATTTCCAATTTATATTTAAATAGATCTAGTTTATTTTCAACCATTGTACTCCCTTAATCCTTTCTAAAATTGATTCTAACACCCCTGTGTATATCATTACAATATATACACACATGACTTGGAGGTAGCACAATAGGCCTATTGAGGCCGCAGTACGTGTGAACCTGATTTAAAAAAAAGCTCGAGAATAAGAATTCTTAGAAAGAGCTCTGAAAGTCAGCTGGACAGCAAGGAAAACAAATGTCGAAATACTAGCACTAATAGGAGATAGTGGAGATAGAAGAAAGATGTGGGTAGAAATAGTCAAAGGAAGAAAACAAGTGATAGGGCACACACTGAGAAAAGACGGACTCATCAAAACAATAACTGAAAGAAGAGTAGAGGGAAAACCCCAGAGTCTCAATTAATAAATTAAGTAATAATTGACACAGCAGGCAAAATTATGTGGAGATGAAACTCTAAGTTTCAGTCCGAGAAAAGTGGAGAGCTGCAAAAACTGAGAAGGAAGTATAATATATACAATTAAAGCAGCTATACTAAAGAAATCAACAAGTAACTGTTTTCTGTAAAGAAGAAAGCATTTCCATGGTGTAATCTGCATGAGAGTAGAAATTAATTTAAATGATAATTTTTTAATTTTTGGAGAAGCTGCCTTGCAACATTTAAATTTCCAGTTGTAAATCGAACTACTATTATTTACTTATCTTTAAAATACAAATAATTACAATCAGAATACTGTGATTGTTTGACTTTCAGAATGAGTAAGACAAAGCACACTGAAACAAAAACTTCCTGTAGTCATGAGTGCGTGTATTGTTAGATAGCATCGACTATTAGAGCTTCCTAATCTTATTAACTGATCTGTGACGGGAACTAAAGGTCATTGATTCCAGCTTTCACCTTTTTTTCTAAATTTACCCATATTTCGACTAAGTATCATCAACCTGTCGCTGGGAGCTGCAGCCGGCTCCGACGTTGTTACTTTTATGATTTCTTCAAGCCCAACATCACGTTTGGAAAACAAACATCGTTAATTTGTAATCGGCACTTTCCCTTTATTGTGCATATAAACATACCTAATTTGGTTCCGTTTTAGGTGGGTCCAGTTTTTCGAGATCTCATTTGCATATTTTCGATCTCCCGCCGCACTCGGCTCTTTCTCGACGCTCTTTTGTTGCGCTCGCTACTGCTCATTTTGAAAATACAGTTAGTCGCTGTGCAGGTGCTAATGTTCGGTTTTTTCGAGATTCGATCGTTTTAAATATCACGGAAATGGTAACCTACTTCGTTTTCTTACACGAACAACGAACTGTTAGTCTATCCCGCAATTATTGTGCTTTTAAGCACCATCGTCTATTAAGATTATAAGATAACACTGCTAACCTTGTTTTTGACACGACTCAGTGCTTAAAGTAATTTGTACGTCTCTAGCGCTGAAAAATTGCGGGCTAAGCTGATGCCATTCAAATATTGTACTTCTTCGATTCTTCTTAATATAGACTTGCCCATATACAAAATACAACTAAATAACGTGAACTAGTCGTTGCGACTATCATAACGGGTAAGTTAATTATTACGGTGCCTGTATAGTTTGTAGCTGTAATGCGGCGAAATATGGTAAATTTTAATTTACATTTTAATTATTAGCATTAGACTTGATAATATTAACCTGAAAATGACTTTTAAACTGTCTTCATTTGAATTAGCCCAGTGCTAGTAATCAGTAACACCTTCTACTTTAGTTTCTAAGCAGATGATCGTTAACGGTCGGCGTAAAGCTATATCTTTTTAGAATACTCGCAATGCAGTATCTTATGATTTTGACGCCAGAAAGCTATAAACTCATGTAGTTGAACTGACTAGACACTAAACATTCATATATCAACTATGTTGTAATTCTAAAACTTGCCATTGTAATTTATAATAGTAGTAAGTTAATATTTGAAGTATTCCTTCTGACGTTTTGGTGAGCTAGTAATACTGTCAAAATGTGAAGTTATATTGCACTTAAATTTCTTGATGATTTTATTAGTTTTACTGTTCTAAGAAACATTTGATAAATGCAACTGCCATTTTGATGTTGTGTTCAAGTTACACTTAACACCGTCTAAGTATAGATAATAAGATGCTAACAAATGTCGATTTCCATTAATTTCGGCCTACGAAGTAAAAAAATCATTTAACTAGTTAATCTGACGTCAACGGTATGAGCTTTAAAATGGACATTACAATTCAATCATAGTTGTCATTGACAAAATACTTTCGAATATATACAAAATTGATATACAAAGACAGACGTAAAGAGGGAGATATTTAAGATAGACTTAATAAAATAACTATTATATAAAAATACAATACAAAAAAACCAGTTTGCTCGCTCAAATAAGCACAAATATATCTTTTAAAGTATACACACATAAAATAATTAAGAAATTCATGATTAAATCCTAGAATAAATGGTGATTCCAAAACACAACGGTGTTAACTAAGAATATATGATTAAAGCACAGTAACTCGTTTCTACTCGCATTTACAAATTAATACTATCAGAATAACTGTATCTTAAATACATACACATTTAAATAACATCAACAAAACACTAGAATAACTGTCTTTAATACACGAATATACTGCATGAAAGCCCTGCTTTGTGGGTAGTATTCCGCCGCGTCTCGCAGTGTAGTATGATACTGCCGCTCAGGCTGTTGTTTGAAGGCACAAGTTGCAACAATGCTTAGGCACAGCTTGTAATCGTCTCACGAGTTTAAGACACGATATTATGCAAACAGCTTTTTTCGTAGTTCCTTTAAAGCGAAAAACACCAACCTTTAATAATTGCGTGTAGGTACGAAAATTCTCTGTTTTACATATTTCAAGCTTTACAGGCTTTTCGTCATTGTTTGAAGGAGTTGACCACACTCTGTAAGTCTTGCGCCTCATTGGATTGTAGCAGCTCATTGAAGATGCTAGGTTATATATTCAAACTGATTATTATTCAAGGCCCGCAGCATTACGCAGGAACCTGGCTCTTGAAGCACAAAATTTGCTTAACTGCATCAGAAATTACATACCTGGGCGCAGATTCCTCGCTCCACGATGGCGTTTTTGTGGTAACATAACTCACTTATTCATATTGTCAAAACCACTGCACAAGAAAAACTGCAGCGTGATTCTGCCGGATTCATTTTAACAATTAACTGATCAACAAAGACTGGAAAATAACCCGAAAAGTAGATGCACCACCTAGCCTAGAAGAAAGGTCTAAAGTGACAGAAGAAGAAAGTCTGAGGGTTTGTCTTATAATGGGCGCGTTAGGCGAGTTTACACGGTGAATTAGCGTGCTCTTTTGCGTTTCTCCTGATAAAGCTCATTTGAAAGTGGGTAAAACGAGTTCTTCTATCTCAAAAATGACACGGTCGAATCCAGGAAGTCAGTTGTTAAAATAATGACTTGAGCCGTTAAGGAAGCCTCCGAAATAATTTCTTTAATATTTAATGTATTCTCCAAAAATTTGTGTGAAAACTAATAAGAACGAAAAGGGTTCATTCAACTTGAGTTCGGGTCCGCCAATTAGATTTAGCTATTTTAGTTAGAAGTTTGTAAATTATAAATTACTATAAACTAGAAAAATATAGATCTGGACGTCATTAAGCATTAAGTTTTTTTAACGTATTTCGTATGGTAATGTAATAGATTTTTACATTCAAAATCGTTTAGTAACGTGGTACTTTGCATCATAGCAACCATTAGAGTATAGCAACGACGATTCGTTTTACGTTTAGCAATACTGAGATATATTATTGGTGACACTGTAAGTCTATGTCAAATTCGAGGTTAGCAGGTTAGGTTTTGCGTCAGTTTTGACACAGACTGACGCAAAATCTAACCTGCTAACCTTGAATTTGACATGACTTACAATGCCACCAACAATACATTTCAGTACTGATGCCACATACATAACATCAGCTGGAGCTGCTTATCGTGCTTTAATATATAAAAACGAGTTCTGCTCTACGTGGTTATGTTTTGACATTTAATGTCACTTTTATATGAAAATCTAATATTTCACATTTATTCATGAAATGCAATAAAATAGTATACGATACGCGTTAGATAAGTGTTTTATTGAAGTCACATGGCTATTTAAGTACTAGCTAATGGTCGTACTCAAACCAGCCATACTTGTTGAGTAAAACTTCACTTTTCTAAACTTATAACGTAATATAAAGTATGATCAAAAATTATTCTCATCGTGCATGGGTATGGAATATTTCCTAATTTATGAATGCAACTACATTTACACTTAGATGTCAAACTTGGTATTTGATTTTTAATTGATTTATAGTTGCATTCATAAATTAGGAACTATTCCATGGCCATACTAGATGAAAATAATTTTTGATCATACTATACTATTAACGCATTGGGCATAACTAAGCTTCGTTATTTGAAACCAAAAACCATAGCAACATTTTAATGCGGCGTCTGACGTTTATTGGCTTCCTTTCCTGAATAGCAAAGCTGACGATACGTGTACGTTTTGCAAATAGTGGAAACCATAAAAAACCGATTGGCGATAACCCCGACAGATTAGACGTCGCTGTTCATTAATAACTTTAGTACTGTGATTACATTAATTTTATGGCGGCAATTAGATTTTTTTATTGCTACAACCCGTACCAGGTCATACAAAAATGGTGAGTTCACTTTTGCTCGTGTCGAAACCACCTTTCCCCTCAGCGGTGTTGAAAGTGTTTTAAGCTGTAATGAGAATGCATAATTACCCTCGTGTGTATGCGATTGTTTTATCGAGTGCGCGCAGACATATTGAAATATTCAGCAGTGAGCCAACAGTGCATAATTATCAACCTTGATCTTAGTTGGTCGTGTATAAATAACCCATTCCTCGACGTAAATAAGTTACCGTCTTGTATATAACTTCCATTAATTATGTACTGTTATGGATTGGATGATATACAGGATCATGCTATGATTGATGGATTTATTTAAAGTGTATCGGTTTATTATGCAGGGCATTGTTATGCATGTGCATACGCTGTTGTCCTACTGTTCCAGTGCGTTTGTATCGTTACGTTTTGATCAGATTATCCAGTCCAGACACATATTGGCCCTCGTTTTATTGCTGTAAGTTGGATGCATTCATAATGAAATTAAAAAGCAGACAAAATTATCGCTTTTCAGATCTTGTGTTGTTTCAGTTTTGTTGGTTTTTCCCCAGTGTGTAGTTAGACATATGTACCCTTGGGATTTTTACAAAATTATCAGTAGATGGTTGTTTTATTTAGTTTTTATGTCAAGTTATATGTTGTAGTGTCTGTAAATAAACATGATTTATGTAAATGTTCAGCAAGAGCATAACTGGCGTTTGTTTCGTGTTCTCTTTATCTACTTTTTAAATAAAATAAGCAGATATGTAAAGGTACTCCATTTTTGGAAAATTTAATTGAAATTGGTCATATTAGCGTATTAGCTAACTTTAACTGAAAATATTACTAAAATCATTCGCTTTGGTAATATTAAATTATTTACATACTCAGCACATATAATTAATTTTTACAAGGGTGTCAGCTCGGGGTCACTTATCATCTTTAGATAACATTATACTAATAACCTCTAAAGTTATTATTTTTTATTATAATTCCCAGCCATCTGGCCACATACGCAGACGATTGAATTAAGTCCTTGATTAGAACTACATTGAGATGTATCGGAATTATTCGTACAGTGCTGGACAAACGCAACGTCCCAGATAAAGAACACTTACTTAGCACTACAACCACTCAAAATGAATACAAAGTGTCAAATCTCATCAAACGTGATCGCAAACACACTAAAGTGGATGTAGATGTTGCAGTTAATTGGGACATTACCTTTTTGTAACTGTATAATCGATATACATAACTCTCTTGAGGGGTGCTTCTGTTGGTGTTGTCTTACGGCTTCTTTATATGATTTGTGTGTTGCTTTTGAAATTAAAAAAGTGATCCTTGTTTTATGAACAAACCATTATAAATCTAGAGATTTTTGAAGAAAAAACAAGCACACATTGTTTTGTTACATATAAGGAGACAAATGTTGAACGATGACTGAAGATCAAGAATCTATCATATAAATAGCCAATTTTTGAAAATATTTTTATAGTAACTTGCTAGTCAGTTAATTCGCACAATAAATTATTCCTAAGTCGTAATAAAATGTGGAACTAATTTCTTACTCGACTCAAAATGGCAAAAATGCTAATTTGTTTAAATAAATATTTTTCTTTGCCTATTTTAATCTAGGTATTATGAAATATATTCCAAATAGGCACAAAATGAATCACTCCAATTGGTGTCCTTTCAAGTTTTAAAAATAATTCACACGGAAGCAACTTGTACAGTGTAGGCTATAGCTCAGTCTGGCATTGCCAACATGCATATTTAGTTCATATTACGTATATTTTGATTAAGTGACACGCTTTTTAAATTTATTTTATCGACTCCACACTTGAAGAAATGTTTAAAATTACTTTTAATAGCTTTTGTCAGTAACAGATTTTAAAAAATTTATTAACTACTGTGCTTAGTTACGTGTTATTATTTAAAAGTCTTTCGGCAATCTCTTAAGATATAAAACGTTGAATATACAAATTCCAATTACAAATATGTAATAAATTGAGTCATGGAAACAAGACTTAATCATTGATTAATTTTTTTTCACGTTGTCACTAAAGTGGATGCGTTAAGGTGTTTGTTAGAAATTACACACACGAATAACTCCACCACTTTTAATATTCTTTATTTACGCAACGGATTACAGACATAAATTAACTGGTTACGGATTTGCTACTATGCTATTACAAGTGTGGATCGAATAGGTCTTTTTAATCAGCATACATGTGAACGTTTGTGGATCTGACACTTAGCTCCTGAAACATCCCAAAATGAATGCTTCAGTATGTATGAGATTAATATTAAACATGTGGGAATCTGACCCAACATGTGCCAGACGACCAGAGTGGTTGTTGGGCTAAGACCTAGTACGCAATGATCTGTTCAACCCCATCGCTCTGGTTTATATACCCATGTTACATAATTTACACAATATACAAAAAGGATTTTCTATTCTAGTGACAACAATGGTATTGTATCTATTGGGCAAAAGGGTCGACACACTTTCACTAGCGCGCACAAGGGTTGGAGTTTTATGATGCACCCACTGGACATTCACTTTCGATTTTTGAAGCTGCAGTTTTACTGCCGTATTGTTCGTCCACTTTCGCTTCTTATTTAGGAAAGTGTTCGTCAGATTTGAGCATTCCTTTTCGCTTTTGTTTGCAGGAACTCGTGGACGTTTACAGAGTTTCTCTCTTTTGTATTCCGTCGTACAAATCACTTTTTGACATTAGTCGTTTT
This sequence comes from Agriotes lineatus, assembly GCA_940337035.1. Classification (NCBI taxonomy): domain Eukaryota; kingdom Metazoa; phylum Arthropoda; class Insecta; order Coleoptera; family Elateridae; genus Agriotes; species Agriotes lineatus. The sequence continues at coordinate 128,241,048 of OW679196.1, forward strand.
TACCCCTTTAGCTCGAAAGTTTTCAAATGGCACTTAAGCTAACTGCTCGCACTTCAAGAATTTTTATTGCACGCACTGTTTAATTTTATGGGCGAGTTTCCTTTCTTTGGAATTCTTACGCTAACTGTTGACAACGAGTTATTGCGATTTATGGCTTCACTACATGACCCCCTTACCAGTGGTTAAGCCACGAGATTATGCTGCCCGGAAGTAATCCGGGAAATGTACTCGCCGTCCACTTCTGGTGGTTGTCGTCTGCTTGTTTGTATCGGCGTCTTTGTGCGCCGCGGTGCTGCTTGCAGCTTGCTCCTGCTCTGGCTCAGCTGCAAGATAGGCGGGTTTGAGCCTATCTATCGTGGTCGTCACTGGCTTGCCGCGGATTTCGACGCTGAAGGTTTTTGCTGCTCTGGAAATCACACGGAATGGTCCATTGTAAACAGCTTGCAGGGGCTTGCGCGTCGCATCGTTTCTGACGAACACATGTGTGGAAGTCGCGAGATCCTTGAAGACGAATGCTTTGCGCTGGCCATGATGCTGAGCTGCAGTCGGGCGTACCTTGTCAAAATGCTCTCTGAGCTGGTTTACGAAATCGGCTGCATGTACGTCTTTCGTAGCAGTAAAAAATTCCCCTGGTAGTCGAATGTTTTCGCCGTAGACCATCTCGGCTGAGGTAGCGTTGAGGTCTTCCTTGATGGCTGTGCGAATGCCCAAGAGAACTGCTGGCAGGTGCTCTGTCCATTTGGTGTCTGTGTGGCACTCAATTGCGGCTTTTAGCTGGCGGTGAAATCTTTCTATCATGCCGTTAGCTGCCGGATGGTATGCTGTCGTGTGCATGTGCTGCGATCCCAAAAGGTTGGCTAATTCCTTGAACAGATTGGAGGTGAACTGCCGGCCGCGGTCCGTTGTGATCCGCAGAGGCACTCCAAATCTAGCTATCCAGCTACTGAAGAAGGCTCTGGCCACCGTTTCAGCCGTGATGTCAGGGATTGGTATGGCCTCAGGCCATCGGGAGTAGCGATCGATGCATGTCAGGCAGTACGTATTGCCTAGCGATGAAGGAAGTGGCCCAACAAGGTCGAGATGCACGTGCTCAAACCTGGAGGAGGGCGTGGAGAAGTTTCCCACTGGTGCTGCTACGTGCCTGGTGATCTTCGAGCGCTGACATGGGATGCACGTCTTGCTCCAAAGGCTGCAGTCCTTGCGTATGGAAGGCCATACAAACCTGGAGGAGACGAGCTGCGTCGTGGCTCGAATTCCGGGGTGAGAGAGGTTGTGGAGGGCGTCGAACACCGGGCGTCGGAACTGCTTCGTGACAAAAGGGCGTAGTGTCCCCGTAGTCGAATCGCAGTAGACGTCCGCATCCTGATCTGGGAAGTAGATCTTCTTCAAGTCTAGCACGGCCTCAGGGTGTAGGAATGTCTTCAGCTCGGCATCCGATTCTTGCGCTTTTTCCAGCGCTTTGTAGTTAATTGGGCTGCCTGGAAAAGCTGCTGAACAACCTGCAACAGACACACGTGATAATGTATCCGCGGGAATGTTGTCGCTTCCAGCGACATGACGAATATCCGTCGTGAACTGTCCAATAAAGTCCAGGTGACGGAATTGTCTGGGCGAGGCGCGTTCTGGCTTTTGTTGAAACGCGTATATTAATGGCTTGTGGTCGGTGTAGAGCGTGAACTTTCGGCCTTCTACAAAGTAGCGGAAGCGCTTCACAGCCGAATAAGCTGCCAGTAGCTCCCGATCGTAGGCGCTGTATTTCTTCTGGGCAGCGTTTAGCTTTTTGGAGAAAAACGCTAAGGGCTGCCATGCTCCGTCCACATGCTGTTGTAGCACAGCTCCCATGGCGACATCAGATGCATCAACCATTACTGATGTTGGAGCTGCAGGTGCTGGATGTGCCAGGAGGGTAGCGTTTGCTAGTATTGTTTTGGAGCGTGAGAAAGCTTCTTCCGACTCTGGGTTCCATTGGATTTCCGTTTTTGGCTTTACTTTGGGTCCTTGCAGGTGTTTATTCATCGGAGCCAAGACTTCTGCTGCGTTAGGAAGGAACCTTCTGTAGAAGTTCAGCATTCCTAAGAAACGGCGCAGCTCTTTAATTGTCTTGGGCTTGGGCACTTGCTTTATAGCCTCGATGCGGTCTTCTGGGGGTTTAATTCCTTCTTGTGAAATGGAGTACCCAAGGAAGTTGACGCTGGGCTTGCCAAGGTTGCATTTTGCCGAGTTGATCAGTACTCCATACTCGCTGAGCCTGCTGAAGAGTTGGCTGAGGTGCTCCAGGTGCTGTTCCTCTGATGTGGAAGCTACCAGTAGGTCGTCAATGAATGCGTAGCAAAAGTCGAGTCCTCTGGTAACCTCATCTATAAAACGCTGGAACGTCTGGGCAGCATTCTTTAAACCAAAACTCATAAATGGAAATTCGTACATTCCGAATGGAGTTGTAATTGCTGTCTTGCAGATATCGTCGCTGTGGACTGGGATTTGGTTGAAGGCTCTTACCAGATCGATTGTTGAGAAGATCTTGCAACCAAAAAGATTGTGCGCGAAATCCTCGATGTGTGGCACAGGATAGCAATCAGCCAGAGTTCTCGCGTTTAGCGCTCTATAATCTCCGCAAGGACGCCATCCATTGTCTTTCTTGGGCGCTAGATGAAGGGCTGCAGACCAATTACTTTTGGATGGGCGAGCTATTCCTTGATCGAGCATAAACTGGAACTCTTTCTTAGCTGCATGTAACCTATCCGGTGGGAGTCTTCTAGGCCTGCACGTGACAGGAGGTCCAGCTGACGTAATTATTCGATGTGTAGTGGCATGTTTTATTTTCTTAGGCAGAACTGACGGACGCGCGATGTCCGGGAACTTCGCTAGAAGCTTATGGAAAGCCGAGTCGCCGGAAATTGTTTTTATTTGTGGCGATACACACTCCCGCACTACACCGATTGCTTTCAGCTGGGTTACATTGTCTATTAGGCGCTTGTTTCTAATATCAACAAGTAAACCGAAGTGGCTGAGAAAGTCTGCGCCAATTATCGGCTTGTCGATGTCTGCGACGACAAATTTCCACGAAAATGTTCGCCTCAGCTTAAAATCTAAATTTAACACTATATGTCCATATGTACTAATTATCGAGTTGTTTACCGCGCTAAGTTCGTACTCGGTACGCGCACGCGGTCCTTTTATAAATGTTCTCGGCAATACACACAAATCCGCCCCTGTGTCAATAAGAAAAAGCCATTTAGTTGACATATCCGTTAGAAATAGGCGGCGATTATTAGACAAGGAGTCATGTGCCGCGTTTACGAACTCCCCTGATCGTTTTTTTGGTAGTGGCACGGCTGAGTGCATTTCGTTGCATTGTCTTTAAATCGGCGGTGGTACCAACAGATTCGCGACGAAGATTGCGACCTGGAACGGTACCGTTGTGTGCTGTTGCTTCGCGGCTGTTTTTCCCGGCTCATCCGTGCTACTTGCTGGGATAATTCAGCAATTTGCTTGCACAGTTGATTGATTTTTTCGTCGTCGCCGCGAGAAGCAGTGGATGCCACCTGGAACGTCCTGGGGGTGATTTCGGCAATTTTGTCTGCCAAAGTGGACACGGCTTGGAGGTTGCTGCTTGATTGCGTCATCAGGATAGCTTGCATGCTATCTGGAAGTCGCCCGATCCATAATGTGCGTATGAAGTTCTCTGGTACCTCGCCGTCTGCTAAATTCGTGAGATGCCTCAAAAATTGGGACGGTGTGCGATCGCCTATTTCCTCGTGCTCTAGAAGTTGTTTTATCTTCTGCTCGCGAGAAGTGGATAGGCGCTTAATTAGAGCCTGTTTGAGCGTCTCGTACATGTCTTGACGTGGCGGGTTGGTGAGAATGTCTTCGACTTCTTGCGCGTATTTATTGTCTAGATTAGCACTTACGTAATAATATTTGGTGGTATCTCGCGTAATGTTGTTGAGGGCAAACTGCCCTTCGAGTTGTACGAACCACAGTGCAGGTTTTGTTGGCCAAAATGGAGGTACTCTGATGTTAGTCCTGTCGACTGAACTGGTTGTTGATTCGCTGTTGGTAGTGACAGATATGTTGCCTTCTGTTTCCATCGTGAAATGTCGTAGCGGACTTCACTTAATTTTAATTCACTGTTTACCGATTACCCGGTCGCGAACGCGAGTTTTTAATCGTCTAATTTATGCTGTTTTTGCGTAGTTCGTAGTCGAGAATCACCAATCTAGGATGAATTCGAGGTACATAACACTGAGGACTGATTTGTTTATTTTACGATGTTCTTAGTCCGGGGTCACCAATAAAGTGGATGCGTTAAGGTGTTTGTTAGAAATTACACACACGAATAACTCCACCACTTTTAATATTCTTTATTTACGCAACGGATTACAGACATAAATTAACTGGTTACGGATTTGCTACTATGCTATTACAAGTGTGGATCGAATAGGTCTTTTTAATCAGCATACATGTGAACGTTTGTGGATCTGACACTTAGCTCCTGAAACATCCCAAAATGAATGCTTCAGTATGTATGAGATTAATATTAAACATGTGGGAATCTGACCCAACATGTGCCAGACGACCAGAGTGGTTGTTGGGCTAAGACCTAGTACGCAATGATCTGTTCAACCCCATCGCTCTGGTTTATATACCCATGTTACATAATTTACACAATATACAAAAAGGATTTTCTATTCTAGTGACAACAATGGTATTGTATCTATTGGGCAAAAGGGTCGACACACTTTCACTAGCGCGCACAAGGGTTGGAGTTTTATGATGCACCCACTGGACATTCACTTTCGATTTTTGAAGCTGCAGTTTTACTGCCGTATTGTTCGTCCACTTTCGCTTCTTATTTAGGAAAGTGTTCGTCAGATTTGAGCATTCCTTTTCGCTTTTGTTTGCAGGAACTCGTGGACGTTTACAGAGTTTCTCTCTTTTGTATTCCGTCGTACAAATCACTTTTTGACATTAGTCGTTTTTACCCCTTTAGCTCGAAAGTTTTCAAATGGCACTTAAGCTAACTGCTCGCACTTCAAGAATTTTTATTGCACGCACTGTTTAATTTTATGGGCGAGTTTCCTTTCTTTGGAATTCTTACGCTAACTGTTGACAACGAGTTATTGCGATTTATGGCTTCACTACACTTTG
>OW679196.1:128246295-128446655 GCA_940337035.1 Agriotes lineatus
GTATGTAAATGAACATTTCTCTTTCTAATTAGTTATAAATATCGATGTTTATGGCATACTTTGCAAATGACAGCCCTGCATTTGTGAGGGCCCCCACAATTAGTTTCCTTGTGACATTTGTTACCGACTGACATTTTCAGCTATAATTTGGTGTTTAAATTTAAACTTTAAATTGTGAATGTCACCGTGCTAAAGGCCTCAAATCTCTCACTCGGGCATACAGCATGTCGCCATTCATCATACCATCCACTTCGTCCAGATTTCTATCGACTGCTTAATTGGAGATGCATATTTATCTCCAGCGGTGATATGCAAATGACCATAGATGTTGAAGCACCTGCAATTTCTGCGATTCCATCTAACGATAATAAAGTGTCGCTGCTTAGGCGGAATGCGTAAATAGCGCTTTTGAAAAATTGGTGGAGATAGTAAAGGTGGCGTGCTATTTTCGATTTTTGCATATGGCAGACTTTCGGTATGATTCTTCATTGCCAAAACATAAAACGTGGTATGGCCACAAATTAAAACATACGTATATCGACTACATTGCTAATTACAATAGATCAGTGAAGAAACGTCTAGTAGCATTGATACTAACAAGAGTATACTTATAATATTATGTCTCGGAGAAGTAACATATTGCCATTTTGTAATTTATTGCATTTTTATTTCCATATTTGTTTCTGTTTACGTATTTTCTAGGAGAATATTGTTTTTATTGAAAAACATTCCCACTGTTTTGATAAAAACGCAGCTAATTGCTTGAGTTTTTTACATTCATTTGTTGTTTGTTCCATTTTTTGCTTATCGCGTCTTTCTGTGCTCTTTACATCTTTTTTGACTCCACATTTTAAACACCTTCTTTAATTTGTGTTAGTATTTCCGAAGACATGTTATGATTCTGCGTTTTTCTCATCTTATACCATAAAATCGGTGGTCTCTTTCTTTGTATGTATGTACTATGTATGTTTGTTCGCTATTTCTTCCGGGACCGATTAAATTGTATGATAGCTTACAATTTTGCTAATTTTTAGACTTAGATCGTAGGCCCGTCTTGATTTTCAAAAAAGTACAAAAAAGTGAAGTTTTAATTAAATTGTGTAATTAGCGAAGCAAACTCTTAATGTTCATATACAGTTATAGCAGCGCATTATTCAACGAAGCAGCGTTGGTTCATGTGGTAGAATGCTCGCCTGCCACGTGGGCGGCCCGGGTTCGATTCCCGGCCGATGCATCCTTTTTTTAATTTATATTAATTAATCTAGCTTAAATTAGCGAACCGAAGCGTAGCTCGGATGATTCACTAGTCTGTTCTATATTTTGCTTATACCATAAATATCAGTTGCTACGAGTAGTATCTACCTCTAGATTTTTGTATTTTCGTCTGATTTTCTATCCATTTGTTTCTGAATTCTTGGTATTTTTCTTTTCTTCGATAAGTATTTCTATATACGAGTATTATCTTTCTTCATCAGTTGATCGACTAGTTGTCTTTTGAGTATTAATTGTACTGTTCAATAGTTGATCATTTTTTCATCGGTGAATTAGAATTTGTGGTTTGTTATTAATGGTTTTCTTACTATATGTTAATAATCCTGCTTCAGTTTCCTATAACCCTTCAAAGTTTGCTTATAGTTATTTCTGAAACAATAAAGGAGACGAAGGTGATTATTTCAGGTATACGCCATTTTCCTTGCGTGTTTCACATAATATTTTTTCTATGGCCATTTGAATAAGTACAAAAAGCGCTTTCAAATTATGAATCTTTGACATTATTATGACAGTTACATACATTAATTTGAAAATGCGAAAAATGCCTGAAAATAACATTGTACTGTCATCTTGATTATTAAAATCTCATCATGTTACACAACTAATGGGTTCATTTTATTTTTGTAATTTTTTTCTGGGAAAGTTGGACATTAATCACGAGCATAACATTTGGGCCACGAGCCGAAGAGGAGTAGTGTAATTTACCCGAGTGAATAATAGCCATTCTCACAAGTTAAATTCTAAGCTTTTACTGACACAAGTTTGATGTTTAGATTTATCAGAGCCTCTTGATTTTACGTTCATGATTTACTGAAGAAAAATGAAAACTCGGCATGTGATTGGTTGACAATAGTTGAATAATGAAAAATTATTCCATTGCTTGAATAACTGATACCTCAATTAAGAACGCTTTATGCGTATGTAATGTACATTATTTTGTAATATCAGTAGAAAATGTCACTTAATTGCATGTTGCCATTGGTAACAGAACGTGTAATAAACTCCCATATCGCACGCTTTGTTGTAAATTTGTATGTCAGCATAACCTAGAACATTTAACATTTTTGTACTTCTGTTAGAATCGTAGAAGAAAGATTGCATATAATACGAACAGGCATTTTTTACTCGTGATACATAAACAACTTCTCCCTCTGCGTGGCGTATATTATTCACTCAAAATGCAAACGTAGATGTTCCATTCTTGTTATCAGTTAACCTTCTCTGCTACTTTAACTGTGCAAATCCCGTGTGTCTGTTGCTACATAATAGTCTTCTTTGTTGTCCTTAAAAACGACACATTACAAAATCAAAGATGCGCCCGGCTCGCTTCAGTGGAACATATACGAAGTTTTACTCTGAAAGCGTTAGTGGTTACGTGTAAAAGGCAATTTGATAGAGATGCAGCAGATGATGTTATTAGTTGTTAGGCGCCACTGGGTTGTTTACTCTAGCCTGAAGATGTTTGCGACGCTTCCAATTCAAAAGAAGTCGTCCGGAGGCGCCGTGAATTTGGCGGTCCTACTTGCTGTATGACCTCAACTTACCTTCATCTACATAGTGCTTCTACCACCTGTAAACGCGACTGCTTATTTTTATTACAATGAAAATACTTCCAGCAGGTAACCGAAGGCTAGCCTGTGCTAGTACTGTGGAATAAATTCTCTAAAATATGCTGTCATGGTAATATATTCTAAGGGAAAGTTATTTTATGGGACTAGTCGCAATTCATGCAACGTGTTTAAATGGCGTTTAGCCTTCCCAGAAGGAGAAAACTCAAATCTTGTGTTCGTTAGGTGAATAATTGCGAATAACAACTATGTAAACAGCATAAGTGTCAATTATAACATAAAATAGGCGTAACTATTGTATTACGCAGGATGTTAGACATGCATGAAATTACATATATAGTAACAGGGCGATTATAGCGTGCTGAAGTAATTTTTACAATACCAGATTCTGAAGGCAAGCCTGAGCTCCAGCTTTAAATGTGGCCTTCAGAACGGTAGCTCCTGGAAGTCTGGCGGGGTGATTGATCCAAGGTGTTCAACAACAGATCTGGAATATTTTCCGTTGCTCGAAAAGTCTGGCCCAGCGCTAAGAAGTAACCTACCTTAAAGGGATTCAGGCCGATGCGCAGTTGTGGTCCGACAAAAATCGATCTTAGGGGTATGGCGGTAGCTCACATATGAAAGCTGAACTGCAAGGGTTTAAGCACGGCAAGAGTTTTGATTATCCAGAACAACCGAAGCGTTTTTGCAACCGTAATATTACTACTGCCTGCTATGCCATCACGAAATTGAACGTTACTTAACAATCTGCCTTCAGTACAGACATGGTTGCTTTTTGCTTACCTCACGCTGATCAAAGAATCATCCCTTCCAATGCTTAAATATCAGTGGCGTACGCGGGAGAAAACGAATATAATACCTTATATTCAACGGTGTTGTTTCACTTTTTTGTTTCTTTGTTCTTTATTATTTCTGTTGTATTATTTTTCTGTATCGCTTGTTTTTGCGCTTAACTTCATTTGTGCTATTTGTTGCCGCTTTTATATAGTCAGTTTTTAATGGTTTAAACTTAAACGTTCGCTTGCTGGTTTTCATTGTTCCCCATCATGTGCAGGGAATTCACGTGGAATTCCTTCCTTCTTTTTGATAGGTTTATTTGATAGTCTCTTACTCCGTCTTCTCACAATTTCTGGCTTCACGTTAAATAACTAAGTTATTACATATCACATTTCCTCTAGTTTTCTCATTTAGTTCTTTTCCTGCCCTTTACAGGGATTATCATTTATTGTTGCAACCATTTTGGTTGATCTGCCATATTAAATAAAAACCTAAATTACTCTTAACATATTTTTAATATTATTGTTCTTGTATTATAATACATTAGTATAACTCTTAAATCATTTTGTGCACTAAATATTCTTGCATTTTTTATTGAGTTGTTGATATGGACTTACATTAGTTGTGTTTTCTTACTTATTTTTTAGCTCTTCCAATCTTTTCCTATTGTCTATGAATAAGTGGCTTGAAGTTGTTGAAACAACCGCAGATTTACCTTGAGATTCTATAATTAAATCTCAAGTTTTATTTATATCCAACATTAAAGCTTGATTACTGTACGACACTGCCAAGTTGTTAGTTGATCATTTTCTTCGAGCGCTTGTGAAATTATCCCACATTTAATTGTCATCTGACAACTAAAACTTGAGAAAATCATTAGCAATTCATATAGCTATTGTTTATTGTGTGTGTGTATGTGTGTGTTATTACTGCTGATTATTGTACCCTATAAAACGCCCGAGTGCAATAATCGAGGCATTGACAGTGGTAGCGAAAAATAGCTGCCGTCGCTATTTATTATCCTCGTAAAACATCTTGAGCAAGCAGCCAACAAATTTGACCATAACTTGTGTTTAGATCCCACACAGCGACATAAAATTTCTGTTCGACCATATTGTGACAAATCTGCGGTCGGATCGTTTGTCCAAAGTAACGTTTGATGTGCTAATTCAGAGAATAAACCGCTCGTGACATGGGCGTTGTTTGTATCTTGTAAACATTTTCCGGGTCGGATTCTCGCGATTCTTTGTTAAATTCGGGTCACAGCCGTTTTAATTTTGATTGACGGAAATGTCTGTCGAAGATTAGGCTTACACGCTGCAGTTTTGACAGACCTTTCTTGTTCGCGTTTACAACTGTCAGATTATGGGCCTAGTTAATTTGTAGCATGAGTATGTAATTGCCGATTCTTATTTCGCTTTTTAGTTTCCCGTTTTTTAGGTTTTTGTTGGCTGAAAGTGTGCCAGTAGTTCTGCAATCGAATCTCATTGAGAGCTAGCTAGCTACTTGCGATAAATATATTCAAAGCTTAACCTTCAGTTAACCAATGGTAAAGGTTATTCCTAAATGCGTGTCAGAAAGTTCAAGACTTAACATGTTTTCGTAGGAAGATAACGCATATCACACGCATACTTAATTTTAGTTTTGATAAAATTTATTAGAACGAAAAGTTCATAAGCGAAATGTATGTACCAGAAAAGTTTTTAAACTAATCTGTCTGTCAGAACTATAAAATTTTAGTATGTTCTGGTCCATTAAGCGAGTGATGAAATGGTTTGTTGGAACTAAAAATATATTTTTTCAATTATTATGATTGAGAACATGTGTTTTGCGTGCAAGTTATTAATTTAATTAAATGCTTTAAGCCCACCTAAAAAATAACCGCCAAAGAGACAATTAAAAGAACAAATGAGTTAATGAAATCATCACTTCTGAGATGATAATTCGATAACCGTAGATGTAAAAACTGTTATTCGGTATGTTAATACCGAACGCAATTGTTAAATTCAAATTGTAATTATTCACTAATTCAGTGTGTAATTAGTAATCATTTTTAAATATCATTTTTCATGGCATCGAGTGTAACAAATTGCATTAATGGCAATCGATTTATTCAAAAAGTGTCTACTGGCGTGAAAATAGTAAAAGCAAAATATGTGCGTTCCATTTTGTTTTTATTGCAACTTCGTCAATATGAATTTAATAGTACTTTTTAATACTTTGATGCGAATTAATTCTAAACTATATGAATGGTTTTTTATTGGAATCTGTTAGCTTTTTATTTCAAGTTCAAATGACGATTTTAAAAGAATTGTACCAAAATATATTGGTCTGAATATTTAGAAATCAGACCTGCAAGGTAAAGATTTATTTATAATGTTTTGTAAAATTTGACGAATACATATCAGTCAATTTGATTGATTTAACATTCATTTCTATTAGTTGACGTTGATTTTGCAATAACTTTTATGAAGATTGATATCCTGTGTTTACTATATTTTTAATTTATCTGAAAATTTACTATACTTTTTTTGATAATATTGTGGGCGCAATGTCTGTAAAATGTATAACAATATTAACATTAATATTAATGAACTCGTATGAGCAAGAGGATTTTTTATTGAAACCAAAATTTGCATTTTGTAGTCCTGTCCAAATTGACGGAACGTTCAGTGACCATCTTAGGCGTTTAAATTCAACAATCCCATTAGAGAGTTCATTATTCATTTCAATATGCGTCTCTCTCCAAATTTGGTGAACTTCAGCGACATTAAGTTTAATTAAATTGCCGGCAAAGGTTAACATTTACAAATTTGAAGCCATCTAAAGACCGCTGTCAGCGGCAACCAGGAGCGCAATTATTTTAAAAATTTCTTCAACGCCTGTATTTGGAGCCATTAATTGAAAACCCCTATTTATTTAAATAGTAACGGTTGTGTGCTGCATGCCAGCGCACGTGCATAAATCAGAGTAAAATACTAATGCGATTTTTATTTCAGGAAACATTCCAGAGAGCACCGGAAGCACAAGTTGAGCACAGATATCCGGTAAGCGGCTAATTACTAATTTACGTTATCGTCTGCTTTATTCATTTGCGTCGCACTGACTTTTAATCACAAACGCACGTGCATTATTGCGGGGTGCTTGAGCAATTTGCATTAGTGCAAGACAGTTTAATTATAAAGCTCCAGGTGTGTTTAAGCGCGTAATTGTTAATTGTTTTTAATTCTTACACTAGTTTTACGCATTCCATTCGCCGACGATTTTTATTGCTGATTTATAGATCCCATCAATCGTTCAAGTAAGTTATTTTAACTGTCGATATATTTTAGGCTGGACACATGAGGCTTATGTTTACCAAATTAGCATGTTTTATAATTGATTAGAAACACTGACAATTGTTTTATTAGAGTAATCTCGCTAAATTGAAGGTATTTGTCTTTATTACTGTTTACTTTAGAATTGTATTATTCTAATTCCATAGCATTAATAGCAGTGTTGAATTCAGACTGATTACTCCGGGGAGGAAAATGAAACGTCTGGGGGTATTTTTACCTATTCCCGCGAAATCCACCTATTCTTTTATAGATAGAAAAAAAATCCCCCTATCCCCGGTCAACCCCCTGAATTCAACACTGATTAATAGTGAAATGATAAGCTTCTCTTCATATATATTGAATTTTATAGGACTTAAACTGCAACCTTCTGCTACACTAGCATTAATATTCTTTATCTAAACTGCTCAACAATTGAAGTGGCCATTAAAAAATTAGGATACAGCAGCAAAATAATTTCAAATGGAAGAACGAAATTATCAGTAATTTGGAGTCTTTAACACAATTAATTATAAAACAATGATGTAACAGAGAAACACTTTTAAAATATTTTTTAAACGCAGTTTGTAAATTAGTGTCGAGTGGGACCTCCTCTTACTCGATATACTTCCTGACATCGTCTGGGCATACTATAAGAACACCAACCGCATTAAAACAATGTAAATAAATTATAAGTAACATATACCTTTACGATTAAATATTAATAAATATTAAGTTTTATAGCCTAATAATGTAGCAATCTTATTTTATTTCTAACAGAAGCTTGTAGAAACAAATACTACACTTGACAGCTACATACCATATTATTTTGTTTTAAAATAAACATATTAGCATAATTTTTGTTGCTGGGCCACTTCAATTGTTGAGCAGTTTACTTTGATGTCACAATATGGTTATTATAACAACGAAAACAGTGCTACAATGGAGTCCATTATAACACTGTTTTTGGTAACTACTATATGTTTTATAAGATTGGTGACATTTGCTTTCACATGCTCATAACACGACAAACGTCAGATGTCGAATACATAACCACAATCTCTGAACTGTATTTATTAAATGTATTCTAATCAAATATAACTTAAACTGAAGGTAACGAATTAATTAAACACACTTATTGTTCACGGTAAGCACAAGCACAAGAAACAAGCCTGCATCAAATTTAAACTAATTTAAATGTCAGAGCAACGAAATTGATACTTCTTGCAATAGATGGCGACTGTCAAGTGTCACTTGACAATGTCGCCATCGTTACGCCCAAAAATCCCTACATTGTCATGCAATATTTTTAGTATCCGAAATTTAGAATTTCTATAAAAACAGCAACTCAAAGTAGACAAAATAGTATATTATATTCGTTAAATAAGAGGCATTGTAGCACCTGTTCCATTCGAGCACTCTTCGCTACTGTCGTCGTCCCCAAACCCACGCGTGCTACAATGGGCTCTCTTATGAAACTCGTATACGAGGTACCTATATTTCCCTATTTTCCATTATTCCCTAGGGAGCTCATTATGCCCGCCCGAGAAGTCATAATGAGCGGGCGTTATCATTATGCCCGCTATTTACGCCCTAGGGCGTTATGGACTGTTTTGCAAGCTTGTATGTGTCATGGGCATTACTTGATGTTCATAGCCCTCGGGCGACTTATAAATCCTCGGCCCATAGGCCTCGGGCTTGTAATTGTCGCATTCGAAAGGGCATAAACATCTTCATAATGCCGTTAGTACATAAATAACTATTATAGTATTCATATAGACATAGAGGAATATGTTTTATTAATATTGGTGAACATATTAACAGTGGAGAATTCATGTTTACTGCGTATGAGTATGAAAAGTAAAATGTTTGGGATATTTACCTGGAGTATAGTTATCCATCATACTAGACTCTAAGACGCCATGACATACTGTTGTGAAATATTACTTCTGACGCACGATGCAATTAATTTTTATAGTTCAATATTTCTCACTAAAGACAAGAAAACATTGATACTATACATATTTGATATATTAATAGTTCAGTCATTAGAAAACGAAGTTTCTAATTTCTAATTTTTGGATATGCTTTAAACCCCGGTACCGGTTTTCCAGTTTGGGGGGGCGGGCATCGTTTGCGACGCCATCTTGGAAAAATGACGACCAAAACTGGTTTTTCTAGAATATCTACGTTCCCGTTACGTGTTAGTCATACGATGAAAATACCTATTATCATTCTTATGAAGGACGTAATTTTCAGCAACTTTAGTTTGAAACAGTGAAAATGAAGCTCAATACGATTATTATTCTATTACGGCCTGTAATTCAGCTTGACTATGGGAATGTTTTGTGTAATAAATCATTATAATTAATATAGAGACCGTCTGATTAGCTCCGTTTCAATACATCAACCAACAGGCATGTTATAGCCAAGATTTTTCTAGAATCGATTCGAGTACCTGTATGTAAGATAACTATATACAGGTACTCTAAAATTCTATTAGCGTACTATTATGGTGTAATTTGTCATTTTTGTTAATTATATACACAATTGGCATGTGTCATGTGCTATAAAGTTATAGTGTTTGTCCCACAACATAGGTTTCTTTAATAAAAAGTTAAATACAACTCGCTTAACAGAAAAGACGTACAACAATCCAACATCTATAAAATGGTTTTCTATGAATTTACGCAGGATGCTAGAGCTTGGTGGATCTCTCCTAATATGTATCAAACAAATAAGGAAAAAACAGTTTTGGTGTTTAGAAAAGAAAGAAGAAAAATGATATTTTTATTATATTCATACACAGTTGACGTCCACCGTAACTACGATTTCACAGTTACTCGGTGTTTTTACGCATCCCGGTGTGGTAAAATGAGTAGTACATTTTTAGCTTTGAGAGACTCTTAAACAAATTTTTTGCTTTGTGATAATGAAGGGTATTTGCAGAAAGACTAGTTACGTAATTCACGTTTAGTTGAGTTTTAGAGATATAAAAAAAATAATATTTACGACTGCGACTTTTGACGTTTCAAAGCGTTGTGATGCATGTCAGACTTCAACATTTACTGAAGGCAGCTTGCTTAATGGCAACGGTTGTTTTGATATTCGGAATTTATAGAAAATGTTAAAGAAAATATGTGGCTTCCAAAAAATTTAATACAATACTCGTGCTTGAAGCATTTTATAGGCATCGGTTTTATTAACATACGCCGCTTCGTGGTGTCGTTCTTCAAAAATTAAATCTCCCGATGCAAAATGCTACTACCGCACTTGTAATGTGAATAACTATTAACATTACGCAACTGCTTTGTTAAATATTAGAAATCTATTTCTGATATTGGATATTTTGAATCAATCCCGATAGCTTTAAGAGTTCTGAATCACTCTGAATAATTAATATGTTTTTAAAATATATTCAAGAGTAATGTTTATCAATTATTGTTGATGGGAAATATTGAGTTTTTAAATATTTCCGGTGGCTTCTTCATACGAAATTTTTAGCATGATACAATGTTTAGCAGTTCTTAATATAAATGTAAGGCTTGGCCCTGAAAGTTTTGCACGTATTTTATTTTAACATAAAATTCAAGCTCCTTAACAAATTAAATTAATTTTATTTAAAAATACAAAAATGGCAATAGTTTTATGAATTGTGTACCTAATTGCATACTTATTTAAAATTAACTGCTCACGGGAAACTATTCCAATTTTAGATTTAACGCGACGCATTATTTTCTGCGCAGCCTTTTGTACTGCCATCAAGCATAATTTTTAAAATTCTTGCAAATATTTGCACATTTTCCTTTCTTTCTAAGCACGCCTTTGACGAGAGCCCAATACCGTTCAATCATTTTCATCATATGTTTATATAGAAATTGGACGGATTTCGACAAACCAGCTTTTAGCCAATTGCACACAATGGGAAGTAGCCAGGCCTGGCAAAAAAAATGTAGGACTTTCATGTTCTCTCAGAAATGGTAATAGACGAGTTTTGAAGTACTCTTCAATACAAAATTTAGTATTAATCAAACCCTCAGTAAAAAATGCCTCTCTTTTCTTGGTACACTGGCAGATTGCTTGCCCGACAAGAACTTTGCCACCGAATTTCTTAATGGAAATGTATTTTTTGTTTTCAACCAACATTATCTCTATCTATACCTACAGCACTAAAAAATTGTGGGCCAGCAAGTGTGGAGAAGTCATACGTAAAATAAGACTCATCGTCCATTACTGTACAAACAAGCTGTTTAAATTTCTGGACCTTCTAATGGCAGTATTTTGTTGCTGTACTGTCCTTTTGGGATTTGTTGTATTTTATGTTATTTCTTTTCATGGTTTTTTTCAAAAGTTGTACTTCGGGATTTATACACTCACCGGCGCGAAAAACGGAGCACTTGCATTTTTTGATTAGATTTAAAATTGTATCCCTTTGTGATGTTTTATTATTACATTTATTATTATACATTTATTATACATTTAACATTATAACATGTATAATAAATGTATAATAATAAATGTAATAATAAAACATCACAAAGGGATACAATTTTAAATCTAATCAAAAAATGCAAGTGCTCCGTTTTTCGTGCCGGTGAGTGTATTTCCATGTCTGACCTTCAATACACATGTTAATTGTTCTTTTAACTCTCACTCCTGTTGATTTTGTAGCTTTTCAGACCAAATTCGCAAAATCCTTACTCTAACTTCTAATCTATTTGAAGCTATTTTACCAGTTAATAAATACAAAACAAATCATTGATATGCTTAGATCATAGCCTAACATACCACATATATTTTATCTAATTAAAACATCGGTTAGATAAATTTATAGGGCTTTAAGAATAGTGCCAAACTTTAATAGTGGGAATATTATATACTGTGTACATCATGTTGATATTGTTTAAATTTGAATGTAGTGCCAATATGCAAGAGGTTGGTAACTTTTAAATAGCAATAACCACATAACTTCCTGATTTTGTTATTTTCGTTAGTCTACCACTTATTTATGTAAAACTGTATTAGTATTTTGGCTTGGTGCATCTTTTAGCTGTCATGTAGTTTAATATATCACATTGAGCATTGCTAATAAGTAATATATAAAGTTAAATATTTGTACAACTGCCAAAAGGTATATATTACGTTTAGACAATATTTTGGATAGACCTTCTTCTGCATTCGTGAAAGTGCGACATTGAATATTTTAACATTTTTGTTTGGCAATGTGTTGATTTCGTCGTCGCTGCGATCAAGTTGCATTTTAAGGAGAGTGCGATAATTCACTCTTCATACTTGATCCCGAACGGCTTTCGATTTTTTAAGGCGATAAAAAATATGTTAATAAGTGACAGTAATTGGGTACCGCACGAAAACATTGGCGTTGCTCATGCAAAGCTGCGGGATGATTTATCGAGGTGAACCAAATAAATTGGAAATTTAATAAATAATCTCTGGATGCGAGACAACCTCCAACGTCATATCAATTTAAATATCAATACTGCCGGGCAATGTCGCCAAGCCGTCTCACGCGGATTACGAATAAAAAATAAATAAAACGAGGTTTGTGAATGAAAGAGTAGGCGTCATGCCAAAACAAGGTTACGTATATTATTGCTGCATGAGACCCAGTCAGACTTCAATGATATCAAAATTGTGTCCTTCAAGCGTAATCGAAGGAAATCAAAGTGTGACTTTTGATATCGCCCTTCAATTTTCCACCGCCCAGGAGAAAGAGCGCAAAATGGCGATGGTAACTAAGCCTACATATCCTTGAAACAATCCAATGCCTTTAAAAAATCCGACCTCCAAATAATGTAACGGCCAGCTTAGAAATCATAATTCATAATTTTCCAGCTCGTGCCAACACTACTTTTATTATCAGCGTAGTCATTCAAGTTCGCTGGCGATTTTCACCTTGATATTTGAGAGATGATCTAAAAGTGCAGGTATTGCTGAAATCACACCATAATTAAGCATTACGAGATTGCATGAAACAGATCGGGATTATTTACGCCAAGGCTTTTCGAGCGCGGCTGTTTTCTGGGAACATTATCCATTATTAACGACAAAAATAAAAACTCAGAAGGCGCACAGGTTGATTTATGTTCGTGTGTGAGTAATTCTGGTATTTCACGATCAGGATTTAGTTTTTAAGCTTAATTAAGTTAGGCTGAAGTCGTGACAAGCCTTGGAATTTTTCGATTTTTTCAGGAGTTGGCATGTGTCAAGTATTTATAGGAGTTGAAACGAATGAACCACTGAAATATAAACAAATAAATTGTTGAGTATTTAGCTATAACGTTACCTTTTTAAACATAATTAGCATCAATGACTACTGAAGTTAATCGTAAAACTACTAATGATGTTTCAATAACCTCTACATTAGTAGAGGGCCGTGAAATAGTTGTGATGATGTTACCTCATAGATTGAAAAAAATAATCTCAATGTAACAAGTTAGATAAGAATGTCATATTAACGATGTGTGAAGCAACGAAAAAGATAAGCTATAGGTTTCTACTTTGGTAATTAATTTTTCATAAATAATTTTTATCGAGGAAACGTTTACCTTCATTATCATTATCATAAATGTTGAAAATATTAAGCAATCAATTTTTTGTGTGGTACTAGTGAGTCTATGTATTACTGCTAGCCTAAGATGTTACTATTTTAAGACTAAAGACGGATTAGATGAATGAATATTGTTTTGTTAGTAAAGTAGGATCAGCAGGGAGATATTACCATTTTGGATAGAATTACTTTCTCGATTAGATCAACTGCAAAAGTAGTAGTTTTTGTTTCTAATTATTTTTTATACTGCCTAAAATTCTTATTTAAATTATTGCGGATTTGGTTACAACTTTAATATGTTTATAAATAATTTACATAAGTGATTACTTTATGTTAGTCTTAAAAACTACTATTAATATTTCAGTGACCTCCACATCAATAGCGGACTATGAAATCATTGGCGTTGATGTCATTCGATATATTGAAAAAAATCTGGTGTGATACACGCACACAACTTCCTTTTACATTGATCTTATAATTAACCAAAAATTTGATTTTTAGTTTTTAAGCATTTGTAAAAAATTTTCAAAAATTGCAAATTCTACAGCAACCGTACAAAATAGAGCGTTAGTTGAAGAGATACATTTTCTCTAAAATTTTAAGCTGAATTCAAAATGTAATAATATACCCGGTGTTCTATTTAAAATAGAAGTCAATAAAAAACAAAAGAAACCCATTTTAGTGGCATTCAACTGGAAAATCACCTATCTCACATCAATACACATTAAAAATGTAATAAAAATGTAAAGTTTGGAAAAATCGTTAGAGCCGTTTTTGAAGAAATCGAAAAAACTGAAAAATTACAAGAATAAACACTATACTTCCGGTTATGCTGTCGCATCTACATAGTACACAAAACTTATGTATGATGTTTCAACGCCATACCTCTTTTCGTTTTTGAGATATTCGGTTCACACACAGGCAGACACACAGACAGACTGACAAACAGACCGATGAACAAAAACATGTTTTTTGGGTTCAGGGGACTCTAAAACGTGGAGATCTGTTGAAAACTCAATTTTGAATTTTTGGGGTGAGCCCAATATTTTCTTTATTGTAAAAGGAAGTAAAAACTCTGAAGTTGTTATGAATGATAATACGTCTAGCGTCAAAAATACGACCCTGGAAATTGGTACTGAAGCCTTTGGAAGACATCTACAAATATAAAATTTGTAGATAAATGCCGTTGTTGACGAATTCAAAATTGTATTCTAAGAGTGTTAGTGGTTTATAATTTCTTGGGGGTTTTTACATTAAAGTATTTTGTATATTTTGTTTTAATCGCAACTTCTAATTTTCTTACTTGTCTTGAACTTGAACGAGCCTCACCGCCGTTATCAATTTTGTCAAATTTTATTTATGATATACTACATGTTTTTAAATTAAGGGAAATATGGTAGCCGAGTGGAAATTTGCTTCCAAGGGGCGAAGTAAAATATAAACCTGGCAGCAGAAAAAGACTAATAAAATTAGAGCTAATTGATTACTGTAACGATATACAAAACGAACGGGTAATAAAAATTATAGTACTAGTACTATTTTGTTTTTCATAAGAAAAGTTTCATTTTTTCTAATACTTTTTTTAAATGGCATATGTCTAGTACAGTCTAGACTCGAGAGTAATAAGTTTTTGAAATTTAGGTACGAGTTTTATTACTTTATTTAAAATAGTATATGAAAACACAAGTTGCATAAGGCATAATTTAGCGCGTCCAAGTTTTCAAAATGGGTCAGGTAAAAATAATCAAAAACTTTGAATTTTGACATTTCACAAATGTGACAGTGCATCAGCTGGCTGAAATAAAGGAGATTATTTCCTTATCTTTTATATAAAAAACAGTGCCTTAATAGACTCGAGTGAAGGTTTTAACGGCCACATTAAGCCATCAAAGTATATAAACATATTTTAACAATGGAGTTTGATAAAAATGTGTTAAGAAATTAGCAAATTTTTGTTGTTACTCAATGTCATGAAAATTCTCTGTTCTGTGCTATTTCTAGGAATTCAAAAAGATACCTTGTTTAAAAAAAATATGCACGTATACTGGCCTCGGTGGGTCAGTGGTTTCCGCCGCTGCAGCCGAGGTCACAGTGAAACACGGGATGTTCTGGCGCGAGTTCGACTCCCGGCCCGGGAGTTCCGGTTTCACTTAGTTAAAGCTTAGTACAAGTGACGTGCGCACCCCCTGAAGTAATGCGAAACCGGTTCCAAAGTCAAACAATTAAAAAATGTTTCTAACACTTACGTTTTTTTGTATAGATCTTTCTCAGCTTCCTACATAGTAAAAATTTGTAGGTGAAGCTTTTGGCAACTGCACAAAGCACTTTGAAAATAATGTTTGCTGTAGTTTGGACCTAGTGGAGTAGTGTACTTACCTTAGGTAAACACCTGTTGCTGTTGTTAAAACCACCTTCATATTGATTTGTTTATTTTTCATTGTGTAATAGATAAGTATAAGTAAGGAAGTACTTATATTAATTCGCCAATAAAAGTATGTAATTAATAAAATTTTCATCAATAACAAAGTTAATTGTCTTATCTACTGGCATCTCCAAGTTTTGAAAGCCGTAAAACGTTATTTCTGCTCGATGACCTTATTAAAGTGAATGAGAAACTACTTAGTTAATATAATTATTTAAAATATGCAATTCAGAGACAGATTAATAAGATTTCTAATACATTTATTCTATATGTTATATTATTACAATGAAGGATACGAAGCAAGGTTTAATGACAAGAAAATCTATTTTTGAGTCTGTGTTGTTTTCTAATTATCAAGTTCCCCATGTATTTATCAGATATATTTTAGTGTTGGCATCTTTGTTTAGTTAGAAAAATTGATTATTTTGAAATGTCCCTAAAGGCAAAGATTTATCATATAATATAATATAATCTTTGCTTACGGCGTATATGTATGCTGTAAGTGTAAGATAAGAATCCATAATTATTACTGCAACATTGAGTAGTATGGCCTATAAATAATATTATAATTTTTTAAACTTATTTTTACGGCGACAGCTTGGAGAGCTTAACAAGTCGTAGTTATAAATTACACTTTTTAATATAAAATGTATAATATAGATCTGGGAACATACAAATTAACAGTTATATAGCTGCGCTTGTATAAATAAGTAATTTGGCAACCATTTCAGACGAGAAACGCTAAATTATAAATTCCTTATTTGCCCCAATATCCATATTTTTGACATTAAACATTTCCGCAGTCGTATTTCGTCGCAGCTCCGCATGTTCTGGTCGCTCCTATTTGGAGGTTTATTATAGCAGATTAAATTTGCTACTCTGAAACTTACAATCAGACTTTTTCTGATAAACACTGTTATTGTACATGTGATTTAGAGTTTTATTTAAATAGTAATAATAATCATCATATTGTGCATTTTAAAGCTTTTCGACTACAAAGAGATGTCGACTGCAGATTTAAGTTTTTTTACAGAGTCGAAAGAAAAGTACAAAACTCTAGGAGTGTATACTGCACAGCAATCTATGACTAAAAGAGGCCAAAAGTTGTTATCTGATTTTTATTTGTTTTCGAATTATAGCGATTAAAAGTTTTAAGTTTAAAAACATAGGGTAGCTTGAAATAGAAAGCTTTTTGAAAAATACAGATTTACTATTTGAAAATTTAAAATTTTCAATACATTTTAAAAAGGTATCATCCCCATGAACTTCTAGGCATGTTCTGGTTCGTATTTTATGCGAGCTACAGCTTTCGAACGTATTAAAAAATCTAAAAAAAATCATGTACAATCATGCACAAATGAGAGGTTATTATTCGACAATTTACAGGTACATACTTTCCTTCCGACTTACCCTGTATACTATGAATACTGCTTATTATTTTGCTTGGAACAAAACTGAAGCACATACAGTATTCACCTGGTTACATGAAACGTAGTAATTAATGTGGAAGGTATAATGTTCTACGTGCGAACAAAATTTGCAGTACGAGCCAAAAGCGAGTGATGCAATACTTCGAGTGCTGGAAAACGACTTCTGACAAACGTTATAGACAATGTTGTTTCTATGTATCGGATGAATAGAACATATCGGAGAATAATTAAATAACATTTCATATAATGATAATTTAAATGTATTAATTAAAATTCTTTTTGAAATCGATATTACATAATAGAAATGAGGTTTTTACTTCTTACACTGACTTAAATGTAACGTTTCGTATTGACCCTTTATTTGAATCGGTGAGAAACTTAATTGTATATTTTGGTTATTTACTCCAGTCCAGTTTATAGTGCAATATTGAGGTTGAATTACTGATAGCATCACAAGGAGTATTGGATTTTTTGGAAATATAACACACTTTGTCATTTTAAAAACATAAAAATGCTAATTGTAGCTTTGTGTATTTTTTTGAGTTCTTTGGTAAAGCTGTTCTTAGAGTATGGCTAAAAAAGTAATATTAACTAATAAGATTCTCGTACCCATGAAGTTTCTTTACTTTCCTAGGTTTGATTTTCAAATTACTGCTCTCAGCTACTCCAAGAAAGAAAAGTTTTTATGTGAAAAGGCTTTTCAAATATTTAAACACACATCACCCTTGTACTTTTATAAGATCTTTTCCAAGAACATCTAATTTAGTCTTTCTGTATAATTTTAATTATATAACTTGGTTTTCTGGTACCTTTCAGTGCTGTAGCTCCCTTAAGATGCAATTTCCAACCCATGTACGTAGGAACTTTTTTCTTTATTTTGTTGAATACTACAACGCTCAGAAGATTATAGCAAAATGTTTGCGCCCTGTACATATATGGTAAAAATACCACACAAAATAAACAGTTTTAGATTATGTTGAAAGTCAACCATAGATATTGGTTTGTGGAACAAAATCACAAGAATTGGGCTCTTGTTCCACTCATCTAAAAATTAACAGCAAAGCTGTAACTCTATAAAAAACACTATTTTGAAGAACTATGTATATGGCCCTGGTGCCACTCACCATTAAATTAAGTAAGGGAAGTACAAAAAATGTATTATGAAGCTTTGTAAGTGCTAGTAAGAAATCTTAATCTGTGAATTTAATCTCGCTTTAACCTGCCTCCGTTAATTAAACATTATTAAAATTGGTGTATTGTCTGAAGGAACAGCTGTAAATCAAAATTAATGTGTCATTGTTAATTTCGGCGGCTTATTACGCTAATGGCTGTTTGGCCTTGAATTTCGCACTTCCAGGAAATAAGGCTGTTTTGTTAAATTGTAGAGTAAACATCGGTTTCGCCAGGCTCGATAAAAGCAACCCAGATTTTCTGTAGAAATATCCGATTCCGAACCGCGGAGTGATGCAATATAACGAAACCGTAAGATTTACAATAATAGCGGAGCTTGTTCAAATAAATGTTGATCCCACGTGCCCTATTACGTCGCACCGTTTAATCCCTGTAATTTGCCATTGCTGGCTCCGTGGCTTATGTGCTGTCGAACAATTAAGGCTGAAATCGAACTGCCTGATCCCACCAAGAATGTGTTATCTAACGTGCAATTTCAATGAATATGTTTAACAGGAGGAATTACAGTCGTGAGCCGTTATGCGCTATCTCCCATCTACGTTAGAGAAGGATCTTCCACATCCTCAATGAACAAAGTGCGCCAATAACCCGTACACGACTATCTGGTAAAAATCCTAATGTATTTTATTGAAGGTCTATTTTCATTCGAACGTAATTGTATGCTAACGTTTCCAATCGGACTATCTGCGCTATCGTACCAAAGAGGTCGTATTTCAACTTCGTTAAGGTGGGCCCTGTATGCACACGGGCACAAAGCGAAGTATTTATTTATAAAAACCCACTTTCTCTGTTACGATTGTGCTTCCATCCCAAACACATTTATTATTGCAAACGGAAACGCGAACGGGACGTCGCTGGCGATGAAAAGGGCGTGTGAGGATTCATGGCACGAAACGATTTCGCTGGGTAGCGGCCAGTCCCAGCGAAATTAGTTCGTTATTTTATTGAAATTTCATGGTAATCTCTAAGAGCGTTTCCACGGAGAAAGCGAGGAAAACGCGCCGGAGGGGAGCAAATATCAAGGTGCGACCTTCCTCCGGCACGAAGCTACGGCAATCAGCAAAACGACAATGCGCCGTCTTGATTGTGTTACATAAAAATTGATTACACATGCCAATACCACAATCTCCAATAAAAGTTAATCACACATGAAGGCCGAGATGCTCAACAAAGGGTTTAATAAACGAACAAATGGCATTCAATCGCAGCCTAATTTTTTTGACCGCGTAGCGCGGGCGCCCCTGGGGAGGGGCCGGACATTTTGCTGGAAAGATTTCTCATATCTCCAGAGCAAAATGACACCCCGTTTTTGGTCCTTGAAAAATTAACACTAGCGTGTGAGACATGCATGTATGTAGTTACCGGCGAAATTTCGTAAGGACCTTTAAACTATGGTTGTGGGTGATGATCTGACAAGAGCTCGATACCATCAACGCAAACTAATTTGAGTCTGCATGGAACTGGTTAAAAAAGAGCGGCTTCTGCATTTAAAGATGGCGTTAGTAGTAAAACAATTACCTGGCAATGACCTTACCGCTCGAATGGCATAAGAAGGGGTGCTCAGTGAATATAAAAAATTGTATCTTTCTGTGCTTGGTTTTACTTGTTAACGTCGTTGTATATATTTAAATCGAACATCTTTAGAAAAACATATGAATGCGAAAGCTCCAAATTGCATCGTTTTTCACATTCTCCTTTAATTGCTTAATTTTACTCTTCTTCTTATTCATCATTTTACTTTGTGCCTCTTGATATCAAAATTTTTCAAATAAAATACCAAACTATCGTGACTACATGGGCACATTTGAGGGCCGACCAGCACTTAAAGACGGTATGGGTTCTTTACAAAATCTTAAATTTATTAATCATTACAAAGTAACGCCAATAATGAATCTTCTTTCAATACAATAAATATGCTCAGTTAGAAACGAAAACTCAAACTCAAAACCGTAGGCAAAATCACAATAATCTATAATGAACTTACAAAATGGCCAGATCAAAAATAGGTTTGTAGTAACTAAAACACACATATCGATAATAAGATATACAATGGCCAATAGTATAATATTAAGTGTAAATAGCTTAACCAATTAAAAACTTAATAGCCAGCAATATGATAATAGGTATCAATAGTTAAAGCTAGTCAAATTATAAGCGTAAGGTGCACCCGTATAAACATATATACAATTATTCTCTGAATGATGTCATGTTTGGCAGTGGTCTATTATATATTATTAGCTCAACAGGACGTTATGGCATAAGGAGACTGTAATAATACTGTTCACCAACAGAACAAAAACCCGAAGTACGTAACACATATTTGCAAATTACTAGGGGTATTTGAAGAATCTCAATCGAATGCGTTGGCCGTTGTCACAAGGATGCAATAAACGTAACGGGCGACAGCAAGAATTAAAGTCTGCATAGGCAAGCACAAACTCGAGGAGATTCGAAGAATCGCAGTCGAGAATGGTAGCACTTAGCACAGTCTAGCACACTCAATGAAGTAATAGTTACATAACCAAAACGGCCACTTTCCCACAACAACTACCTCCGAATCTCTCTGGGACAGCTGCTTGCAGGGCATCAACAATGGGGGCCTTCCGCAGCAATGCAACGGAGGCCCGCCAGTCCTCAGTTGCAGGCGAGCACCGGAGACAAAAAGGAAGTTGGCCCCAAGAAGTGAGGTTACAAATTCCAGAACAACTACGGGGGAAAAGAACAGCTGGAAAATATTGCGGCTATTAGAACAACACTGTTAAAACCAAAAAGTGAGCATAAAAGAGCACCAGGTCGAATAAGCGCTAAAGTGAAATTCAACAATGACCGGCGGAACATATCCGCGTCTGCTGCGATGGAACGGTCAGGACGAGAATCACGGCGCGGAAATGTCGAAAAATGTACAATGTAAAAATAGCGCGAAGAAAGTAGCTGTTTGGCCTGCTCTGCTTTGTTTCCTGAAAATTAACTGCATGGGTATTAGCTGAAATTTTTAAGGGCACTGGGAAACACAATTGTTTTAGTTTTCTTGATTGTTTAGTAGTTGTTTTATTGTTATGTTTATTTAAAATGTAAAATGCATTTTCTAGAAACTTATTGGCAGCCCTGATCTGCCGAAGTCCCAGGTGAAACTTCTAAATAAACCTATTAAGTTAACCAAAAGGATTGTAGGAAGATTAGATAATCAATTAATACAATTTGCCATTGCCTTTAAATAATATTCTTTAGGGTTTTATATATCCCTACGTTCTAATGCGTGCGTTCATAGCTGAACTGACGTTTGCCATTCTCTACATTTTTTAAAGTCTAAAAGATGTACTACCTTAAAAATGTAGTAAAAAGGAACACACACAACTGTGTTCTACTTTTTATTTCTTTGCGTTACACCGTAAGCCTGTTTTTGTCAGATAAGTCTGTCTACAAGTCATCTATAAGTCTCTTGCTTTATTGTCTCTTACTATTTTTACCATACTCCAGTCCTCCATTCTATCTATATTATTGTTCCATTTCTTCCTTGTCTGATACCTGATATAGTTCTCTTACGTTCACATTTATGATTTTATCTGTTCTTGTTTTCCTTATTGTCCTCAAAACCCTCATCTCAGTTGCTGTACTTTTGCTGTTTCTTGTTTGGTTTGTGATGAATAAGACATTATCGTGTTACAAGGCCCGCATATATTTTGATCTTCCTTTCTAATTTCATATTGACTAATTTAGGCACCTTGGGATTTTGTTCGACTTGTTTCTCTGATTTTCTAACTCTAGTTAGATTGCCATTGTCTTTTATTGCGATTCCATGATAATGTACTTTCAGAAATCCCCCTATAATGGTTTCATCTCCCACTAACTTAGTTCTTCCTATAGAAATTTTCGTTTTATATTTTCTAATATCCTAGTAAATATGGATTTTAGTAATAGTTAAGAATGAAGTTGAGAATACTTTTGAATTTTCTCCAAACAAAATAAGATGTTTGGCCCAAACCAAACCAAATGAACATAATAATTTTTTGCTGTACATTTTACTATTTTTCAAATTTCTGCATTATTTATTCCATTACATGTACTGTTCTTGTATTGTATATATTGTATATTCCATGTATCCCTCTAACTTATCGCTTAATTAAATTTCATAGTTGATTTAATGATATTCAGAAGCTCTACGCGTCAAGTAGATTTTTTTGTGTTAGTTTACTTATGAATTAATTATATTGAAATAGGCTTCACCATAAAATGTGGCCGTTATTTTGAAAATTCACGGTGTTTGTTAAATATTTATTTATTCCGCAGTTTCAAACACTGTTCAGGACATGAAGATAGGAATACATTATTTAAAAAAAAATTATTTTGAAAATCCAACTGCTTTGTCGATCCAATGTTCTGGTAAATGTTAGCTACATCGGTACGGAATTTACAAAATTAGAAAGTTGCATTTGTTTTTCTTCCTTGCATATTTTGAGGTTGTTTTACTGTTTATTTTCCTTTGTTACTATTTCAGTTTATCCTGTGGTTAACCAAAGCCACGTCAACATATTTATTAACTTTTTTAAATTGTTATTGCAGTTTAAACGCTATTGACCGGATAGTTTTTTTTTGTTTGAAAATATGAAGTTTTTCCTATTAGGATTTATTTGATTTACAGTTCATATTTTTGGAGGATAGATGAAACTCATTATTTGGATTTTCTTAGTTGCGCAATATAAATTATTTTTAAATTGCGCCTTCTGCTCCTCATTTTCGAATTGCTTTAATTCATCATCTTGCATTATGACAGAAATTTGCGTTGGTCGTAAAGTATGGCCGAGCACAAAATTCAGAATTCAATAGTCCGAGCTGCCGACTGCAATTTATACGGCTTATAATGCATAACCGGCCATAAAAGGCTTAAAGTCGGGATTAATTTTGCAACAGAATCTATACAAGTTTCGCCAAAGCCATACAAAAGTCACCCACGGCCTGCTGGGACTGCGCTCTACGAGCGTGTTTGATTCAGTGCCGATTGTATATCAAAGGGGTGGACATTCGCGCTTTTAAATTCGGGAGATTGCCGCAATTGCAGCCTTGCTGCTGCACTTACCAAACCTGGTCATGACACAGATACATTTAACGGTAATCGCTGCAAATATCAAAAGAAACTGTTGATCTCCGCGCGTTGATACAATGCGTCTCTGTGCTCGTGTATTATTCACTGCACGAACACGTTTGTACAAACCGCTCCAGTAATTCAGTACCGTATCGATTGCAAAAAGCTGTTGCATTTTTAAAAAGAGGGATTATTACGTGAGTAGGCAATTTTTACCGCCGCACACTTTTCGAAACTTACAAATTTGAGTGAAAGCCTGAGTTTCAGAAGTAAGCTTTCCGAGATAGCATCTCTTCAGGGGAATTTTTCTATACGTCTATTGCGTCACATATGTGGCTATTGGTATTGAACCATTTGAAAAAAACTGCATGGGCATTACATATTAGCATTAAAAAAATCAATATGGAAGAAATACATATAATTTTATGCTCCGTGTATGTAGAATTAACGTGTAAGTCATATTCGGATATGAAACTCCTCTGTTACATCACTCTCATGAGAAGTGAATCACAAACTACACAAATAACTGTATACCAGGCTTCAACAAAAAGCTTACGCAACCCTGACTAGCTCACATTCTCGGCGATTGTTGTCATGGGTAAGGATCAGGCAACGATTCTTAAGCTTATTAAATGAAATAAAATGAAGCAAAATACAAAAGGGTTCCAGTCGTCAAACACAGAACTAGTTAAACTCACAGTCTAAATAAAATTCACTTACTGTGTAGCTTCTAGCGTGCACTAACCTATAGGTACTCGAAAAAATGAGCAAGTATAGGTTCGGTCAAATAAAATATAATATACCAGTACCAGGAGATGATAATGAGACTTTAATAGTTGTACTGTTTGAATACGGTTAAAAATAATAGTATCAAAATAAGTAGTGCCTTCGATGCATAAAAGTGAAATCAGCCGGCTCGTCTATTAAAAAACTAGGGTTAAATGTTACAATTTGTTTATTATGAGCGTAAAGATTAAGCTGTGTCGTTGAATGCAAAACGACCCTGGAGTTACATGGTAGCATAAGCTACGGTAGGCATCAAAGCAATAAAATGATCAAAATTAAATAGTGAAAATAGTTTACTGAAATTTTGATTCAAAAGCGAATTGCACATTTAATAATATCAAGATTTATAATCGCAATACAGTTATAATAACTGTGCAGGTGTCAGCGAAAACTTATCCCATCTGACGTGAAGACTGTCAGGCGCTTAAAAAAATATAAGTTTGTCGATAGGTATGCGAAACACTTCTAGGTATAAAACACATCATGCACCATCAAAATAATATTTCGATGGCTGCCTTAGGCGCTAAAAAGGAAACTTTCCTTGGTACTATCTTACCCAAAACTTTTAATTACATGTAAAAATTTAAAAATAGAGCTAATGCCTTAACGCAGTTACGGCTACCTGATTTTCCAGGGGCAGCAATACAATCGCCTCACATGAATGCAGCAAAGGACGGGACAAAGCTTACAGGACCTCGGAATTTCCAGCTATAACAAAACGGGAGTGGGCAGTTGGTAAAAGATCTGCACGTCGGTGGCAAACGAACTCCTCGAAACGGCTTGGCGGTTCTTAGCATTTCCTAACGGGAATATATCGCGAATCGCCTAATTACGCATCGTTAATTAATGCTTATAGATGTCTGTATTTAAAAAACGTGTAAATCGGTTAAATTATAATTGAAGTACTGGTTTTAAAAATCCGTTGGTGAATATAAACTGGGCTTCAAAATTTTCTTATAAAATTCAACACTTTCGGATTGAAGAAAATTTATGAGCATAATTTTATTGTGGAAAAAAATTTGAATTCTAAAAACTAGAAAAACAAATTTGTTTAATATCAAAGTTGTAATTTCAATGCTTTTTTATGAATATTTTTTGGTGACATTTTTTATTCGCAATTGGAACAGTCTAAAAATTATAGTAAATTGTCGCTACTGTACACCATCTGGAAACGTTTTACCACATCAAAGTAATAATTGCTCAGAATATTGTGCACACTTGTGGTACTGTAATGTTGCCAATAATATATTTAAAGTTCTTGTTAGGCAACCCATTATATTTCTACTTCTGCTAGAAACGTTAAAAAAATCACGTTTTATTTTTATAAGGGACAGATAGAACGAGGAAGACTGTGCGTGTTCTGTGTACTAAATTAAAATTTTGCAGTTTTAAGAATTGCTGGGATTTTTAAATGTTAAAATATTATTAGAAATTATCCAAATATTAGAAAGGTGGTTCAGATTAATTTTCCAAGTATTTTTTCATACAGCATAATGCTTTAAATCCAGATTCTAAATTTTAAAATTAAAATGAAATTAATTTTCAGTTCGGAACTTTTATGTATAAAGTAAAACTTTTATAATAAATCGTGTTTAACTTTTACAAAATTAATACCAATGCTCACAATAAATTACTGAAAATTATTTCGCTACGCAATAAAACTCGCCATCTTCGACTTTATTGTTGCCGGCGCTGAAATTTAAGCTTCTATTCCGTATGCATGGAAGTGAACGCTTGTTTCTGATTAACCACGTTTCCCCTTCCGGCTGATAGGATCTAAAGTCGCAACCGTGTATTAGAGTTGCTGATCAGCGCATTTACCTTTTAAAATTTAAAGCCTCGTTTTGTGGTCACAGCTATTTGCGAGTATAATTTTTGTTACATATTTATGAAAGAATTTCAATTGACGACCGGGACATGAGCTGTAAAAAGGAAGTTACCAAACCTGGAATATTCACAACTTGCTTGTTCATTATTGGCAAATGCTAATAAAATCGGTCGTTTTTGTTTTATTTCAGGCTTAATTCGAGTGTGTGAACTTGCATCAGGCGTATATGGATTTCTAAATCATTGAGTGTATTGCGTTGCTTTAAAACTGCATTATAACAGATACCTGATTTGTTTAAACTTGCATTGGTCAATCAACAAAGATATTTTGTTGTATATAATAATCGACAGTTGTAACAAAATAAATGATACACCAACTCTTACCTTATTCAGCTGATAAAACGCAGCGCACCAGGTTCCAGGTTGGACCAAAAACTGGAAATTTACCAACCGTGAGACCTTGCAGCTGGCTCTGTGCTTAGAATTAATCCATAAATAAGACGAAAAAATATGGACCACAGAAGAACGTTGAAAAAAGTCGACAAACGTAGAGAAAAACGTAGCAAAAGGTCGATCAAACTGTAGGGAAATACTTGTCAAGTATTTATTTTAACGCTTTGCCTTGAAATTGACTCAACCCTTTGTTGGAGTTCAGGCTTATAAGTGAAATTTGTAAACATTAAAGGCGCATTTTAAGATGTGGGTGATTCCCCTAATGAAGGTAATAGCAAATGCATCGCCAACACTTAATACACAAACCAAAAAGGCTATTTGCTTAGAAAATGTTCTATATCGTCTTGTTTACAACTGTTTATCAGCAACCTCCTGGCATTTGTTTCTCGCCAATAAATAACTACGGAAACGAAAGACTCCAAAAATTAGCCAATAGCGTCAAAATTGCCTATCAATTTGTGATGGTAACAAAATACTCCTAGTTATCAATTTATTAGTCTTGTCATATACCATGCGTTCTTTTTAAAACTATACATGGGGAAACTCCTATGTATAGATACTAAAAAGAAAAATTCTCTTATTTTTTTATAGTTTTACCCTATATGTAAGCAACCAATTATACAACAAACTTCAATTTTAAGAGTTTTAATTTAAAACAAACAGCATGCTGTGGTAGTAATAATAAGAGAATTTTGCTTTTTAGTATACATACGAGTATCCCCTATGTATACTTTTAAAAAGAACTCATGGTATAAACGTTATATTTTACTTGTCATATAAAAAGGCTGCCTCTAGCTAGGAGGCGTAAAGACATCCATGAATGAAATTTACTACGTTAAAATGTTAACCTCTTGTTGACACACGTAAAACAAAGAAATAAACTACAAAATTTTTCCTGGGGTTTGGAGCTTTTTGTGGATGAATCAAAACGTATTTTTTTGTATATTTCTGATATTAAATTAAACTAAAAATAATAAAACGGCTTAGTACCTTACCTATTAGCTCGACCATTGGTTGTTGCAAAACTAAAATAGAATTTTGAGTATTATAAAGTGAATAATAGAATAGACACCTCTTAAAAAGTGATTATTAAGACTTGTTTCGGGAAGATCGGTTTATATGATTTCTTTCTCTTATTTTGTCAAATTCGTCCACAAATATGTAATATGTAAGTAACGTTTCAGTAGATCTTAGACCCTACTTTAAGGGATTTGGTACCTTATGGTAATAAAGCATTTCAAACTAGTAAATCAATTTATTGAAAGTAAAGTAGTTTGTACATAGCAATTTTTGTTTTCTCAAAAAAAACTGATGCTTTTTTAGTTTGCTTCGGTAACAAGAAGATAACGAAGATAACAGGTATTTAATATATTGGTGTCTTATTATGTAGTAGAAGAAACGAAGAAAACTTGTTAATAGTTAATAGCCGAGTAGTTAGTAATGAAGCGACAAATTGCACAATGTATTCGACAGGACCCAATTTATATTAAATCGCAGACTTCTGAACTTGTTTTGTGAACTGAAAGGTTTGCCATATTTTATACAAAAATAGAATATTGAATATCAAGGAATACCTACCTTGGCATTTCTCTAATTTATTTCTGATCGTTAAATCATAGTGTAGCGATTTTTATGACCATTGACTCTTGGGTTTTAGGTTTCAAGCAGGATGTAAATATGCATTTTAGTATTATTAGTTTGACATAAATAAAATACCAAATTTAAAATTTTACATAACCAAATTTACGTTTACATTGGTTTATATTTATGATTTGTATACAGTTTCGTAATGCATCGTTATTATTCACTTTATTTCTGGTTTTTTTAAATAATGCATTAAAGTTTTACAGTTTGCACTTTATTAGAAAATTTGATTTTTCTTTTTGAATTGGATGGAAATAATTTAAATCCGATTAGGTTAGCATTATGGGATTTAGTCATGACAACAAAGCTAATTTAAATATATTTGAAGTGGCCGCGGATTTTACATATTATTAAGGACAGCAACGATTTTGCATTAAAAATTATTTATAGCTATATTGGTGATAGGCGTGTAACCTTAAATATTTTTGAAATATTTTGAGGATTCTGTTACACCCATAGAGAATCCTTTGCGGTAAATAAAGAATGTCTAGACGGTGCTGACGAAGGTACTGGAATTTCAACCTTGGCCATATACGAAATCACTTTGTTTTCGGTAATATCGTTGTTTTAGCTATTATAACGACAATGAGGTATTTTTGTAACAGCCTTCTATTTTGCACCATTTATCAATAAGATTATTGACATTTTTACTCTTATTACCAAAAATCCCCTATGTGCACGTTATATATCACAATTTACAGGTAAACGTTCGAAATCAGACACACTGAAGAGCATCAATCGTTTTTGGTGTTTTTCTTGCACTTGCTCCTGTGATTTTTGTGCCAAATTTCCACTTGTAATAATTAATATAATGTTAAATCAATCTGTAACAATACGAAATACATCACTTTCGTTGCTTTTTATGTAGTATGCTTTTTGGCAAGAGAGTTACGTATTTAGAACTGCTTCGTAGCGTAAAGATAAGCTTGCATCCTGCATGAATGCAAGCTACCCCTAGATAACGTTCATGGGAATGCAAGTCGGTTCCGTTGCAGACCTTGAATTCTTTCGTGATAAAGTTTAACTTGAGATTAAGATGCTATTGTAAGTCAGTTCTGTTTTGATGCCCAGGTTCAAGTGTGACGAGCACAGCTCCAAAGTATTTTATGTATAAAGTATTTAATAAGTACTTTAAAAAAACATTAAATACACATAAAAACCGTAGTTTTGTGGATTCGACAAAAGGGCTTAACGGTTTTTCAACAGTTAAAACCAAATTTCGCTCTTTGAGTTTCAACTCTTAATTGCCGAGTTCCTACGTCCAGCATTTTCCAATCAAACGAGTCGAGGGAGAGGGATCGTCACCGCCCCAGAACCGAGCATCGATGATTGTAGATTTCAAAGCTGATCATCGAGATCAATCCAGCTCAACAATGAAATCTACTTTACCCATTATCCTTTTCACAATCACCTGGCAGTAGGGAGAGGGGGGCAAAGTGGGGTAGCGGGGCATAGCGGGGTATATGCTATTACAGCCGCAAATGATGGCCGTAGAACAACGGTAGTTTGGCGCTGCGAACAGATTTTAGTGCACAGACAACCTCCATGTGAAATAGACGTGACAGACCAGCGGCATTTTTTGTCCCACGCAATCGTAAAAATAACACCGTTATCTTAATTATTTTGTGATAACTCGCTTTGACACTACGTCGAAAGTACTTGTGCTGCAGTTTCCAACGCCTTTGCTACGGATTGAGGGGTCCCTAAGGCTTCTTTTCATACCCATACACGGCCGAATACAAACAAAGGTAAGAGTCACGTCCATGTTTTGTTTAGCTACGTCATTTGGGGCAAAGCGGGGAAACTAGTAGGGGCAGAGTGGGGAACTAATTATTTAGTACCCCACTATGCCCCATATTTACTTTATAATAATTTATTCTAAAAAGATGTGTTTTCTTTATTAACAGGCACAATGGTACGAACGTATAAAAGAAAAACAGAGCAGCATTCTTGGTCTTTAGAATCAATGAGGAAAGCCGTGTATAGTTATGTTTCCGGAGACATGGGATATAAAAAAGCAGCGCAAGCATACAGTGTACCACAAACTACCCTTGAACGGTATGTCTTAAAGTACAGGGGTAATCCTGATGAGACGTCAATTACAAAGAAATTAGGCCATTACGTAACTGTATTCAGTGATGACCAAGAAGCTGATTTACTATCTTATATTAAATTAATGGAGGAGCGATTTTATGGCCTAACTTCTGCTGAACTCAGGACGCTGGCCTTCCAGTTAGCTGAAAAGAATAAAATTGCCCATAAATTTAACAGAACCGATGGCATGGCAGGGGCAGACTGGCTGAAAGGTTTTTAAAAAGACATCCGGATATTAGCTATAGAAAGCCAGAAGCAACATCAGCAGCCAGGGCGATGGGTTTCAACAGAGTTGCAGTTGGCAATTTTTTTAAGTTGCTTGAAAACGCCATTGATAAATATAAAATTTCGCCGCAACGCACTTACAATGTTGACGAAACTGGCGTATCGACGGTTCCAAAAAGTCATTCGAAAATTTTGGCTTTAACTGGTAAACGGCAAGTAGGAACCCTCACTTCTGCAGAACGAGGAAAATTGATGACGACGATTGTCTGCTTCAGTTCAGTCGGAAATTATATGCCTCCGATGTTCATATTTCCAAGAAAACGAATGAAACCTGAATTACTAGACGGAGCACCGGCTGGTTCCTGGGGAGAATGCCATGAGTCTGGATGGATACAAGGTTATCTATTCATCTTGTGGTTAAAGAGATTTATAGAATGGTCGCATGCACCAAAGAAGATCCAGTACTGTTGCTGCTGGATGGACATGCCACTCACGTGAAGAGTGTCGAAGTTATTGATTTGGCCCGCGAAAATGGTGTTGTCCTATTGTGCTTCCCACCTCACTGCACACACCGCCTCCAACCACTGGATGTTGGATTCATGAAGCCTCTAAGCACCTATTACAGCAACGAAGTCAAGAAATGGTTGCGATCCCATCCAGGTCGAGTGGTTACCCAATTTCAGACTGCTGAATTGTTTGGACAAGCGTTTGTAGCTGCGGCCACTATGACAACGGCTGTAAATTCCTGTCAGGGCTACAGGAATTTGGCCTCTCGAACCAAACATCTTCACGGATGCAGATTTTGCACCAGCGGAAACGACTGACAACCAAGAAGCCCCAACAGATACTGCCCAGTTGGCAACTACTCCGCAACCTGCAGAAACGACACCAATAGAAACAATAACTTCGAACTCAAGAGAGGGGCAGAAGACTCCTGAACCAGCTCTTCAACCAAGCTCTCCGCAACCTTGGATGCTCCGGATGACAAATAAGATACCAAAACGATCTTCCTTTGTATTGTCACCTGAGGATATAATGCCTTTACCTAAAGAAGTACGAACAACGCAGCGAGTTACAAAACGAAGAGGAAAAACAGCAATCATTACAGAATCGCCTTACAAAAACGAACTAGTTGCTCTACAAGAAACAAAAGAAAAAAAGGAACGCAAAAGAAAGGTGACAACGAGATCGGAGTTTAAATCACCAGAAACTAAAACTAAGAAAACAAAACAAACAAACAAACTTTAAGGCAGCTTGAAAATCAAACCTCTGACGACGACGAAGACGATGCTGAATGTATGTATTGCGGGTACTTATGGTCTCAATCGGAATGAAGGGTGGATTAGGTGCAGACAGTGCAATCGCTGGCACACTGCTCATGTGCAGGTGAAGACGACGAAGATGACGAGGCTACGCACCTGTGTGCAACGTGTACTTAAGTTCTGTTGATTGTTTATTATTGTTTGGATTATTTTATTAACATTATGTATTGTTTAAAATTTTTGTTTTATTTTTAGGTTAAGCTGATCAGTTATAAAACATTTTCATAATAATTTGTATGTTTCTTATTAAATAACCTATACCCCACATTGCCCCACTAGCTACC
The DNA here is from genome assembly GCA_940337035.1 of Agriotes lineatus. Lineage (NCBI taxonomy): Eukaryota > Metazoa > Arthropoda > Insecta > Coleoptera > Elateridae > Agriotes > Agriotes lineatus. The sequence continues at coordinate 128,278,553 of OW679196.1, forward strand.
CCACTTTACCCCTTATGGCGGGGCAATAGCGGGGCAAATGACTTTTGGCAATATTTTTTTTATTGACACTGATTTAGAGGTGCGACAATGAAAATTACGATTGCATATAATGGGTAACATGTTAAGTAAGCAATTAAAGCTGATTGGGCAGTTCTGTAAAAATAGTATGCCACATTAAACCGCTGATAAACCTTAGATACCCCACTATGCCCCCCTTCCCCTACCTCAAATGTAACTTAACGATAGAAAACCTAAATTGCAAACCTGGGTTATGTCCTTTACAAAAAGGTAAAGCCCTCAATTTCTCTTTTGGAAAATAAAAACTACCCAATTGGTTACTGTATAGATTTAAAAGATATTTTAATCAATCACAATAATCAGTTATTAGTTCTTAAGCTATACATTAATAAAGCAGATCAGCTGCTCTTTTAATTATTGTCTGAAACATAAAATATGGAAACATGGATTATTAAATGGACTTAGCACAACAATCAAATTTAATGTGTTTAACCCCTGACTGTCCATCATGAAATCTATGTTCTCAAAACAAATTATTTTACATTCGCCCAGTAAAAGCAAATTGCGAATACACGAATCTAAAAGGATTAACATTTCAAAATTTGATCTAATATTAATCAATACACAAGAGTTGGTAAATAATCAAATAAAATTGACAAATCATGAGAATAATCTGATGAACAACGATACTCTCTCTGTAACTAGATTAAGTTTAACTTTCCTTATTATACTCATTTTATTAATTATATATAATAATGCTTACAGTAAAAACTAGCAAAACCTATGCAAAAACCGCAGAACGAAGCGATCGTATGAAATGCTATTTAAACTTATTACAATGTCAAAATGTTACTTGAATATCGCTTCACCGTATTTAATATTCTGAGGATGAAGGAGTTACGTATTTAGATCGGTTCTATAGCCCACAGATAAGCTTGCATGCTGCATGAATGCAAGCTATCCCTAGATAACGTTCATGGGAATGCAAGTCGGCTCCGTTAGAGACCTTACATTCTTTCGTGATAAAGTTCAACTTATGATGAAGATGCTTTGTAAGTCAGTTCTGTTTTACGCCCAGGTTAGCCTGTCCGGGTTCCAGTGTGATACCGGCGTTGAATAAACATAAATGTCGCTCTATTATATTAATCTCTGTAGATTGCACAATGATAAAATAGCATATAAGTAGCCTATTTATTTTTAAGGTAAACGGATAAGCTTGTTACGATAAGCGTTTGTATGTTTGATTGTCCGAAATAGGTAATTCCCAGAGATATGAATTTCGTAATTGATTTTATTTCGCTGTTTTAATGTAGTTTATTAATAGTAAAATATCTAATCCGAAAGAAAAAGCATTTAATTTTGGTTTTTTTATTTCGCTTTAATTTCTATGATATGTATACTTTCATCTCGATGTTTATAATGTAACAGTACCCAGTTTTAAAGTTTTTATAATCTGAAATGTATGGTTTAACACTTGTTAAATGTGCTTTAAATTTAATAAAGTGAAACTTCTCCTTTTAGATGAGGATTAACCTTTTATGGCAGGTGTAGTTAAAGATGTTTACCGAGATAATTATTACATAGACGAACAAACTTGCATTTTTAATCGATGTTATGCTGATTGATATATTGTTTTGATCTCCGCTGTTTAGAGCAGTGAAAAAGTGAAATTATTTTACGATGTTCTCACGTCCTTATTCTCAACGTCTCTGTATCTCGGAAAAGTTTTTGATCTTTGCTCGTGATGGAATGTCTGTACTTGCAGGTCCAACCTTTAGCATTTTTCTGCAGGAGTTTGCGGCTCACAATGCCAACAGACCTTGTCGGAAGTGGGATTTTTGACACAATGTATTAATTAAACTCTTGCCGCCGCTCTCCTCGTCTTGCGCTGGAGCCGTTTTCGTCCACGTAAGATTTAATTTTATGCAGTTGTCAATTAATGAAACCATTTACATGCGCAGCAGTTGTATTTTTGCTACGCGGGACAAATTAATTCCTGTTTTTGCGATCATTAAGTCCGATAAGTGCGTCCAGGACTTGTTGTCTTTGTGGCGATTAAATCACGTTTCGAGCTGCTCGGCCCAAAAAAAATCCTCACCCGGTCGATATTTCGCTGAAAAAGCGGAGCTCCTTGCGCTCTCTTCTTTAGGAAAACCATTCCACAGCTCACTTATTTGTTCGCGCCCTTTGCATCCAGCGCCGTCTTTGTTTTCCACACAAAAAGCCGCGACCAAAATAGACCGCGACTCGGTACGGCCCTTTTTTTATTCCTTATTTAATTGTGATGCTGGTTTATAAGGTCGTAAAACTGCTTTCTGAAGCGACAGGGTGAAGGCTGGTTGCGAAGGTCGTCCAATTTAATACAAGATAATTGTGGTGGCATTTGCCGGCGTAGATGGAATGCGTTGTCGAACATGTGCCTCGGAATAGGAATTTCAAGTGCCTTCATGCCTCACCCAAACAAATCTAGAATAAAAACTGTACTCGGCGTACTACTTTGTTGGATCTTCCGTCTCGTTTTGTATTGGACGAGCCGGCTGTTCTATTGTTTTATTATACAGCTTGTAGTCGTTGATTGTGTTTATTAGAGCTGGCAGATATCAAAAATATCAAGTGTGGTCATCACACGACTCTTTTTTATTGCTTGTGAAAGTAAAATTTTGTGATTTTTTCAAAAACTATTTCTTGCAAAAAAACTTTATAAACAAAAGTTTTAGATAATTGCATACTGTATGATCTTATGCTACATAATTTTATTCTGATAAATCAACTTCTATGGCGATAAAAAATCTGGTGTGATATACGCATACAACTTCCTTTTACAGTGATCTTATAATTAGCCAACAATTTGATTTTTAATTTTTAAGCATTTGTCAAAAAATTTCAAAAATTACAAATTCTACAAAACCGGTACAAAATAGAGCGTTAGTTGAAGAGACAAATTTTCTCTAAAATTTTAAGTTTAATTAAAAAGTGTAATAATATACCGGGTGTTCTATTTAAAATAGGGGTTAATAAAAAATAGGAAAAAACAATAAAAGACACCCATTTTAGAGGCATTCAACTGGAAAATCACCTATCTCACATCAACACACATTAAAAATGTAATAAAAATGTAAAGTTTGAAAAAACTGAAAAATCACAAAAGTAAACACCATACTTCCGGTTATGCGATTTTCTTCAAAAGCTTGCTGTCGCATCTAGATAGTACACAAAACGTATATATGAAGTTTCAACGCCATACCTCTTTTCGTTTTTGAGATATTCTGTTCACAGGCAGACATGCAGGCCAATGAACAAAAATATGTTTTTTGAATTCAGGGGACTCTAAAACGTGAACATCTGTTGAATACTTAATTTCGAATTTTTGGAGTGAATAAAATATGTACTTGCTTTATCGTAAAAGGAAGTAAAAAGGTGCATTCTTCTTCAGCAATAAAAGCGCCTGTTCCTCATAAGTAGACTACATCTAGTAAGCGTACGTCTCTTTCATGTCTGCCCTGTCAGTTATAATTACTTGGTGAAGTTAATAAGACAATTATTGTTGTTCATTCATATATTATGTCGTTAATTTATCTTGCAAAAAAAAACACTCGAGCATTTCTTTTAAGGATAACAAAAAAGCACTTGTGTTTTTACTCTTGATTAAACAATTATAATAATTTTACGGGAATTTTGCAATTTTTTTTAAACCCATTTTTTTACAAAAAAAACTAGTTGAATAAAAGTTGTAGATAATTGCATAATGGGTGGGGGTTTTCGGCATTTTTTCTGGAGTAAATATATTTTTTAGATCGTAATACACATTTTCCTGGCCGAGAAGACGAAGAAAGTATTCGTGAAAAAACACATTCCATGGTTTCTTCAGATCTTCACATTTCAGGGTCCCTAAACGAAGAAAGATATTTTTCGCAATTCCATCTGTTTGTCAATACGCGGGCATTATAGCTGAAAAACTATTTGTTGGGGGAAGACGATATATTTTTGCACGCGGATTTTATGTGTACTTGGCACGAAATCGAATATACTTTTGGTCAAATATATACTCGTACTGAGTAAGCATCTTAAAAAATAGAATGTCTATTTAAACTTTAACGCAGAAATAGATTTACACACCCCTTAGGTTTTTACGCTTAATGAAAATGGAGCTTAAGAGACACAGGGTAAATATCGTAAAATGGATAGAAATAAGCAGCGATCAATGCGTTCCTTATATAGAGCTAGAAGTGACTCAACTATTCTACCGACGTGGTTTAGCGGTTAAAGCGGCGCGGTAATTGAATTCGGCCATGTCGAACGCCTGGGAGCCTGAGTTTAAATCCTAGCGACTGATTTTTTTTAAATTGGTGTATTTTGCACGAGGGAAGTTCCGTGTAAACCCCTTTAGAGATTTTTTTCTAATTGTTAAAGATATACTGAGAGTTTATAAAGTGAATTAAAGTTTTTTGATTTATTGACTATCTGTTTATTATCTATGTAATGTAATACATTTTTAAGAGTTTTTTTGTACAAATATCTCAAACACAGGGTGCTTAATCAAAAAATTTAATATCTGAAATGAAATTTGAAGTTAATGACAAATACTTTTTCGAAATATACTATTGAATATAGTAGGTATTAATCACATAATAAAGCTTTAATAGTGTGTTGGCCTAAAAAAATAAGCTAGATCGCGAAGGAGATGGCATTTATTTATAATAGAAAATTTTTGAAACGAAAATCATGTAATAGAATTTTGTAATTTGAAATAAACCCTTTTTAAAAGTTTTTAAATCATGTTTGGTGTATAAAAGGGTTAAAATTTGAAATAAAATTGGCGTGATGTAAAAAGAATAAAAAGTAAAATTTTAAAAGGATAGAAGATGTGTAGACTGAAGATAAATAATGTGCTTGCATCTGGTGGTAAACTGCTCAACTTTCCCCGGAATTGGGATACAAAGTTGGAACGCGCCTTTTTTTGCTTGCGCAGCAACCATTGTGTGAGCTGTATGTGTGTGTGTGTCATGTAATCTATAAGATAACATCAAAATCAACAGTTGTCTGGGTAAAGGATATTTTTTTATTACGGTACGATACGTGCTGTATAAAATGCAAAGTCTATTTTTATAAGAAAACAGGTGTGACCTAATTGCTTACATGTTGAGAAATAAATGACGTAAAGATAATATTTAATATGAGGCGATTAGTTACCTTAACAAATTTGCTATTAATGTTCTCCATCATTTTCTTGGATGGAAAGTCAATTCTACGCAAATAATGAACTACAACAACTGATAAAGAATTGTAATCGCAATTTAAAAAAATCTGTAAAGGGGTTTACACGAAACTTTCCTCGCGGGAATTAGATCAATTTGAAAATTTAAAAAAATTAAGCCGTGGGGTTTGAACTCCAGCCGCATCTGCGTAGCGATTGTAACCGCATCGACTTGTGGTACTGCGCCATCCAGACAGAACGGTCTTATTATTGAAACGTTTTGACTCTTTTGTGACATCTTGTATCTGTTGAGTCCTATTTTTGACAAATGCAAACCTTGACCTATGTGAAAATTATTACTTCCATCTATTTCAAAATTAACGCAAAAATAAACAAAACTTAATTTTTTAAGATGCTTACCCTGTCTGAAATTTACACGATTATATGCCAGATAAACATCTGCATGCAAAATATCGTCATCCTCCAACAAATAGTTTTTTAGCTATACTGCCAACAGACAGACAGACGAAATTGAGAAAACCTGTATTTGTCATCTAGAGACCCTGAAGAAATATCGAAAGGTGATTTTTTTGCGATTACAATACTTCCTTCGTCTTTTAGACGAGGGAAGTAATTACCTCTTAGTAATTTGTTTCTCAGCATACAAAACAACTAAATTACAGCAAAAAATACGGCAGATTTTATCAATTTCTATCAAAATCGATACGGACGTAAGGTTTTATTGGAAATTGAAAAAACATGGAAAAATGTACTAATGAATATCATTCTGACGAAAAATTGCCATTATAGAGTTACTGTGTGCTCTATGTCGTGAAAACCACGTTTCCTTCACCAGTACTGATAATAGCCAATATCATCTCTAAAGGTGAATTATACCAGTTTGGAGTACTCAATATAAACCAAGTAAATTCAAGCATTCTATTGTTACAGCAAAATTAAATTTAAAAAAAAACGTGAAAGCAGACTCAATTAATGAAACGCATTTGGCTATAGCTAAATTGAATTAAATCGTGACATTTTGTGCAAACGATGAAGGGGTGGCCACATAGTTTAGGGACATATATATTATTTTAAATTGCTGCGGCTTCCCGTGATGCTCCACTTTTTGATTTATTTTCAATGAAACATGGTTTCATACAGAACAATTAGAATTAAATACCATATTGAATTTTTAGGAACAAAAGTAAATGATTAAAGACACGAACAACCTCAGGATTGGAGTATAATGATGGCTTTTATATACCATTAAGGACACCAAAATACATATTAAGCGCCTTAAGTTGGGAAGTGTAACTGATTTGGAGCATGTAATTTTATCCTAAGTTAATGGATATCTAAAATTTTATTAAAATGTCTTTTCTGGGAGAGCCAGAAAATTTGAAATAAAATACAGATTAGCACTATCACACAAAATATAGTAATTGGAGCTATTGGAGCTTCTGTAAGTAGGTACGTTCCATTTTTTAAATTAAAAAACTTTCAGTGTTACAGTTTAAAACGTGGCCAAAATATGTAAAACTCCAGAGATGTTTTAAAGCATTTTTTTTAGCCAAGCAGAAGTATGTTAAATTAGTTACAAATTAGAATACAAGCTTCTGTGGGAATTACATTGATATTCTACATTTTTAACGTAAAATAACTTAGTTAATAGACAGAATGCTTATAATCATTGCGTATTTATCTCAGTACATATTTACAAGAAGTAATGTGATACTCAAAAACTGACAATGCAAAATCAAAATATCTACTTGTACATATTTTTTAATGACTACAAATTTATAAAATTATGTTTCAGTATAAAATTATCTGAACTTTTTTTTACTGAACGAAATGACAGACGATGTCGAGAGTGTTACAAATTCATGAAGTACAGTTTGTGCCATATAAGAATTTTAAAATGGGTTTCTAAAGATCTTTATACGATGCAAAAAAGTGTTTATCGTAAAAATCGGAAATATGTAATCTGATATTTTTAGAAATAAATAAAATATTTGTAATAATTATAAATATATACCTATTAAACATATTATTAATACATTTCGCATAGTGATGTTGTAAATAATTGTTAGTGATTAAAAATACCTGTCCCATTATAATAATAAAAACGTATACTGTTTAGTTTTGTCAATCAGCATGTACTATTTTGTAATTCAAAAAGTTTCTATTACAGTAGTGTGATAAAAAAAATCCTGTAATCTGACCTTTTATTTACTAAACAAAAACAAATTGTTTAGTTTATATTTTGTAAATTTTGCGAGCCCTTAAAATTAGTTCCAAGTATTTTTTGTGATCTAACTCTGTGAACTAACATAGAAATTATATCATAAAAAAATATGTGAACTGAAAAATAAATTTGATGCGGAAAAGTTGAATTTTTCCAAACTAGAATGGAAAAAGAAGACAAAAAAGAATCAATGCAAACTTAATTTTTTATATATGTATCTTCGGAGGAGATAGAGAACAAACCTAGAAAGAAAGGCAGAAAGAAAGAGAGCAACGATTTTATGTTATAGGATAATTAATTTTTTACCGGATTTACCAAAATCTTGTGTACAATACGTTGGGAAAAGCATGTTTTTCCGTTTACGTCACGTCTAAAACGGAAAAACATCACTTTTCCCAACTTATTGTACAAAATATATTGTTTTTCTCGTGCTTAAAAAGTGAAAATGTTCTAATATCACAACGAATCTGTAAACGGCTTTACACGAAACTTAACTGAAAATATGTGACCGAAAGTATTTATATTTGGCGTTGAGCAAGGTAGATATCTGTCTAATCAGCGTGAAAAATATCGTCTTCCTCCAATAAATAGATTTTGAGCTATACCGCCAACCGGCAGACGAAATTGAGAAAATATTATTTTCGGCATCTAGGGACCCTGAAACGTGAAGGTCTGTAGAAATCTCGGAAGGTGATGTCTTTCTTTCGCCTGAGGCGAGGGAACTAAAAAGACACTGTAAATATTCTGGTTATACAAATTTTAACAAATATGTAGAAACTAACCTTTTTACTTCGTTCGTCTAAAAGAGGAAGAAATTATTGTAATTGTGAAAAGAATCACCTTGCGAGATTTATTTAGATCTTCCCGTTTTAGGCTCAGGAACTATTGTTGCGGGAAGACGATATTTTGCTTGCGGATTGTATGTCTACCGGGCTAGAATCCGAATATACTCTCGATCAAATAAAAAATGTTGTCTAGTTTTGCTTTAATTCAGGAATAAATAAAAGTACTATTTGGCACATAGATCAGGTTCTTACCCTAGACGAAAATGGGACCCCAGGGTGAATATCGTAAAATGGACAGAAATGTGCAGCCATTAACGGGTCCTTTATAATACAATCAAAAGTAAACTGCTGAGCCGGCATAGACTAGCGGTTAAAGCGACGTAATATCAATTATTAGTAATCGGATTCTGTCGGATGCCGCTTGAATGGGCAGTTTTGTTTTAATTTGCATATTGACATCATTCGAGGGAGGGAAGTTTCCTCTAAACCCCTTTCCAGATTTTTTAGTAATCAATAATTTTCAGTATAACCAGTTGATGCGAAATTCGTTTGACTATTCAACACTATAATATATAAACCAATCATATTGTCTTCGGCTCATGCATTTTTGATATGATTTTGTTTGTGAACTTTAAACGCAATAATTTATGGGAACAGCGCTTGCGGTATTACCCTTGATAACAAAATATAAATAAATTCAAAACATTTAGAAGCGTAAAGCCCACGTAAATTTATAATATCATAAAATTGCCATTTAACTGTATTTCTAATGCAATAAAAGCACCATTAACTCCAGGAATTTAATATAAAATAGTTATTAACTGGTTTTCTTAGTTTACTTTATAAGGACCATTAGCGATGAACGGCCATAATTTCACTTTTTCCAACGCAAAACAGATGCACAGGAATTAGAATGGCAATCGCAATGAACTGAATTTTTATTAGTAGACCACAATAAAAAGTAGCCCTCAATTCGTACTGCATTTAATACGAACACAATGGGCCTTACTAGGTCACATCTGATCTGTCAACTTTTCCAATTCGTCCGTTGGTATGTCGGTCAGTACAAAGTTAGACATATTCGTAATTATTAAGCCTTTATCGAACTGACGTCGACAATCCAACGCGTTTATCGTGATGGAGGCGATGTGGCAGCAAGAGAACACCTGAGCGATTTCAGGCCATTAAGTAATTAACTGGATTATGCAAGTATCGAAATCGCTGCGACAGGGCGCTGAGCTTTCGTTGGTTAAAAGCTCGTTTATAAAACTCGCGGACAATTCGCATTGATTATCCACTTCGCAAAATGGACCAAGGCTGCTCAGCGCAGATTAGCTGCAGAGGAAAAAGTAAACTTATAAAAGCGGTTTATTGCTGATTTGATACATCGTAAACTCGCATATCGATTATGTTATGCATAAAGCCGAGATTAAAAGTTTTCTCATGTAAACGCGGCACTTCAAAACAGCGTTTAGCTGGCAAATCATCAAAGTTTTATAACTTTTCATCCTATGTTTCGGGTATTCAAATTTTCTTTGAACGTCCAGAGTAGAATCTAAATATCAAAGTCGAGGACCCTAATTTAACTGAATTCTGCTAGAGTTAATAAAATCTCTAACGATTTAAAAATAAGCAATTGGTGGAATAATTTAGTTTACAAAGCTTGCTTGATTATTTTTGCTATGCGATCCCCATTGCTTAACATTGTTTATTTTATTGGCTAATACTGTGCTTGCTCTTAGCTCGTGTCATTCAACTTGCTTAAATAAACCAACACGAAAACATGAATAATGTTTATAACTTCTGGGCTAATGATAAATTCATCAGCTAGAATTGTCTATGATGTAATCTGTAATTAGGCGGCATTTAACAAATTGTGATTAATGCTAAACTGGAGCGTGGACATTAACGGTGAAATTAGGACGCGACGTTATTTATTCTTGTAGATACCCTTAGCGATAAAATATTTCGACTTTTCAGGTTGAAGACAGAACCGACTTGGGTAACGCCAGCTTTTAATAAATGTATGTGATAAAAAACGACTGAAACCCGAAACTGCTCTTTCATCTTTTACTTTCGAAGCTTCCTGATGTCATCTGCTTACCTCCTTTACTTTTACTTGAGACTGACGAATTAATCTTAATTATGTATCAAAGTAACTTATCGTTTTTTGTCGCGTAGATAAGTGTGTTTAATTTGCATAAATTGCTATCATGCCACTCATTTCGTGTCATTTTGATGTATAGCGTATTTGAATTTGTGCGGTAGACCTTGTGTCGGTAATTGGATAAACTAAGATGGAGTAGGTCATAGGAGATGTAAGTTGTAATTACAATTGCAAGAGGACGTTTTAATCAGTTTATTGCATTATATTGGCATTTTGGTCAGATTACGAAAGCAATTAGGCGTTTTGTGTTGAATTTGAAAGCGCGTATAGAAAAATATAATTCTACTTATTTTGTGAACACTGTGAGAATAGTACAACCAACATTAAAAACAAGAGCATAAAGATTCTGGATTCGTTAATCGACAATATACGTAGATTTACCAAAAAATTGCATATATATTATACAGAGTATAACTTAAGTACGCCAAAATTTTTCAGGGTGGTAATCCTCTACCAATTTTAAGAAAATGCTTGTATTTTTCTTAAAATTTACTTAATAGTGCATTTAAAGTACATTTGGTACACAGTACACTTGGACGGGGGTTCCATGAAATATGATATTATCAAGCTCTACAATTAACCAGTGGCGGATTTAATTCTAGGCAGAAAGTGCCTCTTCCAGTATTTTAGTATCTCTCCTAGTTTCTTGGTAAATTTAATTTTTCTAATTAAGTTACACCCGAGTTTAAAAAATTCAATACATTATGAAGTTTTAAGTAAAATGTTATATGTGCATAGCGGCTTTAATAGTAATTTACGTTACAAGTAACGTTATCAAGGTTTTTACATTACAAGAGAATAGTTTGAATGAACGAGCGACGTTAGGAGCGAGTTCTTTAAAATCCTCGAGTAATGTAGAAAGCGAATAACGTTACGTATATCGTAACACGGTTTATTTTATCCTAAAATACTAATCTTGAAAAAATAGGAAAAATGGATATTAATGACACAACAGCGAGTGGTGGTATCACTAGTAAAATAAAACCTCAATACTGTATTGGTGGTAGCACTGTCAGGTTATGTTAAATTTGAGATTTTCAGGTTAACTTTTGCGTCAGTTTGTGTCAAATAACAAACAAAACCTAACCTACTAACATCGAATTTGACATAGACTGACAATACATTTCAGTGCTGTCAACATGTGATTAATGCTAATAAAGTATCGTTATGTTATTTTTCTTAACAACACTAGTGTTGTTAAATGCATCTTAACGCAACTCGTTGCGAAGGAGTTATTGTCATAATAACATAATAGGATAAAATAAAAGTAAAAACAGTTTTAACTACAATCGTCAAGAGCTCTGTTCTGGACAATTGAGCAGCTATCTCTGTTATACTATTTTTAATTACTGTTTTGGCGCACCACATAGGTGACCTTATTTTAATTGAAATATTACTTTACTCAAAAAAGAACACCTCAAAAAATAACTTTTGCTACATCGAATAACAGTTTATTAGTGTTCGTAATTATGTACAAAATAGGAGAAAATATCTTAATGCCTCTAATACGACCGAAACTGTCAAGCGAAACATTTAGTCATATGAATTACAATAATTTGCAAAGAGAAAAAATATTGCAGTCGGTAAGATTTGAACCTACGCTACCATAGAGAATTTTTAGTCAGACAAATTAAGTGCTCGGACAGGAATGCTACGTAACACACAGGCTTGTCGTTGCATTCTGAAGTGAAGGGTGGCGACATAATGAAGAAAAGCCCGATCGGTGGCACCGGCAGGGAGGCACACCACTTGTTTATAATATGATTTCAAGATAAAAACATCAAAATGGTGAGAAGACTGAAGAACTCGAAATAAGAACTATAGCGATGCCAAAAAAGTAACCATCTCTGATACCTTTTTGATACTTTCTACTGTGCATAAATAATCGTTACTTTTCGTTTGTAAAGAATAACAATGTTGCAATTGATTTTTTTTTGGTATTATTTATATGCCACATTAAATATATGTACATTTAAAAAAATCGATATATGCAATTCGAACAAATGTATATCAGAAAGAGTTCTAAACCACAATGACGTATTATTTATCTATTTGAGAAAGTAAATATTTATTCAGAAGTTTTCAAAGCGCTTACCTTATTTGGATATTAAAAATGAAACTAGCAGTAGTAGAAAAAAAATCAAATCCAAAAAGAATCTCCGATTAAAATATTGTACTAAAGTTAGAGCCACGTTTGGATTTTTGAACTATTCAAAAACGTAAATAGGTACAACGTATCTACGAACCCATACTGTAATTTTTGAATTTCTAAAAGTGAATTGTAAATAAAAACAGTACGCCCACATCTTTAACAAAGAAGATAAACCCAGGTATGAAACCTGCAACACATTTCTTACAGTAAAGCACATCATCGTGAGTTGTACGAAATACACGGCATACAGGAACAAACACCATATCCGAGACAACTTAACCGAAGCTCTAAGTAACGACCCTTACGAAGAAAAGAAAATTATCACCTTCTTGAAAGACATCCAACTGTTTGACTCAATATAGTAAATAGTTTTAGTTCATCTTTGTATTACCGTACCGAGCGCTAATAGCCTGCGATGATGATGCGCTCTAATCTTAATAAATTAAAAAAAAAGGAAGATACATCGAATAACCATTAAAGTATTCAAACTTATGTACAAAATAGATAAACATTTCTAAATGTTCCTAATAATATTAAAATAGTTAAAGCACACACTTAGTAATGAGAATTATGTACTTTAATTCGTAGAGTAAAAAAAACATCGCAGTCGGTGGGATTCGAACCTGCGCTCCTAGAGGGAATCCAATTGCTGGACAGACGCTTTTTTAGCTTTCACAGTCTATTTCTTTTCCATATTACAATCGTTTTTTAGAAGTAAATAAGGTGTTACCACAAATTATAAATGCCCTTACTTGACTTAGGTACTGGTCAAACCTCAATTAGTGACGTCAGAGGTTAAGGTCGAGAATCAAACAAGAAACGCATTCAAATTTATTTAACGAAACTAAACGTGAAATACAAGAAATTTTGCTTTAAATTAGGTGTAACTTGTGGCGTAGGCCACATTTAAAATGTAGGACTGCTGCACAGTGGACCATTATCACAGAAATAATAAGGGTATTTAAACGGAGCGTGTGGACGACCGTGGAACCATTCATTAAGGCAGTAATGAACCCTCATTATTACACGAAATGTACTTGTATTCGTAGTTTTAAAAAAACAACCAATAGGCATTATAAGTAATTATGTTCTGTGATAAGATCCCGATTAAAAGTAATGGGAAGTTTGTTTACAAAAACCCGAAAATAGTAAACCGTTGAATTAAGACTTGGTATTTTTGTAGTGTTGTGGATTATTATAGAGATATGATATGTTTTTGAATTGGCTACCACTCAGTTTTTAATAAAAAATCTCAATTATTTTGAACACAGCATATTAATTCAAGTTCCTTAGCCTAGAAATTAGATACACTGTTTGTGAGGCAAGCCTGCCTATAAAAATATGTTGTATCTTTCCTGAACTGAATTTAGTGATTTCCTTTTTCACGCGAGAACTCGAGGTGGCTAGAACGAATTTCCTTTTCAAATCGTGCTTGAGAGAGATTTTAGCATTACTGCTCTAAGATTCTGCAATCACAATCATCTATAGCACTGGAGAAAATGCGTGTAAAGTGGAAACCGATGTGTTGGTTATGTTTGCTTTAAAAAATCGTTAGTGTTTAATTAAAATCGAAATATTTCGAAATAAACATGTTGAATATTAGATACTTTTTTAAATTGCCGTAGATCTGCAATATTCAGTACATGTTTAAACTGTATTTTTACATAGTGTATTATTTTAGGACTTTCGAAAAATTATTGTTGGATAGCCGATTGCTATCAATATTAACAAACGATGAGCGATGAATATAAATAATTATTACAAGTTATGAAATCTTCAATTTTACATAAGTGGTTTGTGTATTTGTTGATCTTGTAACATTTATCAATAGTATTGATCAACGATTTCAATCCTTTTGACCGATTAATGGTCGTTCAGACTCGGACAGAGATAACTAAGAGCTTTGAAATTAAACCGCTTTTCATAACAGATATGATGATGCTGCGATGTTCTTATTTTTAAAATGCATTTGGGCTAACGGACCAAAGGCACTGCCATTGTCTGCTAGATACAGTTAGACTATGTTTTAATGATATTCAAATTTAAAATTAAAACAACATGAGGAGTCCCGTAAACGTCGTATAAATTCACTACATGTCAACAAACGTAATTAAAATCCAGTTAGACAGCGGTTGTCAAACGTTCAGGGTTGACTTGAAATGTGGAGCCGGTTGCTCACTGCCTGGTTTTTCTTAATAAAGCAGCATTGGGTTCTTTAGTTTTGGTCAGCGCTTTAATCCCAGTAAATGGCTTTTATTCAAAACGATCCTCTTGTGTCCCAACTAATCTTGGAAGCTTGTTGGGCGTCACTCGCTTCTAAGGAAGATGAAGTTTATAATATATGCACACATGTGACACTTGGTGAAAATTATAAGCAGATCTCTCCATGCTGCCTCCTAAAATAAAACAATGAGAGCCGTTTAATATGTATAATCAGGCACGAAAATTACAAAAGCAAATTGCTTCTAATCATAAGGTTCATTATATGAATAACGACAGGGGCGTCTTTGTTTTGTACACTTACCCAGTTTTTATTTTGAATTCGCGTAGTTCGTTAAACTCGTCGTAAAATTAACCGTTGCGATTTTAAAATAGAGTTATTAAACGATTTCTGTTGGGTATTGACCAGTATATACCTGTAGTACAATCTGGAAGCCGCCCACGCTATATTTTGTTAACACGCGTAATATTGGTAGAACAACGGGGTCGATTGTTAATTTGCTCGCCTTCCGCTAGAATTGATTGCCAACATATATTTCCAAGTGTTCGCCGAAACAAATGTTTGACTATCAAAAAATTGCTAGGCTCACTTACATCGTTTTTCTTTCGACCTTTGCCAACAATCGGTAGGCGTGACTTCTCTCAATAAACCTATAGATAGATACCCAGACCTGGCAAACCATCAAAAACCTCAAGTGTGTGTTTTAGTAACTAATTTTTATGAGACTATTGTTTCTTGTTGCGAGGCAGTCTTGTATGTTAACGTTTTTTGAATTATATTAGAATCTATTAGTTACTGTCGAATTTAAAATTTGCGTGTAAGTACCAAAAATTGTAGCCAAATCCAAAGATATTTTAAATTATTTTAAACATAGTTTACTTCCATTAGTTAGCTATAATAATCCTCAATATCTTCAAATGTCGCAACGCTACAAGAGTGTACATGAGGGCTCGCCAGCTAGATTCAATGAAGACGGATGCAGTTCTTTAAATTTAAATGATTAATTATTAAATAGCATGAGAACCAACAAGTCTATAATTATAATGAATGTATTAAAATAGGTCGACAACTTATGAACTCAAATAATCGCAGCAGACAAAAACACAGTATCTAAAATACAGAAGGTAGCAGTAACGAAATCAGACAATAAATGACATAAACATTGCACATGATTATTGAGCAACGCTGCATAAAATATTCAGTAGTTCTTAAAGGCATTATTTGCGCGAAAAGTGCACCCCCAAATAGAAATATCAGACTAGTAATTAACACAATTAAACAGGTAATTTAAGGTCAAACATGTAAGATCTAAATTACGTACTACGAACAGCTTTAATTTCTCTACATTAATTCAGCTAGAGCCTGTAGTAAGAATCATTAACCTAGTGTTCATTAGGTCGTGAGTTACTTATCTGAGAGTTCGGGCTTCTGCAGTGATTGAATTAAGTAGCCTCCA
The DNA here is from genome assembly GCA_940337035.1 of Agriotes lineatus. Classification (NCBI taxonomy): domain Eukaryota; kingdom Metazoa; phylum Arthropoda; class Insecta; order Coleoptera; family Elateridae; genus Agriotes; species Agriotes lineatus. Next base: position 128,294,791 of record OW679196.1, read on the forward strand.
AACGGGCTCTTACAGCTATGCTCCAGCAGGTTGATAGTCTTGGTAGAAGTCACCAGCGTATCACTCAGGTGATGTGACTTAAAAAATTATGTTTCCAGAAGCAGGAGGGAATGCACACCTTCCGAAAGTAGGCGAGGTCGACAGAGCCCCAAAACTCCCGCGTAAGAAGAGTTAAGAATGCCAGACACAATTAGCCAAAATGCACAAAAAAAGAGTAATTAACTCACTTTGAAATTCAGGCTTTTCGAGGGAACGATCACTCCATGCGCCCTGTCGATTTGAAGCCATGTACTAAAAGGAAAGAGGAACGCTATTGAAGTCGTAACAAGATGATTTATTATCTCAAAATGCGAACCAAAAGATGCCTGCACGACCAGATAAGCGGTTAGAAATACACGGAACAAATGAACGGCTTAAAAACATATAATGAAGCTTGCCGGTAATGCAGATAACGAAACGTTTACATGTAACAAGTTATCGATTGCAGTTTTATAGTTATTTAACAAACAAGTGTGTTAAGAGATATTGTTGAGATTATTAACCGCCGATTAACACACCAGTTAGTTACAATATTTTTTCGTTGATCGTATTTTATTAAATTGGAGAAAAAAATATTTTATTGCATGACAAAAATTTGACACTTAAAAGTTTTGACATTCATGGTAGCTTTGATTTCCTATACTAAAATCATTTATTAATAGAAAATATCCATTAATAGAAGTCATTAATAAACGATTTTAGAAAATACAAAAATCATGCATTAATAAGGGCTCTTAATGAACGATTTTGTATGCATTAACGAAACCCATAAATAAACGATCAACGGAAAAGAATATTAATTTGATAACTTTCATTTTCTTATAGGGGTAGGAAAAAATATCCATAGCACTCATATATCGTATTTCTATACTCTATACAGCCATAAAATACCACCATCTTCGTGGATAATTAATGCGTTTTAAGAATTGGTTCAGTCCTATATAGATTCCTTATTGGTGGTCTTCAGACTTCCCACCTTCCTTTTTTAGCTCGCATTTCTTCGCTGTCTACCGAGTCATATTTCTTTCACCCTATTCATATATCAGGTGATCAAATAAATTTCAATTCTATTGTGCTGTGGCTCCATGATGTGTATATCTAGCTGACATGTATTTGATAGCCCCACATTGCTTCCACCTATCTTTGTATTGCGTGCCTGATATTTAAACTGAAAATTAATTAAAGGTGTGTACACTTTTTAGTGGGAAACAAGAGCAAAATGTATCAGCTGGTAAGATTGATTTGATAAAAAATAATATTTTCATTGAAAATCACTGGTATATTTTGAAAGCACGTTGAAGTTACATGCTTCTCTTAGTTTAAATACATTTAGTGTAGACCAGAAAAAACAGCATTACTACAAATCAAAAGCTACGTTTTATCTGTTATTAGGAACATGTTTTGTTTGTAAAGAAACACGATATTACGCTAAGTACATCCTTGAACATGATCGGCGCCGTAACAATAAATTAATTCATTTGTTGTAAACACGAAATAATGAATTTAAAGAAAATTGAACACTGCAAGAGTACAGAATGAGTTATCGTCTATATTAAACCGTAAAATAAATAGATAATTCCCTACTGTGTACATAAAGACTGATAACAGCTAAGCCTGCTATTTTCGTGGGTGATTTTAGAAATTCTTAAACTCTTATGTTTGATTTTTCATATTTGGAAGAACCAATACTACCTACTTCACATTTTTACTCGTTTCAGTTTAAGTAGTTACAGAGATTTCAGTTCATTTTTATATTTCATGTCCTAATTATTGGAAAATGGATGAGAACAATTGATAATTTGCTAGATTGTAAATGTTTTTTTTAAATTTTAGAAATGTAATAATGATTTTAGCGGTAATATTTGTAAGAAGAGTGATACTTATCTTTTAGTGCAAGTTTCTTCTATTTGACCATAGGCTAGCTATCTGTTTCATAATTCCATATATTTAGTACTATAAATCTAAGTAGAATTAATCTTGAGATTGTAACGCATCCCCACTATTTTCAAAATATGGTCTATTGTCTATTTATATTAGTTGTATTAATATACATGTGATTCTTATACTATCCAAAGAAACATTACCTCTTTTGGAAGTTCTCTTATTGACTTACCTTTGTATTCCAGTATAACTTATAACAACTTTGACATTTTTTAATTACACAATTCTGACATTTGCCATTATGTCACGATAAACACCCCTGTTGTAACCTCGACTAACTCGCTCGGAACAATGAAACTCCTTTCGCTCTGCTGAACGGGGTGATGTTACTTTTTTAAATATGTCGGATAATATATTTTTTTAATCTTCAGTTATATTTAATCAACAGTATAAAATACTGTTACCATATTCGAATTTTTAATTTAAATAATTTCAAATACTTTACTTAATATCAGATGTTAAACATTGACTTTATAATTATTTGGTGTTTAATCTGAGACTACAATAAAACATAATTTAAATTTCAAAGCAATTTTAATCACTTGATTCAAATAATAACATATACAACCTAAATCAAAATCTTAACTAACTCCAAAATGTTCAATTTCTAAATATAAAAGCCGAAAACTATTCAAGCTTGAATTAACCTACAATTTAGAAAACTTAATTTTCTAAATACCTTTGTTAATTCTTACCAAATTTCTATTACATCAAACTTTTACGGAAATTAATCAACAATGTTCACTGACCTTTTCGTCGTTGATTGTCTTACCTGCTTAACAGTATCTTTATACTGTTGAAGATTCCCTCAGCAAACCACTGGTTGCTCCAGTTTACCTCAAAGCTCGTTGTAGCTCTCCACCATTCTATTATTTCTAATAGACTTCCAATCCAGTATACAAGAACACACTTTAGCACTAGCTTTACGTTGTAAATTGTATTCTATTATTTTTAATAGATAATACAATGTCAAACAAGTTTAATAACATCGACTTTTATATTCAAACTGATAATAGTTGTGATACTTTATCATGTGTGATTGCAGAGAAAGCTATTTTACTACTGCTAATTCAAACTTTCAATTATTATAAGCTCACCATTAAGGGAATTCAACTCTTAACGTGATTTTACGTGAATAATTTTCAGTGTTATTTTAATAATTGTTATTTCTAATAGAAACGCATTTGGTTTCCCTAACAAGTGCCACCAGTCATTCATACAACTGTTCTATTTATGTACTGTATTATAGTGATGGGCTTACTCGAATGAAAAATAACCGGCTATCCGGTTATTGAAATAACCTATGTAACTCGGTTTTCGTTCCAAGTATTCAAATGAAAAATAACCTCATGCTGATACGTACTACACTTTGAATATAAAACCTCGATTCAAAGGTACTACGTGCCATATCTCAGCGACCTACGAAGTGCTCAAAATTCTGTAAATATAAATACGTCATAACTCATAAACAAAGCAGGCTGTACTGAAAACACCATTTGGTTATCGCGTACCTACCTCCTATCATAAAAAATATCAAATCATCAAATTCTGGGGACCTGAAACCTGAACGCCTAAAAACAAGAGGCGGCGCCTTTAACCCGCCCGATCGATAAAGATAAACGTTTACCTCTGTTCTTATTGCGATTAGCAAGCAGTCCCGCATATTTCTTTCTTTCTACACTTCTTAATAAATACCTCTTAATTTCCAATACATAACACATAATGTACGGTCGGCGCCTTAGAAATCGGGCACTACACACTATTATGATATATTTTGCATGTATTTTTTAAGTGTATAAACTGGATTTTTACAGTTATGTTTTAATTTGTTACGTCAGATTGTTTATTGTTTGTCAATTATGAAATGCCATCTCACATTAATGAAGTAACCGGAGCAAGAATACTCCAAAGACTAGAAGAACATATTACGTGTCCCGATGTCTAAGACGCCGACCGTACATATTATGTTTTGGTTCCTCTGCTATCTGCAAGTTACGATGTCGATGCAGATGACGGTGAACCGATGTCGATGCAGATCACGGTGAACCGATGTCGATGCAGATGACGGTGAACCGCCAACCGGCTGACTTAATCGAAACGAATCGAGAGCCAAAATTTATTCGAATGATTATTCAAATAATCATTCGGTTATTAATATCATTCGATTGCAAATAATTCGGTTATGAAAATTGTCCGGTTATGCCCATCAGTACTGTATTAACCAACTGGATATTAAAAATTACAATATATATTACATGCACTTGCATGTTGCATTATAAAATGTTTCCCTGGCAAAAAGTGATAGTTTCGCTAAAGCCAATTAAACTTAAATGTAGAGCGTCACTTCGTGTTTATTTTACTTTAGATTTATAAGAATTACTTTTTAATTTTTTTATGTACGATCGATCAATATGCGTTTTTTATGCACCTCAGGCGTAACCATCGTCTTTGGCCTGTTTTACTCTCTTGATAACATCAACTCTCAGCTACTTACTACATAAATTGGAGATATCTTTAAGCTATATAATTAAAATTGAAATATCCATAATATCTTTGTAGAGCCTTTGTGAAAACAAATACCCATTTGGAGCAGTTCAGCCAAAAAAATTACTTTTAATTAGATCTTGCCTTTTAGCGACATTAATGTAGGAAAATAATTAATATTTTGTAATTTATGTTCGGTCGTTATTTTTTTTTTTTGAAAAGTTTTCAACTAGCAATAATCGCACCTCGGAAAAACCTATACAACCTCTGATTTACGTGTCGTTTTAAGTAAGGAATTTTGGCATGGATTATTTTCTTAGCTATATCTGTTTTTTTCCTTTCAATTTATAAAGGGCTTTTGTTTTCGAAAAATATGGGAAGTATAAGATTTATAAAGACGAGTGTAGTAACAATATTATAATTAATAGATGTGGTTTTTGTCTGCAACTATAACAGAGTAACCTTTGAACATTGTTTGAAACCCCGTGATGGATACAAGAAAATTATTTAGATTTTTTTTTTCAATCAAAATGTTCGTTGTATTCTAGTACATTGTTTGGAAGCTGCCAAGAAATGTTTTTCTAAGTAAATAAAATTAACTTTGATTTAGTTTAAATTTAAAAGAGTGTTTTTCTGTAGTTATTTTAGTATATATCGGAAACTGGCTTCATATGCATTTTAGATATACCAATCATGCGTCTGGTGGTATTTAATATGTACTTATTTTAAGTAACGTATGACGTAATTACAGTCCGGTGTATAAATACGAAAAATATAAATAACAACGCCTTATTTTTAGAATGATCTGATTAGGTATTTAATTTTCGGCATTGCCGTTTGACGCTCCGTTGTGTTGAAACCTCCGTTTCCAAATATAGAATGAACACAGTTTTACCGTTGACAAAGTGCATGTTTTGAGAGTTCGTTATCTTATCGCTATACGAGTGATAACTGCAATACGCTGATAAAAATTGCACTATCTACCGTAGGGAACATTGTTCTAGCGGTATCCCAAAAAATGGTGAGCCGATCCGAACCGCTCTGCACAATTGTGACAGAATTTACATAAATTTGCCTTAAATGAAATAATTGTTTATATTCGGCGTTTGTGTAATATGAGTAAGGTAGGTGGTTCCGGTCTGCTGTAACATAATTAATCGTAATTATTTTATTGGTGACATTGAATTTTAATACTCTTATAAAAGCCCATACCTTATGTTAATGATTTTAATCTGGCACGCCATCTGTCAAAATGTTTGCTAAACGCGACATCCCGGAAGATGTTGACAAAACGAAGAGTTTTCTTCGCGGAGCAAAATTAATTAGCGTTTTTGGCCCCGCCCCCTTTTCGGCGCAGGTGTTACTCAATATTTTTAAGTCTGCTTCCTGGTCCCAGTATTTTTGTTCCCCAAAGACGGATATTCAGCACAATTGCAACTATCGCCCTACCTGCTTGATAACTCCTCTGAATCATCACTAAAAATAAGCTTTGTTGGAGTGTGCTAAACCTATAAAACCGTTATTAAACGACCATTGCTCTTTTCAGGCACGTTCAACCGGGATAGTTTCGCTACCACCAGGAAGTCGAGGCCCAAGGAGTCTATATTTACGCAGGCATGGAGATAGCTTCGGGTTCACGTTGCGACACTTCATCGTGTACCCTCCGGACTCGCTCCAAGTAAGTGTCAGGGCAGTTTTGCCATGGTTCTATATCTGCGGTTCTGTAAGAAATTTAAGCGAGGAAAGCCAATATCGTTCCTGTTTGCGGCGTGTATATGCGTTGCATGCGGTTTGATTGCAAAACTGGAAGAAACCTAGTAAGGGTATTGTGTGCAAAATACCATAACCCAATAAAGAATGAGCGTGTAATGTGTATTGCATATGAATTCGCAGAAAAGTGCAGGTTACGCATGCTCCCATGTCGTTTTCTAAATACCGCTAATTCAGAATCTATTATAAATTGCAACATGAGCTTTTATGGCCAATTCTTGGTGATAAACGTCTTGGGAGTTGCGTTGTTTGCTCAACTATTCATATATAGATCGCTAGGCGCTATTATTTTTACGACAATTATGATAACATCACAGTTATTATGTCATGTATTGCAGGTACGGCGCAATAGATTTTTAATTATTTGCCTCTAATAAACTAGGAACATTGCGTTAATAAATAATATCACACATAGAATGAAGGGAACAGCTGAGCCACGCCACTATAAGACGGCTAATGCTGTCGTTAATAATAGTAAAACATTTTCAATTTGAAAGTGCTTTGAATTGCAATCGAACGTTTTGTTGTACTATAAAAGTTGAAGGATCTATTTTACCGTTGCATTATCTATTGTGAATGACACAATCGGAAGTTATGTAAACGACGCGATGTGCAGGCTTTTCAAATTTCTAATTACCCGGGTATTTATTTTAAAGGGTAAATACCCATGGGTATTTAAACGGGTATTTATAGCCTCATATACAAATATTATAAAGCTAATCTAACCAGTATCATTAATTGGGAAGGTGGACTATTCGAATTTTATAAAAATGTAGAATAAAATAGCTGCACTGAGAACATTTATTGCCCAAAATATCGATAGGGACATAACCATACAGGTTGCCTAAAATTGTACGGAAGATGGCAATTCCATGAGTTGAAAAAGGTTCAAATGTTATTTGCCATAAGTAAGAGTAACCGAAATAGAAAATGCAATAATTACTTTGTTAGTTAGGCAACAAGTAGCTACTGTACGTACTTGCTGCTTAGCTACAAAAACAATTATTGCATTTTATTATTCGGTTACTCCTATGACAAATAGTATGTGAACCTTTCCCACAGAATTGCCCTGTACCGTACAATTTTAGGCAACCTGTAAACAGCAATGAGATAGCATGAATAAAAGACAGACTTGAATGCTTGAATTAAATATCTGGTGTGATAAACGCAGACAACTTCCTTTTACAGTGATCGTATAATTAGCCAAAATTTTGATTTTTAATTTTTAAGCATTTGTCAAAAACTTTCAAAAATTACATATTCTACAGAATAGAGCGTTAGTTCAAAAGACAAATTTTCTCTAAAATTTTAAGCTGAATTCAAAAATTTTATAATATACCGGGTGTTCTATTTAAAATAGGAGGTAATACAAAAAAATAGGGAAAAAAACCAAATAAACCCATTTTAGAGGCATTCAACTGGAAAATCACCTATCTCACATCAACACACATTAAAATGTAAGGTTTGAAAAAAGTCGTTAGAGCCGTTTTTGAAAAAATCCAAAAAAAAACTGAAAAATCACAAGAGTAAACACCATACTTGCGGTTATGCGATTTTCTTCAAAAGATTGCTGTCGCATCTAGATGGTACACAAAACTTATATATGAAGTTTCAACGTCATACCTCTTGTGGTTTTTGAGATATTCTGTTCACAGACAGACAGACACACATACAAGACATACAGACTGACAGACAGACCAATGAACAAAAACATGTTTTTTGGGTTCAGGGGACTCTAAAACACGAAGATTTGTTGAAAACTCAATTTCGAATTTTTGGGGTGAATCCAATACTTCCTTTATCGTAAAAGGAAGTAAAAAGAGATGAACATAGAAACACTTATTTAAGCAGACTTGACGCTCATTTTAATTATGGCGTGTCAACTAAATACGCATACTAAAATAACTTTTTTGTACGGTCACTTCTTTCTTACTCAAGTATTATGCGCTTTTGTTCATGCTATCTCATTGCTGTTAGACATAATTATGGTCCCATCGGTATACAACGTTGTTTATATAATTTTGTGATTTTCTTTGCCTTATTAAGATAGTTTTTAATATGTATATAAGTACGTAATTATTAATAATGTTAATAAATATAAGGATTATTTTTTCAAGTTAACGTTAAGTTTATTTAAAAAAAATGTAAAGACAGAAAATAATGTACAAACAATATAAATCTTCCCAATTTCCGAAGTCAGAACCATCACAATTTTTTTGTAAATTCTGACATGCGCAATTTATTGCGTCTCTGGTTATTTCCATAAACTTCGACAGCTAATGTTTTTTCTGGATGAATGCTTATTCAATGTTACATTTAAATAGTTATTTTATATAAAATATTCCAATACGTTTATATGTAGTTTATTTATTAAAATAATATTATTATGTGAGCAAAAGTTAGCTTAGCTTTCTAAATATTACAAATTTGATACCCAGTTTTTAGGTATTTACCCAAGGCAGGGGTAAATACTCAGGTTAATACCCATTCATAAATACCCTACCCACTGGGTATTTACCCGATCCACATCACTGCACAAGAGTTATTTATTTATCGTAATTATTTACAAAAGATTTAGCTAACCAGTAGTATAATTGCAGAATGTGAGCGATATAGCAATTTAGAGAGAAATTGATATGTATTATAACCTTCAGTATTGTGGTATTGTTTTACTTTATAGAATATTCAAAATTTCTTCTTCTACCTTCGTAGGTGAACTATGCCTATTTGATCTGTTTCTTTTCACGTATTTTATAATCTGTTTATCGATAATGACCCCAGTGCTGCTCGTGGAGGTTTTTTATGCTAGAGCGCTTTTCTACCCTCTGACAGAAAAAGACAGATTCTTTTATCCCCAGATTTAAATATTTCGCACATGGAGTGAGCATAGTGAACACATTGCCAAACTTTACAGGCTAATAAAGTATGATGTACTGAATCAAATATATCTCTTTCATTATATTTAAATGTATAATTCATCTCCACTGTTTGAGATACATAAATGCATGCATGGTTGTCGTATATTATTTCAAAATGTGCGACAATTTACCAGTAAATAAGTATAATAAAATGGTAACGGTAATTATTTTGCAAAATCCCAACTTGCAACGTCTCTTCTGTCGAAATTGTAGACATGGCCTTCCGAATATGCTTCCAGTACTCGAACTTTCTTAATCTGAACTCGATTATGTCAGCGTACGTGCGAAAATTGTAATAAAAAACTTGACACGCGGTTTGAGCTGACGTGGACGTGGCTTTCATTGAATGTTAAAATATTCTTATCTTTGGACCTACCTCTTGCCGCTCTACCCCGCTACGAGTCACTTCGATTTGGTACAGCTTATTCATGAAATAAAAATGACGCGTGCTTTGTTTAAGTTTTAAAATGAGAAGACTGATGAAAAATCAGTACCAAGAATGTTTCTTTCAGAAGAAGAAATTGATTGGCTGGTTTGTTGTGGTAGAGCCATGGCTCCTTGGAGCTTTATAGTGAGCTGCCACTGCATGACACTCAACTTTCATCCCACCTTTTTGCTGATAGATCTAGTGATCGTGGTCTTTTGGGTATTAGATCATGTGTGCTCTGCTTTAGGGAATTATTTTCTGTTCTGTCTATGTGACTGATTTACCTTCGTCTTCGATTTTCCTAAATTCACATCTTGGTTTTAGACTATGTACATTCTTCCATTCTGTTTTTTTTCAGTATTGTTAATGTGTTCATTTCGAAAGTTCTTAGTAGTTGCTTGGTTTTCTATGTATCAGCATGTGTGCTTCTATACCGTAGGTGAGGATTGTTCTTTCAAGTGTTTATAGTTGTTATTCCTCTATGGTTTATCTTTTAAATATGTGAATCATCTTCCTCCGTGTATTGCTTGGCTTCGCAGTTCTTTATATAAGCTGCTATCACATCACATTCCTACGGATATGTAATTGTGACACGTCACTTGTTCTATCATGTTGAATGTTCTACTTATAGTTTCCAACGTATCAGATCTTTTGATATTCTCATAAGGTCGTAAGTTCTGTTTTCGTAGTTGCTACTGTCATGATAAATGTATTGCAGTTGATACAAATTTGTATATGGTTGGTTCAGTAAACACAAAAACATTATAATTTTGTTAAAGTTGACATATGCATACAATTTTTGTACTGGGGATTTTGTTTTGCAAAGGTTTTCATATCTGTATAAAGGCGGGATTGAATTTAAAAATGACAATCAATGACAATTGATATTTTTCATAATTTCAGTACCTATCAAAGTGGATATTTTTCTAGAAATTCCCGCCTGAACTTTTATAAAATACCTTATAATAAATCCTACGTCAATAGTAGCAACACAATATTTGTATAATATCCTTAAAAGTAGTTATGCATAACATTTTTGACAGATGATAAGTAAATGTCACAAATCTGCTCTGATTCAGGTTTTTAGGTGGTTTTCCTGAGTCAACAGAGTACCTCCTCTGAGGTGAATGCCGGGGCAGTACTTCTCCACCTTTCTTAGCCTGCCTTCCATTCTCCACCCCTCCTTTCTCTCACCCATCCTATAATTCCCGTTCTTGGTTGAAGAGGGGCGCAAGGTCCCTATAGCAGCCCGCCCCCCGTTGGGGGAATTGAAATGACCCTGAACCTTTACCTTTGTCACACCTTTAATCTATTTGTTATATTAACTTTTTGTAAGTACATTCCTAAACAAAAATGAATTTTGGAAGCACACTCATCAACTTTAAAAAATCAAAGGCCACTTTGTGTTTTTATGTTTGCTGAACCGACTATAGTAAAGGCATTCACGTTTTTAGCAATTGCTATGAGTACGACACGACATTACCATATTGGCTACTTTAGCCGCACTATTAATAGTTTGCCACTTATTTTAAAGCCTGGTAGTTTTTTTAGTACAGTCATGGTTTTCCTAGAGTTGTCATCAGTGATGGGACTAAAGAGGGTTCAGAAGGTTCGAAGAACCGGGCCCTCAGCTCAGGGGGCCCACCAACATCAGCCGAGAGAATTGAATTTCACACTTATTACTGTTAGGGGCCCATAAACATTCCTGGAATTCCGGCCTCTTCTGGTTGGCAACGCTAAAAATTGTAAATAACTGCGTTTGCGCAACTTTAACGAGCTATTCGCCAACATAGGCCAGTTGCTTCCTGTTTCATCAATCTTTTTTTCTGCTTCGCTATTATATGACACCACATCGCCTTTCTGTTCTGATCTTATATTTTATATGGATCTATACTCATGTTACCTTGCGATTTCTTCGAGGAAGATAACCTAACTATTCCTTCCAAATCACTCTTGCCTACCTTTGTGTCCTCTATTGCCAATTTAAAACAACGCATTGAATGAAACCCACACCAAGGGTATAAAACAAAATTATTTAGGTCCCTTTATAGTTTTACAACTATGAACTAAATATACTATCTTGGAAGGCATACCCGGGACCGTGAGCTTTGACCGGTTTAAACCCGCTTAGTTAACCATGCTTTCAAGCTTTCTTATATTCATTTTGGTGTTTATTTTTTTTTGTTCGATTCCTTGCAGTTCTTTTCTCTTTTTAGCTTCTTAGTGTATTTTTTAAAAAATTTTTTCGTGCCTCTTTAACATTGTGTACGTGTACCTAAAGAAAATTGAACTTTACTTAATTTACTTGGAATGTATATGACGGTACGATCTCAGTCCTGCGGCGAGTACCTATACGTTGTGTGAGTCATCGTCATCGATAAGATAATATGGGTATAAATGTACATACTCCTATAGACATGAAACGGATAATTTTATTTGTCTACTCCAGTGCATAAGTAACTCAGTACGTCACTCATTTGATACTATTTCCGTTAGGTAATGAAGCTTATTACACCACTCAGTTATGTAATGGTTTCATTACGCAACTGAGTTGTGTAATGACTTCATTACGTAACTGAAATAGTGTCAAATGAATGACATAATGACATTTGTCTGCTAAAATATTTTTGAAAATGACAGATCTGACATTTCTCTTAATTCACTTTTCTCAATTTTAGGCAGTTGTAGATAAAATTCTGTAATGAGTGATAATGCATCATTAATATACTTGTGTGCATACATAACTCGTGCTACGCACTCTTTTATAACTTACACACGCGTGTATTAATGATGCTCTTATCCCACTTGTATAGTAAATAACTATTATAATAACCTAGGGATCGACTAAAAGTCTTACTTATTTTGAATATCAGAATTAATTGTAATTAACCATTTGAAAGAGATTATTTGATCTTTATAAAATATGGGCTAAGGAACATCGAATCGCTACTTTTGCATTACACTAAGATTTGATAATTTGTTTTTTAGCAGTATTAAAAAAATAAGTCGAATGTTTGTTAGTATAAAAAATAGGAAAGCCTTTTTGTAACACTTCCCCTATTTTTACAGATTCCGTATTAACTTACTTCTAATGCTAATTAGTGCAAAACCACCTAACCGTATGACGATGTTCTCTACAATAGCTCTTGTGTTTCTTTATAGGAAGCAGTTAGCAGTAGACATGCTGCGGTTGGAGCTCTGTTGTCTCCCATGGACACAATTTTTGTGAAAAACGTAGCACAGTACAGTCCAGCAGAGCAAGCAGGTTTGCAACACGGTGATCGAATCGTCGCCGTTAACGGAGTGTCAGTAACTGATAAGACTTACGCTCAAGTCGTGCATCTCATTCAACACAGCCCTGAGTACTTACATTTACTAGTGGTGCCAAAGGAAGAAGACGTACTACAAAAGGTGAGTAGCTATTAATTTGTTAATGTAGGACTATGAAATGTGGTGGCTGTGGTTTCTTATGCAATCTTGTCTAATATACATAATGTTGTTGAAAGTGTAGCTAAGAGCCATTATTGTTAGGTATGTGTATATCAAGAGAATTTGAATATACTTGCCAATTAATTTTTTTCTTCTTGCCGAACATGCACTGCCACTTTCAGATCTCAATCTAAAAATGTTAGTCACAGAAATTATCCAAACGAATTCAATCTGTCTTGTATACTAACATATCACAGTTCGATTGCCAAGGTTGACATCAACCCAAGATAGGCCTCCGTTGTAATCTCCCACACGTTATGATAAACCAGATGCAAGTTACAGATTTTTATTTAAATTAGATATTTCAACGCATTTTGTAGGAGCTTTTAAAAATTATTTCTTGTAGTTTCAAACTTTCACAAAGTGGTATTCACAAACTAACATGTTAAATTGGACGTATAACTTCAGCTTTTTTAACATGTTTTCTTCAATTATTGGAGAATCGATTTTAAAGAAAGTATGCAGATAAACATTTTTATTTCAGTTTTTTGCTGACACAGCCCACAACCCCATTAGCAATCAGTTCCACAAGCAAGAATTGTACGCTGAACGAAAGCGATCGCAACGGCCTCTAGTTCAGCCTCAGAATTTGAGACCTGGAGAATTTCGTGTAGACGCCGTCTCGTGGAAATCCCTTCAAGAAGCGGCCTATGGCGGTGCAGATTTGTACGGTTTAGGTAACGGAAACACAACATATAAACAACAAAGGCAGCAAAGAAGTGCAGATAACCTGCTGTACGCCAACCCTCGGGAACTTACACGTTACGACAAATCGGAAGAAATTATCGATGATCCGAGCAAGAGATCTAGGGCGCAACCCCAGGTGCCCTTGTATAGAAAAATGGGACGCAGGGCAAGCGAAGGTAGCACATTTTCAAATAAGGACCTTTATCCGTACGAGTTGTTCGATAATACTGGCGTAACTACTGGATCAGATGAAATGGTTGTAGGTGGTTCCAAGATGAAGGGCACAGCCAAAGTTGCTTATCCTGATCCTTCTTCGCGCGCGTCTCGCGGTCACGAAAACATGCAGGCTTTTACTTATCCGAACTCGGCGGGTTGTAGACTAAGCCTGGATGGCGGAAGAAGAGAATCTGCATCGTCTTTAACTTCGTCTGTTGCCGACGGAAGTAAAGACAGTTTAAGTTCCTACGATTCCGTGTCGACCTTAACTGGTCAAGAAACGGATGATTCTGTGATCATGACGAGGATGTCGAGGCTGCGGAGAACTTACAACAGAAAGAAGAGTTTTTGAGGCGACCTAGTCATCCAGTGAAGCACCGACGATACAGCGGGAATTCTATGGACGACCTAAGAAGCTCGATAAACCCATTGGCCTCCGAACGAGCCCGTAAGACAAGAATCACCGTCGAGAACGCTTAAGCCCGTACACCAAAACTTCCAAAGAGTGAAAACCGATATTGATACGGAACGAGATTTAGGAATGCAAGCTCAGGGAGATGGTATTACAGGGTTTGCAACAGGAGGTGCTGTTAATAACGTCCCTCAACAGAGGGGAGCCAATTCTCCCAAAGACTGGAATTTTGTTTCGAATCCTACGCGAATGCGGGAAGCCTCGCCGGCACCTGCGGGTCTCGACTATCCTGGCCAGATGAACGGCGCAGCATCCATTCAGGATGAGGATAGAAGGTAGTATGTGGTAGTTACCATCAGGAACCACGTGTCTTAATCGTATTTATTTGTAGACTGTACCTTACCAACCTGCAAATGGTATCTAAACGTACAAAACAGTTCGAAAGTGGAAGACCCTTACCAGAAGACGATCTCATGCTTAAGGACCGCACCAGCTTTTACAGAAGTGAACTTGCAAGGCTTAGTTCGAAACGTGTAGTGCCGCACGTTACAATTCGAGCACACGAATTCGAATCTCGATCGTCCGAACCTCGACGCGATATGAGTGGCAGCTCTTCAAATTTGGTTTTGAGAAAGCAACACCGCGATAGCCGGTCTCTGGATAGCTCAGGTTGGTATATTGACTGCACTTAGTTTATGTGGAGCAACCAATTATTACCGATAATTTTCACAGAAATTGTTTTCGCTTCCTGTTATTCTGTTTGAGTAAATATTACGTCATATTGCAAGGTGTAGAAGGATGTTAGGATAGCTTATCTGATAATTTTTATTTATTTATTTTTGTGGGCTCTTATTTATTGGTAACAAAATATATATTAGAGCGTAAAAATCCAAAATTTTTTTACATATTAGTCGTATTGGTAAATTGGTTATAAATGAACCATTTAAAATTAGACCTAATTGCGTGTTTAATTTTGGGTAATAGGAAGCAATGCTAGCAGTAGCAGCATCAATGAAGTTATACAAAATAAGCTTTCAGGGAATGTAATGATTCCCATTGGAAGTAAATATATCCACGTGCCACCGCCTCCGGAATATAAGCAACCTAAAGGTTAGAAACATCGTTGCTTCTATGTCTTCGAGTAACTGATATCACTGCTGATACTAATATTAGTCAGTTTATATTGTACTATTAACTTTATTCTGGGTGCATCGATAATAATTTATTTCTAATTGATTGATGTATCGAAGGGAGCAGCTAGCTGCTCTTTCACTACTCGAAAGTGATTACTAATTGTCTCTTTACGATCTATTGTTGAAAATTTATTACCAGTTCTTAGTTGTATGCTTATTTTATTGTCTTGTTTTTTTGTGAACTTTACGACTGCCTTCAAATTGTTTTGTATCTCTTTAACACGCTCCCTTATGTTTGTTCTTCACGTTTCTTTGCCTTGTTAGCAACACTGTTTGTTTTAACACAGCATGTTTAGGAATATTAATGCGACGTGACTCAATTGTGTCATTCTTTTAGATATGCTGCAAGACATCGACAATCAACCGATTAGAATGCGAGCTCGTTCTAATTCGGCTGATTCATGGGCGGCTGCTATGCAAACCACTCGAAAGGACGAGAGAATCCAAAAAGCCTTTCCAGAACAGGCCTATGATAAAAATCGCCTAGAAGGTACAAAATATTTTTTGATTGTACATAATTCAATGATTTATGGTTTGGACAGAAATTCATATTATTTCGGCAATCTTATTGGCCCAACTAGAAAAGAAAATTATTTTATTTATTATTATACAGTAAGACCTCGCAAAACTCTCCATATAATGTTTCTAGAATTTAAAGCGCTAAATGAAATAGCGGCAAATGCCTTTCTCTTTGTATAAGCTTTTACGTTAACTTTTTGTTTAGGGAAATTAATTTTTTTTTTAATTATTCAAAAACTATTTTAAAATACCACGTAACTTACATACTGTTTGCAATAATTGAACGCGTGTATTTCGTACAAACCCAGTGTGTACAAACACGTTGAACCAACGTTGAAGCAAAACCTTGAACGAAACGTTATCGTAACGTCGAAGTGTCGCGAAAATCAAGCAGTTATTCAACGTTATGTGGTTGATTCTACGTCAGCCTATGACGGTCTTTTAACGTTTAACGTATGACCGAACAAGACCGTTATCTGTGGACATTATAGTTACCACCAACGTATGTTTTTAACATTGTTGCAGACTTGATCCTGTTTTTTTACATTTTGTTGCCAAGCCGACGTTTTTTGAATTTCGTTGCTCTTTTAACAAAAAATTTAAGTGTCTTATACGTTAAAACGAAGTGCTGTTAACGCCATTTTTTAGTTGAGCGCCAACGTTTTAAGCACGTTACTTGTTTCTTATGCTGAAACGACTTTTTATTTGATACAAAATTGACATTTTAGCTACGTGAAGTATTAAGCCTTCATGTGATAAATGACATCTTAAAACAGTTCTGGTAACTGAGCACACGTATTCGCTGCTAACGTTATTGAAGAATAATAGGTACAACTTACGTGTTATTGTAAACATCAATTCTACGTTTGCCATTAACTGTTGGTCTAAAATGCACTTAAAATCAACGACTTAGAAACGAAATGCCAAAACATAATTATCATCAGGGCCGTAACTAGGCCAAATTTTACTGCAGGAAAGCTAATATTACTGTGCCCTTAGCACATTAACGATGCTAATACACATTTTTCTGTATGAATTCTGCATTTATTTCCGTATATATGATGTATAGTGTATTAAAAGAAACACGTAAGATATTTAACATTTTAAATTCAAAAGTTTTAAAAGGAAACAATTAAACGTTAAACAACAAAATAGAACACAAATAAAAGAAGAAAAATCTGTAAAGGGCTTTATACGGAACTTCCCTCACAAGTAGAAGCTTTGAAACAATTTTTTTTAAATATTAAAGGAAAAGGTGTTCGCCCTGCTTCTGTTCTTTACCCTTTATCTATTGGATTAAAAATGTAGCAATTTTCGTCAAGGATAAAAGCTTGCAAAATATTATTTTTCTCTAACAAATTTGAGATAAAGCAAGAAGAGACAGAATTTAATTTTTAATGTATTTACCCTGTATCTGTTGGCATGAAACTACAGAGCGAACGTTGGTGTGGAACGCTCCAAATAAAAAATTCCCCGATCATCTGCGGCCAAAATCCTGGGCCACGTCGACCTTATTTTTTGAACGCGCATCTTTTCTGATAGTTGTCAATTTTTTTTACCTCCACCTCTTTCCGTAATGACGTCATTGCCATTTTTTTTAAATGGCAGCCACCACTTTTTTCTATGGAATCTGATTCTCCTTGAAATTAAATAAAAAGTAGTAACAAAAAAATACATGGCAACATATAAAAATTGCACTTATAATACACGTTTGGCTTAAAAAATAAATCAATTTAATGTAATCATCTTCATTCTCATGTTTTCGCTATATTTATCTACACTGCAAATTTGGTGTAACAGTTTATACTTTTTTTTATTTGTTTGTAAAATTATAAACAGATACTATCGTTATATAATTCATTTTCTTATATGGGTATTTCGCCACTCTGCAAATTAAAATATTAAATAACGAAAATATTAACAACGAACGTTTCGAGGGACAATCTGCCCTCGTTATCAACGAATAACAATTAAAACTAACAAGAACTTATCTTTTTTTTTTTTCACTGGAAGAAAAAACGACCAACCTCCAATGAATTTTCTGACATTGACGTTTGTTGATATCTGTACCTACTTGATCTCATCTTTAAGAATCGATAGCCAACTATTGTCTACAAATATTGAGAAAGACGACACGCATTTTTCTTCGTTAAGTAAAATGTATGTATTGTCTAAAAATATTGAGAAAGACGACACGCATTTTTCTTCGTTAAGTAAAATGTATGTATTGTCTAAAAATATTGAGAAAGACGACACGCATTTTTCTTCGTTAACGAAGAAAAATGCGTGTCGTCTTTCTCAATATTTTTAGACAATAGTTGGCTATCGATTCTTAAAGATGAGATCAAGTAGGTACAGATATCAACAAACGTCAATGTCAGAAAATTCATTGGAGGTTGGTCGTTTTTTCTTCCAGTGAAAAAAAAAGATAAGTTCTTGTTAGTTTTAATTGTTATTCGTTGATAACGAGGGCAGATTGTCCCTCGAAACGTTCGTTGTTAATATTTTCGTTATTTAATATTTTAATTTGCAGAGTGGCGAAATACCCATATAAGAAAATGAATTATGAATTCACGCCACAAAGAAGTTTCAGAGATTATCCTATCGTTATAATTATTAACTACGCCCAAAATACTTGTGACAGTCGAAATGTTCTACTTATTTATTTCATCGATCTACTGTCTGCTGATCATGGAAAATATTCTTTCAACATTGACATTTTGGAAGGTATTACAAAAGGAATTGAAAAACTTGTAATAATTCACTATGAAACTTAACAGTAGTTGTGTAATAGCTATTTGTGCAACAAGTGCTAAAAGTGGATGTTTCATAACATGTCTCGTGCATAAACACTTTTAGCACGAGTTTGCACACAATATTTTTTTCTACGGCCTTAAATTTATTATTATTAATCAATAAATGTCGATTTAACAAAGATTTGCATTTATGACAGTTATAAATTATGTCATAGTAAAGAGATGGCCTTGGAGCGTAGGTGAGTGTTTCTGCTGCCGGTAGCTGTCAAATTTAGTTATCAAAGGTAATTATAAATGTACACATTTTACTTTATTCGTTACATAATGCTTTAATTATTTGGAAAACACTTTACCTCGAACGAAAGAAGTAACTAGCATAACTTTATAACCTCACTTCCAGTTCAAAATTCTAAATTCTACACCAGCTGTTTACTCTTAGCACATGGGCTAAAAGCAAACAGCAGATTTCACTTTTAACACGCTGATTTATAAAACCTCATTTTTAGTGAAACAGGCTAGTGCTAAAAGGCCTACTTTTAGTAGTGGTCGTAGAAAAAATATTTTAGCCCTTTGATACAGGAAATCAAAATTTTATATATTGAGTGTTTTTCTACAAATGCCTTTAATTATATTTACGTACAAGCTTTTATATGTGCACCGACATTTTGTTTAAAACTTAAACTTAAAATAATTAGAAATAAAATTGAAAAAGACAACCATCTGAGTATATATAAAAAAATAGAGAACAATAGAAGTGTGTTAAAAAATAGAACATATTATTTACTTTAAAAGTGATCTGTTGGCAACCCTATGCACAATATAATTTTACTCTAATTGTTAGTTCTGAAATTTAAGCAGAAAAATACGAAATTTAATTTTTTAAAGGTGTTTTTACCTTGTATATGCCTGGTCTAAAATATCCCTATTATCATCAAGGTTAATGAACAAGGTCTAGGCATGCAGAGTACCAGGTACCTTAGACACCAACCGCTGTGGTCAAAGTCCTACTTGGAATTTTGCCGAGACTCAGGAGATCCAATCCTATAAAGTGATCTTTACATGCTACACATCGTAGTTACATGGAACCCGCGGCTTTATATCACTTCCAAATGATGGAATTCTATAGAGGTTTTCATCAGCATTTTTTATTTTCAAAAACCTCACCAGGACCGGGGATTGAACTCGCGACCTTAGATTAGTGGTCAAAATGCTGAACTACTGAGCTACCGACCCCGTCTAAGTACATATTATTATTATGTAGCCAACAGAGCATATTATAAATAAACATATGTTAATATGTTAAAATAACAAAACAGGAACACAAAACCAACAACAAGAACTTGAATAAATAACGTAAAACTCGGTTCTAACGAATAGGTACATTATTATGCGTAATAAATAATATCAATGCGATCTATAGGAACATATGAGGCAGTCTATTTTGACACGTAGTCGATCTTAGAAAATTCGTAATTAGTTTTAATTGAGATTAAGATCGTTAGTATGGAATATAATGTGTCGATCAGATTGGGCGCAGTTATTATTATAAACATTTTTCTGGAGTAATATTACATTTTTTTTTTGTATAATTGCTCCTTTATTTAGTTTTTTTCATTAATACGAAATAAATTCTTTTTTCAGTGCCATTTTGGCACCCCTGCCTCTTGCGCCCATAGGCGAGAGTTAGTCGGCTTATACCTAGTTACGGCCCTGGTTATCGCGCTTGTATTAAAGTCATATTGACGTTAAGGGTTGACTACTGATCTAGAAGGCTTTTTATATTAACGTTATTTTAACGTAGTTAATACGGAAAATACAAAAGTTTCTTGTTTTATAGACGCAATGTCTACGTTCTACGTTAACTGCTAGTCGAAAAGACTATCAAATCAACGATATGAAAACGTATTGCAAAAAAGTTTTTATCACGTTGTTGTAACAACGTTGTCTCGCCGTTAAGAGTCGACTACTACTATAAAAGGCGCATATTAAGGCTATTTTAACGTAATATGGAAAATGTTAAATTTTCGTGCTATATAAATGTCATATCTACGTTTCACGTTAACTGCTGGTGTAAAATTCTCTTAAATTCAACTACATACTTATCGGCGTCATATAAACACGTTTAACAAACGTCATAGCCAAAACGTCTAATTTAGGTTGAGAAAATTACGTTAATTGTTTGACTAAAAGTCAAAGTTTAATTTTCAACCAATAACGTCTTTTCGACGTATCTTAAAGGTACGTGTTCCCGTTGGGTAGCGCTTCGCGTAATTGATGATTCTTCGACTATCGGTTGGCATCACTGCATTCGGGGAATTACCGTTTTTTAAACATTGTCATAATTTGCTCTTACAAATCAACTTTGACCGGGGTAGCATCAACCGAGGTCTGACTGTGTATTTTTCGGAAATGTTAATCTAAAATCTTAACGAAACTCGCGCTATAGTCGCCGAATGAGAAATTTTTGAGATTGGTAATACGAGAATTTGAAACTTTTATACTGAACATTTAGAATTTGAGAAATTGTATATTTTTGCTTATCTATGTTATGACTTTATTGTTTTTTTGTGACTTACGTGATTTATGTTATGTACCTTGAAGAACAACAAAATAGACAACACCCGCAAGAGGCTGCCAATTCAACATCTCCGCTTTCTCACGTAAAAACTCCTCTTTCTCCCCTAATTCCTGAACCTGTAGAACACCTAGAAATGACTCCCGCTGTATCCATTACGCCTGCTTCACCATCTCTTCCAAAATCACCACCTGTTCGTCCCAATCAACTAGACTTGGATAGTCCAGTTAGACCTGCTAGGCGGCTTCAAATGTCTCGTTCAGGCGATTCCTCCCCAAGACGATCTAGTTCTCCAGGTAGATTATTTGTGTCAATGTTAAAGAAATATACTAATATCTGGGATGTAATTCATCGGGAAAAATTGTTTCAAGAAAGCATTAACAAGATGCTGCTTGCTTTAAATACGCACATGTAATTACAGTAGACAAGTGGGTTAACTTCAGAATAAATAACATTTGGAACTTATCCCTAACTTACTTATCCTTCATTTCCTTGCTTGCTGCTTTAGTTCTTGGTAACAGCGAACTGTAATTACCTTCGGGCCTTGTATCTGGAGTCAGTTGTTGGACTCAATGAGTTTGAGAGGTTTTCTCAATAAGATTGAAAACTAATCTTCGTATTTCAGCTAACTCGGAAGAACAAAGGCCGATCGTGGTGCGAAGAACTAAAAATACTAACTTGGGTAAGTGGTAGCTTCCATCGGCTTACTTCATTTACAATTTTTATGTGAAATTAAATGTGATTATTATTATTAAATTAAATTTTTAGTAGATGAAGACCGTGCAATGCGTCGAGAATCGTACCTGAAAGCGACTGGTAATGGTCGAATGCACGTGGATGACTTCAGCGATGGTGAAATTTCGCCCCAGATAAACAGAAGGTAAGTTTCTTACTGCATTCTTCTGTAAATCTGATGTATCTATTGTGAATTATGTTGTAAATGGGTGACGGGAGTATTCGTTTTGATGCTGTATTTTATTCAGTGCTCATAGAAAATGGCGTCCTCCATTATTTCCTGGGGATATTCAGCAACTTCGCAAGCTTTTTGAAGATGCCGCATATTCTTTGGGGTGAGCTTTAAGAGTTTGCTTCTTGTGTATTATATTTAGTTTTCCTTTAATGTTGCTTGGTTTGAGACAACTTTTTCGTAGTTTAAAAATATTTAAATTAGATATATGCTTTTAAAATCGTGTCTTAGTTATGCGTAAGTGTTGGTGTTTATATTTCGCTTAGTTAGTACACCGAAATTAACTAGTAGTATAAACAATGTGGAATGTGTCCTTGGAGTCGCGTAACTTCCATTTTTCAACAGTTGGTTGAACTAAATATTGTACGACGCATTTATTGAAGTTCTCACGATTCGCATGTGTATAATACAACATTTTATGCTTTGTAACTTGATGACAAACAACTAAATACCCAAAAATTTGCTTCCTTTGTCCTAAAATTTGCTTCCTTTGTCCTAAAATTAAAGGTAATGACAAAGACGACGTGTTTTTAACTCGGATTACTTCAACTTAGTAGTAATATTATCCTGTACTGCGGTCTAAATTTGTAAATAAACTTAGTTTTTATGACCGAGTTGTATATTGTATATTTATTGTTTCATAACGTAAATGTTTTTGTATATAAGCACGTATTAATGAATTATCTTAATGTGGTTCATGTTTGTTCATACTTATGACCGTATTTGAATGTTGCAGTTATTAAGCAAAGTAAATGTTGCATTTACTAAACTTTAACTAAGCGCACGTACTTTCCTGTAAATTACCAGTTAAGCTAGTAAGATTTGCGTTACAAACGATGGCTATGTGAAATTAATTTGTTCAACGTTTTTAAAATTATTTTTAATTGGTATCGTTTCTATTGATTTTTCCAAATTTAAATTTTCTATTCCCCAATTTTAATAATATTTGATGATTGTTCCTAGCCACTGCTTCTCCCCGGGAAGACATCGCGTAGTTTAAATTTACTACCGTAAATTTTGTTGTTTCACCCTGAAAACCTTGCTGCTAATTACAGAGCACAGCTGTTGTATAAATTTCACGGTGGAACAGCGGCACACGTACGCACGTTCTCTAACTCGGTGATATATTAAGATAAACATAAGGAACTACTGCGTGGTGTATCGGTGGTTGGTGGGTAACGTCTTTAGCTTTTCAACTACCAATCCCTTGTTTATTTTGTGCATGATGGTACCAGGTGATGGAATATAATTAATGCGGGCAATATGGAAGAGACCGTTGAGCTTGTATAATTTTATTGTAATTTTGCGCATTTATTTCTTTCGTTCTGCCGCTTTTAATTCTTGCTTGTACAAACAGTCACTGTTGGGAATTGAACGCAACTTTGCGCTTTTGTAATGTATTATTATACGCACTTTCTAACAGAATTGTTTATTATGGCATGCTAGAAGTAAGTGTTGTAAGCGTACATGCAGCGATGCACAAAAACTATGGAGAAATCGGAAACGGAAGTAGGGAAAGCGAAAATACTACATCTATTGAATTTGCGGAAAATCTTTGAGTATCCGAGTCAAGCAAATGTTATTGCTGTGAGGTTCTTTCATTTCACATCTTTGGCTAGTAAACAGATCGCGTGTCAAACCTCTACACGCAATTTTTGTTATGAAATTTTTGAAAGTGGTTTCATATTTTACGTAAAACTACACACTTTAGTTTCTCTTCGTCATACTAACATTTTTAAAACAGATCAATAGAGTTATAAACAAACAATTCATATTCTAAAAATTCCAAAGGGGTAGCGCAAGTGGAGGCAGCAGTAGTAGCGTGTCGTTAGAACGTGAAAAAACGTCCATGCCCAGCAGTCCTTTGGAGAAAGAAAAGCAAGTGATTAAAGAGGGTCTGCTGCACTGCAAAATCGCTGAAATTGACGGAAAGGTAAGTCCCTCAGTCAGAGGTGCTTATGTTCTGAAGGATTGCTTTGTTCCAGCGAGCCGCCGATCGATCTTGGAAACAAGTGTGGGTTGTTCTCAAAGGACCAAAGCTGTTTCTCTACAAAGACAGACATCATCAGGTCAGCCTTTTCAAATTTTTACTATATTGCTAACCACTACTTTTTCTATAACAACGTTTTGTGGTTCTTAATGGTCGTTATTTCTTTCGAGTATTTTGCATATGCCTACAAATTATCGGTGCAATAAATTGTTCCTTGCATTGTACATTTATCAAATGGGTGAGCATTATCGACCAAACAATTCGCAATAAAAAGATTACTTTTACAGCTATATCTAAATAATAAAGGAATAATTGTATGTTATCACTTAACAGTTTATTGTTTGCAAAATTTCATTTTATACTCATTTGATTAGTCCAGTTTTTAAAACGGCATAGTACTCATAAGCAATATTTTTCAAAACAATATTTATATATTCAACCAATGTTCTTTACATAGAATTGATTTTGATACCTATGTATTGGATGCCAGGAAACCAAATTTACTACTATATTTGTAGTTGTTTTTAAAATATCCTCACCATTTTTGGAATTTTCGAAAATAATTGAAATTACACGCAACTGCAACATATCTTTATGTACATACATTTTATACGTATAAGCACCAGTCGCAGTCATGTTTATGTAATAATACATTTTTTACAAGGAAAATAATCGCTTCTGTTATCGCTTCGCTTTAAAACGACACTGATATGATCTATGCTTCCAGATATCGATTATTTATAAAACTTGAACCTAAAGAAATAGGATACAGTACTTCAGATTTCACAGCTGATCGTTAATTTATCCCTTGCTGAATAAGCGAAAAGGTTTAGAGACCTACCGCAGTGTTTACAGGCGCTACCGGTATTTGAACATAAAATCGCCTAAATATTTGTGTTGTTCTTGTCAAGTTGCAGCTAGCTTTAAATTTAATTAATGAACCCGGAATGAAATATATCAAAAGCCGGCGAAGTTGTAATTACCCATAAGTTACATGTGATTATGACAGGAATTGTAAACAAACATGCCGACGGTGGAGCTGCCATTGAAACGGAATAAATATCAGATATCACACAGCGGGCTGCACCACAACTTGTAATAAAACGAAATGCCTGGGATACGTTTCCTGCGCGATAATTTCTAAACCACCTATGTTATCTTACGGTTTATTGGGCCATATTTTAAAGTTCAATTGTGAATTCTAATAAACTTATATCGTTAAATATTGCTTTAATCTTTATGTGCCGTAGATGTTAATAGCTTTGCCAAGACTGTGTTGTGACCAAGTATATCGCTCAATTTGACGGTTTAATTTGCTGCAATTAGGATTTCTTTACGCTATCTCTCAGCTCATAACTTTACGGCGCTTCGATAACGAACCCACAATAACATTGAAATGAAGGTCAGTATTTTGTTATTATATTATTGTGATTTAACAAAAGTATCAGTTAACCTTTGATCATTTGATATAACCATTGTTTTAAAACTGCGGGTGTTTGTGATTGTTCCAATTTTCATCTAAAAATGCAATTTACAAACAGCTATTTTACCACTTATGTGTAAATATGTCAAATTCAGAAGGGCTCAAGAGTTAAATCTATTTAAAGCTGGGTATTGTTTAGCCTTATTTACAAATCACTATTTCTCGTTCATTACAACCCAGTCGCTTGTTATGGTGGGTATCATTTATTGATTTATCACCTGCTTTTGGGTTCAGTTTCAATAGAAGCGTTGTATATTGTAAAACAAATAGTAGCGATAGATTCATTTTAAAATAGCTTTACTACTGAGTTACAGGAAACGCAGCGGGGTTTGTTTTTCGAGTCTACATCATAGGCGGATCCAGAGACTCCTTAAGGGGGGTCAACTGATTTTTTTAAGTTGAACCGTAAAGCTTAAGTAACAGTTTATGTAGGTACTGCCTACTATGAGACGGTACTAGGTAGATAGCGAACCGCAAAGCCGCGAACGGCGAGGTCTGACTGTATATGTTCATATTTCTGCCAAACGGAAGTAAGCACCTATTAATAGTTTCTTCATTAGATGTAAGTAAATTTTGAGGCAATAATATTGTTAAATTCAATGTGCATCTTCATCGCTGTAACGAAAATCCCAAGTCCGAAATGATATTGTCTAATGGAATAAATATACTTAAATGGTAGTAGTCCTAACTGTTTTTACAACGTAATTAGTGATGGGCTTATTCGAATGAAAAATAACCGGTTATCCGGTTATTGAAATAACCTGTGTAACTCGATTTTCGTTCCAAGTATTCGAATGAAAAATAACCTCATCCTGATACGTACTCCGTGCCGTATCTGAGCGACCTGCGAGTGATCGAAATTCTGTAAATAATACGTCATTCATAACTCATAACCATAAGCAAGGCAGATTGTACTGAAAACACCATTTGGGCCTCTCGCTCTACAGTTTTCTCCCCGGCTGAGGCTCGCGGTCGATCTGTCGTCATATGATATGAACATAAATCAATTTTTACCGCCTTTAACCCGGCCGATCGATAAACATAAACGTTTTACCACTGTTTTTTATTGCGATTAGCAAGCAGTCCCGCATATTTCTTTCTTTCTATACTTCTTAATAAATACCTCTTAATTTCCAATACATAACACATAATGTACATATTACGTTTTGGCTATAGATCGGAAGAATGTAGGAGTAATCGAGCTAATGCAGAATAGCGAGTCGTAAAACTCATACCTACAAATACAACAATATATTATTAATTATTATTATATTATTATAAATCGCCAGCAATCGAAAACGATAAAGGTGTATCCAGATATATTTCATTCATATCCACAATTACTTATTGCACAAACTCCTTAGAAATAAAATAAAAATCATTTATACAATTATTATAATTAACGATTAACTGAGTTCCTCTGCTATCTGCAAGTTACGACGCCGATGCAGATGACGCTGAACCGCGTAACCGGCAAACCGACGAAATCGAAACAAATCGAGAGCCAAAATTTATTCGAATGATTATTCAAATAATCATTCGGTTATTAATATCATTCGAATGCAAATAATTCGGTTATGAAAATTGTCCGGTTATGCCCATCACTAAACGTAATTGTGGTTTTTGTAAAGTTGCTTCTAATTGATCAGCATCCTCCGAGACCTTTTCCCATTTTTTTAAAAACATTTGTGGTGTTTTTTCTCGTTGTTTTTTCCAACTCATGGAATTGCCATGTTAAGTACAATTTTAGGCAATCTATATAAAACAGCCTACTGGGAAAAGGAAACATTGTGAATGGATTATATGTCAAAATTAGAGAAAATATGTTATGAAGTAGGCATGTTTTACTACGAGTACTCGCCTTTAAAATTAACATTTTAAACTTTGACTAACTAGTCGTACGACTTAAAACAAACAATGAAAACATTATATTATTAACAACATTGCTAAATATGCAGGTTACTACGCACCAGGTGCAGTTCATTGTTTTGTATAGTGGAACCTGGTAGACACTAGACTGGTTACAGAACCGAAAGCAACGAGCGACGAAAACCTCGGGGAAATGAGGGCAAATTTTCGCCTATTGGATTAAAAAACAATTGAATATGTGGAAGGATTCGGTAAAATCAAATTTAAATTACGGGTATAAGTATGCTATAAGGTTGTGTCTTGTTTATAATTAAAACAAAATAGTCAGCTTTTTATTCAAATACATTTTAACATGTCCATGTCCCTTTAAATCCGCCAGTGGTCTACATACTATATCGTTTCTATTTATTGTTTTTTGTAGTTTTCCCGTAGTTGTTACAGTACGAATTTCGCTAAGATAATTGTAAAATTACAAATGAATTTTTCTACTCCTGTAACTAAAATGCCATTTAACATATTAACATACCTACACGTCGCTAAGTGACCTTTTAATCATGCCTTCATAACCTATGACTAAAGAGCCTCTTAGTCATGAGCTGAAGTTGGTAACGATGTCTTAGTCATGGGGTGAAGTTAGGCTCAAATAGTATTTGCTTTATTAGCCACAGCCAAAACTAAAATCAAGTTAGTTTTCAACCGTCACTTTCACGTTTGTCAAGCACAATTTAACCTAATATAATAAATGTCAAAATTTTAATGAAATAATATGATGTTATATTTTCTAAATTTGTGGTCGTAGAAAAAGTATAGTATGCAACTCGTTTTATAAACTTATTAGTCACTCATTTTATTAAACACTCGCTCCGCTGCTCTTCGCTCGTGATTAATAAAACTCGTCACTAAAATGACGTTTATAAAACTTGATACATAATATACTATTTCATATTCAATTATGTACCTTTTAACTTTCTATATAGGTAAAAGATGGTTTAAGCACTACTGCATTTATAAGTGCTGTTTATGACATAGTTTTACGGAAATAAAGTATGTTACATTATTTACTAGTACTACTTATACCTTTACGTCAGCTGTCAATATCAAAATAATTGCTTGTCAATATCCATCAACGCACTATCTTCTATAATATAATTTTCCTTAATGTGTGTTTGTCTGTCTGTGGCACTACATAAAATCTCACGTTCCGGCTTCGCAGATGTTTATATTTGTTTAGGTTTTGATTTCTTATCTGAGCGCTCGGCTCGGAGCGTGACCTTTCGCGTATCCTATTTCACGTGCGCGTAGCGCGCAATTTGCTTGTAGTAATGTTATTTTCTTGACACAGAATAGACATCAAATGAATAAATTATTCTTTTTCGATTTTAGCAGTCGAGCATATAAGGCTTTGTACTTACTATACAACTCATACATAATCTGATTTTATCGACTCGTCAAATAAAGTCCTACATTATGCACGTATTATATAAATAGCTATAAAATTCGTTCTTTATAAAGTGGCTACTATAAATTACGAAGAATTTATACATATGTATATGTATTAACTTTGATGAAACACCGTAAGTGTGGATATGTCTCAAATTTTGAGACTATCCATAGTATTCGTCTAAACGTTGACGAGTAACCGTTCGAGAGTAAACTTTCTACCACACATTTCTGTATCTCGGCTAAACATTTATGCTATACCGTGCACACACCTCCTTTCAACGTCCTCACCCTCTGCTGCGTAGCAATACGCGGACGTAATACGTATGCCCCCGCACGTAAGTGTAGGGCAGGGTGGTTTCCTGAAGTTCTAAGGGGTGAACTCGTGCGGTATGCTATGCTCCGGAGACGATCGTGACGCGTCTCGGAGCGTGGACCAGGTTCTCTCCTAGCCCTGCCTCTTAATTCATTGCCCGACTCGTCTCGGATACTAGTACATCTAGCTACCTGTGACTGACACCTCAAATGACGGCTTTGATCTCTCATGCGCCTCGGATACTAGGGAAAGACTACTCCCGGCCCGACACCTCAAACGGCAGCCCCGCGTTCAGCCCATGAATCCTTGTCTTTGTGCTCAACAATCCGGAAAAGATTCCACGAGAATGCGGTCTTGAGAGTACTGTGCTGTGTAACCGCCCGTCCGTGCTCTCCTGGGTCGCCCTTGTGCATTTTCGCCCAACATAGGGGCTTCCAGTCATGAAGCGTACTCGTATTAATCAGACGACTAACTGCCCAGAGCGGACTTTCTACCACACATGTTTGCTGCTATGTATTTCTGCAGTTGTAACATTTCTGCCTCCGGCATTCTCAGCCACGGTTGCGCAGCATACGTCAACGAATGCGCAAGCCCCCGCAGTTGTAGGTTAGGGTAGCCTCGCCTTTTACAGACAGTTTTACTGGGAAAATTCCGTGTGGTCTGCTTGGGGTAGCTAGTCATCGTTGAGCCTGCCCGACACCTCAAACGACGGTCGTAACGCGTCTCGGAACGTGGACCAAGATCGCTCCTGTGCTTGCTCCTTTTGTCTCGGATACTAGTACAGGCTACCGGGCCGACGACGCCTCTAGCGACAGTTTGAAATCTCTCTCTCGTCTTGATTGCTCCTGGTCCGATACCTCGTAACGGCGGCTTCGCGTTTACCCTTTCGATCCGTTTCTTTCTGCTCAACAAGCTGGAACAGCTCCGCCATGGGAAGGCTAGAGTACGGTCTTGAAAACACTGGGCTGTGTTAGCGCCCGTCTGTGCTCCCCTTGGGTGCCCTTTTGCCTGTGTGCATACTGGGCTCCCCTTGGTGTGTGTGTAGGTAGAGGGCACACACCTTGGAGCCGCAGCCATAGTCAGATTGTTGACGCCAAATGTGAAGTGGTCCCGATTCAATCTTAAACAGCCTATCTTTGAACCTGTGTCCTTCGCCGCTCTGCGCCTGCCGCAACCCTTAAACTGTCGAAAAGCTGTGCTCTTTGGATCTGGCTCCAATGCGTCCGTAAACGCGAGGAAGAGAGTACAGTTTATATTCATGACATGTAAATTACTCGTACTTTGATTAAGTATAAACTTTTCTTTTAGAATAAAAAAAAAAAAATAACTGGTGTGTTACAGCGAGCCGCCAGTGCCTACAACTTGGAAGTTTTAATGGTTACTATCTTCTAATTAAATATTAATAGAAATATTAGAAACATTATCTCACATCATGATTAAAATTGAGATTCACTAAAGTCACTTTTAGCTCCCATAGCAAAAGCAAGACTTTGTTTTACACATTAGGATACACGTAAAATCATTGCTCTCTTTGTGTTTGTTTAGCTTAAACATGATCTTAAAATATCCAGACTATTGATTGTATTATACGGTACTATTCTGCTCACTGTTTTAAAATAACTATTGTATAAATTAATATTGAATGTATTGTCCCTTCGCCGTAGAGTAGTATTTCATTTCCGTTAATTTTTAATCCGGCATTAAATATTTAGTATTGAGATCAATGCAATCATTTCATTTTCAAAGCTTTTTGTAAATACGTGGTATGTCCGTAAAGTAAAGATACAAAAAGTTACCATGACCGAAATGTCAACAGTTTAGCTTGGCGGGCCGTAAAATAATATACGGGCGGTAAAGTAATTTAAGGCAGCAAAGTAACTTTACGGCAAATTACTTTAGCGCCCGACGAGCGGTAAAGAACGAGAGGCCCGGAGTGCGCAGATATTTCCAAGAATAAATTATTTCAGTAATGAATTTAGTCCCAGTTGTGCGTAAAAAGTTGTACTTACGCAACTTGTGCCGAAAGAACGTGTCGGCCCTCAAAGTCCTTCCGCGGGCGAAAACTTTCACATTCGGCTCTATACGTAAATAACTATTTCGATATAGTCACCATCATTGTCTATGACCTGAGTCTTAAGAGTCGTGATGCCCTTTGAACTACGTCACGACTCTTATATCAACTCATCATCGACGTCGCACTTTTTTCCGCCCAAATGTTTTTTCTGGTGAAGAAAAAGCATAAACATAATCTGTCTCAGAATTTCTGATGGCCGTTAGCATTTCGCTTGTAGGAAACTTATCATGGAACGAACCTCGCAATGTATATTTATGGACACGCCTCGTAAGTAAAAAAGAAGGCGCATTTTTCCATTCTTTCTATTGTACGGGGTGCAGTTTTTTTATATAGTAGAACCTGTTAATGTTTAGATCTAAATCATTTTGCTGTTGGGTTTATTTTTTTCCTCTGGCATTTTGCAAAGAGAAAACTAACCATCAATACTGTTTAACATATGGGTTGCAGGCTGAACATAAATTTATGCTGTATGACAGTAATTTTTATCGTTAGTCGCGGTCGCGGTTGATCATTTACATATGTTACTTCAAAATGTCATGTTTTCTAGTCAATTATTATTAGTAAATGTTACACTACCATGTATTAAGCTATAAATAATCGAAATGCGCTCATTTGCCTGGCGTTTCGAACAAAGTATTGCAGAAAACATTTTATGATTCGTGGGTTGTATTTGTAGCATTTTTACAGTATGTAATTTGTAAATTGGTAAATGCACGTGTAGGTCTTAATTAATTAAATTAATACCATTCATATATCCATTAGAAATTGAATGCCTTTGTAGCTCTGTTCTCAGTATCCCATAAAGGTGAATTCTAGATGATTTGTGAAATCGCGATAGGCAAATTTCGAACGGTAATTAAGCAAATTTGAACATGTAAACCTATTACTTCCTAACGCCACAATTAATTATTTTATCTCCATGTGAAACTGCCGATCATAAATTACCGCCATTGCTTCACATACATAATTATTCCAGTTGGATTTGCTCTTACGAGTGCGAGCACAATAGAATGTTATTGTAAAAACTAATTAACACTTGTTCATCGCGCCTGTAATAGCTGTAACTAAGTATATGCTCTGCTGCAATTGCGTTTTTCCGCGATGTATTTTTACCGCTCCCAACTCGCCGTGCGCTTTTTTCTCAGTGCAGTGTCCTTATTGCACTAATGCATGAAATGGGTTTCGTTAACGCTTAGGCAATTTTTTACAAGCATTGCGTTAGAAAAAATCTGGTAGACGTGCCCGATGCTGAAGACGGGATGACGCAGCGTACAATAGAAAGCGCGATGTAATTACCTAGAAAAAACTTTCAGTTTTTAGCTAATTGTTCTTGATTTTATTACGGAGATCCTTTTGTTCGGTGAAACTCTCCGCGACGTCATTAATGCTGTGGCGATGTAAACGACTAATAATTAGAACCCGCTATTTACAAACTCTTAATTTGGCCCATCTGTGATAGAAAATCAGTTTCTCAATTGAATTTACCTTTACGGTTCTTGCAAGTGTTGTCTCTAACAATAAGGAATTTCGTAAGCATTTCTGCCTGTTTATATCCCAGGTTGTTGCACTTGCAGTAATAGCTGCTAAAGATAGTTGAGTTCACAGAATGTTCGTTTTTAATGGGTGTTATGTGTATCACACAATCGTTTAATAAATATGCAACTCTGGCCATATCTAAATGGATTTTTGTATTTTTTAATATTTATTAATTTAATAAAACACTCAAATTGAAAAAGACATTACCAGTTGCAAGCTACTCGCATCAGAGTTTATTACTACACAAATTCATGAAATAACAAACGCATTCGCTATTTAGCAATTTAAGTGAGGGCGGAAGTGTGATGTTTTTGTTACAGCTGCTTCCTTTGCAAATATTTTCTAATTGTTGCTCATGTTGGTTAACTGCGGATGCACTAAGGTTGAATTCCTTTAGCGATATCGTTGCTGCTTTTTATTGATGTAGTTCTGTTATCTGTTGTCTACCGAAGGTCCATGTGTAAATTCCGATTTTCAAGAGTTCGAGGTAAATGGTTTCTGATATTCATGTCTGTAGATTTACTAATTAAATATTGTATGCAATTTAAACTATTAGGATATTTTCTCAGGGTCTAGGGTGTAAAAATGTGGTAATAACATCGGTTAACAGTATTTTATATGCTGATACATATTTTTTACATTGGATCACATGAATGAGTTCTTTAAAAATTGTTAATAACTTGTGCAAAAAACTGCCGATGAAATGTCACTTTAGTCAAGTATGGCACAATCGCATCGCTTTTACTTGTTTGAATGTTGTAGATTGCTTGGCCTTCCATTGCATCCTTTTTCGATTTGTCGTGGTGCACCTAAGATTCATATCACGTTAATATTAGCTCAAAAATACTAATCATTCTTTTTGCCATCCAGCAACCACATAGGTATACTTTTCTATATCTAAGTTTATGCCATACACACAACCGACACTTATTCCAACAGATTCGGATATTATTTTAACCGTGATTGGACGATTAATTTGGATGTGACAGATTATCTGCCATTATATAACCTTGCGGAAACGCATGGCGCAGAGAAAGACTTGCATCATTATGCATTTGATTAAAAAAAAAACTGTTAGCTTTGCGAAAAAACTAAGGAGCTAAAATAGTTATTTATGTATCTAGGCCGAAAAACTGGCTTTTTATGGACTATGCCTGAAATTGCTGGCCAAGGCGATAGCCGAGGCAAGCAATCAGGCAAGGCCATAAAAAGCAGTTTTCGTCCGAAGTGCATATTACATTTTTCCGTCGATCGTCATAATTTGAAAAAAGATTAAAGTGGAGTACGAATTGTAAGATTTGTTCAGTACGAAAAACTTCTGTGGACAAAAAATGTTTACGGACGAAAAGTGTTACCGACGAAAAGCGTTTGCGGCTGTAAAGTGCGGCCGTAAAGTGTTTGCGGACGAAAAGCATTTGCGGACGAAAAGTGTTTGCGGACGAAAAATTAATGGTGTCCAAAAAAGTTACAGTTTTCGTACGTAAATGCGTCCGTAAAATTACATTTTATAGGTAGGTCGACGGAAAAAGTGTTCAAAAATTAGGCTTTTCAGGATATATTTTTTATATCTAATCAAATCCAAAAAAACATTTCATAAATAAATCTGCTATTGGTTTAACGTATCAGGCAATTCTCATTTCAATTTCTGTTTCCAGTTTTCAGTAAAATGACAAAAACTTAATGTTAACCTCCCTGTTTAGAAGCGGGGAGGAATTTACAAGACATATGCGAAATGTTTATGTTTGAACGTCTTCTATAACCTTAAGTTTGGCACTATGTTTTTGAAATACTACTCTGTCATGATTGAAAATACAATCATTTTCAATTCTGTTTTTGTAATTCAAATGACATGGAGTGTGGATCAATCCCATAAACGATGATCGAACTAGTATATGCTAAATATACAGATTGTCTGCAGGTACTAAGTACACACGGTAATTACATCACAAGAAAACAAAAATGTGTTGCTTTACATCCACAAAATTTAAACCGTCTCTGTATCTAGTTACCGTGTGTACCTAGTATCTGCAGACAATCTGTATACACAATTTCAGGATCTTAGGACTTTTTATTTATTTTTTGATAGATCGATGAAATTCGTTTTTACAAAACTTTGGGTGGCATTTATTTTCAAAACCAATATCCTTTATCTAATAGACGTGTCTGTCCAGGACGCTGTTTTGTCTGTCTGGGACGCTGTTTCAGCAGCCAAACCGTAAGAGATAGAGAAAAAAGTTATTAAAGTTATATGTTTGGAATGGTCATGTCAAGTCAGGAACCGAATTTCAGTCACATGACACTAATTATTATGTTAATTATAATCCTACCTTTTTAGGTTAGATTCTAGGCAAATTTTATCAAGGCGAATGCGACTGGTAGTTTGCTACCAACAATGACGTCATATACGTACGTGTGGTGAATACGCGTTCTATTTGCAAAACGGTCTTTTTTGTTTTATTAAATGAGACATTTGTCTCACTGGACTGCTAGTATTAAATAATAAACTAGATAATCATTCATTCTAATTATTTAACATCACGTGGATACACAGGATAATAAAAACGAACTTAAATCTGTTGAAAATAAAGTCGTCTGGAAAAATGTTCAAAACAAGTTTAATTTACTTCTTAATAACACTGCAGCACCACGAACTTTCCCATTATATTTACGAGGAGAAATACATTAATTTTTGGTATATCGCTTAGAATTCACAGTTTTTATTAGGTCTAGGTTTTAGTTACTGTACTAAAAGAAGAAACGAAATAATTCAAAATTTTTGAACATACAAATTGTTGTATTTAGTATCTCTGCGGGTTTTGAAAACATTTTTCTGCAATTTTCACCTAATATAATCACATTTTGTTGTCGTTTTCAACGTCAAAATGATGCATATATTCGCACTAGTTGCAATATGAGATTTCATATTGACACTAGTGCTAATATGAAAATTTAGAATTACTTTGTAGATTTAAGTAAATTTATTTATTTACTATAAAAATTAATATGACTCAAAATTACAGAAAATCTTGTATGCAACACGTTTCAAAATTAGGATTTTTCACACACAACGTGTTGCCCAACTCACTAGCGCTTGCAGGGCAAACTTCATGTCTAGTGTAAAAACACTAATTTTTCAAATTGATACATAAATAGCTATTAAATTGACATAAATAAGAATTAATTTTAAATCCACTAATTTACAATTATTGACATTTAGCAGAGCATAACCCTAGAAGTTAAACCTATATTCTTCTTTTAAGATTTTCAGTTTAGACCTGTTTGTTTATTCTGATTCCACAGATTTATAATTGTGTTCATCTTCTAGGTCGTTATACGTTATTCAAGGACGCTTTTTGAGTAGTTAGAAAATAATACAAAATTCTTACACACTTACAGCTAATTATATATACGCAGTGGGCTAAAAAAAGCGGTACAGATTTTATAACCTCGTCAGTCATTAATATTTTCAAATGACTATTGTATAATCGAAAAGCTCAATGTTTATAGATGGAAGTGAAGCACTTTTACTACAAAGTGACAATGCTAATTCATAGTTGTGCGTGGTTAAACAAAGTTATACAAACAAATCTATTGAAAATACGAATATTTAAATATTGTACCGGTTTTTTGGCCCACTGTGTATATAAGCGAGGTTTCTACAGTCCGTCCGGCGAGATCTCGCAAACTCGCATCCTAGTCGCCATCTTTTTCTATCATGCCACTCATCTTCTTCCAACTATCATATTTTCATTGCCTTTCTTATTTCACAGCTAATTATACGAATATAAATACCTATCCAATTGGTATAACAAAAATTAACTAAGTAATAAATTATTTTGCCAAGTAACGAAAAGAAACTCGAGCACTGTTAAAATTCAGAAAATTGTTCAGTTCAAATAGTTTTGAAGTTAAGAAAACCTCCATATCTCTTCAAAAATTAAAAAAAAAATACTTTTTTCTGCTCAGGAAGTGTCTCCTAATAACAGAACATGGGGCTAATCCGAAATTTCTGCAACCCCATGTATTAAAACGCATGTCGTAAATACCTGCCTGCGTGTGTCATATTTTATCGCTAACGATCGGACGCAGTCTGTCCCTGATTGCCAATACTTACTTATTTCGTGACTGTGCACTTCATAATGCAACGATACGCATGTCCGCTTATCTAGCATTTCTAGTTCAGCCCTTAAGGAGTTTGTATATAAATTAGATTCACTCTGTGAGCACGAGTTTCGAATCCCACCGACTGCCATGCTTTTCTTCCTTTAGGAATCAATGTAATTCGCATTGCTAAGCGTTTCCTCTTACTGTTTTAGTATTTTTAGAAACATTAAGATATTTTACCTATTTTATACAAAATTTTGAACACTTCAACCTTTATTCGATTTAGCAGAAGTTGTTTTTGTGGAAGTGCGCTAAGGACTTGAAAAACATTTTCTTCTGTAACTTTTTTATTTAGAATTCAATATTTAAAATCCAAAAATTATTATAATTTAAGTAAGATTACCTATGTGGTGGGCTCAAAAGCTAGTTCAATAATATTATTATGTTTTCTTTAAGGTATTAATGTTTGAGATACTTCTTGAAGTTTTAGAAAATTGCGACGTGCATTTGGTGTATTTTTTCGTAATCTTGTAAACACAAGGTTAGGTAGAGTGTTAAATCCTTTTACGACTTCTTGTTTGCAGATATTGCAAGTTTTTAATGAGAATCTATATGCTGTAGTTGTAGTTAAAAATGTTGAAATTCAAGTACTCGCAATTAACCGCATTACTAATTAAGAAGCTTGTAACAATCATTTAGTACAGTCCTGTTCGAATTAAAAGCCATCTTAATAATACAAGTTTTTATAAATTAAGAATTAATATAACTAAATTGAGAAAGAATTTCAACAACATTTTTACGCTAATTTATATTTTTATAATATTAAATTTCCAGAAAGACGTATCAAACAACTTAGAAAAGTGTGTGCTTTCAACTTCATTGTTAATATCATAATTGTTTATTTTTAAAGCTATCGATTAAAGTAATTACACCTAATCATAGCATAGTAAGTTAACGGAAACTTCATGGCTCGGCGACTTCAGTCGTAACTATATAGGCAGCATTTCACAATTGAAAAGGAAGAGATTTGATTAAAAATGGTGAAATAAAAAATCTTACACCATAATTAGGCAATAAAACCTTTCATTAAAGATCTCCACCTTGTTAATTCTTAACGCGCTCATTTATAGAAGTCTTTAAATGGTAAAATAGAATTGTATTTCCTGCTGAAAATTGAAATAAAAAATTGTCAGGTAGAGATGACCTCAAGTTATAATGTTTTTCCAAAACGAGTTTCCCACTTTTGTCTATATTTGTAATTTATGCATAGAATCGGCGTTGTGGGAGAAAATGCAAACAATAAACGGAATTAGTTAATGTTCCTCTTCGATGCTTGGGTTTTTGTCAAATTTTTGTTGTGTAGCTTTTAGATATTTTCAGTTGTCATCTTTATGCGGTGTAACTGCTATCGAATAATAACGTTTTGAAAATAATGGGCCGTTATGGTACCAGTACCATAAACTAAAATAGTTTCTCCCTCTTCCAGCCAACAAACATATGCTGCGGATGCGCTTGAGTTCTTCCAGAGCACCTTTTAATTGTGCAACTTTGAAAGTGTTTATGTTCCTTTACAACATGTTGGTAGTTAGTTACTCCATGGCAGCCGATGATGATGGTCATCGCGCTAATTCCCAGTCGCTTCTCGGGCGTATCAAAATATTAGGAAATTCATATTTTCGGGTTTCTACTAAGACTCGTGAAGTGCTGAAAAGATTAGTGCGTGAATTGCAAGCCCGCGCCGCTTTTTTCATTGCAAAGTAAGTGCAGATGCACTTCTATTAAATTGGTACTTGAAAATCTAGTTCGACCTGTTATAGCCTGGCAAGGATAACAGGGGCGCCTGTAACGAGACGCATTTTTACGCCAAGCCTGAAGATCCTTTGAAACCGGCGAACCGCGTAAGCGCTGCACGGGCGTGTAATTGGCGAAAAGGCTTAAATTTGTGCGTTTCTTGAACCTTGTGTGTTGTGCGCGGATTGACACTTATCGATCCTGCTTGCATTTTTATGTACTTTGCCCCAGTTTACTTCGCGTCCTAGTCTCGTGATTGTTTATATTAAATTGTAAAAGTGAGCTAGTTTCATGAAATCCGATCTAGCCATCAAAGGTTGAATAGGTCGCATATATTGCGCTGTTGTTGGATTTTTCAAGCAGCAACATACCTCTATGGGATTCGCGTAATTCAGTGCAAATGTTGGAGCAACGCGGGATGTCCGGCTTCGGGCATCGGGAGCGATCCGGGACTGTTTCGTGCATCCCGCTCCAGCTGCATTTGAATTTTCCCGTCCATGGATTTTTCCCGCGCAGGCTGCGGCGATGGGGCTCGACTGGGTCTTGGGTATGGCTGCTATTTATGGTTATCTTAACTTGATTAGGTTACAGCTATCGATGCTATTTACTGCTGCTGTTTATCATATCGCTACTGTGTCATAGTTTACGCAAAACCCTATGTAAATGACGCTTTATTTAGTTTAGATTACAGTTGACCAACTTTTAGTCTTACTTTTTATTTGTCTTTAGATCAAAGGAAAATTGCAAATGCTTTGTGACTCATGCGTAGCAATATTAGATACAATAATGATTGTTTTGGCTTTATAAAAACAAAAGCTATGTAACAAAAATTTTAAAATTGTTATTTTTAATATTATATATCTTACCGCAATGATTCCGCAATGAAATTGCTAATATTGAACAACAATGGTTCGAAAACGAGCTTTTAAATGCCCCTAAGTGAAACGTATAAGTTTATAACAGATCGTTATGTTGAATTATCTCACAATATAGTCTAATTACTTTTTAAGCCATTGTTCATTCAAAAGTCCAAATACTTTCACTCTCTCCGCTACAAAGGAGTACTTTTGGAGGAACTATATTAAAATGGCTTTGAGAACAGAAAGTTACTTGCTTAATATTGCGTTTTATATAATAAACAAAATATTGCAAGACGTGTAAGGTAATGGAATAGTATGTCAACTGCAAAATTTTAAACGGTCGGAAATGACAGTAAATTTTGGAATTAAAAAAATACGTATTTTTTGAAACAGTGAAAACATTGTTTTTTTTAGAATAATTGAATTGTATTGCTTTTATTTATTCATAACCGTGTTTATATACGACTGCATTATAAAGTACCACTTAGTTTTGCGACAA
This sequence comes from Agriotes lineatus, assembly GCA_940337035.1. Taxonomy (NCBI): domain Eukaryota; kingdom Metazoa; phylum Arthropoda; class Insecta; order Coleoptera; family Elateridae; genus Agriotes; species Agriotes lineatus. Next base: position 128,335,146 of record OW679196.1, read on the forward strand.
TAAGACAACTCTTTATAGTATGTACTGGTAATATAAAGTTTACTTTATTTTACGAGTACTATAATAGTATATTATTATACGAGTTTCATAAGAGGGCCCATTGTAGCACGCGTGGGTTTGGGGCACGACGAGCGCAGCGAGGAGTGCTCCAATGGAACAAGTTTTATCTACTTTGAGTTGCTGATTTTATAGAAATTCTAAATTTCGGATACTACAAATGTTGCATTGCAAGCTAGGGATTTTTGAGCGTAAAGTTGTCAAGTGACATTTGATAATCGCCATCTATGGGACAAAGAATCAATTTCGCTGCTCTGACATTTGAATTAGTTTAATCTTGGTGCAAGCTGTTTGGTTCGTGTGCTATTCAAATAGTGCATTACCTAGAACAATAATTGTGTTTAGTTAATTCGTTAAAAAGTACCTTCAGTTAAAGTTATATTTGATTAAAATAAATTTAATAAATACAGTTCAGAGATTGTAGTTATGTATTCGACATCTGAGGTTTGTCGTGTTATGAGCATGTGAAAAGCAAATGGCACCAATCTTATAAAACAAATAGTTACCAAAAACAGTGTTATAATGGATTCCATTGTAGTACTGTCTTCGGTGTTATAATAACCATATTGTGACATCAAAGTAGATAAAGTACGTTATTTTATTTTACTTGTACCATAAATCACTTTTTCGTCAGCAAAGTCAAAGCACTTTAATGTAATTTTTTTCCTGTGGCAGACTAGACGTCAAACTTATGAATTTATTTTTTTAATTTTAGAAGTCAAACATAAAGCTTTATATACAACTCGTACATAATCTGACTTTATTGGTTCGTCTTCTGTATTGACCTCGCTCGCAAAACTCGCTCGGCCATAAAATAGACTCGTCATATAAAGTCCCTATATTATGTACTTGTCATATAAATACGATTTTTTATTACTTCCCTCGTCTAAAAGACGAAGAAAGTATTGTAATCGCGAAAAAATCACCTTTCGAGATTTCTCCAGATCTTCACCTTTCAGGGTTTCTAGATGACGAAAAACAGGTTTTTTTCAATTCCGTCAGTCTGTCTGTCTGTTTGTTTGTCTGTCTGTCTGTCTGTCTGTCTGTGTGTGTGTGTGTGTTGGCGGTATAACCCAAAAACTATTTGTCGGAGGAACACAATATTTTGAATACACATTATATATCTACCTGGAATGGAACAGAGAAAATTTCAGACAAATATATACAGGGTGAGCACCTTAAAAAATAAAGTGTTTATTTTTTATTTAACTTAGTAATAAATACAAGTAATAATTTGAACATAGCGCAAGCTTTACTCTTACCAAAAATGGGCACCAATAAACACAGAATAAATATTGTATGATACAAAAAGAAGCAACAAATTAATGCGTTACTTAATATAGCTACAACGCAGGAATTCGAAGGGTCGGTACTCCGTAGCTCAGGTAGAAATAGCCCATTCCCTTGCAATATCCCGCAAAACGTTGGGACTGCATACGCGGTCTGCCTGCCCTTCGAATTCGACCTCCGGTAACGTTTTTTTTAATTTGAAAATTTATTTATTTTATTAGAAACGTGAAGATATTTTTACTCCTAACTTAATTTGATTTTTAAAATTATTTAGTGTCACAATGCCGACTAGGGAAGTTCTGGGTAAAGCCTTTTATATTTTTTACTTGTTATTGTGTACTAAATATTAATTCTTCGTCTTCTTTTTCTTATATTAGGCCAATGATCTGTTTTTAACCACAAAATGGTTCTGTGAGCCCTCTTTGCTTTATTTTTTACCGTTTCTAAATTCAGCATTGTTGAGAATTACGATTTTGCGGTTAGTGACTCAAGTTTTAAACGCTTAGGGTAAAATGGGAAATTTTGAAAAAGCTCGTGGTTTTCCTTAGCGGCGGAAAATTGTATTTTTAAAAGAATATCATTCGTTGAATTTTGAGCCATTCTACGGACTCGTATTTTCAGTTTTGGGATTATAACTCATAATATTCATAAAAAATATTGATAATAAGCGTACTACTTATTATATATTACCCCTGAGTATATCACTTATGCATATTTAATTGAAAATTTTCCATAGCAATGGCGGTTATTAATAATTGGAAAATTTTGAAAAATTACCGGATACCTTCCAGTTGTAACTGTCATCACAAAAAACTGTAAAATGTTAGTATTTAGATATTAGTACTGTTATTACTTTTATTTTATCCTATTATGTTATTATGACAATAACTCCTTAGCAACTAGTTGCGTTAAGATGCATTTAACAGCACTAGTGTTGTTAAGAAAAATAACATAACGATACTTTATTAGCATTTAATCACATGTTGACAGCACTGAAGTGTATTGTCAGTCTATGTCAAATTCAATTTTAGTAGGTTACGTTTTGTTTGTTATTTGACACAAACTGACGCAAAACTTAACCTGAAAATCTCAAATTTAACATAACCTGACAGTGCTACCAACAATACAGTTTTGAGTTTTTATCTTACTAATGATACCACCACTCGCTGTTGTAAGTGTCATTAATAACCATTTTTCCTATTTTTTTAAAAGATTAGTATTTTAGGATAAAATAAACCGTGTTACGATATACGTAACGTTATCTGCTTTCTACATTACTCGAGAATTTTAAAGAACTCGCTCCTAACGTCGCTCGTTCATTCAAACTATTCTCTCGTAATGTAAAAAGCTTGATAACATTACTTGAATCGTAAATTACTATTAACAAATATGTTTTCTTTACTGTTTTTCATTTGTGATATTCTTTATCAAAATATAACGCGTACATGACAAATTTCCTATGGAAATATTTACAAAAAATGTTTCGTAACTATTTTGTCTAATGAAAGCATTCGTGCATGTCTCCAAGAAAAAAAATCAGTTGCCATGCACTCATGCTTTTATTGAAAAAATTGATGCGGGACATTTTTCTAAATAAATATTTACGGAATTTTTTCAAGCATTTATTTTATTTCTACTGAAAATCTCAATTTTAGAAAAATGGAATGATACTTGATTTAAAACAGCGATATTTGTGTATAATAAAATATTCCTCATTCGGTTAGCTATTGCAATGTATACTAAACATTAAAATTCACTTTAGACTTAGTAGACTGTTTTAAATTTCAACACCGTTTTAGTTAAGGGATTTTCCACTTAGTGACTTTCACTTGATAATGAATCCAAAATCTACAATACTCCAAACAATGCCAATAAATCACATAGAATAGATAATAATAATTTGTTAAACAAAATGTTCGTATGCAGTAGTGCTTAGAAATTCTTAAACATGCAATTTTGTTTTTACATGAATGTTTGCGATTTTTTCAAGTGAAACTGCTCTTCTTCAAATCAAAATTTATATCACTTCTTAGTGACTATTACACGACAGAATGCATGCTTAAAATATAAATAGCATTGTAGGTTGTTCTACTGAAAAAACATTTTAGGAACAAGATGAGATGAGATGAGTTTTGACACAAACTGACGCAAAACCTAACCTGCTAACCTCGAATTTGACATAGACTTACAGTGTTACCAACATAAACAGTGCCAAGCGAATGACAGGCCGGCCTAAATTTATTTTCCGCCATTGTACATGAACCATAGTTTGGGACCGCTGTATTAAATAAAGATAAGTTGCAAAAAATGTGTTTTTTAAATAAAGCATTTAGAGAATATTCCATTTTAATTTAAAATTAGGGATTCCCGTTTTTGAAAGGACCATAAAATTTTTTCAACTCCTCAAATTATTATCTGAATTAAATAAGCAGTTTTCAACAGAAACATATTTAAAAAGTTTTAGAAATATAAGATTGTAGGTACTTTAACAAAGGAGTGAACTATTGATTACTTCCTGCTGTTTGCTTTTTGAATTTTATAAATTAAGGGTAGAAACTTTCAATAGAAATCGTAGATTCCTAACATTTGCTTTGAGTGTAATAAAATTAAAACATTACAACATAACCTATTATCACCCAAATCGGATTTTGGTGCCCAGTAATATTCTGAGCTGCCCCACACCCTCTCCTGCTCTGTTAAAATGTTAGCTATTTTAATGAATATCAGATATTGATTGGGACACAAAGCAATATACATTTGCTTAACTTCCTTTAATCTCAATTGCAAAAGTAGTTTTTGTAACATCATTACGTAGATCACAAAATATTAAGAGGAAACCAAGATGGAAGATACGTTACCGCTTAATACAAAATTTGGCAGAATCAAACATATCACTGAAACTCCACCAAAAATGATGAACCATGAACTGGTACTCGTACTTCTCAGTAAGAACCAAATACCATGAAGGAATTTGACCTTGAGCCCTATTTACAAGTTCAAATTAGTCAGTATCACATTATATCCATGAAATATTTCTCAATCTTGATAACTTGACTATGTACGTCGTATATTTACTGCAGAAGTTTGTTGTTCATGTCAGAGACTGCCACATTGTCATTAAGATCATAAAGATCATATATTATCAAAGTATATGTGTAAACAAAAGCATTTTGTAGTAAATAAGCACATTAGCATGAAAGATAAGATCGTTCAAGATGTTGTCTGGTATTTGTGCCCAGTAGACAGATCGAAATTTGAAAGCTTCCAGTGTGGGTCACAAGAGTAGTGCTTGTTCTTTGCAAGTTAGAAACACATCTTGTGAACGGACCATCATATTAGTGTTTTAGTGGTAAGCTCATTTTTTAATTTAAAAATTACGATGAAAGAAAGCTAATCACATGGAATTAACGGTTGAAAAAGTACTTCAAGTGACGTTTATTTTAAAATACCAAATATTAAACAATATTAATTTGAACTGCAATTGTATTTATATGGGGTATCCCCATAGAAGGTTAGATGAGTCTATCTATATTATATGGGAATAATAGGAACAATAATTGTTTTAGTAGAATTATCCTTTCGTACGTACAGTGTCGATGAGTAAAATTTTTATATACAAAAGACATTATATGGTTCCAGTTTTTAACATTAATTACTGGAATTATCAATCAGATAACAATCATGGAAAATTTTCACGTAAAATGATGTGTTTTGCCGTTATTTATAAATATTTGTCATCTTGTTATATGTAGGTTTAGTTACCTTTAACCATCTCTTTTAAATTTGTAGTGATATAAACGAACATTTATACTGTACACCTGTCCAAGGGTTTAAGCTTTTTCAGCATTGAGAAAGTTTTCAGTACTTGTTCAGCTTTTGCAAAGAGACCCAAGTACCATCAAATTTGCTAGCCACTATTTGAACTACCTGTATATAGATAGTTGCTCTGCTTAAAAATGGGATTGAGTATGTCCATAGAGGGAGTACATTTTCCATGAGAATGTATGAGTACATTTTTAAATTATATTCAGGGTTACTTAAATCTTAGATTCATCTAGTCTTCAGTTAATTGTTTATTTTATTATGGTTGCAAGATGTTCAATTATTGTATTATTGGCAATAATATTACAATTAATTATGGCATTTTGTGTACTTACTGTGGGAAATCTGTAACCAAGAATTTTGAAATACGTTATTTTCACAAACTCCTCCGACAATTCCCTAATTTAGGCACTTTATCTCCCAAACTTCATTAAAAACATAAATTAATTATAACTCGTATTAGTATCAGTTACGTTACAACCAACTTTAACGACCTGTATTGGTATAGGTACAGCTGAAGTTTGCAAATTCACCGGTACCTGTGGGCACTGCAATTAATGCAACCTCCTATGTTCTGTTAAACTTATCAGCAACTAATTTATTTTGTTATATAACTGTCTGTTGCATGAATGGCGATATTAATAGAGCAATTGATTACAGAGTCCAGCAGATGCAGCTGAACAGTCGTTGGCGAACGGAGTGGATATGAGTGCCAGTTGTGTGCGGATTGCCGAAGACTACACCAAGAGGAAACATGTCTTGCGAGTTTCTTCTGTACTACCTTGTCGCTCAGAACTATTGCTTCAGGCGGAAAATCCCTTGGACCTTGCGGATTGGGTAAAGGCCTTGCAAGAACAAGTCGCTGCCACCACCGATGTCGAAGCTAAAGCGGTAAGAGTTAATTGTATTTTTAGAATTGTTTTAAGAGGTTGATTATTTTACGTAAATGTTATCGTTGTTAATTTTACTCTTAACAATGTGATTAGCTGATAAAAACTGAAAATTAATCATAAAATAAAACTTGCACAGAAAAAGCGAAAATATATGTTTCAGATATCTAACTTTTGTATGCTTGTATGTTTAAAGAGAAGTTTAAAAAAAATTAAAAATAAAAACTATATGCATTGCTTGGGAAAGAGCTGAAAAGTATCTGAGCAAAGTATTAAACATTAGATTACGTTTAGGTTGCCAAGTTATTTGTTATAATAGTGCAAACTAAGCAGCAAACCTTACTCCTGAAATTTCAGTCATATTAATGACATCCTTAATTGCATTGTTTAGATAGTCTAAATGAATAGTAATATTTTTATAGCCTGTAATTGGTAAGGGACCAAGGATTTCCGCAAATAAAAGGTAGCTGTCAATTATAATTTTATAAGCGTCACTCGTTGGCAATGTGCTATTATAAAATTTTGATGTTGATCGGTAGCAAGTTTTTGATTTGAAATATTTTACCTTCTTTGGAATTAAGTACCTAGCTGATAATTTTTATGGCCAAGTTCTGGTTTGAGAGACAATAATATTTTTGTTAAGAAACTAAACTTGTTTTAAATTATTGTAAATGCAAAAACCTTGTACTTACCTATTCAATCCAGTAGCCTTGTCTATCTTACAACCATCATCACCATCATCATCAAGGTTTAGGCCCTTTAGGTCTGTTCCATCCTCTTATCAACTTATCTGCTCATTTTCTTCATGGTCTACCAATGTTTCTATTCCTTCGGGTCTGTAGTTTAATTGGAAATTTGGTGATCTTCGATCTTAAGAATGTAGTCCAACCAATTCTGCCTTTATTCGTCAATTATTTATAAAATGCTTGTTATTCTAAGTTTCATTAATATATCTATCTGATGTGATCATCAGAAAGGGTTGGTCTTAAAAATTTCATTCTGACTGCTTGGATTCTTTTATTTTGACTTTGTGTCAGCGTCCAACATTCACTTTCATAAAGTAGAATTGATCTCCCCATTATTGTGTAGAGTTTTAGGAGTACATATTTAAATGTTTGTTGTATGGTTTGCATATGTGCTGGAATCTATTAAGTTTTATCTCTAAATCTATATTTTTGATTAATGATACATTACATCCCAGGTAACACCTCGTGGTACGGCTGCCACGGAAAAAAGTTGGTCCCGGTTGTCATAATAACATCATGACAGTCGTTAGTGGGGTTAGAAGTCCCCATAAAATGTACAGTGACGCTTATAATTGGCCTAACGGCTGTTGGCAGAGTGCGAAATAAAATAAACTAATATTACTTTTCTGCTCAATTTGTTTGTCATTAAGGATTATTTTTTCTCTTAGTGTTCTAGGCCCCTGAACACTAGGATCTTCGTCTTTTCAATCGATATGCGTAGATTAATGTATATAGTGCCCTTTGTAGGTCAGCAAACAGTAGCGTGCCAATATGTATGTGGTTTATTTTCGTGTGGATAGATAACGTAAGTTGCCATCTGTCCACAACTTCCGTCTGTACATATATTGTTTTTAAATTGTTTCATTTTGGTATTCTATGAATATGTAATTAGTTTTATTCGATTTTTTTTAGATTTTCATATAGACTTCATTTGTAATTTTTTTTTTGATTTTCTCTACCTATATATTTTCCAAAAATCTCATTCTTGTATAATTCTGCTTTTGTAGTTATCAGTCAATGGCCATGATTCACCTCCAGGTTAATATTGAAACAACTATATTTTATTAAACCTCGACTTTGACTTCTTTTTTGTTTTAAAAGGTTCTGATCATGTTGAATAATCTTCTTGTAGCATCTAATCTCGGATTTATCTCTTTCTCTTTTATGGTCCCTATACTAATGCAGTGTCTTGCTTTTATTCGTGTTGATACCCATGTCCTTTTACTCTATCTCTTTGGCATATATTGCTATGGTATGTTGTAATTGTTGATCAAATGTTTCTACAATTGTCATATCATCTACATACTGATATTTGTATGTTTTGAATTTTCTAAGTGTGATTAGTGTAGGGTTTCAGTCCATTTTCTTTAATGTTTTATTTACAACTACAGTCGAACTTCCATATATCGAACGTCTATATTGAGATGGTATTTAGCCCGTTACTCAACTCTGCTTGCAGCATAGATAAATAAAGCAAGTCAATAAAGCACAGAGCTGGAGTAAATCAGGCAACTGCAAGAAGTTACATCAGAAATTTTAATTCATAACTACATTGGTAAAGCATTGCCGATATTAAATGGAATTACTTCAGAATATATGGCAATAAGGCAGAGCTCAATTAGTAAATTAGAGTTACAGAAATATTAATTAGCATAAAAAAGAGGTTGGTGCAAAGTAAAGCCAATCAAAATTCAACAAATCTATCACCAAAGGGTTTATTACAGGCGTGTTAAATAAATTTACATGTCAGTATAATTGAATAAGTACAGTTCTATGAACTTTTTAAATAAAGGTAAGAAGGACAGAATGTTCTTAATACAGTGCAAAGAGAGCACAATACTAGATCGAATAAGGCTATAAAAAATGGAATGGTAATATTTGAAGAATGGTGAAAAGAAGACAATTATTATTATAAAATACAAGAAATTCACACAACAGGAAATGAACGAGATCGGTGTTTAAAAAAATGAGTCAGTGAAGTGACATAAGTGAACAGACAATCCAAATAAAACATAGTGAGTGGCGCTATAACCTAGTTTAAATACGAACGTGAACAAACAATAATTTTAGAATTAAGATTTTGTACATTTTTATAATAGAAGTTAAAATTTAGTTTAGTAGTAGTAGTAACTGATTTGTACTTGGTTAACATCCACAATTATGAATTTAGATAGGCAATTGTTGTTAACTACCGAGAGAAACAATTGAATAAAAATTATTTTATGACAGTCTAATTTGTCTCTCTAGATTAATTGAGTTTTAAGCCATTTACAATTGAAATAAATTAAAAATAATTATACCATCGTGATCAGGAGTTTGTAGTGCATATATGAGAATGTGGGTGTGAAAATCCATCACCTAAAAATTATTTTCATCTGCGATCACCTTCCGAACCACTTCGCCAACTACAAGAAGTTTATGATCATCAGATTTTGAGCACAATTGAGGTCGGGCGTTTGAAATTTTGGTAGCACCACGTTCGCACGCCGTGTAGGAGTACACCGCAGCAGTTCCAGCATACTAGGGTTCCGCTTCCAGCAGCGAGCATCAGGAGAAGCTGTTCCGAGCCAGTTCCCGCAGCCTAAAAAAGGTCAGGTTAGTGTTGCAAAGCACATATCCGTGCTAGAGTTTCGAAACTTACCATGAGGAACGAGTCCTATAAGAGGAAGCCGATCCCAGTCTTACAATACTTCAAAAAAGAGCATGGGGTCCAGAAATTATAAAAATGTAAGTTGAGGTTATGTTTTTTCACATGAAAGGACGCGTTCAAAACAATTGAATTCGCAGGAAGCCGCGAACGATCTAAAAACAAAACACGACTAGTGACGCTTAATAAAGCGCGAGATTCGAATTACCTGATAATTTGTTCATAGATTTGCCTTTGGATTAACTTGTAAATACACCAGAAACGAACCGCACGAAAATTTAATTTGTTGATAGATAAATTGACAGCATAGTGAGTCTGCGTGTTGCTGCTTTTTAATTTCACAGCCCAGTGGCGTAACATGGGAGTTTAAATATGAACATGTCGGTGAACCTAACTTGCAGATTTGAGTCTTCATGCCTACTGAAAGCTAGCCATAAATAACTTTACTTGCAGATGTGCGAATTACTATAGGGGGCAAAACACTACAATCAATGAACCCATTTATACAATTATTTATTTACTTTTAATCAGTCTTGTACATGATGTAAGTATTAAGCTTATTAAAAATTACAATAGTCCTGTACAATATATCGAATTTCTCTATATAACGAATTAGTTTCCGGTACCTTGACCCTGAGAGCACTTTTAATGTTAATTTACTCCGTATATCGAAGTTGGAATTTCTTCATAATGTAGAATTCCCTAAAAAAAGTGGTATACGTATTTCCTAAAAAAGTAGAAAGTTGTTTTACCAGGTAGCTTATTCCGTACCAGGAATTTGACAATGTCATTAGAGATTTACCAACCTGTTTGCGCCCAGATTAAGGGATTTTCACAAATTCCTCAATGCTTATATTTGTGTTTAAACTTTTACATACAATTTTATAAATTTAGTTTTACTGTAAATTGCACTGACCTTTACGTTGGCATGTTAAAGGCGATAATTCCGCAGATACCAAACAATTAGTTTTTTCGGCTTGTCCCTTTTTTGACGCAACAAAATAACTGCTTGAAATAATAGAATCTGTCTCCATCGCTTCTTATTCATGATTTTCATCTTCCAATCTTCTATCTCCTTGTTTGCTAAGTCCTTCATTATCGCCTCCTTCCATGTAACCCTTGGTCTTTTTCTTCTTCTCGTGTTCTATTCCCTTCCACCTAAGAGGATCTTTACACTTATTCCTTCAGGCATCCTCGATGCATGTTCCATTGACTTTAACCTCTGGCTTTGATGAAATTTGTTTTATCTGCTTTGCTGTAGGTCCCCTGTCTTTTAATTTGTTTGTCTTCTCCAACCTTCTGTTTGTACTCCTAAACATTTTCTCAACATTCTCCTTTCCCATCTGCTTATCATATTTTGTTCCGTTGCACTCATTGTCAACGTCTTACAAGCATATGTTGCCATGGGCCCTATAACTCTCTCATAAATCCTTAACTTTGCTAAAGTCTAAGTCTTTCGTGATTATCGTCCCCAAAAAGGTAAATTCTCACATTCTTTCTATTATTACCTCTTTTCCATTTATCGTTTTAGTTCACTTTCATCTACTTTGATGTCACAATATAGTGATTATAACACCAAAAACAGTGCTACAATGAAGTCCATTATAACACTATTTTTGGTAACTATTCGTATTATAAGATTGGTGACATTTGCTTTCACATGCTCATAACACGACAAACGTCAGATGTCGAATGCAGAACCACAATCTCTGAACTGTATTTATTAAATTTGTTCTAATCAAATATAACTTAAACTGAAGGTACTTTTTACCGAATTAATCAAACACAATTCTTGTTCTAGTTAAGGCAGTATTTGAACATCATACGAACCAAAAAGCTTGCACCAAGTTTAAACAAATTCAAATGTCAGAGCAGTGAAATTTATACTTGTTAAAGAGATGGCGTCTGTCAAATGTCACTTGCCAATGTCGCCATCTTTACACTCAAAAATCCCTAGGTTGCAATTCAATATTTTTAGTATCTGAAATTTAGAATTTCTATAAAATCAGCAGCTCAAAGTAGATAAAATAGTATATTATTATACCCGTTTAATAAGAGGCACTGTAGCACTTGTTGTAATGGAGGACTCCTCCGTGCGCTTGTTGTGCCCCAAATAATATACTAATATCACTTTAGTTTTTTCTGTGTTTATCACTAACCCTACTTTCATTGCTTTATGTTTGAATGTTTTCACTATTTCTTGCATTTCCTGCGTTAAACTTGTTATTATTGTCACTGCGTCAGCGAGGACTTGTTGACTTTTAGTTGTAATTTATCCGATTCTATTCAATTGGCCGTTTCTGATAACTGCTGCCAGAATCATATTGAAAATAATTGTCTCAATCCAGTTTCTTTTTAAAACAATTTTGATAATTGTCCATTTTATCTTATTTTGTTCTCTGTATTAGGCATTGCTTTTTAATTAGATTCCTTAGTTTTTTATCAATGTTGAATGATTTCAGAATCTTAAACGTTTTTTTTAATTTATGCTGTCGTAGGCCTGGCTAAAACCGATAAAGATTGCATATAATTCTATATTATGCTCGTAGCCTATCATTTGAATTTCCTTTATTGTAGCTAAAGTGCGTTCAAAAGAAGCCGTTATGAAATGGCCTTGTGTAATTTTTGAAAGTAATGTAACTTATTGCGTATGCACATAACCTCACTCTGACAACCGACTGCTCAAGTGATCAAGAGCGTTGAATTCTGGGTAGAGCGATGTAATAATCACTGACATGCAGTTGTAAGACAGTCTAGTCCATGACTGATCTGTAGCACCTGAAGTCATACTGGCACTTTCTGATTTTCTTCCCTTTGTGTCTTTCCAGTCTTGCTTTAATTATCATCTGGTATATTGCATCCAGTAGTGCAAATCCCAGGTAGTTCACACATTCTCAGTTTTTCCCATTTTTTTCCATAAATTGATGCAGTTATAGATTTCTTCCATTTCTGTGGCAAGTTTTCAATTTTCAAACCATTTTTATCAGCTTCCATATTTCTTCTTCCAGCTCTTTATTCCCATATTTAATTAGTTCTGAACCAATTTCATTCTCTCCTGGTGAAATTTTTTTTGTATTTGTATGTATTTGGATTATACTTTCTTCTTCTTTGTTTTTTTTTCTCTAGTTTTTGTTCTTGCTCTATTCGTTGGTTTAATGTTTGTTCAAAATGCTCCTTCCACCTCTCCAGGATTTCTCTATTTTCTCCTAATAAATTTCCTTCTTTATTTTTTTATAAATATTGCTCTTTTTTCAAAATCTATTTTGATTTTCTTTGAATCCTGGTAAAAGTTTCCTATTTATTTTCTTCTGTACTTCTCTTACATTTCTTTTAATTTATTTTTTTGGTAGTTTTATTTTTGTCTTCGCATTGTCGCTTTCGTCTCTAGCTTTTGTTCTCTGTATTTTCCCTCATTTTCTTCAATATATTGCTGAAGCATCTGCTGCCATGGTTCTATCTGTTTTCTCAAGGCTACTCTACATTCTTCATTGAACCATATCTGCTTTTTTCCATTCTTCGCTACTACCTTCACCGGTTTTTCTATGTTTGCGCATTTACTTTCTATCGTTGTCGTTTCTTGTACATTGCTTAGCCTTGTTTTAAATACATTTTAGTAGAAAGTCTTCTTCCTTGCATCCGCCAGTTTATCCACATTTATCTGTTTCCTTTTTATTCTTTAATTTCGCTTGGTCTTTTTATTGTATCTTTGTGGTCAATTCTTAATCTTACTAAGTAATGGTCTGAACTCATTTCCACTTTTCTTTGGCTTCTTACATGCTTCACTCTCTCTGCATCTTTTTTATGTATTAAGTTTCTTCCACATGTCTTCTCGTCATATCAAATCTAGATAGCAAATGTGTACGTGCTTGTGCATAGTAATCACTTTTTCCATCGTCTGTGTCAAGGTGAATATTAAGTTTTGCTTGCTTCTCTTCATTCTACATCTTCATTGGGCTTCCTTTAAATTGTTTTCTATTTTTCTCACTTCCTCTTCTACTACTCTAGCATGGATTTTGCTAGTAAGATTAAAAGCAATATGTACTATTTGAAATATCCATATTTGACCGATGGGAGATATCGGTTTAATTGGTATTTGTATTAAGAAATATTTATTAAAACAAGATTCATATTTTGAAATTCACAAAAAGTAAAAGAAGTATTATAACAAGAGATCAATAACAAAACCAATTAGGGTAGGCTGTGTTATTTGTTATACGCTTGGCAGTTCTGAAGTATATTGTCAGTCTATGTCAAATTCGAGATTTGCAGGTTAAGTTTTACGTCTTCTGTGTCAAACAACAAACAAAACCTAACCTACGAATTTGACATAGACTGACAATACACATCAGTACTGCCAAACGTATAACACATATCACAGCATGCCCTAATTGGTTTTTTTATTGATCTCTTGTTACTTCTAATAGACTATATTAAAGCTGCAAGGATGAATAGTTCTTTGCTTTGGAATGAATTTAGTGTATTGGTAAATAGTAAAAAACTAATAGATGATATGTTTGGTTTGAAAAATTGATAATGACGACGCATTAATAAAAAACGTAAATATTGTATACTTTTTGAATTCATAAACTAAATCAAATTGTTCGGTTCATGCTGAAATAGTTTGCACTGAAATTTTTCATAATGAAACAGCTTTTATAAAAGTGTGGAGCCAATTCCGCTGCATCAAAACGTCTCATTCAAATTAAGTAGATCCTTTAAAGTTTATTGCCATTGTTGAATATTATCTAATAAATAACTTTGAAGTGTTTATAATAACAAAATGCCTAAGATTAACGATTTAATTTCTGATTTTTGTACAGTACAAATACTATTGTTTATCTTATCTTTATTATTTAATGTTATCAGCAACTTTAATGTTCAGAGTGTAACACATTTGAGATTCCAGTGTATTTATTAAAATGGTGATAGAATAACGTTTTTCATAATAATGAACTGCAGACTAGTTTTACATTCATGCACAACGGAATTACTTTTATTAGAAAACAACCACATAATTTACTATAATGACGAATGTTATATACAACAGGATCCGCTGGCAGCATCCAAGCAACAAGCAGTTCCTCAGACTATACCAGCATCTACGACGATCCAAGTTCAAGGTTCCAGTCGCTTGTCCCCTCAACCGAACAAGTCGAAACTGCCATCGCTGAGGAACAGATCTCCGACAGGCCAGTCGCCGGTCAGCAAGACGCGAAAACCATCTCAGGTAAACGAAGGCTTAGCCAGCCCAAAGTCCAAAACTTGGCGAGGTCGCGTGGCCAAGCAGTTCCGGAAAATACAGGGTGCAAGTTCTCCAAGCTCACCAACAGCTCCTGAGGGGTCCACCTTTGGAGTGCCTTTGGAGCACTGCTATCCATCTAGTTACAACCAAAATGTGCCTCGTTTGGTGGAGGTTTGCACTGAGATTGTCGAGAGTAAAGGGTTGGATACCGTGGGAGTGTACAGGGTGCCTGGCAACAGTGCTGCCATCACTGCACTAACAAACACTGTCAACCAGAGTTACGAGGAAGTTCCGCAACTTGATGCTCAATGGAATGATGTTCACGTGGTCAGCAGTTTACTAAAGTCGTTCTTTAGGAAACTGCCGGATGCCTTGTTGACTAGTGGTTTGTATTCAAACTTTATCGAAGCTGACAAGATTGAAGATCCCACCTTGCGGATGGAGGAGATCCGAAAATTAGTGAAGTGCCTCCCAGCTCACCATTATCATACACTAAAGCATTTAATGCTGCACTTGAAAAGAGTTACTGATAATTGTGAAGTGAATAAGATGGAAGGACGGAATTTGGCAATTGTTTTTGGGCCTACCCTTATTCGAGCCGTTCAGGATGATATGGCAACGCTGGTTAACGACATGACACACAATTATAAAATAGTGGAGTCACTTATTTGTTATGTAAGTAAGAATGCGGTTTTTGTTCGTATTTATATTAACGAATTCATTCTAGGCTGACTGGTTCTTTTCGGAGGAAGATGCGAGCAGTTTAAATTTGTCACCTGTCCCACCTATCGACTCATTAAATAATGAGTTTGATGTTGCTAGCAATCGTGCATTGTTGTTGGATAACATCAGCAAAGTCGAAGGTAAACATCTAGTCATGTTGGTGTACAGAATGTAATAATTTGGTTACAGGGTTGAAAGGCAGTGAAAAAGTTCCTGGTAAAGAATTATTTTCTTCTATCATATCAGCAGCGCATCGCAAAATGAGGAAGGGAGCTAAAACGACTTCTTCGCAAGATACAAAAGATGACCTTGGCACCCCAAACGGAGTGAAAGAGTTTGCATCGCAGTCTAATTTTCCTGGTGATCTCAAAGAAGTAATAACGCTGCAATAATTGTTGTTTGGAAGATTTTTAGAATTCTTTTTTAGAACTTAACCGAAAGGAAAGCTACCAATATCCCCACAACTGTAGTTGACATAGAAAAATCCAGTAAGGATGCGGAAAGGGATGCTTGGTTCAATTATTCTAACCAGGAGCTCTTCAGGCAGCGTGTTGAAAATTTTATACAGGAAACTCAGGCTAATTTACAGAGGAATAATAGAAAAACTGCTGAGTTTTATAGTGATAATTTAGGTAAGTAATTATATTATTATTTATTTAATGATCTTGTTGAAATACCAGGAGATCAAAAATGATCGACTTGTCTGCTCTCATAAAATGCCTTTAGTAAAAATGTGCCGCCTTGCACCGATTGAGTCTGAACTATAGTAGCTAACTTCAAGTCAAATAACACTATTTAAACTCCGTTCACATCTTTTTGGCATGAAGGTTGGCCATGACAGTTGCCCCAATTTAGCTATGTAAAATTACTTTGTTGTGTTTAAACAAGGTTTACGTTTGAGGTTATGGTTACCAAATGCTTTAAGGTTAGAAAACATGACAAAACACCTTCAAATGCAAAGTTGCTATATTTAAGCAGAATAGAAAATGGAACTTACTAATTTTTATGTATGTATCCAGTTGCAGTAATTGTGTAATTAGCAACATTTTTAATTAAGTACGTGGAAGGTCTTGCAACACTTCAGATTTTAAACATTTCTCTACATGTCTATCAAAGTAAGCAGTTCATCTGGCAACATTATGTTCTGTCAAGTGACAAGTAAATTTTGGAAGTTATGCAGGTTATACAACAAAATAAAAATTACAGTTCTGTTCATGGGCAACTTAACAACAAAAATCCAAGGCCAACCTTCATGCCAAAAAGATGTGAACGGAATATAAATAGATTTATTGATTTATAATAAACAACTAGCTGTAACAGTTGATGCTCTTCTTTTCAAACTTTCAAATACTCCATACAGCTGTTCTTCAGTTATTTTTTACACAGCACCTTCTATCGCTTCTTTTAATTCGTCCAATGTGTGCAGTCGATTCTGGTAAATTATATTTTTTAAATGACAGAATACAAAGTAATCGAGAGGAGTAAGATCTGGCGACCTTGCTGGAAAACGTCCTGCCCTGATAACTCTGTTATCATAATACGCTTCAATAAATTAAGAACCCATCTCCCATTTTCATCTGTATTTCCATTTCGGAGATACAATTATAAAAGGAGTTTGTTCTTTTCAAGTGAAAATGGCATGATTACAATCGACAGTTTTAACCCAAAATAGAAACATTTGGTAAAACCTTTCAATAATTAATAAAAAGAAAGAATTGACTTGCTTTTGTCACAAACGTGGATGCTAATGTTAGTTTTGAAAAAACTGTTGTTAAAAATTGCGAAAAACAGTGAAATGAACGGAAAATTGAAATTTACAAAATACAAACAAGCTGAAACTGACAGCTGATAAACAGCTAACTATACGGCAGAAACTTGACGTAGATATTGATAACCTGCGTGGAAGAAAGTTTTTTTTGGTCAGTCTTTTTTTGATCTCCTGGTATAAATGATAAAATGTGAAAGGTTGTTTTAAACATTGAAAAAGATTTATTCAACGATTAGTAATTTTTATTGGCCTTAGTTTAAACGCAAACTATTTTATATATAATCTGTTCACTAAACATAAAAACACAAAGTGGCCTTTGATTTCTAAAATGTCATGAGTGTACTTCTAAAATGCATCTTTTGTCTAGGAATGTACTTACAAAAAGTTACTAAAACAAATAGGTTAAGAGTGTGACGTTTAATTAGCATCTGTCATAACTACTTGCGTCAGTTTTGACACAGACGGACGCAAAACCTATCCTGCTAACCTCGAATTTGACATAGACTTACAGTGCCACTAACATATTATTCTGTGGTATAATGTCACATTTTACTGACGTTTGAAGAAAAATACATTTCTATTGTGCAAAAAACTTCATAAGCATCACGAACGGAATGTCCTTACCGTTCTTAATATTTAATATACTATAGTAGAGTAGAGCAAACAGCAAAGAAAGTTGGATCATTTTTTCATGGTTACCAAGATTTTATAAAATATTGAATAAAGAAGGTTGGCAACATTGACACGTGAATTGTCAGTTACACCAACCTTGAAAAAACTATTGTTAATTTGACGTAAAGTCTCAATCAAATCCGTAAATTTTCAAATTATTCTTTAAACTTTAGAAAGTTTCAACAACATGACTGGTTGTAGCCCAAAGGGCTGCAGGAATAAATCCGAGGAAGGGTTTATACTTACATTTTTTCCCAAAAATCCATCTACACAGACTGTTTGGAGCAGTAACTCAAAAACTAAAAGAAACATTTGCAAAATTATTTACAGAGGAACAAATTAGTGCAATTAAAGGCAAAGAATTTAAGAAGTGTTCAAACGAAACAATAACTAAATCATTAAAATAAAATTCGTGTGTGGAAATGCTACGAAAAGTCGGTCTACCATTTCCTACCGTTAGGCATTAATCATCATCTTCAACGTCTGCAGTTCTCTTCTGCACTAATTTGGTGCTTTGTAAACATGTTTACAAGTTTTTTATTTTCTTGTTTTCGGAGAAAGGGTCGATGAGTTAATTTTTGTTACTGGTTTGATACTTTGGAAGGCATATCTGACCTTGCAGGACACCGGAAGATAGTTTAACACCATATCTGCGAGTTGTCACTTGAATCAACTCGTAAGTGTCTGCTCCAAACAGCCCGTGTAGACTCATTTTTGGGAACGGATTTACGTATAAATCCTTCCTCGGATCTATTCCTGCAGCCCTTTGTGCTACAACCAGTCATGTTGAAACTTGCGACTACGTGGGCACTTTCAAAGGCTAATTACCTGCAGTGAAGTCGGTTGGGTTCTGATACAAAGCAAGAAATAAATTTAAAGTTGCCAAGGGCGCCGGGCGCCAAAGAGTGTTTGATGCAGTAAATGTACTCCGATAGAAACAATAACTCATAAACTCGAAAGATAGGTAGTCAATCGCAGTAACCAATAATACAACAAACTACATAAATGTAAGCGCAAGCAATGAAATTGACAAACTAAACTGTCAAAGGGTGAATATTATTATTATAAAAGCGTTGTCTACGTTAATTGTTTATAACAAGTCTGTCCATTCCATCTAAATTTACAACTAGAGGCGCTGCTGTCACATGCCAATGGAATCAGCTAAAATTAAAGACTAATCATCCACGGCGATCAAATGGTGGGCCGGCTGTGAAGTAACTTTTAGCTCATTACAATTAGTGATGGGCGACAGCGAACTGTGATTTAATCACTGATAAATGACTAAAGTTGCTAAAAAAGTGTGACGTGATCAAAACGCTCTGATGGAGCCATGTCTGAACAACGTTGTGTTGTGAACATCTCCTCATCGAAGACCAAAACAGGGGTGTAACATTATAATATACGGATGGGGCCATAATTATATATAGACAGATCAATAAAAAACCAATTAGGGCAGGCTGTGATATGTGTTATACGTTTGGCAGTACTGAAGTGTATTGTCAGTCTATGTCAAATTCGAGATTAAAAGGTTAGGTTTTGTTTGTCATTTGACACCCATGACGCAAAACTTAACCTGCAAATCTCAAATTTGACATAGACTGACAATACACTTCAGTACTGCCAAACGTATAACACATCTCCCAGCCTGTCCTAATTGGTTTTTTTATTGATCTGTCTGTATAACAGCAATAAGATAACATGAACAATAAAATAGAATGCTTGAGTAAGAAAGAGATGGCCATACAACAAAATTATTCTAGTAGGCACAATTAGTTGATAAATGTCATAATTAAAATGAGCTTCAAGCGTACTCGTATATTTGCTACTATGCTTATCTCTTTCTTACTCAAGCAATGTGTGTTATTTTCTTGTTCATGTTATGTCATTGCTGTTATATACCGGGTGACTATAAATAATTGTGATTTTTTTCTTAGGTTGGCACAGTTTATGCTGGTGGCACTGTAAGTCTATGTCAAATTTGAGGTTAGCAGGTTAGGTTTTGCGTCAGTTTTGACCAGGGCTGTAGAGTCGGTAAAAAAAAAGTCCGACTCCTGATATTTTAGTAGTTTGAATCTGACTCTGACTCCTGACTCCGACTCCGACAGTACTAGAATATTGATAACTCTCACCCCCTCATTCCTATTCATTTACCTGATAAACTTTACCGGCTTATGGAAAATTTTGCAAGGTTTGCGGTATGTGGTTGATTATAATAAATTACATAATTATCTTGTTTAATATTTGCTATTTATAACCATAAATTAACAATAAAAACATAATGAAAATCGTGATTTTTCTCAACCCTGGGTCTGAGTTTTCAAATAATCAGTAGTACAGTCGTTCAAATAGTTTTTACTTTTAACAAAAAGAATTTTTTGTAAAGTGGTAGTCGGAGTCAGGTAATTTATACCAACTCCAACTCCGACTCTGACTCCACCCAAAAAGTTCCGACTCCGACTCTACAGCCCTGGTTTTGACACAGAATGACGCAGAACCTAACCTGCGAACATTGAATTTGACATAGACTTACAGTGCCACCAACATAAACAGTGCCAACCTAAGAAAAAAAATCACAATAATTTATAGTCACCCGGTATAATTGTGGCCCCATCAGTATATTAAAACAGCTCGAGCTCTGAGCCAAGCGCAGTTTTGCTAAAAAATTATTTCTTATCAGTATAACTACTTGCAGAGCAACGAGCAGCAAATTCGCACCTGGAAAGATATTTTTCATGTGTTAGACTTTATCAGGTACTCGTATAGGAACTGAATATGAGTTGTGATCACGCCATGCTTTAAAATCATATCATTTATTGTTTGTTCCATAAAGTTGTAGTTATTGTTATTAAATCTATCAGTTTTTGTTTGTTTTTTAGTTTTCAAAATGCATGAATAGATGATTGTTTTGTTAACTAAAATAATGGTAATTTCCCCTCGTTTTATCCTTTCTTTCTCATTACCTCTATTCCATTGCCTTCTTTTACCTGAGAGACCTATAACCTTTTCTTAAATTGTTTATTTTTTCAATAATATAGCAAATATTTCAAAATATATACACTTTAGGTATATGTGTTACAAAAAATTGATAATGTTACCGCTCTATAACAATTTCAAAAACTAAATATGATCGGAAAGGCTAATAGATAGCTGATAAGAATATCATATGCAGGGAGTTCTGTATAAAAAAATCAACTTGTGAGCTAGCTAGCAAAAATTGAACAACCTGTAGAGTTGAAAATATTGTAAGTTATCAAGCTTAAAAAGTTATTGAAATTTTATCTAACATGTGAGCAAACGAAAATGCAATCAAGCTTGGCTTTGAAATATTTGTTTTATGAATAAGATGTTGATAGCACTGTAAGTCTATGTCAAATTCGAGGTTAGTAGTTTAGGTTTTCTGAAATTTTTGACACAGACTGACTCAAAACCTAACCTGATAACCTCGAATTTAACATAGACTTACAGTGCCACCAACATATTATTCATAAAACAAATATTTCAAAGCCAAGCTTGATTTCATTTTCGTTTGCTCACATGTTATAAATATTTAGTTATTTTAAACCATAAATATGCACCAACACCGCACTATTGATTCATTCTGTACTGTAGTTGTACTGCCGGTCTTATAAAGACCACTAATCTGACGTTAACTTTAATTTGCTGTTAAAATAAACAAAAGCGCATCAAAACGCCAGTGCTTATGACATTTTATTCATTAGTAAACAAATTTTGATGCGCTTTTGTTTACTTTAACAGCGAATTAAAGTTAACGTCAGATTAGTGGCCTTTATAAGACTGGCTGGTAGTGTGATACTCAAGTTTTGATTTAGCGTGTATTCTTTTCAGAACAAAAAGTGCAGGGTGGCTTACTCAACCTAAACCAGGAGAACGCATTAGGGATGCTGCCTAAAATGAACTTTAGTGATCCGTATCTCATAACAAAGACACAAAGTGCTTCCAATGTGTTTCATAGACCTTTAAATGGAAATACTAGAAATTCTTCAAATAGCGTTTTAACAGTGCAATATTCAAAGAACTCTACAGACAATAAACCAAGTGCACAATTTAAAAGTAGTGGCCGATATGGCAACTTTGACTTAAATCAAAATAAGGAACACGTCGAGACTGCAAACAGTGGCTTCCAAAATGTGTTTAAAGCGAGGTTAGGTGATAAAACTATAGGTCCCAAACCTTTCGACAAAGCCGTGCTTCGAAGAGGGAGTTCTGTGGAAAACATCAACACCAGCACAATGGATCTTAGTTCCAACGGAACTATGAAGAAGATTAAAGTTGGGAATGAGGTATTTTTTCTTCAAATACTGCATCAGTATCAATTTAACAAAAATTTGTTTGTATTTAACTTTCAAAGTTTTGTGTATTAACTTGTTTATCTGCTGGTGATTTTCTGGATTCTTCTGGTTCAATATTTCTTTTGTTTGTGTTAGAATGATGTCAGCCAAAGGACTGGGTCTTTGGATTCTCTACATAAAGCACATGACGCAGAAGATGGTAAGACCTTATTCACTGTTTGCTGTAATTTCATTAAATTTATGGTAGCAATCATGCACTTTCACATTTTTGTATTCCTTTGGTGAACAATCTCTGCTTGTGGGAGAAATGCTTATCATACTGTCTATTTTTGATGTTTTGGGAAAGCTTACATCTAATCAAGGAAAGAAATTGAGAAAGTAGAAATGGCACAAATGTCTGTTAAAATATCAGATGCTAATAGAATGTATTAATTTTTTTATATGTAGCTTTAGATTATTCAATTTTACTAGAACTTGTTCTACATCTTCTATTATATTGTTATCCGAATGAAATGCAAAGAGTTATTAAAGTAGTACTTTTACATATGAGTACTCAAATTATTTCATTTATATTATTATTTCTTGGTTTGTTTGCTATGGACAGGTGTTAGGTGTATAGAGCACTGCGTACGTTTGACATCGACTGCAATTTTTTGAATATCAAAGTCATATTAGAAAAATTGTTGACAAGCAATTACAGGCAACATTTATTTTAAAGAAAGCTTACTGAGCAAAAAAAAGCTTGGTTTGCATCGAATCGTTTTATATTAGAGCTGAATCGCAGCAGCGCATGTTGAATATTCATTTTGAAGTTGTCTGCAGTAATTTCGGGTTCTCTAGTAGATATAGTTATTTTCATGACAAGCTCGTGTTTTAGATCCACTCGGGCTTCGCTTCGCTACTCCCTCGTTTGTCTAATCAACACTCGCACGATATTTGCACTTTCGAGCGAGTTATGAACACTATTTTTTAGACGACCACTCAAAGTAAATTCTATTTTTAAGAATTGTTTTTATTTCGTTTGCAAAATTGATCGTTATATTATTATTGGTACAATTATAAAAAATTAGAGCTTGTTGGAAGCAGAGCAACGAATAAAGCAAAAGCTTCTGTATTATTTGAATCACGGTCTGCTTAATTGTGTGACAAATGTCAAAGTGACGTTTGTCACACAATTAAGCAGGCCATGATGTGAATAACTTTGTGCCGTTACGATATGACTAGCACGATATAATATTGTGCTAGTGTATGAAATTGTCAACTTTCTGTAGTAGGCTGCTGTCGTGATAATGTTACTTTCATACGTGGTCGTCTAAAAAGTGTTTTTTGTGACAAATTCAATTTAATTATTCCATTATCGCTATTTAAATTTTTCGATTTTTAAATTAGCTAAGTGACAGTCTCTACAAATACATTATGTCTCAAATAATTGCTGATACTATAGTACGTAGAAGAGCAAAGAAGAAATCAAAAAGGCATTAGAAAAACAATACATATTATAAATATTTGCATTTATCACACTAAATAAAATGTTTTGAGTTATTCTGAGCTTCATAGAAAGTTTTAATTACCAGCAATTTGAAGGGTAAAGCTGCGAGAGAAATTATTTAAAATTTGTAGGTAAATATTTCTATACAATTCATATGATTTTCTTTAGAATTAAGAAGGTTAATGTAGCTACTAGAGTTCCTAAATATTATAAGAGTTGAGACAAGTCGGGAATAGATGCTGATTGGTTGTGATCCAGTGCGCATGCGCAGTTTCGTCTAAAATTGCGCCAGATTTAAGTCCTATAGTTACTGTAAAAACCAGTTCTGAGAATGTCACATTTGACAAATTTTTATTTGACTTTAGGTCTAACACTGATTGATGCAAATGTATTAATATGTATGTGTTCCATTTCTACCTGACAATAGTTCTTTAAATAGTATATCTTGCAAAGTTGTAAGTATGTATCTGGAATTTACTTAAAAATTAGTTACCAAAATAATAATTTTTTTACAGTTTTTGAAATACGGGTTGTTGCATTTTTTGCTTCAAAAATAGATTGGAACGGGGCTTTATACACATATCCACTGACACCAATTTACAAAAACGAGAAGCAAAGAGCAGAATAGTTCAAAAATATAAACTGAACACTCACAAGTAGAACCAGACTCGGTTAGAAAAAGTGCGTCTGGGTGGCAAACGAAAACTAAAATCCAATGCTGTAGCTACTGCGTTTACGTTATCTCAACTCTTTCTCAAAAATTACTTATATAGGATCCATAGTAGATACCTACCAATGTAGTTTTCATAAACGCTTTAAATTAACCCTTTTTTGATATTGTCAAAGTGACAAGCAATTAAATTTATAGGTGACACATACTAAGAAAGACAACTCTGGCTTTGCACGCTATCATTTATTTTTGGAACAGTAATGGCCGCTGACATTTACGTTGTCTCAACTCTTATACCATATAGGAACTCTAGTAGCTACTTCCACTTCACGTTTACTACAAGACCCATAGTTAGGTGGCGAAATTATAAATTGCCTATTAGTAAACTAAGGAAGTAAATTCAGCATGCATAAATAAAAATAAGTAGAGGTACTTGTGCTAAATGTTGAAACCTGTTTGGAGTGCCTGGATTTTTCTTGGAGGCATGCTTTTGTTAGAAAAAATAGCTTCTGAACATTTTTTGTAAATTATTCCACAGGAATTTTTTTTATAGGGAATATCACAAATGAAAAAAAACAGTAAACAAAACATTTCTATTATAAATGATAACAAAATAAATATCTAAATATGTAGTAAAATGTTAAGGCTTTTTGTCAAAACTCTAGTAAGTGGAAATTTCTCGGTAAATTTTCAAAAATTTCCGATTATTAATAATTGCCTTTGCTATAGAAAACTTCTAATTAAATATGCGTAAAGGATATTCTTTATATTCCATTCACATTTTATTTAAAGTAGAGTTGGGCATGATTTTTGGCTTGCAAGGTTGGCAATAAATTTTTATTGTGGCACAGCCTTTTATAACCTCAAAAAATTCAAGCATCATAGTAGTAAATTAAACAGTGTTGTCAGATGTACTACTGGTTTTATTGATATGCTAGCTTGTGATCAAGTGATCTTATTTTATTGGTTTTTCTAACAGTCATTAAATTAATTCAGAAATGTCAAAAATTATCCGCAAAGTAGTAAATAGTAAAGTACGTTTTTTTTCTATAATAACTGTCAAAGTGTTACAATGTTGGTAGATATGTGATTAAAACGCTAGGAAATTTTTATACCTCGTGTTGGTAAAACTTTTTCAAAATTATGGTTATGTGTCATTTTTGAACGTCAAAGTTTCTTAATTTGAACTCTTGACAAATTTCTTTTTTTAACATGAAATCATCATCAATAAAATCGGATAAAAAGAAAGAAAACCAAGAAATATTTTAAATGCAGAAATGAAGCAAGCGATATTAAATTATGACATATCTGTCAAAACGACAATAATTTTTTTTAGTGGAAAAAAGAACTAAAAATCTATGTACCAACATTATTAAAACTAGGGACCCTGCAGGAATGCAACTTATCCCCTAGAAAGTTGACCTTGAAAATTATTATAGAAAAAAAATGTACTTTATATTGTTTTATTAGGATTAAAGTGGCACTTTGTTTGACGAGCAATTATGAGCGAACGCAAAAATTACAAGTCAAAAAGAGTGACTTTTAATCCAAATAATACATACTATTTTTTCCGCAACCTAAAAAAGTACAAAATATTCAAAATTTGAGATGATTGATTACTTTTGACGTTTCTCATTTAAAAATCAATAGTGAATCACCTGAGCTACGCTTTGCTTCGTTAATTACACGATTTAATTAAGTTAACTATAATTTAATTTTACTTTACTTTTTTGTACTTTTTTTGAAAATAAAAATCGGTCTACGAATTAAGTCTAAAAATTCGCAAAATATTAAACTATTATACAATTTAATCTGTCCAGTATCTTCGGAGGAGATAGCATACGAACATACAAAAAGACCACCGATTTTATGGTATAGATTATGACAACCACAACCACAGCCGACCAAATGGAAGTTACTTTTAGTTCCTAGGAAGTAAATAGCTATTTAAGTAACAAGGAATGTAAGGACCTATTACATTTGACATAGGCAAATACAAGCCAAGGCGAAGCTAAGCCTTGTTGCGTGCCGAAAATGTAAATAGGCGATACATTTCAAATGATCTTATATTTTTCCTGCTGCTCATCGAAATTTTCCTAGGTTTTTAAAGAAATCGTTTGTTTTGTCACCTGTTACCAGAATTAATATTGATTTCAATCCCTTTCGAGTGTCACATGTCACATAAATAGTTGCAATTATAAACAAAACGTTTAAGTCTGCATCTTGCATTGTTACTTATATTATCTTAGGAACTTAATAATAATATTAAGTTCCGTTGTCAAGGGAAAGCAGCAAACAATAGTTATTTACTATACAAGTGGGATAACAGCATCATTAATATACGTGTGTGTAAGTTACAAATGAGTGCGTAGCACGAGCTATGTACGCACACAAGTATATTACTGATGCATTATCACACATGTATTATAAAAAATGTTATCTACAACTGTCTAAAATTGAGAAAAGTGCATTAGGAGAAATGTCAGATCTGTCATTTTCAAAAATATTTTAGCAGTTAAATGTGAAATGAGTGACGTAATAAGTCCTATTCAAGCAGTTGTAGGTAATACCGGGTGACTATAAATGATTGTGATTTTTTTTCTTAGGTTGGCACTGTTTATGTTGGTGGCACTGTAAGTCTTATGTCAAATTCAATGTTCGCAAGTTAGGTTTTGCGTCATTCTGTATCAAAACCATATATTTATATTACTATATTGCTAGTAGGGCCTGGGAACGTGCGAAAACATTATGGCGCCGACATAGTCTCACATTCAGAGAACAAATAGTCTCACTCTGAGTGCGCATGCCTGAGAATTTGAACTCTGCCTTTAGATGCAAATTTTAAACTTGACCGTGAGGTTTACTTCCCCACCGCATAGACGACGTGCTTGCGCACAGCTCACTAAATACATCAAAGAGTTGGTTGTCTGTCTCACTTACGCTGTGACCTCCCCACTTACACGCATTAGCAATATAGTAGTATTAATATATGGTTAAAACTGCCGCAAAACCTAACCTGCTAACCTCAAATTTGACATAGACTTACAGTGCCACCAACATAAACAGTGCCAACCTAAGAAAAGACATCACAATCATTTATAGTCACCCGGTGTTATATTACATACCGAGGTGGAAAGTGTTTCATTATTGTCGAGCGATTAAGTAGTTAACCGAGACGTATAGCGTCGATGTTTACTTGATTTCGAGACAGGAATCAAACTTTTCACCGTGGCATGTATACTATTTTATTCGCAATCGGTTTTTGTCATTATTTATTTAACGTGAAGATCTGTTGAAAACTCAATTTCTAATTTTTGGGGTGAATCCAATACTTCCTTTATCGTAAAAGGAAGTAAAAAATTGAACTTTGAAGCCCTATAACTTCTTACTGAAGGGACTTTGTACTAAGGTATATTACGTTTAATCGATTTATTATGACGTAAGAAATCTATGACTAATCGGTGTCCCATTATTTTAGGGACTGACTGTAAATGTTCGTAAGTTCTTCCGCCATAAAAAAGCCCACTATTTATTGGTCGAAAATCCATAGTTATACCTATAGAAAATATTTCAAGTAAAACTACGTGCAGTTCCCAGTGTACTCATATGAGTACACCTAGATATATTCAAAAAAATCTACATAATAATCGGTGTGAAATCAAATGCAAAACAATTATAATTTAAAGTACTTACCCAAGAAAAGTTTCCCCTAGATATAATCAAAATTTTTATTCGAAAAAAACAAAAAATAATCAAGTTTTACACAGCGTCACACCTACGTTTCACGTCGAAATGTTAGGTTATATTTTTTTTATAATACGAAAGAAAAGAACTGCAGACAGAACGTAATGTAGTCACTTAAACGTGTTTAAGCGTATACAATAAGCAACATCAGCAAAACCAAGTTTTTCCAAGAAAAAAATAATATTTTGTTTGCTATACTCAAATGAGTACAGTGGGAACACATGGGTTAATCAGCTAATTCCTGCTTTAACTGAATTGCCAGGAAAATGAAGCCACTTAGTTTTATTCATAGTTTTAAAAATCATAATGGTGGCTTTAAGTAAACACATCTTAATATTTTTATTTAACTTGTACAATAGCGATATTAAAGGTGAATTATTGTGAGTTCCATAGGCGTCACAAACAGAAATTTTTAAGACCAACTTCGGAAAATAAAAATCACCATTCTTTATCAGTAAAATATGTCATAAAATAAACCTATGAACAATTTGTTCTGAATGAAATAATTTATTACCATTGTGAAGTTTTATGTATTCTCAAAGCGTAGCTATATTTTTTAATGGTTTTCGTTAGACCTTCTATGGGGTCACCGTAATATCCATCGCCTAATTGTATTTGGTTTAATAAATCTGAAATATAATATAGTTAATAATAGCTTAGTGTGTTAAGGCTTCAGAGTGAAAAATCAAAGTTACATATAAGTAATAATAATTAAAAGACAGATATTTGTGCATTTCTTCAGAAACAATTACGAAGGTTTACTAATGGTGTTGGATATGTTAGGCTATGGAGCCCCCGTGGCTCCAGTGCGAGGTTGGAGGCCTGTGCGCCCACCAACTGCGCCTCAACGGCCCCCTCGTACCCGTTACCGCAACAGACTTTAAATGAGGTATTTAGCTGTGCCGCTTTTGCACCTGCTTGAGCGTGTATATGAACTGAGCCTAACATAAGCACAGCACTAAGTGAAATTTTGGAGTGTTTGTCACGTTAATATCGTTGGAACTCTTGCCAGAATGTATCACGAGTTTTGTTGTCACGAATCTTTCGCACGTATTTATTTGCTTTTTTGCGTGGTTTTGTAAGTGTGTGGTTTTGAGGACTCCTGTACAAATGTAGTCATTTTCAGGCGGTGATTTCCAAGCGTCGCTTATGAAAATTTATGACGAGAAAAAGAAAACCTTAAACCCTTTGACAGGAGCGGACTTGCCGTTTGCGGATGAATCGCCAGAACGACCAGCGTTTGATAATACTGCCTATCAAAACAAAGAAAATATCCCCGCTTCGCCTAAGCTTTATCGCAATCCGAGTTTACACAAAAGCTTGTTTAGCTCGTCAAAATTTACCAAAATGCCTAACATAGAAGACTTTAAAACTAAAGAAACGCAAAAAGCTAAAGATGAAGAGGAAAAGGACAAAGATTGTTCTGAAAATGTACCTGATAATGAACGCCACATATCAAATACTGAAAAACTAGCATTAAATTCTAATAACATTAACAAACCTAACACCAACGTAAATTTTAGTTTTGTTTCCAGCAATTCTAAATTGCGCCGATCGGAGTCTTTGAACAAGCCGGACCGCACTGTGTCGCCTCCAAGCAACAAGCTTAAGAGATCTGAGAGCTTGAATAAAGCTAGTGACCGCCTGAAACGATCTGACAGCCTGACAAAAAACGAAAAAACCGAAAATAACATAAACAAACGTCGAGAATTGTCAGCTGCTACACGAAGAACCAACAAGGAGTTTACTAAATTAAAACGTAAGAATGGAATGCCCGAACGTTCGATCAAACGTCGGCACACTGTTGGGGGAACGAAGGATTTCGACAAGGTCAATTGGCTGGATAATCGATATCAAGAGGAAAATTTCAATACGGAGAAGAATACCGAGAAAAGCACGTTAAGGACCAGTTCTCCCGATTTGAGTTCGACAAGGAGGGAGAGGCTGTTTTTTGAAGTAAATCTTGTTGGTCCTGAAAATATGGTGGTCGCGTTACGGCAGCATCTAATAGGCGCAAGGCCTCAAAGCTTACCTGAACCCAGAATATTTACTGTTCCTCTTGAATCTCACGTTTGAAGTTCGAAGATAACCAATGGTTGCTTAATCTAACTTATAGAGTGATTTGTGACTTATTATACAACCTTTTTGTTATCTCACCATTTGGCGGTTTTTTGCAGCAGCAAATATATGCGGAAGTTTAAATTTTCTGCAGGTAAATGTTTAAAATAGTGCCTTATAGCACTTTTATGGAAATAGACGGGGGAAATCGAAAAAGAATAAAATATTAACATTTTTGGTATAATGATGTGAAATTTGTAGAATCGGGATGAAGTATACAAGGGTCATCTAGAAAGTAATACCTACTTGGATATAATTTATAATTACAACACAGCTAATTTTTGTCATCACCATCATTTAGGCACTTTTTGTGCACCTGCTGCCAGATCTTTTAACCATTTTTTCATCTTCACCACTCAAAATCACGTACTTTGAAAAACTGTCCCAGTTTAGTAAATAAATAAAAATCACTCGGTGTCAAGCCTGGACTGTGTTGTATGACTAAAAACTTATTGGTCAAAATCTTCGAAGAGTTTCTGCTTTTTGGCAGTAGCATGCGGGCGTGCATTGTGCAAAAGTGTTATAGTATAATAAATGATTTTCAAAATGTGCCAGCCGTTAGTATTGGGTATTACATTCTGATCAACCCTTGTATTTAATCACTTTCGACGTACCCCTGCTATTACAAATTAAAATATATCGCTGATCGCTAGACTGACTGGCTTTGCGCCAGTAAAGAAATGTGCAATAAATTTGTGCATTTGAGGAGTACATTGCTTATTCGTATTAGTGATGCTGTAAAAACAGTTTGCCAAAATGCCTTTGCTTGTACATAAACCATTACTGAAGCAATTCGTAATTGCGGAAAGACAGAAATATAATTTCTTAACGCATATTTTATGTAGGTAGCGCATTTACTGTTTATTATTTATTTTTGTTGGCTTTTTTAAATGTGATTCTAAAATATTCCACTTATAAGCAAATGAATTTGTGATAAATATTTTTATGTAATTTAGGAGTCGTAATTTTATGCATTTGTACATATCTGTGTGGTTTTATTTGGATTTGGTAGGTAAATACCAAATAATAAATTGTGCTTCCTTGAATTAAAATAAGTATTCTCTTTTAGAACTATTTAATAATTCGTATACATTGGTTAGTTTTAGCTCTTGATTGCAGTATTATGAAATACTGTGCCAAATTATTATCATTATTATTGTAATACTCTGGCTGCACTACATTTATTTGTATATACAATTGTATTATTTAGTCGCTTGAAGAAATGGTGTAGAGAGGTGATTTTAATCATTAGGCTGTTTCAGTCTTGCCTGTTATTGTTTTCTAATAGTTATAAGTACAAAATGTATGTGTTGTTGTATTTTGTGAGATTTGTAAATACATTTTGAAACAATGCTTCTGTTGTCTTTATTCTTATTTATTATTTATTATTATCTGTGTATCTGTTCTGGTTGTCTTTCAGGAAATCCAAAAGTTTTCCAATCAGTTTTCTTTCATTGTTTAACTGTTGTAAGGTGTAGGTACGTATTGAGATGGTATTTTGCCCGTTACTCAACTCTGCTTGCAGCATAGATAAATTAAAGCAAGTCAATAAAGCACAGAGCTGGGGTAAAGCAGGCAACTGCAATAAGTAACATTAGAAATTTTAATTCATAACTGCATTGGTAAAGCATTACCGATATTAAATGAAATTACTTCAGAATAAATGGCAATAAGGCAGAGCTCAATTCGTAAATTAGAGTCACAGAAATATCAATTAGCATAAATTAAGAGGTTGGTGCAAAGTAAAGCCAATCAAAAATTCAACAAATCTATCACCAAAGGGTTTATTACATGCGGGTTAAATAAATTATACCATCGTGTTCAGAATTTTGTGGGGCATTTGTGGAAGTAAAGGTAGCGAAATCCACGTCATTAAAATTATTTTCACCGGCTACCTCTTCCGACAACATCGGCAGCGAGCTCCAGTTGTGGGCTTCATTTGGGGTCCAGAGCCTGAGAGAGGCTGTCAGCAGTTCTGCCCGGTGTATACGAGCTTCCAGCACAGCGCATCAGGAGAGCCGTCCGAGCAAGCCACCGTTCCTGCAGAAATTGAGGTTAGTGCATTCGATCAAACAATCGGCGCTAGAGGCCGGGAAATTGTCTGCATACCAAGAATACGAGCTGAGCAACCTGAATCCAGTCAGTTTGCATGTCCATCAATAGCCATTTATCCAGTATTTGCATTTCAAAAGCCCAATTTGAGGTTAGGAAAACAATTGCATGTCCGCGTCCCTAATTAAAAACAAAACACCATTAGTTACGCTTAATAAAGCACGATATTCGAATTACCTGATAATTTGTACATAGATTTGCTTTTGAATTCACTTGTAAATACACAGAAACGAACCGCACGGAAAATCAATTTGTTGATAGATAAAATTGACAGCGCAGTGAGTTTGCGCATTGTTGCTTTTCACTTTCACAGCCCAGTGGCGTAACACGGGAGTTTAAATAAGAACATATCGGTGAACCTAACTTGCAGATTTTGACTTATTCATGCCTACTGAAAGCTAGCTATAAATTAAATTTACTTGCAGATGTGCGAATTACTATAAAGGGCAAAACACTACAATCAATGAACCCATTTATATAATTATTTATTTAATTTTGATCAGTCAAAATTTGATTTAAATAAAAATAAAGTAGGGTGTGTAGTCAGTTTATTTAATAATTTAATTATTATCATATCTCTACAGTATATGTATTTATAACAGGGTGAGTATAAACTATAGAGTTATGGAGAAATTGCTATAGTGACACTAATATTCACTTTATTAAAGAATACTCTTACTGTTAATGGTGTTCATGAAATTTAGACTAACGGCCGTTTCTACAAACTAAGGATAAAGTTATCCAGGGTATAAATACCCTAGAAATGGTTGTTGTAACAAAGAAAACTATGACAATTATACCGCGCATAGCTTCTTCTAAGTATAACTTCCATTGTAGAACCTTCTGTTAGTCAGAGATGGGGAAATAGATTTAGAGGAGGCCGTATAAAATAATTACAACATTTAGGTAGGCCAAATCGAATTTATTACAAGTAACACAAATAATCTATTGTTTAGACGTGTTAGGTTAGTGTGACAAATGAAATTTAGATTGTTCATTAATTATGTCGTCGAAATTTGGTTCTATACACCATTTAGTAGTTATTTTCCCGGTAGGTAGACGTGGAATTTTGTTTTTATGTTTAATAAAATTAAAACTTCCTAGAATCTCTTTCTGACACTTTGTAAGAATCAGCTGTTATGTACAGGAGACTCACGAGAGTGTCTAATTTGACATTTTGAGATTAAACGTGCAATGTTGCCAGTGCTTTCATACTTTGTTTGACACTAGACATAATATTTATGAACATCGGCGTCATGGATACCTATCTGTAAACAAATTGTAATTTATACTAAAGCAAATGTGCCGAAAGTTATTAAACCTGACACAAAATTACAAATTACAAAGGCCTACAGGCATTATAAAGCCGACAGGCCAGACCTCAGCGAAACGGAAATCTTTGCCCGGCTTAGTGACATTTGGGATGTAAGTATTGCAATGACTCAATGCTTGAGATGCATATTTTATTTAGTATTAGCCCTATTATTTCTTTTCAAATTAATTTTATTTTTTAACTAAATATTACAATTGAGACACTCAGGGGGGTTCGCCAATCTAGTTATCTATTAATTGAAATTCAAATTTTATTGTGCTTTTCTGATTGCTGATTGACATTAACTGTCAGCTTGACTTCCCAAATTAATTAAACCAAGAATTGACAAATATCCTTTATACTGACATATCCATTAATCAATTCACTAAAGTAAGTGCTGTATTATGTTTATTTCACTCTTCCTGTTATTGTTATTCAAAATGCTTTTATATGAATAATTAAAACAAACCTGAACACTTCTCAAGCTTTCACTGCAAATATCCAAATACTACAGCTTCCAATGTCCACAGCTCCTGATGTTCACAGTCTGCAACGCCTACAGCTTATTTCTCCAATAGTCAAAGCTATGATGCTCTGCCATCCTTCAAACCACATCCAACCTGTCAAAACCCCAACTGTCCGTAGAATCCGGTCATGCTCCTTTCATCAATGTCACCGTCACGCCAATAGATTGCTGGTAAGTTTCAGTATTATAGATGATCCCAAACTAATTCTCTTTATTCCTCAGCTAGTACTCTGTATCCAGCAACATCCATAGAAACTGTCCAAATCAAGCAACTACTGCTAACAACTTCCTTCTAAATGATTGACTTGTCTTCTATGTAATCACCAACTTCAGTAATGAATATCAATTATATCTTACATGCACCAATAATTCCAAATCCATTCAAATATTGTAGTCTTCTTGTTATTTGAATCTAATTAGCTGTATTGCACAATCTCTTCGCCGATTGTATGATTTTATTAATTCAATATTACATTTTCATATTTTTTCACCATGTAGATTTGTTAATAGCCCCATTATTTGTATTTCAGCAAACAATCATACAAAATAAGGCATAATTTCAAACTTTTTATTATCAAAATGAGTTTTTCAAAAATCTGTATACATTTTTTATGAGTTTGTTATTCTGACTGTCTAAACAAATTTTTATATCTCTGGTAGTTACAATTATTCCTGCCCTCTTAAAAATATAAAATGTCCTAATTATTACATGCTACAATTCCTTATTATTATGGCAAGCATACTTGTCAAATATAACCTTGGTTTACACTTTTATCATAGTGAACTTACCCGTCAAAATTAAATACTCAATTGCTATTTAATTATCAAATTACATTACTAATTGTCTCAATTTTAATATTCATCTTATTTAAAACCCCTCAAAATTTGATTGTATTAATCTTCCAAATTTATCATATTTTTATTATTATTTAACGACTACCCTATTTGCATCATAACAGTATTTATGCATAAAACCTAACTGTTGGTTTAATTTTGGGCGTTGTACTATTTTAGGTATCTGAAAACACTATTAGAATTATTATTAGCTTTTTCCAAGTACGTCACAGTGACGTCATAGCTCCGCCCAACAACAGCTGATCGAGGACAACCTTTGTATAGTTTGTTGTGGGGCTTGTGGTGATTTTTCTATTTTTTAGGCAAAAATCGATAATGTTTTAGACGATATAAGTAGGAATCAGATTGCACAACCCGAGCGATCGTCCAAGACCGATCAAAATTTCAAAAACGTACTTATATCACTAAGCACACACTGCTGCGGCAGCGAGCGACTGCTTACGCCGCTCCGGCATCGTCTGTTCAAGTTTGAACTTGTTTGAAATTTGGTCGCTCTTGACCTACGAACACATGTGTAGGTAATCGTTTTAGATTCCCTACTAACAAATGTAAACAAAGACACCTAACCTGAAATTATTTTGCGAATACCATAGTTGACGTTACATTGAATAAATTCCCTTCTTTTTACGGCCTCAGGAATATCTCGACGTCTTCTATCTCGCACACCAAGAAATCCAAAGTGTTGTTTTTCCGTCTTTTGGTTATTTCTACTTGAACACCCAAACAGCACAAAATCTTGACATTTTTGTCGGTTTCAAGGTTATATTTTTATTCACTGTCAAATGTTATTTATTTATTTATTTATTTATTGCCCAACAGAAAAATTCCAATTATAGGACAATGCGCAAGTACAGTAATATAATATTAAATAACATATAACATAAACCAACTTTTGGATTAAACTAGAGACCCTTTCATTAAACTATTTTACAAGTCCATAACCTTCAATTTTCAACTGAAATGAGTATTTTAACCCGGAATACGAAAACCTTAACTGTTTGTCGGTGGTTGTTGATACCCAATCACTATCAAAAATTGTAATACAAATCGAGTGCTGCCTTTATCTGTTTACGCAATTAATAAACAACACATAAACAACACTGCTGTATCAAATAAACTCCGTACAATGGACACAAAACTTATGAAATTACAATTTATGGAAAGTTTCCATAAGAAAGTTAAAGTTGCTTGTCCACGATCGGCTGTTAGGGCGTAGCTTGTGACTTTGCTTGGAAATACTCAATTGGACGGGACAATTTCGAAATTAAGCCTTTTGGCCTACGACCTAAAAATGATACATATTATAACAATTTTACATTTCGGGAAGATTTGCTATGACAGATTTGGAATTATCACTTGAAAAATGAACACTGTACTTTGGCTAAACTGTTAAGGACGTGCGTGAAAATTTCGAATTCGAAAAGGGAAAACAACTTTATATAATATTCCAACATCAATTGGTTATAAATACAAACGTGTAAAACAACGTAAATATCTATTTGAACAGAAACATGTTGTTGCAATACCAAAATTCTAGTGAAAATATAACATTCGTGTACCTGGACGAAACCTGGATTTATCAAAATGGGTTTATCACAAAACCATGAACGGGGAGATTTTTTTAAAAATTGGGTGGCTAATCAATTACTTCCTGCTCTGAATAAAATTCCTGGTGAATGTGTGGCAATCTCGAACAATGCATCGTATCATTCGGTGCAGTTGGAAAAGTTGTATGTATTATCTGTAACCTCATTTATCTTGTGGAGTTGAGGCCGGTGCTTCTTACGCTAGCATCTGTCAGTACAAAACCCTCACTTAATTGGAAGAAGGATCAGATGTAGGATTGGTTGAAACACAATGTCAAAATTGAGAGTAAAATTACAAAAAAAACATCTTTGGAGCTTAATTTCAACCTTTGACGAAAGACAATAACAAACATTACGTTATTGAAGATGTAATAGATTTTTTTTTGTAATGGATGGGAAAGTAATAAACTATTGTAATAATTGTAATATTGTTACGTGATTGACGAATTTTTGAAAGAGAATGGTCATAAGGTTCTTAGGTTACCTCCCTACCATTGCCAATACAATCCTATTGAAATGGCATGGCGGTTCTGTAAAACTTACTACAACAAACATATAAATTCTCAGCTTACATCCAAGGATAAGGTTAAACATTTATGGCTTGAAGCTCTTTCAAAGTGTACCTCCGACATGTGGCAAAATGACTGATTATTGTGAAAAAATTATTTCAGAAGACTGGGCGAAACATATGGGAAATATTTCGTTTAAAAACATTCCACCTTTCATTATTTCATTGGAGGAATCTGAGTCAGAATCAGGTATTGATAATGATTCAGATACTACCAATGAAACAATGGAAGTGAAATAGAAGGTTTTTGGGATCAAAATTCTTGTTTATGACATGGAAAATATGTGCCTATCTTCTGAGAGTCCACACCACGCAACTCCCAAAGCTGATCCGGCCCCAGGGTAAATCAAGCTCAAGACGTTTCTCGTATGAAAATCTAAAGTCGCTCAAAGCTTAGACCAGCATACCGGCATCCATCCCAACAAGGAATCTCATTCGAAGTTTTATATTTCTTACATTTGCATTTATTTAAATGTGGAAGCGTTAGTTTATAAAGATTTACACCACTGTCAGCAATATTTTTTTATACAATTTATAATTACATTAAAAAATGACTTTCATTATACTCAATAAAGTATGAAACGTATTCAGCATCAGCAATTTGTCTTTCATGAAATTTATCTTAACCAAGAATAAAAGTGGCACAAAATCCAAACCAAATCTGGCAACCACGTTTTGTACATTAACATAAAATTATCATTTTGTATAAAATGAGCAAAACTAAGAACATTAAAGAACCAGGTTCAATCAGTTAAGCATGGAAGTACAAGTTTCCTAAATAAAGCACAGAAAGTATTTTAGAGTGTAAGACCTTTTAGTGATTCTCAATCTTTGGGTCGCTGTTCTATTTTAGGAGGTTGCAAAAGCTTTATTGCAAAATTTTTAAATTAGAAATTTGGCAATTAATGCATTAAAACCTTGAAATTGAACTTTACACTTCTCTGTAGATGTTCACTCAAAAAGTAACCGATTCAATTTTTCGAATTCAAGCCTGTCGCTTGTCTGGACACTTGCAGTTTCTGGAAAAGTAACACCCTAATATGCGTCTGCGCAAATAACTTCAGTAGAATTCAGTTCCTGTTTTGTGCTGGCATGATGTATTTTATTGTTCAAGATAGTGATGAAAATGAGTGACAATCATAATTTTTTTAATGAATTAAAAAGAAACAAGATTTACATCAAGTACTAATAGTACAGTAAAATTGTCGGAAAATACCCCGTCACCTTAAAAAAATTGGCCGCGGCGATTCCTCTTGCCCAGTGGTTTACGGACATTATACAAGTGTAAAACCAAAAAGGCGTCACCCCACCCCTTGCCAAACAGCCGCCATCTTGATAACAATTGAATTTGTTTTTTCTCGCGATCCATTGGTCGCACAGAAAAAGTTATTGAACAAAAAATGTAGGTAATAAAATTCTACACATTTTTGATCTTTGTCGCGATACCGAGAAGTTGGTATTTCAATCGGTAGAGGGAAACAAAGTTACCAAAAATCTGTTTCCGCCATTCTAGCTCTGTGGGGGTGGATTTTTCCGAAAATTGCAAATGTGAAAGCTGTAGTGCTTGAAAAATTATGCACGAATCTCTTTTAATAATGTGATTGATTTAAATAGTTTCCGAGTGACAGCCCTTCAAAGTCCGCGCAGCGTGGGAAATGTACGATATATTCCGGCGCAGCGAAGTAACCATTTCTCTTTTCCGAGATAAAATCGTCACGTCACTCAAATAGTTTCAATGTGAATAGGTTTTCACAACCTACAGAAATTCTACACATTTTTGGTCATTGCCGCGATATCGAGAAATTGGTATAGATAAAAGAAATGAAAATGATGGGAAAGGAGTATATGAGCCCAGAATGATATCATTTGGCTCAGATCAGTAAAGCTCTTAAATTTGCTGGTGCAATATTTATTATATAATATGATAATTGCAATTGTTTGTAAATTTTGCCACAGGAATGACCAAAATTCAACAAATTGACAATTGCTTTACGACGTGCCATTTCTGCAAAAATAATACAGACACCCGACATTCTGTATGTTATTAAACAACAAACAGCTTGTTTCACTTCAACTAAAACATGCTAAGGTGAACGAAATTATATTTTGATCGTTTGGGCCAAATGAAATAAATCGGTAATTTATTTTATTTAATTTTGACAGTTTAAAGTGACATTATTAACTCCATAACCTTCATAAACAGTCTATAATTCACAAGTGTAATAAAAGTGTTTTAATTCACTAGAGAATTAAAAAAGTAAGTGTTTTAATTCACTAGAGAATTAAAAAAGTTTATCTACTCCTACTGCACAATGGCCATGAATTATGATTCATAATTCACGGTTTGCAGCCAATCATAAAATTCTATTTTCATTATTCAATAGTTTGCAAATTGCAACCAATCAGAAAATTCTATTTTCATTAATCAATAGGTTGTAACCAATCACAAAATTCATTCTTATTATTAAATGACTTTTGAAGTTAACAGCTGTCACAAATGTCATAATTCGGAAATATGAACACAAGGCTCCTATTGCATAGGAGTAGATAAAATATCGTATTATATTCGCGATTATGGCCATTATTCACTCAGATGACTTGCGCCACAAGCCGAATGCGCGTGGCGCAAATGTCATCTTTGTGAATAATGGCTGTCATAATCGCTCATATAATAATATACTATTAATTCACTAGAGAACGAAAAAAGTTTCAATGAAGAACAACATATTTTTATTATCTACAAATATTTACATTCAATTATTCTTTCTGTTTGTAGTGTGTAATATATAATTACTAAAATTTAGATCAAATCGACGATGAATGGGCAAATTTATATCTTAGTTTGAATATTTTTAAAATTTTTTATTCAACATTTCGTCAAAATTGAATAAAAACATATATACGCCACGTGAATTAAACATTTATTAACTCAAAGATATGATCTCACTCGCACTACGTGCTCGTGAGCTCAACATCTTTTCGTGAATAAATATATGTTTAATTCACTTGGTGTATAATATTTATTAAAGTTAGTGTTTCCCGACTACTTTTTGTAATTTGTTATTGTTAAAGCTGTTATAATACTGCTAAAAACGTCTACAATTACGATGTAAGAATATTGACAAGAAGATTTTCGTTTGTGGGTACAAAATAAAGATACCGGAAAAATATTAACTGTACCAAATGATTTGATTCTGGGCTCGTATATTGAAAGTAATTTCTTTTTGCATAAACCCTAAGATATATTGTAGTGTACTCAGACACGTTATCTTTTTTTGGAGCTGTTTCTTCGTCTTGGTTCGGAGCCTCGGACACAACCGAGTCATTATCGACCACGATAGAAATGTTGCTAAAACTTTTATTGAAAAAAGAGCTCACAACTTGTTATAAACGCAATCTGAAAAATTCTTGGAAAAAATCCGTGAATACGATTGCGAATGCTGTTTCGTGATTGTATTCTGATTAAAGCGATAATGGGTTTCTTTATGTTAACCAAATGGCAGACATGGCATCTCGTTAGTTATAATAAGTGCGGGATATAAATAATTTACATCTCTCTACTTCTCCGCGCTGCGCGGACTTTGAAGGGCTGTCACTCGGAGACTATTTAAATCAATCACATTATTAAAAGAGATTCGTGTATGTTTTTCCAAGCACTGCAACTTTCACATTTGCAATTTTCGGAAAAAATCACCCCCACCGCGCTAGAATGGCGGAAACAGATTTTTGGTAACTTTGTCGCCCTCTACGGTTTTAAATACCAACTTCTCGGTATCACGGCAAGGATCAAATATTGTGTAGAATTCTATTTCCAATATTTTTTGTTCAATAACTTTTCTGTGCGACCAATGGATCGCGAGAAAAAAAACAATTCAATTGTCATCAAGATGGCGGATGTTTGGCAAGGGGTGGGGTGACGCCTTTTGGTTTTACACTTGTCTAATGTCCGTAAACCACTGGGCAAGAGGAATCGCCGCGGCCAATTTTTTTAAGGTAAAACGACAATTTTACTGTACTATAATAATAATCCAGGATCATCCAATTGGAAAAGATCTTGTCTGTCAATTTCAACATTAGATGATAGTAACAACAGTAATAAAAAAGGTCAATCTTATTTTTAAGTGACTACTTTTACTAGAGATTTGAAGGTAAGTCAAACTTTTAAATGCCAGAATTCTTCATTATAATGAAAAATATATCAATTATGGTTTCACTTGTCGTAAGGAACGCGGACTAGATTTTCCACCGTGTGTCATTTGCCCAAACATGTTAGCAAATGCTTCTTTAAAATCAAATAAGTTGATGAGAAATTTGGAAACAGATCATGTTAATCATGTCCGAAAAACATATCATAATAGACCACTGCCAAAAAATTACATTCAGAGAACAAATTGTGAGTTTTTCTTAAGCAAACAGGATGAGTTGCAAAGAAGTAAAAACAATTATTGTTGAAACTTAGCAGATTTCTGACAAACATCCTTTAAGATGCTTTTATCTTGTGTTCACTCGTGCAGCTAAATGTAAAAAGCCATATACAATCGATGAAACATTAATCAAACCGTGTCTGCTTGATGTTTGTGGTGAATCATTTGGAAGAGAAGCTTTCCAAAACGTAAGTAAAATTTCATTGTCCAAAAACACATTAGCTAGGTGCATTTATGATATTTCTAAAGATATTGAAAGTTAGAAAATGTTTGTACTTTGCCATACAGTTAAATTTATCCACAGATATCGCTAGCAAAGCTACATTTTTGATTTATGTGAGATGTTGGTCATGATCTAAAAATAATATTAGCTAAGAGTTACGAGGTAAGGTCCATATATTCTCGGCCTCCCCTATTGGCGATGGCACTATAGTGAAAATTTCAAGTGCATTATTTAATTTATTATTTTAGTAGGTTATGCTAAAAAGGCGAATTGTTCACGTGACATAGTATTCTATTGATAGTTAAAAATCAAAGTCTTGTCATAGGCCAGTAAAATTAGATCCAAAAAAGGGCTACCTTCCAAAAACGGGTGGAGTTCTGGAAACTGTTTTAATCACTCACGCAGGCATCTGGTATGAATAATCTGAGTTTGCCCCGATTTCCGAGTGGAGATTCAGCCATGATGTTAAAAAACCTCAACATTTTCGGACTTTTCCGGTTTATCTCGAATTTTTCCGAAAATTAAATTGTGCTTCGATTGAGTACCAATACTTTGGAATTTGATCAAGTGGTCTTGTAGAAAATCTACGTCAAAGAACGCCAATTTTTCACACTTTTCGAAAAACACTCTTTTCGTTTCTTTAAAACGTACAATATCTATGAATAGACCAATTTTAACGCAAAATGTCGTAGAACCAAAGTTGTAGAGCATCAAATTATATTTTCATAAGGTCCAAGAAGGTGCCAAAAACCGCAACCAGTAAGTAGATATTAGCCTATTTAGATTTTCCGACAATAGCATGGTTACTGACCAACATCAATGTTTGGTTTTTCATTCACTGGTTTTTTTAATATTCAATTTTTTTTTCATCTTTTACCAATATGCAAGCTCTCACCAAACGTTGCTATCGAAATAATGGTTTGCAAGACAATAAAATTGGCAGATTAATGTGTTATGTAGGACAAAGAATCGTTTTGAAGGGTATTTGTAAATGAAAATAATGCTGTTTTTTTATTAGGAATAAACACTTAATTATATTAAATTACATTAAATTCAGTTACATTTGATTGTTTAAAATTACTTTAAAATTATATGACAAAACAAAGTACATTCACTAAGAGTAAAAAAACTTAATGTTTTGGGGGCTTTCACGGCCACTGTCATTAATTAAAAAACGACTTCCGGAATAGGACCGTGTCATTATTGAGGTCGAAGAACACAACGTTTCGCCCACTTTCGTAAGGGGCTTCATCAAGAGGAAAATGCAAAAAGAGCACGGTAACTCAACGTGTGAACCACGCCAGAGGCGAAACTCTTTTGCAAGAGAAGGGATAGAAGAGTACGGTAACTCAACGTGTGAACCACGTCAGAGGCGAAAGAGAAAAGCGAGAATTCATAGGCAAGCGCCGTCGCGGTTCAGTGGCGGTGGGCGGGGCTTAGGAATTAGTACCTACTTTCCACATACAAGGAAGGGGAAAGCCTTCGTTCCGATTGAGATTGTTAGGGTGTTTGTAAATCTCAATGGCTTTGCGAATCTTTCTGCTGAAGAAGAATGGGGATTTGCAGATGATGGAGGTTTCATCAAAAAGGATCTTATGGCCACTATCACAAAGCAACCACTAATAGAGGAGTTTCTAAATGCACCTTTCAAATAATTGTTAGGGACTGGCCCAGCCGTCGGAGGGCGCTAGTGTCTCCACTCGGCAAGGTTGTGAACCAAACTATAATTAATGATGGGTCGGTATGTGAAGAAGTGTTGTTTCAGATTGTGCCGATTTAGTGTAGAAGACACAAATTTCCAGAAGGCATAAAAAACCTACTAATAGAAACGTTTTCTGAATGCAACTGTCAAATCAAATAATTGTTAGAGATTGCCCACCCGTCAGGAGGCGCTGGAATCACCTGTCCGCTTTTTGAAAAGTGCGTAAATAGTAAACTCATACGTCAAATTGACACCGACAAATCATTTAAAATGCGTGAAAAGCATTTTGAACCAAAGTAAATTGTTGCACTTGAGCACGACTATTGTAAGATTGACAATACTTGTTTAAACAGTATTGCTATTTGAATTACTTAAAATATATTTGTTATTCGCAAATATTTTGTTTGAATCTTCCATAATTATTGTAAACTTCGGAACCTATAAAGATTTTGCATATTCCGATTTATGCGGTTCAAAACTTTAAAATCGAAATTCTGATGAAGGCAAATTATGTATATGCAAAATTTGTATTGGTGTTGATGGCATATCTTTGATTAATCCAAATATCGTAGTTATAGCGTATTTAAATTTTGCCGCCTTGCTGGAAGTTTCTGACCCACCCATTGTAGGGCGCTGAAACCTCGATACAAGCTTACTATGGGAGAAATCGCTCTATTAG
This sequence comes from Agriotes lineatus, assembly GCA_940337035.1. Lineage (NCBI taxonomy): Eukaryota > Metazoa > Arthropoda > Insecta > Coleoptera > Elateridae > Agriotes > Agriotes lineatus. Next base: position 128,379,321 of record OW679196.1, read on the forward strand.
TGGTTGCTCTGTGGCCAGTATCACGCTGATGTTCGGCGATGGCTGATGATGAAGCGAGATCTGACTTGAGACAGCGCTGGTGCTCAGAGATGCGAGTTTTCACTGAACGTCCTGTTTCACCAATGTATACAGCATTACATTATAGAGTCCCTTGCTCTTGTACGTATATACCTTAACTTATTGGCACGCTTTACCGTTAGTGTTATTGTTTCTAAGCCGTAGGTTGTAACAGGTAAGGTACAGGTATAAAACACAGCAAACATAAATAAAGGATACGGGGCTAACTCATACTGAAAATATTGCTGTAAGTTCTTCATTGAACTTTTTGTGCGTATTTATTAGACAATTACAGGTAATGTATATAACTGAAAATTATTCCTATTTCAGTCGACAAATGGCAGCAGGACTGTCTGGGGCCTTTTGCGTGTATGATTTCTTAGTTAGCGTTGGGGCTTAGACGTTAGGTTTTTTGGCACTTTCTGGACTTTCTGAAAACATAATTTGATGCTCTACAACTTTGGTTCTACAACATTTTGCGTTAAAGTTGGTCGATTCACAGATATTGTACGTTTTAAAGAGACGAAAGAGGTGTTTTTCGAAAAGTGTGAAAAATTGTCGTTTTTTGACGTAGCTTTTCTAAAAGACTACTTGATCAAATTCCAAAGTGTTGGTACTCAATCGACGCAGAATTTAATGCTCTGCATTTTTGGTAATACTAAACTTTTTTTATTAAACGCTTGGTTTCGGAGAAATTCGAGAAAAACCGGAAAAAGTCCTAAAATTTCGAGGTTTTTTTAACATCACGGCTGAAGCTCTATTCGCAAATCGGGGCAAACTCAGATTATTCATATCAAAACCCTACTTGAGTGATTAAAACAGTTTCCAGATCTCCACCCGTTTTTGGAAGGCAGAACTCTAATTTTCCTGGCCTATCAAGCATCTCCAAAATGTTTCAAATTGAATATGGTGCTGTGATAAAGTTTCTCATAAAAGAAGGTCCTACTCCTACAGAAATTAAAAAACGATTTGATGCTATTTATGGGAGCTCCTCACCTTCATCTTCCACGGTAAAAGAATGGTCTAAGTTTTTTCGCATGTGCAGAGAATCTCTAGAAGATGATCCTCGTGAAGGTCGGCCCATAACAATGGTTACTCCTAAAAATGTTGCATTAGTTGAAGCAAAGGTCATGAATGATTGCCGTTTAAAAACAAAAGAAATTGTTGCAAGGACCAATCTTTCTAAAACTACTGTCCTTCAAATTCTCCACGACCATTTACACATGAGTAAGATTAGTGCAAGGTGGGTACCAAAACTTCTCACTCCTATTCATAAGCAGCAAAGAGTTGACTTGTGCGTCGAATATTTGGTGCTCTGTCGTGATAACTCGAACGAAGTCATTGATTCCATTGTTACCGGGGACAAAACTATGGTTCATTATTATGATCCTCTTTCAAAAAGGGAATCTATGGAGTGGCGTCGTCGATTAGAACCGCTACCGAGGAAAGCAAAAGTCTCTTCATTAACGAAAAAAATCAGCCACAATATCTTGGGACTGCAAAGGAATTTTTCTGCTAGATTTTAAAGAACGAAACGTATTATACTAGCTTACTGTACCGGCGACGTTCCGCTAGTAGAGAAAAGCGAAGAGGAAAGCTCAGTAAAGGTGCTCGTTTATTGCATAACAATGCCCCAGTACACTCTGCAGCAGTTGCAAAGGCTGCTATTCAAGATTTTGGGTTTTTGGAACCCAACCACCCACCCTATAGCCCTGACTTAGCACCAAATGACTACTTTCAGTTTTCAAAATTGAAGTCGGATTTGATTGGTTTAACATTTAGCGACAATGAAGAAGTTCAAACTGCAGTTTTGAATCATTTTGAGGACAAAAGCCCGGAATACTTTTATAAGGGTAGAGGAATGTTAATTGAGCGTTGTGAAAGATGTGTTGATATTAAAGGAGATTACATTGAAAAATATTGAAGTCGTTTTAATTTTATCGTAGCTCTAACATACCTAGGCCGGGAATATATGAACCTTACCTCGTACTTTATTCTCTACAATTAGAGACCCATATTACATCGAAAATAATGTTTAGTGCCATAAATAAATATTTTGTGGAAAAGGATTTATACTGGAAAAAATATGTTGGTATTTGAACCGACGGAGCAGTTGCTATGACGGGATGACATAATGGACTTTTCAGCTGAATAAAAAAAAATTGCTAATATATAGGTATATGATTACAACACACTTTGAAACGATAAAGAAGCTGACCTGCAGTTAATTAACGATATGGTCGTGGATTCTAATCATGAGCTGTGTTCCCTGCAATGTATTAAAAAAAGGAAATGGGCGCCAGAAATCAAATGATTTCGAAGAAAAAAATAAACTACAAGTGACTAGCGTTTATTTAATAATTAATGAAAAATCTTGTAGTGTCAGTAATAAATAATCAGAATAACTAGAATGTAAATAATGTCATAACAAAACTGTGTACGCCAAATGAAGGCTGCGACACGCACAAAGATCAAACACCCCTTTCGGGTTATTTTATTAACTGTAACTTCAAAATCAATCGTGGGATATGCATACCTCAGTTATTGGATATGTCCTTTCTGTTTAGGCTATTGAAATAAAAAAAGCGTGAATGCTACTTTTACAAAGGGTCAATACACATCAAAATTGCAGCTTTAAACATTAATCATAATTAAATATATGCGTAAAAGTTAAAATATGAAAAAACAAGGGCATGTATGAATTTGAGCTCTACTGGTTAATAATAACGGTAAGCGTAAATGTTAATTTTATCTACAGATAGTTTTAGAATAAAAGTTCTAGGTATTGAAAATAATTTAATACAATGTAATCTTGAAGTAGCCGGTCCAAATTGAGCTTTTAACACTAACCTCCACTTTCCAGCACCCATTACTTGCTGACAGGAAAAAAAATGTTGCTACACCACGTGGTTAGAAGCAGCTAGGATGCGCCAGTAATTGGAGCAGAACCATGTTCCCAATTGCAGAAGTTGGGATTAGCCGGTGTTGAGAATTATAACAGGACGGCGGCCTTGCTTTCCAGATTAAATTGTCGGATAAAACCGTCAATCCAAGAGCTAAGAGAATGCAATTGATATGGGAATAGCAAAACAGAAAACCGCCATCGTAGCTGATTATAATAAGCCCTTGGAAACACAATGCTCAGAAAAATTGGTTGAGCGCACGTAATTTGACTTATAAAAACGACCCTCAGCCACGCCAAACACGGCGGCCGAGATGAGAAGAATAAGTGCCTCGGACGAAAAATTCGTTTGCAAAAGAAAGCTCGCATTACAACGGCCTGCGATAACAGATAACGCGGGTCAATAGAGCATCGCGCGAACGAAAGGAACTCGATCCAGGTACAAAATGCGCTGTTTTGGAAAATGTTTAAGAATTAGAAATGCAAAGGATTATAATTCAAATAAAAATATACAGGTTAGGCCTGAAATAAATTGGTAACTGGCGAAACAATTAAGCGTAACCAAAACATTTTTTCAACTTCTTTGGACATCGGGAACAACTTATTAAAGATATGGGTCAGAATTTGCATGAAATTTTAAATCAGTGTGTGAAAATTATTGTACACATAAGGAGTCAAAAACACAATTTGATCATAAATAGTTTGCATACTGTTCCGATACATTATCCAACAAAGGTTGATATTTTTGGTAAATTTCATATATTGTAGGTATTCAATTTTTTATATATTTGTAATTGAAGCAAATAATAAGATGCAGTGTTAAGAAATGTTATTACCCTGCCAAATATGATTTAAAAATTATTTGCCTGAAATATACTTCTTCTTACACTGTTCGACAACAAACCACTCATATGAAACTGATAAGAGACTCATTGCAACTAAAATAAATTGTAGATATGGGACCATTACTTGTGCAGACACAATAAAAATTTCCTGTTACGGCGAAAATTTAAAACAGCATCCGGCGAATAGCAACTTAGTACGTTACTTACAGCACATAGATGTAATATTTCGTATACGTATATATCGAAATTTCAGTAGGTTTTCCGATTTCAGTGAGGATCCACCAATAACAGTGTCATTTCCGAATTGTAGCTGCTTTACTCAACATGACATCTCTCATAATTTTAAAAAAGAAAGCAGATTTATGTATAATGCAGTATTATTGCAAGTTCAAAATATTTTTTCAGGTGCAAAAATAAAACATTCGTCGAATTCATCACCAAAAACAAACAATACGTGCTTGCAACATAATCTCAACTTTTACACCCTGCTTGCGTTAAAAGTAGAAAACCAGCTAGGTAGTATTCTTCACGTTGCAGCAGTTTTTCCCAATTTAATTGCAAGTAATGAACTGCAAGTCCTTGACGGTGAATGGGATTAGTATGTAAAACTAATAAAACTAAAAAATTCTGTTAATTTAGAAACCTTCTGGAATGATATAAATGGTGTGATATATTGAGATGGTTCGTAAATGTTTGGTACTTTATGTAAGTTTGTTTTTTGCCTATTATGTTTGCTGCATTCATCAATAATCGTAGAAATAAAAACTAAAAATTGTCTTTCAAGTTCAACAATTATTGATTTGATTCACACAAAAATATACATAGGACCAGAGCTGGGCAGTAATTAATTACTCTGTAATTAAATTCCTTTTTGCTGATTTGTTTTGGAATTGGTATTTGCCATTTATGTTAAAAAATAAACGACAATTACTTTTTGAAAGTAATTAATTACTACGTTCAATTACTCAATTACTTTTTAGTAATTAAATTACTCTAAAGTATTTAAGTTATTTTACAAGTATTTGAATTACTTGTGGTAATTACTAAATTTCCAGACATAAGATAGGTAGTAAGGCCTTATTAAGTTACATCAAAGGGCATATAATTATATGCTCTTTGGTTACATGTCAAACAATTCGCAATCGGGTATTCCAAAGCAATGTAAGTATAATTTATGATTTCCTATGGCTAGTCAGTTAACAGCTAATTTTTGTGCAATATTTGTAATTCGAAAGGCATGTGATGGAAGCAAGGCGGAAAATATTTGGTGCACATGCTTTTTAAAATGGGATGTGCATGCATTGTGTCTTGTGTAGCAAGGTATAGCAGTGTAGCTTGCTAATAATTATTTATTTATAAATTTATTTACACCAATAAAACGGGACGTGCCCAATTACATTATTGGTGGTCCAGACCCCTTACTGTATATAGGTACTCATAAAAAATAAAAAGTACAAATTAGTAATTAAAAATTTAAATTTAGAAGCTAATAATACCTAATTAAAAATTAAAAACTAAACATTCCTGCTACTGGTTCAGGTTTCATAAAGATGGCAAGATAGTAATGACAGTGATTATTAATTGTACTTAGTGGATTTTTTTTATGTAACCATGTAACTTTTTCCAATACATAAATAAAAAAAGTATTTTATGTAGAAATTGTGAAATACGAAATTGGTGAAATTACAAGAATGTCTACTTTTCGCTCAATTTAGTAACTACAAAGCGGACATTTTTCTAATTAAATCTATAGAAAAATCGGCAAATCTACCAAAATTTTGGGCATAAACGACCGATTTAAAAAATCGTGTCTACACTGCAGCCAAGAATTAAAAATTTATATTTCCCATGATATATAAATTTTAAAATGTTTAATACAATTGAATTGCAAGCTGGAGATGTGACTCTTAAACGAAAGGTGATCACCGTCCTGGCTAGCTCAAATTATCAGCGATTATTGGCGTGAGTAAACACTAGGCGGCGGTTCTCAGGGTTAGGAAAATGCATAGAGTAATTGGGAAATGAACAAGCGTACGCCAGTTGTTAACCAGGACAAAAGAACTGCAGCTAACTAGCTAACAGTGAAATCGAAAATGTACCTACCTTTTGTTGCTCATCGCTTCACCATCTTAAACTACAAAAAAAAACGAGCAGGTATCGTGGGGTTGACGTTGGATATGACCAGATGGCAAGCTAAATTTGGAAAAAATACACAATTAAATGACTTAAAAATGTTAAAACGTGAGTAATCCAGATGGATTTCCTGCTTGCAGGACCTAGCATATGCGGCTAGCTAATTATCAGCAAAAATCTTTATTGAAGGCAGCTATCGCCACACAAACAAAAGCTAACTTTTATCTTATATCGAGCGCGATAAATTCCAAAGGCCTTTGTACTTAAACGTCGCATTATAACGAAAGCAAAATACGCCCAAACCAATACAAAAATTCCGCTGTTATGTAAGCTAGTAAAAGCATGCGCTAGTACTCACTGCTTATTTAATTAATCCATCGCAGCACGCTGCCTAATAGAACGCCTCGAGGTCATCGACAGCGAATTTCGAATCCTTACCACGGGCCGTTGAATAGAAAATCAGGATGCTATTTGTCCTAGGCCGAGCGTTTCTATTCTTTCTTTGCATGCAGGCCCAATAGCAGATGTACCAAAGAAAGGTGATGATGGATGCATGTGGACTGCATACAAAGTATACAATAAACATTTAGAAGAAGGCGGTGCAAATTTGCATGCATACGGACGGATTGTACACTTCTGCGCAATAAAATTAAGCACACGTCTTATGACTATTTTTCACAATATTATAGTTTGTATAATTCGGGTCTATTTTAATTGCCTAACAGCAGTAAATGATGAAACCCAATAACTTGAAAATACACCTTTATTAAAATACCAAAACTAACCCCTTTCGAAAAAACTCTCTTAAAAGTAGGCCTTTTAGCGCTAGCTTTTTTCACTAAAAATTACGTTTTATAATTTAGCGTGTTAAAAGTGAAATTTACAAAGTAAACAGCTGGTGTCGAATTTAGAATTTCGAACTGCAAGTGAGGTTGTAAAGTTATTCTAGTTAGAGGTCAAGTGTCTTTTAAATAATTAAAGCATTATACAATGAATAAAGTAAAATGTGTATATTTATAATTACTTTTGATAACTAACTTTGACAGCTACTAGCTGCAGAAACAGTCACCTGCGTGTCAAGGCCATCTCTTTACTATGACATAAATTATAACTGTCATAAATGCAAACCTTTGTTAAATCGACATTTATGGATTAATAACAGTAAATTTAAGCGGTAGTAAAAACATTGTATGCAAACTCGTACTAAAAGTGTTTATGCACGAGACATGTTATGCCACTCAGTATTCGGCTTCGTTTCATAATTTTCATGTCTCCTGCATAAACGTCCACTTTTAGCACTTGTTGCACAAATAGCTATTATGTGTGTTTTCCCCTTCTAAATTTTGCTTGAGTATCTTCCAAGGTTGGTTCAATTAACTTTCTAAGTCCTTTCTCTGGTATCTTTTCGCATATTCTACTTGCGTACATAGTAAAGATCCCTCTATAATTTTCACATGTAAACCTTTTCCATTTTTGTGTATTAGTATAATTATATCTGTTTGCCATTCTTTTATAATCCTGTTAGTTTGTCATGTTTCATTTACAATTCTGTTTAGCACTGCTTCTTCCTCCTTTCTAATTTTCTATAACATTTCCGGTTTTATTCCATCTAATCTCTAAAAGCAAGCAACAACTGATCTATACTGTGGATTCTTACACTTAGTATAAAATCAACCTTTGCAGAGCAGGTGTTGAAAATCTAGATCAGCTGGATATCAATGATGAAGACGTAGAAATTTATGATACTGTGGAATTGTATAAATATTTTCTTTATTCTCGTTAAATATTCTGCCCATGCATCTCACGAGGATGGGCTGATAAGTAACATTTCCACATCAATAAAATGATTTTCTTACATAGGTACTACTTACTTACTTTATCCTTGGCGCGATACAGCTCGTTTACGGCCATGGCCATTCTCGGAAGTTTCTTAACCGATTGGATGTTGTAACCCAAAAGCTAATGCACGTTCTAGGCTGGATACTTTTTGCACAATTGCTTTGGCTCAGTTACTTAATTCAGCCGTAAGGAAAGTCAGAATGCCAGGGTCCGATTCATACTCAAGTATATAAACGAAATACACATTAAATAGAAAATATCTATTGCTCTGTAAATTACAAATCAAGTTCCCTAAAATTAGAAGTACTGATATTATGTATGTACAATATTAAAAACAAAAATATAATGCATTCGGACGGACTCTGCAAAACTTTTTCTATGCAGTGCTGCCGTTCTTGATTCTTGGTATAGTCTAGATAGCTAGTGTTGCGGACGCCCCCCCAAGATTCGCCTGACTCTGCGCTTTGTAAAATAAGACCGCATTTAATGGTGGCGTTGTTAAGGTTTAGTGTCAAACCAATATTGCTAAATTTCGACAGACAACCCTAGTGGAGTTGCTCCTCGAGGTGAATCGGGTAGTACTGGTACTAAACAGTCTCTGGGACCACTTTTTACGGCCCCCGGAGCGCTGCGATATGCTTAACTTTTACTTTGTAAAAGTCCAAGCGCCAGCAAGGCGGTTCATCGGGACTTGCGGCGAATCTGCAGATCGAATCTTCGGGGCCGGAGCGGAAGCACTGATTTCTCTGGTGTTGTCCCGGGACCTCGTCGTAGGACATTGAAATGTCTTTGTACAGGTAAGTTGTAACCTTAATTAATTTTGGCGGTAAATCGACCAGTGAGGGGTAGCCGAACCTCAGGTGCTGGACTTCAACAAGCAATGAGGTTCAGTTAAAATTTTAATCTGGCGGCCGTGTCAGGTGCTAGACCTCAACAAGCCACACAAATATGTTAGAAAATTTGGAGTTCGGGCTCAGGTGTTTTTAGAAGGTTTTCCAGTTGGGTCTAGGGACTTAAGTGTCTTACGGTTTTGGACGGCTTCTTCGGGTCGGTCTAGGTCTCAGACTAAGGGCTTCGGCTAAGCTCAGCAAGCCTGACAGCTTTTACAGTTAGAGCTTGTTAAATGGGTTGCTGGAACGAAACGTTTGCAGCAATCAGGGCATCCTGGTTATTATACCTTTTTGGGCCTTTCTTTCTTGGGTAATTTTCAGGACTTTAAGAAGAACTGCGCAAAACTCTGCTGTGAGTGTAATCGCGCGTCACTGGGCCGGTTTGATTGATCTTCAATCCATGCGCACGAAAGATTTAAGCGCCGATTGTGTTGTATTTCACGATGTAACAAATTGAATTTTGTGCAGGCATTCTTTTGGTTTCAGTTTAATCCATTTATATACAGCAGATGCAACATCGTTGTGTATCTGGTAGAGGATGCTCTTTAGGCTTAGGGAATAAAAGACAATTGCACGATGTCAAATTCGAACTGTAGGGTGAGTGTGGAATAATTTCGATAACAGCAAGCTACATCAACCGAATGGCGAAACAGAATAAGCAGCGTAAAACCATATCACACTTTTGAACTAAACATGTACGTGTCAAGGGGGAATAAACAAATGCCTACTTTTCTACACCAAAGTAGCTTCTGGAGGCGTTACTTATCAGCCCGCCCTCGTATTTTCAGATCCTTCTGCAACTCCACAATTTTTATCTGTCTACACTTTATTCTCAGTAATATGAGTTTAATTAATTATGTCTCTCATTCGATTTACATACTACTGCTTCCCTGTTTATCAAAATTGTGATACCTTCACGATCCCTTATTTATAAAATTTTCTTTCACTCCATTTACTACATAACTAACTACCTGCAACGTTTTTATTATTTGTCTGAAAGCTCTGGAATGCTTGTTATTTTCGCTACACCTTTAAAGTAAACTTAATCTTCCGGCATTAGCTGTACTAATGTTGATTTTGGACCGCAAACAAAGCGGCCACGAACGTATCGTCTAGAAATTGATTATGGTTAGCTTGTTTAAAGTAGTTTGGTTAGCTTGGCCACATAGGAAATCAGGTGCACTGTAATAATTAAATTAAACGATAAGTCATAATTTACTTCTTCTACATTTCCTATGGGAGCTTGAATTTCCAACAAAAGTTTCATTGGATTATTGGCTCTCTGTTCGCAAATTGTGTCATTTGCTTCAAATTACTACCAGCTCAAGTGCAAGCGTGATATTTTACATCAGGACTGCTTTACTGTACGGTAGGTGTAGCTATTTTCGCCTCCCGCCCTGAGGGATTTGCCCACTCAACGCCAACGCGATCCTGAATGGATTATCTAACATTTAGCATTTATAGCATCTACCCTAGAAAGGGCTCACTACAGTGTCGCTACGTAGATATGGTTATTTAAATATTTTGTTACTCCAGTTTCTTCCGTTTGACTGAAAAAGTGATCGATGAGGCTGGATTTGGAGGGCTGTCCGTAATTTCTGCCTGAAAAATTCAGCAGTTTATATGAACAAATGCTGAACACGCGAATTGTACCTCCGCTTATTAAATGAATGGGTTCCTATTACTGGTTTCAGCACGGAAACTATTATTTTCAATTTGAAGAAGACAACGAGTAATTTAAATTGTCGCGGCTCATGCGGAATAAGTTATTTTGAACCTAGATATTGATCACGAGCTCGTCTAGGTAGACAGTCCTGGAAATAATTTAATGATGTTTGCAGTTTTTCAAATCAACGATACATGTAATTGCAGGAAGAGAATGCCAACAGTTAAGGTGAAGCAATATGAAACAATTATGGGTATATGAAATTGAACATTTTTTATTTCACTTACACAGTAAGAAAATTGTTTGAGAAGTTGTATAGCAACAAAATCACTCCGTTCTGGATTTTTAAACAAAATGTGTAAATCTTGAAAAAAATCTGACAGCAAAGCCTCTTTTCGAAAAAGCTTTCGAGGAAAGAAAATAATCTAATACCGAAGGAATGTTTTGGCAAGCAGGCTGGAAGGTAAACGGTTTTGCATATAGACATACGTTGAAAATGAGTATAGATGCTTCCACGTCTATATTATATGTCACCGAAAACTTTTAATGACTTCGCCTATATAGACGATCATTATCATAGTTTTTATAGCAATTTCGTTGAATTTTAACGGTGAAATGTTTGGGTTGCAAAAAACTCTCTGTAACTGCAAGTGTTAGATTTCCGTTGTTTACATTCATATTGTATTAAAGTATAAAATGTAGATTTTTAAAATTAGATGTATATATTTCCTGTTGTATTAGTAACTTAATTATAAATATGTTTTTGAAAACAATAAATTCATTTAAAAAGTAAAAAACTAACAAAAACGTTAAGAAGTGTCTTCTGTGCTTAATGCTGTAGAAAACTATGAGAATTCTATACTCTTATGTTATTAGCATCATTCCATTTGTTGCGATGGTTAAGGAAGGTGTTTGCGATTTTATCTTATTGAAGCGCCAATAATGTAGTTGCTGTGTAATGTGCTTCTGTTCTTTCAAGTAATATCATTGATATTTTGTAATTTAGCCACCAGTTGTTATCATCAACAGTTTGGTTTTCTAAGCAGTATACAAGGTATGAGTGGTAATTACCCCACTTTATGCTTCCCCAGGTGGCGGATAGGGGAATACTCACCAGATATGGTTGATACCGAAGAAATAAAATGCCCGGGGCGGACCAAAACTAGCAATCACCGAATTACTGCCGGTATAAGCGATCCTCCTTTGTATTGCCAACGACCGCACGGTAGGTGAAAGAGCAAACAGAAGAATGGGCACTCCTTCCGTAAAGGCTGACGAACCAGAAAGGCCAACGGCATGTAAATGTAGAAAGCAAGGAGAAACCACTACATTAAATATTCAAGGAGATCTCTAATATAATCAATATGGCTTTAAATCACAAAACTCACACAGTTACTACTCATGGTGCACGGAAAGCCAGAGTTGGCAGAAGAGGTAATTCACAAGAAGACAACAGAGTCTCCCAGGTCTTCATCAAGTGAAACCCCTGTGCAAAAATAAACAACACATCTTGTAAGATCAACAAGAACTTATCGTTCACAAATGGTACCTGGAATGTCAAAAATTGTGCGAAGTAGGCAAAATCTACAATGCAATTAAAGAAATGGAAAGAATGTCGGTGGACTTGATGGGCATCAGTGAGATGAGCTGGACAAATTCAGGAGACTGTCAAATAATGAATCATCACGTATATTACTCCCGAAATACAAATGGAGAACTTAAAAATGGCGTAGGCGTAGTCGTAAATAAACAGATAGCTAAATATGTTATGAATTCTGTTCCAATCTCAGAGAGAATAATTCTCATTCAACCAAACTCGACCCCTGTCAAAAGCAATATAATTCGGGTTTACGCACCTACTAGTGACAAATCAGAAGAAACCATTGAACTATTCTATCATTATATAATAAGTGTGTTAAGGAAAATCCCTAAAAAGGACAACAATACTTATGGGAGATCTTAACGCCAAGATCGGCAGAGGCAGAAGTGGTGACGTAGTAGGCCCGTGCGGTCTAGGCGAACGCAATCAACGCGGAGATCGACTATACACTTTTGCAATAGACGAACAACTTGTAATCACCAACATACTTCAAGTTGTCCGCGAGAAGACTATATACATGGAAGTCGCCACAAGACACACCAGGACATGTTATCAGAAACCAAATATATTATATAATAATTAACAAACGATTTAGGAACGCAGTAACATTAATGAAGACATATCCTGGAGGTGACATTAAATCGGACCACAACCCCCTTATCGGCGTAATAAAACTCAGATTAAAAAAGGTTAAACCAACAAAACAAAAAAATATGACACAAGACAAATAAAAATAGAACAAACAAAACAACAAGTACAGCAACACATCAAAGTAAAAATAAATCAAATAACCAATAACTTAATGAAAATGTGATGAAATTTAACCCTATATCAGATAGAATGTGCTACAGAAGATTAAAAGGAAAGGAGCGGAATATTAATATTATCAATGCGCGCACGTCCCATCAGAGAAAAAACAGAGGTTGAGAGAGAAATATATTATGAGATACTAGAGAATGAATATGAAAAACTACTTAAGTATGATGTAAAAATTGTCTTACGGGACTGCAACGCCAACATAGGAAAAGAAGAGATACTCGCATAAAAAAAAACTGGTGTGATACACTCACACAACTTCCTTTTACAGTGATCTTATAATTAGTCAAAAATTTCATTTTTAATTTTTAACCATTTGTTAAAAATTTTAAAAAATTACAAATTCTACAAAAACGGTACAAAATCGAGTGTTAGTTAAAGAGACAAATTTTCTCTAGAATTTTAAGGTGAATTCAAAAATGTAATAATATACCGGGTGTTTTATTTAAAATAGAAGTTAATAAAAAAAAATAGAAAAAAAAACAAAAGAAACCCACTTTAGAAGTATTCAACTGGAAAATCACCTATCTCACATCAATAGACATTAAAAATTTAAGAAAAATGTAAAGTTTAAAAAAAATCGTTGGAGCCGTTTTTGAAAAAATCGAAAAAAACTGAAAAATCACAAGAGTAAACACCTACTTCTGGTTATGGGATTTTCTTCAAAAGCTTGCTGTCTCATCTACATAGTACACAAAACGTATATATGAAGTTTCAACGCCATACCTCTTTTCGTTTTTGAGATAGTCTGTTCACAGACAGACACACACACAGACACACACACAGACACACACACAGACAGACCAATGAAAAAAAATATGTTTTTTGGGATCAGGGGACTCTAAAACGTGAAGATCCGTTGAAAACTCATTTTCGAATTTTTGGGGTGAATCCAATACCTACTTCCTTTATAGTAAAAGGAAGTAAAAAATAACAGGAATACATAGTAAACACGATATATCTAATGACAACGGACAGAGATTGATTAACTTTGCGATGGAAACGGACATGGTTCTAAGAAGCACACAAACCCAAACAAAAGAAAGAAAATCATAAAGGGACATGGCGGTCGCCGGGCGGCAAAGTGATAAATCAGATTGACCATGTTCTAATAGAAAGAAATAAGATCGTTCCACCAAGAAGTAAAGAAAGCAGAGAAGGGATACCACAATCGACAGGCCTACTTAAAATATAAAACAGGAATGTTAACAACAGAACATAATGAAATATTGAAGACATGGAGGGAGCATTTTTAAAATTTACTAAATGATGGGGAAGCCGAAGAACAAATGGAACAACACCAACAAGAACAACAAGAAGAAGGAAGAGTCAGTATAGAAGAAGCAACTAGTGAAGAAATAGAGAATATAATAAAACAATGAAAAATAATAAACGTCCAGGAGAAAGCAATATAACATCGAAAATTATTAAAGCAAGAGGAGAGCTGCTAAGGAACAAAGTTACTGAAATGTTAAAACAAATATGGCAAAAAGAATAAATGCCGACGGAATGGGCAAAAACCCTTATATGCCCAATATATAAAAAGGGAGACCCAGCACTGTGCGAAAACTATAAAGGCATAGTGCTGTTACACACCTGCTACAAGATTTTAGGACAAATAATAAGAAAAATGCTAAATATATACACTAAAAAAATATTAGCGGAATATAAATCAAGAAACAATAGAAGCACGACGGATCCAATATTTCCATTCCAAGAAATACAAATAACTAGCTACGAATATAAAATAGAGGTACACGCATTATTTATTGACTTCAAACAAGAGTATGGATAGCATGAGAAGAAGAAATTTGCGCCAACTACAAATTCCGAAAAAACGTATTAGTCTAATGAAGACGATACTACAAAACACAAAAAATACAATAACATGGAATGGGAAAGTATGACAGGAAGTTGAAATAGGAAAAGGCCAGAAGAAGAGAAAAATCTGATTCAAATAACAAACAACAAAGAATACAACTTCGAAAGGACAAAACAGTTTGTATACCTAGGTGTAACTATTGCAGAAAATGGGCATGAGGAACAAGAAACACAAGCAAGAATTGCAAAGGGGAACAGAAAGTATGGATGCTTGAAAACACTCATGAAATCAGCGTATGTGTCAAGAAAGACAAAAGAAAGAATCTACTGTACAGTTATAAGACCTACAGCCACGTATGCTTGTGAAACGTGGGTACTAAACAAAGAAGAAGAAGAAAAGATGAGGAGGTGGGAAAGGAAGATGTTACGAGCCATATATGAAAAGATAAAAACCGAGGAAGGGTGGAGGAGAAGAACAAACCAGGAACTAGTAGAGTTGTATAAAAACCCAGATATCATTGCAACTGCCAAGGCACAACGAATTAGGTGGATAGGGCACCTAGAAAGATTAAGTGGAGAGAGGCTCCCAAAGTTAGCCATAAGTAGAAAACCAATAGGAAAGAGAAGAAAGGGTAGGCCGAGAAAAATATGGATAAACATGGTGGAGCACGACCTGAAAATGGTGCAAGTTAGAGATTGGAAAGAAATAACAGCAAACAGAAAAGAATTGGAAAAATAGTACAAAAAGTTCTTAGAAATAGGTGGTGAAAATTAGTTTAAATTTATTATCAAATGAGTTTTAGATAAATGTAGGACGAGATTAAGTTTAGTTTAAAATGTACATAATCAAATTCATGCCGTAGGCGTTCATGGCCTGTAGAGCAAATACATAATAAAACCAATAACAAAACAGAGACCGATCCAGAAGACGATATTAGGAAACTTGAAGAAATCAACCAAGAAATCCTTGATAAATACTTGAGCTCAGTAAGGGTGAAAAGAAAAATGTGGATAACTGATAACATATTGGGAATGATGGAGAAGAAAAGAGAAGCAAAGGAAAAAGATAAAGATAAAAATAAAATGACTTATAACACAATTGACAAAGATATAAAGAAAGCTATTAGAGAAGCAAAAAACAAATGGTTTGAGGAAGAATGCTGTGAAATAGAGGACTTAGAAAATAAGCATGACTCCATAAGAAAATCAAACAAGCAGCAGGAATATATAGACCCCAGAAACCAATTTGCCTGACAGACGACAAGGGGCCGTTATTGTAAATAAACAGGAGGTGAAAGATACCTGGATGGAGTACGTCAAAAACACTTTTAAATACCATGGAAATAATGCAACATTAACAATAGGCTGCAACACTGAGCCATCTATAACTTACGGCGAAGTAAAACAAGCTATAAGAAGAATTAAAGATGGCAAAGCAACAAGACCAGACAACTTCTATGGTGAATTCTTAAAATTACTGAACGACAAAGGCATAACCTGGCTTACCTCAACATTTCAATAAAATTTATAACAATGGTATAATTCCAAGAAGCTGGCTACTATCGACCTTCCTAACACTCCCAAAAACCCTAACGCGAGAATATGTGAAGACCACAGAATAATAAGTCTTATGAGTGACATTTTAAAAACATTTTTAAAAGTAATACACAAAAGAATATACAATAAATGTGAAGCACATCTATCCCACACTCAATTTGGATTCCGTGACGCTTTGGGTACTAGAGAAGCCTTATTCGCAATTCAGGTTCTACTCCAGCAATGCAGAGATGTCAACTGTACAGTACACGTATGCTTTATAGACTATAGTACACCGTTCGATAGAGTTAAGCTAATGACAATATTAAAGACATGAGGTCTGGATGATAAAGATCGCAGAATCATAAATAACCTATACTACAGTCAATCAGCTAATACCGAGATCCGAAACGAGCTAACGGAAGAAGTGGCAATACAACGAGGCGTGAGACAAGGATGTGTACTGTTTCTTTTGCTCTTCAATGTTTACTCAGAAGAAATTATGAAATGAGCGCTGGAAGACACCAATGAAGGAATTCTAATAAACGGTGTACGTCTGAACAACATCAGATACGCAGACGACACAGTTATCTTAGCGGACAATCTAGATGGTCTACACACATTAGTCCAACGTGTAGCCGAAGCAAGTCAGCAGTACCGCTTTCAATTCAATATTACAAAAACGAAATACATGATGATAAATAAGGACCAAATTCCCCATGGACAATTGATGATAAACCAACAACCAGTAGCAAGAGTAACTGAATATACCTACCTGGGTACCAACATTAACGAGCAATGGGACAATTCAAAAGAGATAGGGCAACTCATTGAGATAGCCAGAACATCTTTCAGTAAAATGGCAAATGTCTTTAGGAGCTGTGATTTACCGCTGTCAACTAAAATGCGACTATTACGATGCTATGCGTTTTCAGTCCTTCTTTATGGAGTTGAACCTTGGAAAGTGACTGAAGCAACAATGAATAACTTGAGGCCTTCGAAATGTGGTGCTACAGACGGATACTGAGAATAACCTGGGTAGACCGTGTTCCCATCATAGAAGTTCTACGAAAACTACACAAAGAATGCGAAATCCCACTCAGAGTAAAACAACAACGCAAACTCGAATATTTAGGTCACATCACAAGAAACGAAGAAAGATACAACTTATTGTAGCTAATTTTGCAAGGCAAAATATATGGAAGAAGAGGCCCAGGGGGAAGACGAAACTCCTGGCTTGGGAGTCTAAGACAATGGTTTTCCTTAATAACTACGGGACTTTTTCGAGCTGCAACCAATAAAGTTAGAATAGCCATGTTGGTCGCCAGCATCCGTACCGGATAGGTACCGCAAGAAGAAGATGTTACAAAAAATAAGTATCTGGCATAATATAACGGCGTCTCAGTTCTCTTCACACGAATTTTAATACTCATGGAGTAGCCTCTAGCTGCTTCGTCACGTTCTCTTTGATTCGTTCTACATCCTGAAATCTGTTTCCCTTCAAGAACGATTTCAATCACAGCAAGAAATAACAGAGAGCTATCTCAAGGATGAAAAGCTCAACTAATGAGATATTTGGCAAAAATATTATTAATGCGCTTCTTGGTGAAGCTCCCAGTCATCGCTTTCCCAGAGATGAGGCCTCTTTGTTGAGGTATTTCCTAGTTTTATGCAGCATTTATTTCTGCCGTATTGAAGGACTTCAATCCAGAAAAGCTCCCGTCGAAGTGCTTGCAGAACCTTGAAAACACGTGTGAGTTCAGGCTGAGTTTGTGCGTTCGGACTTAAAATGCTAGGTGGACGTTTAGACGGGGTTTTTACGCGATGAGAGTGACAAAGTGTCTTGGGAATGCAAAGAGATGGCTGTCAGTCGGAAAAGGGTTAGACAAACTCCAAATGTGGAAGGACTTGGTGTCCAGAGCATGAACACTTAAGACGTGTTTTGTGAAAGTATCGCCCGGGTGCCTCGAATTTTAAGCAGCCGTTAATTGCTGACGCTTCTTCCAAAACCTACCGATTATCCCATTATCGTTGCGTTTGTTTAAAGTTTTGTCATCCTATAAGCCGTAAGCTGTAAGTTCTACCGCATAAAAGCTAAAGTGCGAGGGAGTGCGTTGTTCGTTCCGAGAGTTTTCACCGCTGACTTATTTAAATTAGTCTAAACCCGGCGCTTGACGTCGCCCATGTTGTTAGAGTTATTCCGAAGATTTGCCTGCCAGAGGAAGGCTTTTCCGCCTTTTTTCTGCACCTATTCGTCTCTAAGCCGCCAAACAGCTGTAATTTGGGTTTTCTACTTCAGTCAGTCTGAGTTGAGATAAATTACACCCTCTTTGGCATACCCTTGAGATAAACTTTTTCGATCTAGGGTATATGTACTAGATTTTACAGTGCTTCACCAAATCATGAGTTTTCCTCAGTGACCTGCATAAATTAAGGGCGCTCGCTGAAGCAGTTATTAACTTGATTTAACGTCATTGTTCGTGACTGAATATTGTGGCGCTTTTAGCGTTGTCATATGATTCAACTTGAATTCGTAATACTAGGATAATAGTACATGAATAACCTATACGTACTCAGTTATGGGTATATACAAAGTGTTCTGGTTTTTTCCCCAAAATTTTTTTGTAGATAGTAAATGTTTTGATCAATAATTTTTATATAGACTTCTACTGTTTTTCGACGCCTTAACAAGTTACGGTAATTTTAAAATATTAAAATAATATATAAAAAATCAATGATGTGCCCATTTATCATCGTCAATATGGATGGTTTCAGTTAAGTGGTCATCCAGTTCATTATGGCAGATTTGCGAGAGATTGGTTACACATCTATTACAACCAGCATTGGATTGGCCGTGGTGGAACTGTTCAATGGCACCCTTGCTCGCCAGATAATATACTTTTGGCTGTTCATATTTGAGGCTATCTGAAACAGTAAGTGTACAGAACATCAGTGGGAGCCCGACATCACTTAATGGAACGCATTAAAAATGATTGTAATATGTTAAAGAATAACGACGAAATGCTAAATTGTGTGCAAGAAAGCATTGTGGTGCACTGCCAGAAATGTAGGTATAGACGTTGGTGGAGGTCATTTTAAACATTTAGTTTACTCGTAATGAGTTTGTTTTTATTTTACATGCCCATTAGAACTATTACTCCTTGTTTTGTAAATTTTTTGTTGGTTTTATTACATTAATAATTGCTCGTATTTCTTTGGTAACTTGTTACTGAGTCGAAAAAAAAATATATAACTCTATATACAATTTTTTTATCTGAATAACATTTACTATCTATAGAAAAAAAATCAGAAAAAACAGGCACCCTGTATAGTAAGTCTTATTCTGTGTTTGACGAGGTTGAGGTTGAACTCGGACAGCTGAAGTAATTAGGTCTTTATTTCAATAGAAATGAAGCTTTTACGTAAGTATCCTTTGCAACAGAGCTTGCTGTTTTGACCGTGCCCGAAGCAGATCCATTCACTTAGGGCCGGTTGCAGAAAGCAATGTTAAGTCTGGTGTTAGCTAACGTCGCGTCAAAGTTTGTTTACTAATGTATTAGTTACCATAAACATTTCAGATTTGATTCGTTTTTGTTCACTTTGACGTCGCGTGAGCTAACACCAGACTTAACGTTGCTTTCTGCAACCGGCCCTTAGAGGTTGAATTTTTATGGTGGCCTCCTGGTAATCTTCAAAATTTCCAGTGTCCTAAGACAGGACGGGAATGCACGGGTAACGTAAACCTCACCCTCCTAGCGAGCTAGTTGAGGACAATTGGGAGCTTAATACCTCTGCCTTAATGTCCGGTATTGTAAAATTCCGATTATACTGTAACATCTTTTTTTGGATTCATCTCTCAATCTCCTCAAAACGCTCAGGTAGTGTTTCTTGTCCACAGTCTGACCTTACACAGCGTACTCATCGTGAACAACAACTTTGTGGTCAAATAAAATAGTGAGGGTTGGTTTTGATGCGCTTTATTGAGCTTTCTTTTGGAATTTTTATTGAGAAGATTATATTTCTATAGGAAAGTCATAGCCATAGACCTATTATTCATTGCCTGCATACGATTGAATGTTTCTGAAAATTGCTGATACAAAGTCGCTGCTTAACACTCGCGATGTGAAGAATTATGAAAAGCGACGAACACAGTTTAGTATCTCACGCCACTACGTATTGCAGTCGATCAACTAGCTCCATGGCAATGCGGCTTGGCAAGTATGTGTATTAAGCTCCTCCCAAATAGAACCCCAAATTAGATTGCAATAGTAGAACCATTTGGGGAGATATTGTAATTGGTCGTAGACTTACCGAACTAGCATCGTATACGCTGTACCGGGTGGCCAATTAAGAAGGGCACTCGGCCCTATCTCGAAAAGTAATTGTCGTAAAGACTTGGGGTAAAAAAATTTATGACTAAAGCTGCCAAGAGAAAATGCTGGAAATTATTTTTAAGTTTCTAGAATGGCCGCCAGGGGGCGTAATCGCATTCTTGAATTTTAAATCCCGTTTTTTGAGAAATATTCTTATATTACAGATAGCTAAAATGGACACCCTTTTAAAGCTAAGATAAATTCGATTCTTTTTTGTTCAATGCTTTTTGCTCTATCTCTTAAGGGAAAGTGGTGGGGGGTGTCCGAACATTTTCGGAAAGAAATGTCAATAACTTCAAAATGGCTGAACGGATTTTGTCAAACTTGGAGTCGTTGAAAAGGGCTTTTCTTAGGCTATCAACGACGCTTTGAGCGAATTGATTTAGATTGCTTGTGTCGCCGCTAAAGGGCGTTTTGCGACAACACTACAAATGAAATGGATTTTCTCAAAAAAATTAAATGCAACGATATCACTTTTATTGCAACAAAAGGTAGCCAAATAAGGGTCTAACACGCTAGTGGAAACCGAATTTCGATATTTGTTTCCTAACCTAAAATATCAGTAAAAGAAATTAAAACTCGAAATAATGTCGCATCTTTGGGAATATTTTCAGTGTACCTGCCATTACTAAATCCTAATTATCGTTCGTTTGGAAAAATATATACAGTGAATTTATTTTAATGGTTAACATAGTAGTTCAGTTTCTATACCAACATCTAATCATACAGGTCACTTCCATAGTTACCAATGAAATCAATAGATTAGAGCAGGGGTCGGCAACCTTTTTCGGACGGCGGGCCATTTTCAAAATAAATTTTTTTATGCGGGCCGCACATTCAAATGTAACTTAAATAGTGCTTTTATATCATATACGAGTATAAATATTATTAAAAATAAATATAGAAAAAATTTATTTTTTATTGACATGCTATAATAACAATAATGTTAGAGAACAAAAATTTTACAATTCTTAAAAGGAAAAAAAAAGAAAATACAATTCCAATTAAATATGTATAAATATGTAAATATAAAATATAAAAAATATAAAATATTGTAGTGAAACGTCATACGGCTGTCAACATGAACGCACATATGAACATACAGTAGCAAACTGGCGAAATGAAAGAATTAGTGATGGGCCTATCCGGAATGAATAATCGGAAAGTTTCCGATTGTTCAAAAAATCGGAAGGTTCCTATTATTTCGGAACTTTTCGGAATTCGATTATTTTACTGTTCGGTGCACAAAATTCTGAACTTTCGGAATTCGATTATTTTACTATTCGGTACACAAAATGAGAAAACGAAATGCCAATTTGAATTGAACGGAATACGGAATGTTGTATTGACTCACTTGACTGCTATATGCTGGTTGGCGAATGTCGACGGGTCGCGCCGTGTGCGCACGTGTATGATACGTGAATGGCACTAATGGCAGTGGTATTTCGTAGATTAATTATTAGATAGTACACCTACAGACTTCAAATTCAAGTATTGTTTTATACTATCTATTATGTACTTTATGTGCTATTAAACTTTAAAATATCACTACCATTTTCCGAAAGTCTATTAACGTAACTACTGTAATAATTTGAAAAAATATTTTATTTCCTCATATCCCACTGTGCGACTCAAACTCATAAATTGTTTTTTAGGATACTGCATTGCTATCTAGCGTCTACATAGTTACCAATGCAGTATCCTAAAAAATCTTATACGATACACGACCGGTAGAATTCTTATGGCCTTGCCAAACATACAGGTCTCGCCCTACGGTTCGACCTGTAAAGTATTGGCGCTGCCATAAAAATGTTGCTACCGGTCTAATAACGTAAATAGCTATTAATGACCGTCCTACAAACCCAAACAATAGATGCCAACGCAGATAAGGGCTTACGGCGCGACGGCGAGTGCTCTCATCGTAAATTTGCACGCACTTCATCTTCCTTCCGCTTGTTGTTATTTCGCTCGTTTTCCCTTGCTTGCATTTACGGAATGTAAAATAATCGGATGATATTCCGATTTTATAAACATTCCGAAATTGAACATTCCGATTATTGAAATCATCCGATTATGCCCATCACTAGAAAGAATGCTACACTTGCTAAGCGAGACGTTGTATTCGCTGGGGAGTGGGGATTAAAATTGCGCAGTAAATTAGGTTTCCCACTATGCTTCTGTTTGTCGCGCATTTTTGTCACCGGCCACATTTCGGCACGCTTACGCTCTAAGTTTGTTGATTTTTCCTAAAGTTATATTGGTGCTTTGGCGGGCCGCGCAAAAAGTTGCAAAGGGCCGCATGCGGCCCGCGGGCCGCAGGTTGCCGACCCCTGGATTAGAGCGTTTATTTTACGGGTTATCATACGAATTTTAATTAGGTACTTGTTAATAAGAAACTTTAGTTTGGATACCGGAATGTAGATATGCAACTAAAAAGTAGATACGTAGACAACTTGTGTGTTGTATCTTTTCTTCAGTGGTATACATTAGGATAACTTTTCATTGTCTTTTTAACAAGTAATAATTCCTATGTTAACTCGTAAAATACACGCTCTAATCTATTGGTCTCATTTGTAACTATGGAAATGACCTGTATTATTAAATGGTGGCATAGAAACGAAACGCTTATGTTAACTATTAAAATAAATTCCCTGTATAAATTTACTGTTAAAATACCAACATTATACTTAAAATGTCAATAATAATTAATACTCATTCACTATGATTGAATATTGCCCTTCTGTCCAATTCGAAGTTTTTAAAATGCAAGTGTGCTTTGGAAAACAAAATAGCAAAAATTATAATGGTGGTGTTTAAGTGTCAATCATATTAAGATTGCAGCTATTAATAGTGCATTTTGGTGGCCTTATTTGTAAAAAATGCCTTTTCCACCTGTAGAAGTGTTTGATATGTTTCGTGTTTATTTTCAAAACAATGAAAACGCAACTGTTTCTGTTAGAATCTATGCGATGGAGTATCCTGATAGGCACCATTCAACTGTCAAAGTTTTTCGTGTGGACAGAAAGGCAATATTCAATCATATTGAATGAGTATTAATTATTATTGACATTTTAAATATAATGTTCGTATTTTAACTGTAAATTTATATATAACGGGTGTCCCGCGGCAAATTTCATTTTTAAACTTGAAATAAATTTGTTATTTCTTCAAGTATTTTATTGAAAAAAATTGTAAAATAAACCTCAATCTTTGGGAAATTATTTGTGAAACAGCACATCCGTCAAATGACGCCCCTCACGTCGTACCACTTCTTTCAAACAAACTTGAAAATTGAGCATCACACGCATAAGCATAGCACGTGTAATTCCACGAATTTCTCGGGTGATGTTCCGCTTTAACACATCCACAGTGGGTGCTGCATTCTCGTAGACTTTTGATTTGAGACTAGGGGGGAGGGATTTAGAGTCCCTCTCTTAGAAGTGATGCTATTCGGGAAAAGTTGGCGAAGCCATTACGATATTCGCGGTATGAGGAGTAGCCCTATCTTGCATAAATCAGATATCTTGACCTCTGTTAAACATTATCCGACGACGAAGAGAAGGCCACAGAAAGTTACTGATCATTTCCAGGTATCGTTCTGACTTTTCCCGAATCGCATAATTTTTAAGAGAGGGACTCTAAATTGGCCTCCGCGAAGCTCTGATTTAACTCCTTTGGACTTTTTGTTGTGGGGATATCTCAAATCAAAAGTCTACGAGAATGTACCAGCCACTGTGGATGTGTTAAAGCAGAACAGCATCCGCAAAATTCGTAGTATTACACGTGCTATGCTTATGCTTGTGATGCGCAATTTTCAAGTTTGTTTGGAAGAAGCGGCGGTACAACGTGAGGGGCGTTATTTGGTGGATGTGCTGTTTCACAAATAATTTCCCAAAGATTGAGGTCTATGTTGTAATTTTTTTCAATAAAATACTTGAAGAAATAAAAAATTTATTTCAAGTTTAAAAATGAAATTTGCCGCGGGACACCCGTTATTTTGCTAAAATAACGATAATTAGAATTTAATAATGGCAGGTATACTGAAAATATTCCCAAAGATGCGACATTATTTCGAGTTTTAATTTCTTTTACTGATATTTTACGTTA
The DNA here is from genome assembly GCA_940337035.1 of Agriotes lineatus. Taxonomy (NCBI): domain Eukaryota; kingdom Metazoa; phylum Arthropoda; class Insecta; order Coleoptera; family Elateridae; genus Agriotes; species Agriotes lineatus. The sequence goes on from OW679196.1 coordinate 128,403,906, forward strand.
GGAAAGAAATATCGAAATGCGGTTTTCACTAGCGTGTTAGACCCTTATTTGGCTACCTTTTGTTGCAGTAAAAGTGATATCGATGCATTTAATTTTTTTGAGAAAATCCATTTCATTTGTAGTGTTGTCGCAAAAGGATCTCTAGCGGCCACACAAGCAATCTAAATCAATCCGCTCAAGGCAGCGTTGATAGCCTAAGAAAAGCCCTTTTCAACGACTCCAAGTTTGACAAAATCCGTTCAGCCATTTTGAAGTTATTGACATTTCTTTCCAAAGATGTTCGGACACCCCCCACCACTTTCCTTAAGAGATAGAGCAAAAGGCGTTTAACAAAAAAGAATAGAATTTATCTTAGCTTTAAAATGCTGTCCATTTTAGCTATCTGTAATATAAGAGTATTTCTCAAAAAACGGTATTTAAAATTCAAGAATGCGATTACGCCCCCTGGCGGCCATTCTAAAAACTTAAAAATAATTTCCAGCATTTTCTCTTGGCCGCTTTAGTCATAAATTTTTTTACCCCAAGTCTTTAAGACAATTACTTTTCGAGATAGGGCCGAGTGCCCTTCTTAATTGGCCACCCGGTACATAATAAAAGCGTGAGCATTCAGCATATGCAACTCCATGCCTATACTGCATTGTATATAGATTATACTATACTATACTATACTATACTTGTTTACCGTACTATTATTACTGCGTTTTATCATCTTTCGATGTATACACAGGGTGTTTTATCAAAAGTGGAACACAGTGCAGATATCTGAAATCAAAAGAAGACGATTGCGCAAAACAAGTCAAAGTAAAAATTGCTTGTTAATGCTGCCCGGGTCGCCCTGCTTAACAGGGTGCGTGCTAATTTGTATCTGCGATTTTGTAGTTATTTGCTCACCGGAATTATTCCGACGCGGTCGACTTTGTATGAACCTCCGCCCCGCGGAGCTTCTCTTTAATTGTTTTTTCCTTAGCGGACAACCCTAAAATCAGGAATTAACCTGTTAACCACTGTTTTTAACGACCAACTTTATTTATGCAGCTCGCCCTTTTATAATTGCTTTTGCAGCGCCTTTTTAATCTGTTTATGCTATTTGTTTAATTGTTTGTGTTCATTTATTAATGCCTATTTATATCGATATATTTGCACTATAGAACCGAATGTTGATAAATAAATACTGTTACTAGTTCGTTTTGCTATTATTTGGTTTGCTGGGATTACATCGTACCTTGGGGAGGTGCGACCCAAGGATCTGTTGACGTCGAGGACCTGCCGCCCTCTCCCATGGTTTTTTTGCAGCTTTGCTGGAACCCCGACCCTTTCCGACGAGTTAGTCAACTTAGGCCGATAATTACCAGCCGGAAAAACACCAAATATAACTTTCGCCACCAGGTAAGGCCGACTCTTAATCCTTCGTCACAAATCTCTCAAACGCAAAAGTTGGAAAACTTCGTTTTTTAGGAAGATAAGTTAAAATATATTAATTCCTTTTTAAGTACTTATACATACTGCTAGTTACGCCGTAGATTAACGAAAGTACGTCCAAACCTGTTAACTTGTAACTTTACCGATATTTAATTTGATATTTGACGTTATTTTAGGAAAACAGATTATGAATGAATGCGCTATCTAGGCTCTTCTGCAATTGTAAGTGTTGGTAAATGTAATTTTTAGTACTGTCCTTAAAATGTATAGAAATGGATGATTATGAGTACGCTTTTCACAAATTAACAGCCCTATTTGAAGATGTTCTCACCCCAGGCATAAGTGGCGATTCAGAAGAAGGCGTCCATTGTACTGTTGAAGTCCTGCTAAACAACAAAAACTGACACAGCGTAGAAAGATGAATATGATGGAACCACCATTGCCATCGAAAGAACCAGTAGAGGTGTACATTTGGGAAGGCAGTATCAAATGGAAAAAGCATAGACCACCCCCAAATGTTCCTAAACTGAAGCACAACACCGTTACTCATCTTGTTATGAATAAAACAGATTCACGATCTCGAAACTATCGAAGAGTCAGCTCAATGCGGAGAGATCTGTTAGGCTGCTAGAAAACTCTACCTTGAAGATACGGGGACAAATTCAAGTGATTTATTAGGTGCCACCCAATATGACTTGTTTCATAATTCTGACATTCTTGATTTAAGTCAAAAATTGCGTAACTGTATTTCACTTCACAAATAAGCTGCTCAGCCGTAAATTTGATAACGACTATATTAAGATAACACACACAATTGGTAATAAATAACATACTCACAGCCCGAATTCAGAGTAAGAAAAAGAAGACATCAAATCTAAGAGCTACCTGTCTTGTGGTGTCACATCGCGCGATACAAAAATTTGAGCGTGTGTTTGTCAGCACTAGTCTGGGAAACACGAATTGATAGCCTGGTGACAAGCTAGCAACAGTCTGCAACAAGAGTTACCCTCACCACGGCGGGAATGTGTTCAAATCTTTGAACCTCCTAAAGCGGGAATTCTAAATGTCACACAATAAACATATTCAGAACGACGGCAATTCACAACATGCATTGCTCGACTAATATGCCATATTCAACTTAGCTTGAAGTGCAGCAGTTTCGTAGACGGCGTTGAATTCAAAAACAGAATAGTGCTCTTTGTTTTAAAATTTCGGATGAAATATCAAATAAGGTTATAGTATATTGTACAAGTTGAAAAAAGTATAGTGTAACCGAGAGTAAAGACGCAGTGAGCATGGAAAACACTTTTTTCAAGTGTTGCATATGCTATTTTTCATGTATTAACTGGTGCTGCCGACCAGATCAACAAACTGAAACTGTGTTTGTAGAGGACTGGTCTTTTGCAATTATTATAAATAGTATCATAGTGTAAAAATGTAAAACCATAGTGCCAAAAGCCCTGACAGTCGAAGTACTTTAACATTTGATAAAAAAATTAAACTGTGCGTTGCTATGCAGAAAAGTACTATCTTTATAAACGATTTGCCGTTGCTATGCAAAAAAGAAGGTTCGAAGATCCTTTTGAGGATTTTTCTTTCGAATCTCGGCAAGTCTTCCTCCGTTTCTTTATTACTCAAGTTGATTGCGATAGGTGGATGTTGGTCTTATCATTGTTTTGTACACTTTGAATCTAGCCTCTCTGCTTATGATTTTAGACTTGAAAATGCTTTGTCAGGCATGGTAGTTTCGATTGACTGCGATTATTTTGTGCCGTATTGCTTGGGTCATAACATAATTATCTGAATTCTCTTGCTACTTGAAAGTCTGTTCCTCTATCGTTAGATTTTGTTTCATCTTTTTTATATTCCTATTTTTCTATTACTTGCCTGATAATACATAACTGATGCGTTGAAGACGTATTCTTAAATCTAGCGCGCTGGTCCCCTACAATAATTTCGCTTAAATATATAGAATGTTGAGAAAACGGTGTAACTTAGCGTAGAGAAATTTAAAAGAAAACGTTTATATGAAAAATACTTTTAATTTTCGACAAGGAATCACCTTCTAAAATATGTATCCGTTTTTTTCAACACCCTGTAGTATAGTGATTCTACTAGGTAGGATGTTTGTAAAAACTTTGTATACCACACAAGAAATGTGCCTCTCGGCAGTTATGGCATTCTAATTCTTTTTATGTACAGTTTGTCCACAGAATGATTCTCAACATGGGCATCTGCCTTATGAGAAAATGGAAAAAATCAAAGATATACTTTTTATGATACAGCGCTTGAATTATGTTAAATATCCAAAGTTTGTCTATGGAGGTTTGCTACAGCTCTACCTAAGGAGTATTTTATCCCAATTATTCCATAACAAAAGAAATCTCCATGTTGACGCTGAGTCTGTGGACACATTTTTGTGTTATAACCCAGCTTCCCATGTGTCTTTACGAGGGTAGCACCCATAATTTCTGCAAACTAATAGATCAAGGCACCATGGAAATCAAACTTGTCATCAAACAAGTTTTCTAGTTTGTGGGTACAAATTTAGTTTTGATAATTGGAACAGTTATTATACAAGTCATTTTTGAAATAAGTGTCGTGCAGCAAGAACAAATTTAACGAGAGAAAATTTTAGAGCCATGATTTACTATGACTTTAAAGGTTCGCTATCTCCGAAAAGAAGATTTAGGCGACTTCGTGCTGTATTAGGTGACCAAGAGCCTTCGCAGAGGACTGTGTCTAGCTGGTTAATGAATTTAAATTTGAAAGAGTTTCACTCAGCGACAATTTTCATGAAGGAAACCGAAGCAAACAGACCCCGTGCGAAGCATGATTCAGAATGATAATCGAGTCACATATAGAATTATTAGTAGTACCTAGGATATTTGCATGACTGCAATAAACGACATTTTACATAATCGCTTGGGCGTAAGAAAAGTCTGTTGTCTGTGGATACCACACAGTTTAAGAGAAACACAAAAACAGCAGCATGTGGACTAGTGTAAGAAAACTTTTAAGAAATATGATTAAAGTAGGTCTAAAGCAGTTTACAACATCATAACTGGTGACGAAACCTGGATATATGCATTTGAACCCGAATCTAAGCTTTAGTCTGCACAACGGGTGTTTCCAACGGATCCTAATCCTATTAAAGTGAAGCGATCTAGAAATACTGGCAAGAAGCTGATTGCTTGCTTCCTTTCAAAATCAGGATCTATCATAACTGTCGTTCTTGAAAATAAACGTACCGTTACCGCAGAATGGTATACAATAGTATGCCTGCCAGACGTTATTCAAAAAGCTCGTTTACAGCGCCCAAGAGGTAAGATCGTTCTGCACCATGATAATGCTTCAAGTTATACCGCATATCAAACAAAATAATTTGTAGAGGCTTCCGGTTAAAATTGCTAAGACATCCCTCATACAGTCCCGACATAGCCCCTTCCGAGTACTTTCTATTTTCTCGATTAAACGATAAAATACGTGGTGTGCGATTTGGAACTCTCGAAGATGTTGTGGAAAACTTCAAAAACTTGGTTTTATCGAATATGTAGATGTATAGAGTTTAAGGGCGAATATTTTGAAAAACAATAAAAATAAGAAGCTATCCGGAAAAGAAAGAAAGTATTTAACTTAAGGTAATACCGACTTGAAGGCAAAGCCAGTTTGCGGCTTGAAGTAGTGTAATTCAGAGGGCGGCATCTCTCTCTGAAGGTTTGCCTGGTGTGGTAAAAGAACTTTCTTCAGACCGGAGCACGACTGACCCTCGAGGATGGTCGCCGCAACGACAGAGATGTGGGAGTTTTGATGTGGAGCGTTAGAAACTGCCAATATTTTGGACGAGAATTAACAATTCAGTAGCGTCTAATAAATAATGATTACCAAATTCATGATTCCAGAAAGTTACCGTCGCTGCTAAACAAACAACAGTAAAACAATAACAGTATGGGAATAACTTTTTCATACTACTGGTTATGTAAGCATCAGTTACAGACCTACTTGCATGTGATGTAAATTTCACTTACAGGCAAAAGGTTACTTTATTACCATATTTAACTTTCTATGTGCCTTCTGAATTAATTTAGACACACACCCATGATTTCAGAATAGAACGGCGGCTGTATCCTGCTGTGGCTAGCTGGATGCCCTTTTGTCTTGATTACTTGCCGTCAATTCGTTTTAGAGTGTAAGATGCTTCCCCATCAGAATCAACCGTTCGTGGACGGCGTGGTAGAAAAGCTTCGAATACGATGCGAGGGGTGGAAGACCTGCAACGATACAAAACTGAAGTTGTGGCCAAAGTGGAGAGATTAATGATGGAAGATAAAAAAAACAAAAAAAAGTTAGCCAAGACTGTAATTATTGGTGTGGAATCGATTAAATATGACATTTTGCATATGACGGTCTCAGCCTGATGAGTCAAGGTCGAGTGAACATTAGTCCTGAGCTTTTGACCTGTCCCCATACAGATTCTGACAAATCTTTTAGCAGAATCGTCGCTATGGACGAACGTTGGTTCTATTACTATTACCATGTCATCAACCAAGCCACCATGGAGCGGTGGAATTCCAACTCTCCGCCTCCAAAGGAATTTAGAACCGGCAGAATCGTCGCTATGGACGAACGTTGGTTCTATTACTATTACCATGTCATCAACCAAGCCACCATGGAGCGGTGGAATTCCAACTCTCCGCCTCCAAAGGAATTTAGAACCGTCAGCAAGCATGTTGATGTTTTTGCTATCTGGGATTCGCGCGGCGTTTTGTTTATAGACTTTCCTGGTAATGCTCGTACTATCAGCGGGTATTACTGTGACCTTCTGACGTCAACTGAAGTCAAACACAGTAGACGACTGCGAAAAAGAGTACTCTTATAACACGTCAATGCATAATCCCACAGATGCAGCGATATCAAAAGCGAATGAACTAGGTCTCGAAATTCTTCCACACTCAGTCTATTCATCGGATCTCGCATCAGATTTCTTATGTTTGGGAAATAGAAAACTCGCCTTCGTCGAAGGATTTTCAGGAATACTGAGAGCTTTAAACCTGAGGTGAATTCATTGTTAAAGGGACAAAGGGCGGACTCATATGAAGAGTAGATTATGAAGCTGAAATATCGATGGGACAAGTGCGTCGATTTGGAAGGAGACTACATAGAGAAGACATAAGATGTATTTAGAATTTCAGAATTAAAGCAGAGTGGTCAACTAAATTGTGAGTGCTTTAAAGTCTTCAATTTTTAGACGCGTAAAGATATATTCAGTAAAGCAAATATTTCTTAATGCTGTGGAACTACATTAGTTCTTTTATTATTTGCAATATACAAAAACTTGAAAAATGTATTAATAGGTTTTGTGAATTCCATTCAACAAATGATACTAAATGTGGGCGAGAAAACAATAAATTATTCATCACCGATTGTTGCGTGTTTAGGATGGAAGATATTTTTAGTTCTAAAGAGGTATCCTGTGCGTAAACGTGCTTCAATTATTATTTTCGGTTTATTGGCTGCAGGGGTTTTAACGGCGCGTTGGAAATGTGAAACTTCAAAAAAAGCATCACAGCTGTTGCCAAAGGTTTATTTCTGTTCAATGTGGGAAGTAATATGGTAATAATTATACATACTGAAAGAGTGTTATTTTATTCATACATAATACGGGTTCAATGCTGTTCGTTTGAATTAAAATTGAAATTGAAATTATTAAGACTAATTTCAATTATGGGATACAAGATTCCAAATTCCATAAGTTTATTTCATTAATTTACTTTTTGGTCCTACTATATTTAAGTTTTTTATAGGTTTTTACTTTATATTATAATAGTTACCTTTGTTTGACTATTTTCTCTCAATATAATATTTTATTCATAAGGATTTACTTTATTCCGCGTTTGGGCCTGATTTTACCTTTTCTAGAAACAGAACAGTTTCCCACATAGATTATCTTTCTATACATTCATTTAATATAAGTCTCACGCAGTAGATATCTTTCTCAATTTTTATTTAGTATAATACATTTTATTGCACGAAACTATATTCAGCCTTGAATTACACTATTCCTACTTGTTATAGCAGTATCTATGTCGTACAACGTATCCAATACCTACAACACAGATCTTCAAATAGACTGCGCAATTTGTCTAAACGGGCAGTTCACTGGGGAACTGTTTATCATTATTTTAAGCATCAGAGTTTTCATTGGTGTTATTTACTATATGAAGCACTCCAAGTTAAAATGGTTTTGCGGAATATTGTGTAACACAAAAATATAATTAGTAAGGCAGTCTCCCTCAGCTTTCAAACCTGCTCAAATCGATTTGTGTATTTCTAATTTATCTGGAGAAATTTAGCTCGAGGGTTACTACGTGTTATACACTTCCATAGTTTGAACTCGTTCCTCTGCCAGAAAAGTACAAACTATCCACCAGGGTAATCTGTCAAGTAGTTTAGCGTTGACAGCGGGCTGAATGAGTCAATGTGTTCCCGTTTTAAAAAAATAAAGTTGAAATGTATGCCGTGAGCAGATGCGTCGTAAAGAAGGACTTAACTGTCAGCGTCATAAAAGCTAACATGGGCGATACAGTGAACAAGTGGGCTCTAATGTTTAAGAGTGGACGTCAAAGCTGCGACGATGACCCCCGTAGTGGACACCCCCTCATCTCGGTTACTCCAGAAATACTTGAAAAAGATCGCTTTGTTGAAAGCGTTAAGTAGCTGAGGCTACAAGCAGCTTAATTGAATAAACCCATTATATAATTATCAATGTTTTGAATATAAATAAGGTCTTGGCCCGTTGGGTGCCGCGCTTGCTGTTTTCAGTACAACAGCGTGTGTGTAAGGACATTTCAGTTTAGTCTTAGCCTGTTTAAGAACGATCGCAAAGATTTTATGCGCTGATCTGCAACTGTGGATAATTGGGTCCACCACTGTACACCTGAAACTACAGTCGTTGCAGTGAAGACGCTCAGGTGCGTATTAACACTATTAACCATAGTTGCCGCTAGAAGCATATTAAAATATTGCGCCCATATTTTACTTACTGTTAAAAAAATCAGAAATCGTTTACTGTGATAATGTTAGTTGCAATTTCCAGTAGGAACATGCCTAAGAATGAATATATGACAAAAGTGAAGATATTTTTGTCGATCATTCCATGTTGGCGTCTACTAAGATTCTGCGCCAGAAGCTCAGACTTCTCAGGCTTCTGCAATAATACGCCACTGGCCAGAAATCTTCATTCAGCGACATAAAAAAGGGAAAGACCTTTCCATCAACAGAAAAAGTGATAATACCGTCCCCTGCCATACTAGTAAATTCAGCACTAAAAACCTTGCTAAATTATATTTCCAATTGGTTCTCCATTCACCGGAATCTCTGCGTGTGGCTTCCAGTCAATATTCTTCTGTTTTTGGTTATTTAGTCTCTTCAGATTTGTTAGGTGAGGTTAAAAATCAACGCTGCTGCTGGCTTTTTAATACTCGCGGCGAAGGGGAGAGGAGACCCCAAAACTCGTATTGCGCCAAGTTCAGGCAAGTTGTTCATCAACAGTGTATTAGTGAATGTTATTGTTCCGTGAATCTAGTTGCTTAGGAAGTTTTTACATTCTAATGTTGGCAAATAAACGATGACTGTTAGAAATACCCAGCTTCCCAACGTACAGCCTACCCATCTAAGATTCCAAATCTCGTCTCGTTTGAGTGTCATCGAATTTCATTTCGGATTATCGGATATATTGCAATATATGCTCTCTAATGACTGGGTTTCAATTAATATTTAATTGTAAGTTAGAGCAAAATCCAATATGCACAATTCACTGATTTAATATTTTACTGTGTCCGAAACTTTGCCTGCTATCAAATTATTAGAATAGTTAAAATGTGACCCGTACTTCATTTACTTGTTCAAAATAAATGGTTATGTGTCCGTTTTTATATTTTATTTATCTGCAATTAATTATAAAACGCTAGCTCTCAGTAAAGCAATAACTCTTTAGCTCAGTTGGGTTCCAAATTGATTGCAAATTACAAATTATCCGATACGGTCCTGTTCACCGCATTTAGTTCCAATGCACGGTAGCTAATTGTTTGCAATACTGTCAAAAATTCTACAAAATGGAGTACGTTTGCAAGTCTGCGGTATTTGACGTTTAAAACCAGTGTAATTATGAGAATTCGCATGGTAAATATTTAAATCTTTGCACTTTGGCGGTAATTAACAGCTTTTGTTACAGGTATTAATTTATTTCGTGACGTCACCACCGTCCCTTCGTTGTTAAAAGCGACGCTACTACAGGCATTTGTTAATTCCTTCGCCTAACCTCAAAATTTATGGATGCTTCTTAATTACTTGAACTGCGCCTTCGCTGCGGCTTTGGATATGCTCGGATCTTGTTAAGTAAGGTCTGATCTCGTATGCACATAAATTTCCCGGCGCTACCACTCATATTTTTAGGCAAAAATTGGTACTTTGTAATCTGCCGAACTGCTTCGGGTCCTCGGTATGATGCCGTTGGAATATCGTTGCTGTTACTGGGCCCCTTGAAGTCAAATGTCCTGGAGTGCTTGTTACCGAGCTGCACTAAGCCCTGGAATGTTGACCTCTTGGCTCCGATGAAAATTTGGGTTACAGTCGATGATCGTAAACTGGAGGTGCTCGCTCCCGAACACACAATCGGAGGTGAAATGAAAATTTTAACTTTTATGATATGGATCTGCTCACAAACACTTGTGCTAAAGCACTGATATGTGTACAATAAAACTGGCTACTTTTTATATTGGTAAGACACTTTATTTTATATGAAAACAGTAATTAAAATGGAGCACAAATTTGCCCTGTCATTCAATAATTTATATCATTTGCTCTTTTTTCTCCGTTATTAAAACAAATTAGAATCTATCGCTATGGTTACAATACAAACGGAAATAAATTTTGGTTAATTTAAATACATTCTAGAAAAAAGTTTGATAATAGTTTTAAATCTTCAAATTTCTTACAAACTAAATGTATTGTCTGTTTCTTAGATTTAAAAATCGTTTATTTGCGCCACACACACAAACACGTTATATTATTTGCTCTACTTTTCACAACCGTTCAATGCACTGATTATTTAAAGAGTTCCTTGCTTCTCAATTGCTTTCTTCATATCCTGTTGCCTACTTTTCTAATTGCTTTCTCATGTCCACCTGCCTGCTTTTTCAGATTGCTCTTTCGCAGTGCATTGTTATCTTATTCTGGCTTCTTTACCTTTTTAGAATCCTCACCAATTTCACTGGCTAGCTACATTGAATTCTAAGCTTCTTTTACTTGCCCATAGCAAACCTTTTTGTGACTATTAATTTATTTCGGTTCGGCTATTTATTATGCACAAACCTATTATTTAATTTATTTGCAAGTCAACTTCGACCCCTATGAAAAACAAGCTTTCCATTAGCGTTCCTTACTTAATTACTTTATTATTACTGGTATCTCTTTACCAATGCATTTATCGTTTGAACCTTAAACTCATTGCAGTTACATAAAACACCCCAACTTTGTGCTTATTGAAATGTTCATTAATTTGCACTGCTAGCAGAGTCGTGCCGTGAACCTAAGACCATAACAATATTTGTAGGAATCGCCGTATCGTTGCTCGTTTTTCCGACGCAGCCGTAGAAAACCTATCGTTATCAGAGTATAGAGCAACGTTGATCGCTCGTAGTCAATCTTTGAACTAATGTTGTCTATTGACATCGACAAGCCGATGCAGCCCTGAAAGAGCTTCCCTCATATCGCGTGTAGCACGACGTCAATTCACTCATCGAAGCTCGGCCGTCCGCCACGTCTTCCCTTTTCGAACCCAAGTTGTAGGCAAGCTTTTCGCCGTTCTCGAATCATTGCTCTCGGTCAAGATTTTCGGTCAGCGCCCGATGACCATGACTTCTCTTGATTTTCGTGTCTTGCAAATTGAACTAATGCACCAGCTAAGTTGAACCTGTTCTTATTGCATGTGTAATTTAACGCAAAATTTTGAATATGTTGTAAGCACTAAGCTAAGTTTGCATGCGTAAGTTCCCACCAATCTTGTACGTATTTTATAAAATAATGTATGCGGTGCCAGTTTATCACAAGTGATTTTCACTGTAAAATTGCTTTCCAAGTAAACCCATGTAAAAGTGTTTGTCGTGACGTCACAAACAAGTCGAATTCTTAGGGGTTCTCTGTTACCACTATTTGTTGCTGTTCTGCCTTTTCGCTGGTGTCCACATAAATATATTTATTTTCCATTTCTCTATTATTTGTTGTTTATATCGTTGATATGAGGTATACAAAGCAGTACACAACTCTAGCTTTTTACGCACTCGGGCGTTATCGACCGTTTGCCAAGCTTTTATATTAAATGAAACGTTGTATGCACCACGCCCATTACTTTAAGTAAATATTCTTCAGGTCAGATGCCCTAGGGCTTGAAAATGTATTATTCTCGAACGATTGAATCTTTATAATGCCTTGGACTCATATACAGGCTGTCCCAGTGGTTCCGTACTATTTTAAATTTTAATAACACGGGTTCTTGGCGAACTTAGGTACAATTGCAAGTTGGATCGACTTTTTCATTGTAATTGCGTTTTACAGAATACTCGTCCCTACTCGTACAAGCCAGCTCCAACGCGTTTCTGAAGAAAGTTTAATATAAAATCAAGAGATTCAATGCTATCAAATACAGATATACGTCTTTGGCCACGTCTCCACTAATTGCGCACGAAAATTTTAACCGCCATTCGAGGCGTTGAATTTGAAAACATGTAATTCTGTTTAAACAGTATCCTATAGGTATAAAAATGTGAATTAATTTCCTTCGGAGGTGAAGTAAATAACAATAAGAAATAAATACAATTCCTTAAGAGGTACTTTTTAGGACGATGCAGAATGTAAAGGGGCGGCTTTAGAAATGGTTACGACGTAATTTTTAGAAAAGAGATAACCAGAGTTGTACTTCAATTACGATTAATGACTTTTTTTAATTAAAATTTATGCACGAGTTATGATTTGTTTAAATCGTACAGAACCATTGGGACACGTTGTATAACTATTTTCTATAGGTTACTTTAATAGAGTTTTACCCTTACTGAATGATTTTCATTTGTAACGAGAAGTACAGTTACGTGCATTTGCAAATACAGGGCGATGCCCATAAAAGTAACACCAACTTCACCTCGTATTTTTCCAAGTACAACTACTTTCACTATAGGGAGCGAGCCCCCTTTTATTTTAGTCTAAGATCCACTCCTCAAGCTGATATACTGGACCCCTTTGAGCTTGTTACAAGTCGTAAACGGGATTTTACCTGAAACATGCTTTATAGTTTAACTTTGCATTCATTTGTGTAATTTTTGTATTCTAATTGAAATAACACAATACCAATATTATACTATTTGAAGTCAACACAAGATGAACTTGAAATATTAGGGCTAAAGTATGACCAGCTTTTTAATAATTTAATTTCTAGGGTTGGTTTTGCGATACCTCAAATTCCAATTAAAACAAGCTTAAGATAAACCTGATACTAAGATAAAATTAATTGACTATCTGTAAGGGGAACAGAGCCGAAGATTTGGGTAACGAGGTTAGGCTAATAACAATAGTCAGATCCATTTCTGGCATATAATTCTAATTTAAACAAGACGAAGACAATCTTAAAGTCAACGCAAGGTCGATTAACTATCTGTAACGGGAGAACGTCATAGATTTTTGATTTAGCTTATTAATATTTTAATTTCGATCATTATCTTTCCAACCAGCTGAATGATTAACAAAATTTAACTGTTCCTTTTGCCTAGTTAGCTGAAAACACCCCTCGGCTCGTGACGCATGTAAGGAATAAACTACTTACTACTTTTACTTAAAAGTAACTAGATGAGTTGTAGGAGAAACTTTTAAAAAATTATACTAGAGAATGAGATTTTTTTGTAAATTTTGAGAACCTTAATGCTTCCATTCTTAGATTATAAACACATCTTAGGTGTCCTCTATGTAATCTCCGACCAAATCGGCGCATTTGGTCCAACGATGTTTTAGCTTCATAAACCCCTCTTTAAGCAGTCCGTACTTTGACCCTCTAACCATGACGGTAACTCAGTTTTTAAGCTCTCATCGTTCCTGATGCATGCCACGAATGTGAGAAATTAATTTCCTGAACAGAAACATAATCGAGGGTGCGAGAACCGACGAATAGGCTGAGTGTGGAAGGAGTTTGAAACCTCAGTGCAGACGTATTTGATGTCACTTTCGTGTGACGACGAAGGGTCATGCTATAGGAGCACTCCTTTTCGCAATAGTCAAGAAGGTTAATACGCAAGACGGCACGAGATTTCCAAAAAACCTACAGCATCACTTTACTTGCCGATTGTTCCGTTTCGATCATACTTTCGTCCATAGTGACAAATTCCGTCAAAAAGTAGTTAGAATCTACATCGCTACTGGCCAGAATCTCAAAACAAATGTTTACCCAGCGGAATGAGACTTCATGCAAAATGTCATGCAGTAATTCGCCTATTCGTCTTCACTGACTTCTCCACTTTGGCCACAATATCTGAGTTCTTTGCTGTTTCAGGTCTTGTACAATAACGTCTGCTCGTGGCGCCAAAACTGTAATACCTGCTTGTGGCGTCAAAAATAAAACGTCCCTACTCAGGTTTTACAAAATTTCAAAACAACATGGTAAATTATCCTTTTATTCTCCTGTTGAATTGGGCCCCGGATAGCTCTATGCGTGAGTCATGGTACTGTGGACACATCCAAAGAAACAAGTCGAAAATAAATTTCTATTAGTTCTCATGTATTACAAAATAAAATGTTATCCATAAAGTATAACAAAATGTCTAATTCATATACGAGGTTCACAATATAATATTCTTCTGGGCGGCAGGTTGGTCAGATTTCGCCTCCTGAGAAGGTTTCCAATATGGCTAACCATTCAATTCTGTGAATAAAAGAAAGATTAACAGTGTCAATAATGGTTGTGTTGTATTGAAGCTAATTGATCGTTATTAGGTGATAAGAGTGCTTTAGTATTCGTGTATCTCTAAAGTGAGTTTACCTCTGTTCGGATTATGCTACTATAATTTCGTAACGGGCGATTTTGGATTTGTTTGCTTCGGCGACCGCTAGATGGATTCGTGTCTTACAGCTAAATACTGGATTTATAGGGGGGGGGGGCGCCAGGAAATCGGATAATTCATGTAGTGATCAACGCCCCAGATTTATAATTTCCCCGGAGGGTTTCTAGTTATACCATACAGGGTGTTCGGGAGAAACTACGGAGAAGATGGACACGTCACATGAACCAGCGCCAATGTCCAAATCGGGATGCTAGGCGAATGCTCGCCACTTGAACCTGGGCTGAAGCATTTATTAGGACATTGAACTTGTCACAAACCCAGGTAGGTATTCGGGTTTAGAAGAGGTTATTGGTTAAGGCAGGCGGACTCGAAGAGTTGTTTATTCTACCCAGAGCGCTTGCTTTTATACGCATTTGGGGCCCGCGTTAACTCAAATTCGGACTGGGGATCCAAATAGTGGGGAAAACGGCTGCGTTGAAGATCCGCGCCGAAGAGCCGCGCACAGCGTGACTCCCATTCAAAACGTGCAATAAAATATCGAGCTAAATCGTATCAAGATGGCGATATGCAAATTTGAAATAATTAAAATTATCGGTTTGCCACAAATATGCCTCGAAGCTATGTTACAGTACTTCTTTCATTGTCTTAGAGGTTCTTCTGTCATGGTTAAACTTTTTTGCTCATCGATAGACGGTCGATGCTGATGAGGAAGCATCTTGGTAAATTGTTTTCAATCTTTAAGCTGTTGCAGTAAAATGAACATCCTCCCTAGCCGAGAATTTAATTATCTCCCTGTGTTCAATTTTCTCCATTTCCAAAAACTACCGGGTGTCTTAAACAGAATTACAGCTTGTAGGTTTTGAATTTTGTTTGCATGTAAATTTTATGTGCCCTAGATTGTTATTGGTATTGCATTATGAGAAATTCAAAGCATACTAGATGTAATTCATTTTAAGACACCCGGTATTACGACATACCAGTAGACTATAAAATCTAAAGTTTTGTACGAATCGGGACGACATTTTTCTACCAAAATATTGTTTTTCGAGGCACATAAGATAGAAAATGGCAAAAGTGTTCCTTTTCTGTCGTAACTATTTTTTAAATTAAAACCGTAAACCGTACTAGTTTGTTTAAATGTGTGAGTTTGAAAATGTTTGCGACAATATTGCTTTAGTAGTAATGCAAAATGAGTAGAGGAAATTTGCAACAGAAGCTTTTAAAATTTTTATATATTGCTGTGAAGGATTTGCTTAGACTTATAAATTTGATATTTATAGTATTAAACAGCACCATGATTTGCTGCAAGTAAATTTATGAAAGTCGTAAAGCGATTGAATTTTATGCTTGCTCTTAGACGATTGTCTCTTGCTCAGTTTGGCGTTTAGCTTTAGAAATGTATCTGCAAAACATATCTTTAAGCTGCGATATGATCTGAATTGAAACTAAAATACCTTACATTTTTCACATAGTTATACCTAAACTTGTATTTAAATTAAACTGTCCACGAGACATTCTTACTTATGTAAAATTTAGAGTACTTGTCAGTTAACAAGTATGTATTAATTTACCATCACAGGTAATTTCATTAGAATAATTGCACAAAGGACTATAAATAGCTCAGCGATCTTAGTAACCTTTGAGCTGAAATAGCTCAGTTCATTCTCATTGAGGAATACGTAAGGGAAAACATTGCAGGAGTGGATTTTAGATGCTACTAAAGTTACCCGCTTACTGTTGAGAAAGCTAAATTGAAAAATAATTGCGTTGTAGGCGTTTAAAAATTTTTGCCATCATTTGTTAACGTAAAAGGTGAAGGGTTAGAGCTATCGTTCGCTTGTAAATTTCTTATGTTGCGGTTTCAGTAAGGACAGTGTTGCAGTAGTTTTGATTTTGTTTATGTGGTATTAATTGCTAAAGATGGAGAAAAGGTAAGAAAGAAATGTGGTACATTTATGCCCAGCGGCTTAACTACAAATTGTACACTGTCACTAATACCTTTATTTGATTATTATACTACTAGTGAATCACCCGAGCTACGCTTCGGTTCGCTAATTTAAGAGAGATTCATTAATATAAATTAAAAAAAGAATGCATCGGGAATCGAACGCGGGCCGCCCGCTTGGCACGCGAGCATTCTACCACTGAGGCACTGTGCGGCACGGTGCTTCGTTGAATAAGGCGCTGCTATAATGGTATATGAACATTAAGGGTTCGCTAATTACACGATTTAATTAAAACTGTACTTGTTCGTACTTTTTTGAAAATAAAAACCGGTCTACGATCTA
This sequence comes from Agriotes lineatus, assembly GCA_940337035.1. Taxonomy (NCBI): domain Eukaryota; kingdom Metazoa; phylum Arthropoda; class Insecta; order Coleoptera; family Elateridae; genus Agriotes; species Agriotes lineatus. The sequence goes on from OW679196.1 coordinate 128,420,713, forward strand.
AGTCTCAAAATTAGCAAAATTTTAAGCCATCATACAACTTAATCGGTCCAGTATCTTCAGAGGAGATAGCGAACAAAGAAACATACAAACATACAAACAAAGAGACCAACCATTTTATGGTATAGACGCATTTCCGGACTTACGTTTATTTGAATTTCTTTTTATTAGCCATAATTAGTGCAATGGAGGACATTTCTATATATCGTATCAAAATCTTCAATTTTATTGATATGAGTAATACACTAACTACCCGGAGTGAAGAAGAAATACTAACACTGGGGAGCAGACTTCGAAGATTCAGTAAGATTATGGTCTCCATATAAACCAACCTAAAACCAAACTACCAGATTCTGCTGATTGCGTGGTGAAGGGCATAGTTGGGAGGATCAGAAATTTGCATAAAGCACCCTGCGATGCACATTTGACGCACTTCCTACTTCCAGTCCCACCAGTTTTTCACGTTTAGCTCTATTTTGTATTCATCAGTTAGAAACCTCCGAACGAATATAAAAGGGCCTCCCTTAGGTCTCCAAAGACGAGTTCTCATTCAGCTTCTTTCTGAGAAGTCGAACTGTTTGAGAACCCTGACCCCACCTGCACCTTCCCTTCTTGCTTGGGTTAGCCGACCTGCCCACAGAAAACTCTAGTCCAGATATTTCCTTGATACCTTCACGTTCAAGTCGCAAAGTGCATAAAAATAATGTCAATAGGCTAAAAATTTCCCTCTTGTTACTGTAATGTTCCGAAAATTTACTCTAGTGCTTTTGAAATTTATTGCAAATTTGTGACGGGTAGTTCAGATGCCAAGGTCCGATTCATAACTCAAGTGCATAGACAGAAAACATATTAGATATAAAGTTTATATTGTTCTTGATAATTACAAGTCAGGTCTTAAACTATATTGAGTGTAATAATGTATGAACAGTGTTGAAATTATAAATAAAATTTGATTCTGGACCGCGGACGTAAAGTTGATTCTGGGGATTCTGCAATCCAGCATACATGGGCAGGAACTTGGGACCGTCCGGAATGTCGCTAAAATTCGCCTAGGGTCGAATATTACTCTTGCGACTGCATCTGTAATTAGAATATTAAACAGGACGGCAATGGCGGTGGGTGTTTACATTTCGATGTTAAACCAATGCTACTAAATGTTGGCGAGTAGTCGGGTTATAATTTTTCCTGGGACGGGGGTGGGGGGATAAATCAGGCAGTTCTGTTATTGGACGACCGATGTGGCCACTTTAGAGAGGGCCTTGAATGATATCACCAGTCGTGAGCTTACCTTGTCAAAAGCATGGTGGAGGCCAGCAAAACTTAACGGTCTGCGGGCTTTCGATTCGTGTTTGCCTCGAGGTCTGAACGCGAGCTGGAATTTGCATCTAGCGGTGCAGGACCTTGCCGATTGATAGGAAATACCTTTTTAGCAAGTAGGACGTGTCCTTACCTAAGTCTTGCCCGGAATGACCTGGGGGAGACGCTTCAGAAGTCGCAAATGATGCGTTCGGTGTAACTTTTTTAGATTTGAATCCTTTATCGCTTCTCGTGTCGGAGCCTTGACCTAGATAGGAAGCCGGGTTAGGGTTGCGGACGGATTTGAGCGTCGTATCTTAATGCCTGCAGCTAAAAATACGGCTTCAGGAGAATATTTGCCGTTGCCGTCGGCGGCCAAGCAGACTATTCCGGATTGTTTCTTGTTACGGATAAACATCGGTAGCCAGAAAAACGGTTTGAGGGAGGTCCTAGGTGTTAGGAGAGGTTGGATCCATAGACTTAAGTATATCTTACCGTTTTCGACGGCTTCGGTAAGTCTGAAGATCTTCCAGTTAGGAGCTGCTGGGCGGTTTGCTGGATCGAAGTACCTTAAGCAGGCCAGGCGTTTCGTTTTATACTTTGTTGGGCCTCCTTATCTGGCCTATTTTATTAGCGAAGGCTGAGTGCGAATGTGCTGGGTTTTGGTTTATGCGACGTAGCGCACGGCTAGATCGGTTTGATTTATCTAGAATCCGCGCGTACGTTAGATGCAAATCTTTATTGTAACATATTAGTGCCGTACAAATTCGAAGTATATTATTTATGCATTAATTGAATTTTGTCCAGGTGCTAACGTTACATTACTCTTACACTCAAGTCACAAAGCGCATGGAAAATCATGTCGACAGGCTTAAAGGTGTTCAATTGATAATTATTAACATTTCGATCTTTGAGTCGCGGAACGTATGGAAAATCATGTCGACAGGCTTAAAGAATTTTCTTAACTAAACTGTCCCCAGCTCCCCATATTCGTATCAATTTAGGTTGATGATTTACGCCAACCTGCCAGTACAAAGATCTCGAAAGTCGAGCGTCGTTAGAAGCGATTGCCTGAAGCAATAATTCAGCCCTAGGTGCTCGTCTTATGAAGCCGGCGACCAAAAACGTAAGCATAAGTAGACTCAGCAAACAACCAATTTCATAGGCTTTAGTCCACGCCGCGACGTGCACAGAATCCACCGAAAATGCGGCCCAGGGGCGGCTCTTAATCTTAGCTTACAGAAGAATTCCGTCAGCACTCGAGGATCGAACCAAATTAGGTTTCGATTTTTGGCCGGTGCAGGCTTGGAGCCTTTATAGCGTAAAGATATCCACTTTCCGGTCTTAATTCTTGCACCATTAAAACACTCAAATTCGAACACTTTAAGATAAAATCCAGCGACAATTAACCATATCATTTCAGCCTGTCGTGTTTACATGCGAGTGAGATCAGCACTCGTTTTGGAAACCGCTCGAAGATCCTTAAAAAGACGCACGCTGGGTTACAGCTCCGCTGGCGTTTAGAATCGTCGAATCTTGCAACTGCAGCCCAAGAACAACATTTTTCATTTATTTCAATTGTAAATACAGTTTGTTTAGGTAACAGACACTATTTTTTTGTACCGTAGATTTAAAAATAAATGTTGTTTATACCATTGACTCCATTTTTTACTCCAAAATTAGAAACCTTGGTTTTGATTGACTTTGTGGCTTTGTAAAAAGCAATTGAAATAAAGCTAGAGCAAGAGTGTTTATTATAAGTGGATATAGATAGATGTAATAGAAATAACAGATCACACATAAACAACACAGGAACAGGAAGATTTGAAGTGACCAGTATATTTATTTATAGCTGAAAAATGGTGACAACGACGGTGAAACGAGTGTGACATATGCCTACATATATAATCAATTTAGTTCGGTCGTAAGTATGTATGTCCTGTTTTCTTCAATGTATGTTCAGTATTGTCTACTCCAAGATACAAGGCTATAGAAACTTTAGAAGATCACCGCCGCAATCAGTACACATCTAGGAGGTATTTGAGATGGTGATGATTGGTGATGATTTTGCCGTAAAAAATAATATCTAAGAAATTATCATTAGGTAGGTGCTCCGAAGTAAGTTACCTACAAATGAAATAGAAGAGAAGAAAAAGATCAAATTACGCATGTGGAATGAGAAGAATTGTCTGTCATTATACCATAAGAAATTAAATAAGCAATTGAAGAAATTAAAAACCTAAAATTTCAATGGGAAGGGAATATAATATCAGATATGCTGAAGGTTTGTTATGAACGCTCTATAAAGCGACCTATAGGCCTACAAAACTACTTTCTCATACTTGAAAACCATTTTCAATGCTATTAGTAAAAATCCTTTCCCAAAAACTAGATGCATATCAGTTGCAAGCTAGTTTTAAATCAGGTTTTAGTACAACTTACCATCTTAAACGATTGAAACTTCAAGTGTAAGAGTGTAACGTTAGTGCCAGTAGCAACTTTATCTAAAGCTTCAGTACTATGCCAGAAATTTATACGGCGCTTATTTTTTCGCAATCTGCAGTTACATCGCCCTAACACTCGAACAGAAGATAACAAGACGTCCACCAGCGGTGCGATGAGTCTCGTACAAGCACGCACCGCGCCCCCTCCCCTTAATTGTGCCTGGAGCGACTGCACCGATAACGCGGATCAAAAAGTATAAAAGCAACTTCCGCATCCATTTCAATCACTCGAGTCTTGAGTCCCTGGATTTTCCTCCTCCTAATACTTTCCTGACCTGGTTCTAACTTGTGACAGAAACCTGTCCCGTAGAACAGTATGTTAACCTAAACCCGCCGTCCACTACGTTACGTTGAACAGAAATAACCAACTTCACCGAGGTTATTATAACCTAAAAACTAATTAAAATACTAGCGTACCAAACGCAGGTCAAAATTTCCCGGCTGGCGTACTAAAAGGCACAAACAATATTCCAGCGGCTCCCGCAAAACCAGGTCGTGAAAAGGCGGACTTCGATTTAAGGGAACATGCCCTGTTTAAGTTATTCCTGGGGTCTCGAACGTATACCGTGTGTCCACAGGAGTACGCACCATAGAGATAAGATAATGCTAATAGAATATAAATATCAACCAGTGCTATGACCACCGTCCCTTTTCTTGTACCATTTATAACAATATTGTTTCATACAGTGGCGAGTCAGAAGCCAGAAAACAACGTTTTAGCGTCCCGGCGATCACATTAGCCGATCTTTCTATTCTATTTGGTTATCCCTATGGTGCGTCCTCCTGTGGACACACGGTATACCAAGGGAGCCTAGCGGCCTACCGAGCTTAACATCCGAATTACACGCATCGCACCCACCGTAAAACGCGCTGTTTTATTGATGACATAAATATAGCCTGTTTCAGATCCGCTTCAACCCCGGCGGAGTTACCTTATTCAAACCAACATGCACTCATTTCTACGTCATTCGAACTTGCTTTAAGGGGGTCTAGGCGCAGTAATCGAGCCAAACGAATGTGCTATCTGGGTTGCTGTCCGGTCAGAGACCAGAAGGGGTTTAGTTTATACTTATGTACAATATTTTCTTAATTACGAATTATTTTTTATATATCTAAACACATTATACGAGTTAGTTTTCTTTACATTCTGTTATTCTTGTAATTATACATTTGAGTACAACGAACCCATGGGAATTTGAGCTTTACCAGAGGTAACCAGTTTGAAGGTCCTATTTTGGTAAGACATAAATATCGATGAGAAACATTAAAAATAATTATTTTTGCTGTTGAATATGATAGAAATTCATCTTCGACTGTTAAACTATACCGACATGTAATCATAACACCGTATATACAGGGTGTATCAGAAACACGTGTGTTACTTTTAATTTGTAGAATAACTCATCAAGTTGAATAACTTTTCTTTATAGCATGGTGCAAAAACCGTTAATTTTTATTTATATTTTGTGCCCTATAGTTTTGATCAAACGAAACGTTCCGTATCTAACTTAATTGGCCAACATGACTTTCAACAATGAAGCTTTTTGACAATGTTTCGTTTACATCACAACTGAGGAATCCTTATATACTTTTAATCACATGCGAGTACGTTTTAGTAGATACCTTGTTCATAATTTTAAAACAGTTTGAAGAGCGTTTTTAAAAAACCACATATAGAAAAAAGTAGATTAAATATCTTTCGGGCATTATACTTCTGCTTTATTCAATTTAAAGTGTACGCGTAAGCATATACAACATTGTTTTCTTATTTTTCTTCTTCGTTTACTTTTTAGGACTAAGTTTGTTATACTAAAACGATGGCCTTACCACCTTGTCTTCTGCCTTTCTTTCATATTTTTCCTTGCTGACAGTAGAACATGTATTAACTATTTCTTCTCTATTAGATTTATGTCTTCATTGTTTTTGCCAAAGTAATTTACGCCTGTTATGTCTAAATGTAGTGCCCGGATGCTTCTATTGGTTTCAGTTTTTCCATTTGTCTTTGTTCTTTAAATCTTTTTCGTTGTCGACAACCGTACATGAACTTTATATGTAAAGGTAACCTTACCTCTTCTTTTCGATTTATTTCATCATTGTTTGGCTTTTATTGTTTTTGACCGATCTTGTGTTCGGTCTGACTTTGTTTTTTTTTCGCATCGACAGTAGCGGTACACGAATTTTTTAGGTAACCTTGTTTCTTCTCTTCGATTTGTGCCTTTATTATTTTTGCCAAAGTAACTTATGCCTGTTACGCCTAATGTAGTGTTCGTGATTTTATTGGTCTTTACATTTGTCTTTGGCTTTTATGTTCCTCTTTTTCATTACCTTCCCTTCTATCTTTATCATTAATATTTTCTTACAAAAGTGTAAAGGCTTAAATCTAGAGATCCGAGATCACCTACGGTTTGGAACCCGTTTTAAAATGTTTTTTTGTGGTTGCGTTAGCTTTTTTACATTCAGCAAACCTTAAATTGCCCTCATAATTAGATGAATTTAGTGTAAAAATAGCACTTACTTAAATAGCATAGATTATTTATTTAATTCAATTTTAGGCGTTTGTTTACATTGCAATCTGTAATATATGTCACAGCAAAATTCCTCGCGGAAGTGTCACACGTACCACTCACGTGAATTTGTAATTGTAATTTTGGATTTGTAAGGCAACCCTGCATGAAACCTAATTTGATTTCGGCTTTTCACGTCAGATTGGTGAAAAAGAACTTGATTGAATTGAACTTATGATTAATCCCGCACTTACAAGAATTTGGATAAATTACTTAGCATTATCTGACACATTGAAACTGATGAAATTTAAATCAACCACAAGTTATATTCCTGGTTATGAAGCGTCCTACAATCAGAAACAAGATCTTGAGTCTGTGGGAGCAATTTTGTTAATTACTGTAAACATCTGAATGCTCTTGCTTAGTGGGTTTAAGGTCGAATTTTGCTCGACACCCAAAATTTTATCTTTAATCATAATGTCGTGATCATACGTTCTACCGACAATCTTCTGGTAATGTAAATTGCCAATTTGACAGTCAATCTGTGATTTCTTTCTTTACAATATTTATTTACACTAAACATTCATACATTAATTAATTAAATTATATATTATTATGATACATGAGGCAGTGTAATCAATTACAATAAATAAATATTTAAAACGAATAAATTTGGAAGATTGCTATAATTAAATCTTGATGGGTGTTAAATTTTAAATATTATCAATAAATTAATTGAGACAATGAGAGAGGGGATTTTGGTATTAATTGAATGTACTAATTTAATGGTTACAGAAAATGTTAATAAAGAACAAGCCAAGGTTACAGTTGACAAAGGTATTTGTTATTATAATCAGAATGAATATCCTGTAATATTATTAGATTTAAATTTTATATAGAGTGTCGTAAGAATTGTATCTAATAGAAATAAAAGTTAGTTTATAAGTTAGTTAAAAAAACAACTCACGTAAAAGCAGACATGTATCTTGAAAATTACAAATTTTGATCAATAAAATACAGAAATTAATGCCTTAAATTTGTATTATTATTTGGTTTATACAAATTTAAAAGGGCCTTAAACAAATCTACATGGTGTGTTATATGAAAATATTAATTGAAGTTATTGGAAGAATATAATCAGTCAAGAGATTATACAAATACAGTTAATTGGAAATAAAAAAAAAATTCCTATTATTACATTATTTGAAGATATTTGGATTTGTTCCTGCATACAGGATATTATTGGAAGTGCTTACAAGTAACTCTTTGATTTGGATAATTTGGAGGATATTACTAGAATCGTCGGACTATCTGTAAAAGGACCAAGGTTAGATTTGGAACATCATAATATTGGAACTTACCAGGAGTTAATCGGTGTGGCGTTGACGTTTGAAAGGAAGAAGGATTGAATTCTAGGAGCAAAAGGGGTTGTTGATGAGACGGATGCAGTTCTAGGGTTCATGGATCAGCATAGGCGTTACCGTTTGAAGAGTGGGCGGTAGGTGCTGCAGACTGTCGACATCGGGATCCATTCTTGGTTGGATTTTGGCAGTAAAAAGCAAGAGAAGTTGTTAAGGTTTGTGTAACAAGTTTATGAAAGTATTTTAAATAACAATCAGTAAAAGAAAATATCAAAATATACTTGATATAGTGCATAAATAGGTGAATTGATTAATATGTGTGTCAATGTAAGATACAATTGTCAATACCTGGCTTGATGAGTTTTGAAAAACGGTTTGACAGCAAATGTCATTAAATATAATATTAAAATTCAATTAATAGAGATCTTGATTTGGCGAACCACTCTGAGATACGAGAACTTGATTTGAAAGAAATTATTATTTAATTAGAAAGGGCATTGCATTAATAAAGGGCAAGTTTTAAGTAAAATATCAAATACATAATAAATGTTATGCAGTAGTAAGAGGAGCTAGCATTATATAACATATGGGTCACCCAACGTGGTGCTTGCTTGTCATCTCAAATTAATGCCATAGCATTCTACAATAATATAAATATTTTGGTGAGTTTTTAAACCACTCTTTATGTTGTGATATTTTACCTGTGTTATTTACGCTGAACATTTATGAATTAATTACATTGAGATATTTATTATAATATTTTGATCTAGTTTGCCGTGTCTACACTTTTTGTCTACTTGGCGCCCATATTTTTTGTGTTATTTATAGCTTAAGATTAGAGTCTCTTGTTTGACTCACGACCAGCTCCGACTGAGAAGTCGGCTGCCTTTGCTTTTTTCCTTTTACAGTCATAGCCATGGTAACCATCTTGTCTTCAGTCTTTTTTCCGAATTTCCCCGCCTACAGTAGCACATGAATTTCTTAGATTACGTTGTTTCTTCTTTTCGATCTGTCTTCATTATTGTTGCCAAAGTAACTTAATACTGTTACTTCTAGATGTAGTGCTCGTTGGTTTTATTGATTTTGATTTTTCCACCGTTTTTTTGACCTGTCGTTTATTTTTTTTTAGTTGAAAATAGTACATGAACTTCTTGGCCAACCTTGTTTCTCATTTTCGACATGTTTTAATTATTTGTTTGGCTCTACCAAAATAACATTGACTGAATACTCGTTCGTGTATTTGAGTATCAGACAGTAATTAACATTTTACTTATTTATAGGTAACTAAGAATTGCTGTTTGAAAAGAAACAAGTCGATTTACCAATCTAAAAGATTTTTAATGATTTTGTTCTGAACACATAGCGGAGGTTTGCGGGTGAACAGTTCCCTCTCTGGTTTTAGCCGTCTTCCTTGTTCTTAATTATAGATCCTTACCTACTTGTTGAATTTAATTAAAATGGTAACAGGGTTCTAAATGCCAATTCTCTCGTAAAACAGATTTTTGTCTCACTAACTTTATTGCATATTCTAGGGCCTTGTCCTTTAACTTTGACCCCATTTGATGTGATCAACCCCATTACTAATGTGTAGGCACTCAATGTTATAATCTTGTGACGTACGGCCTGGCGTCATCTAAAATACTGCACGCTTCGAATGGGTTTTTCGGCAACCAACCCTTTACGGATCGTTGATTATCACTTTGGGAACCACCGATGTGGTGTGTTTAGCAACGTAATTAGATCGATAGTGGTTGTAAAAAATCCTGAATCGGTATTAGCTAGCGTAATTGATTTTGAGTTTCTAAACCTCACGTTGAGACTGTAAGTAACTAAAAGCAAAGTAACGTTTAAAATTAATGTCGTGTTGGTAGGTGAGCTTGAATAAGTTACGTCATATCCCCATTCAATTTGATGTAACTAGCAAATTCAAATGATTAGATTTTGTACAGTCTCTATTTAAAGCAGAGCTTTAGTTAGGAAAGGATATGAAAGGATGCACCGTCTGCTCGCTTCCCGAACGAGTTTCGATTTCAAAGCTTTTGTTGCCCATTTGAGTACAAAATCGAGCACCTTATCGTTTCATTATCTCTTCGTTTTATAACTTTTCATATCTCCCCTAATTACTGAGTTCATTTATTAATCCCAGATATGGACCCGATGGAAAACGCAAACTAAAATTTTCAGTTGAAGCTATTTCGGACATATTGATCTTGAGCGTCTGCAGCAGACAATTTCGAACATGTCCCGAAGTAGTACCAACTTCAGATTTGAGGCAGTGAAGGGCTTTCTGGTTTCCATATTTAAGGCCTTCAATATGGCTTGAAAACAAATGCCTGATCTTACCTATTGTTTAATTTTAGGCTGAATTGAAGTTGAAGGGATAGGATACTGTTTCGAAATGGGTTATTATGAACATGTTATGAACTATGAATGGCTCAAATAGGCAGCTTGAAAGGTCTTTCAGTAATAATCCAGCCCACGTCGAAGCAATTATGTATCAGCTCTTGCATAAGTGCTGAAAATGTAAACAAATAGAAATGGCAGTTGTGGTAATAGCGAAAGCGATAAGGCTTCTCGACTAGTATACAGGCCCATATGGACTTATCGCTCAATTACATATCGTTTGTGGCATTGTATACATTGTTATCACACATTAGCACAATAGCAGGAAGGGGCGTTCGGAACATTTCGGCCAGTTTACCACACGTCTAAAGCGTCGAGGTCGCGTTTTAACCGATTAAAGGTAAACGTTTCATCAATGGAGATTTTTTGTAAACAAAAAGTTTAAAACGAGCCTTGCACAAATTCAGACAAAACCAGACCCTGAATTCGAATCGATTTTCCGACCCACGCACGCCTTCGCGTTTGGAGGCGCCGGCGCTTGGCGTCGCAGTCATTACCAGAACACATCTGGAAAATCAAGACGGTCTAGGCCGCCTTTTAGATTTGTGTCAGATTTGACGGTCTAGTGTCAAGACAGTGCCCAAAAACCAGTTGGAACTATGCTGTGAACCGCGCTGGCCTTAGTTAAAGGTAATTTTCCCCGCTTGCCACCCTTATTGCAACCCCACGACATAACACCCACCTGTTTGGCTGGACGGTGCGTCCTTTACAATCGGGAACATCCTTAAAAATCCGACGCGTTGAGCTGGTGCTCACCAAATTTGCGTTTCCCTCAGAAACAGATTGGTTTCCAACGGAAAGTCGGCTTTGTTTCGCTCAGTTGTTTGCCGTGCGCGACCGCATTTTGGGAAAACTATGGCGTGGGGTTATTTTTGCGCATTTTGTGTGAACATAAGTGACCTGAAAGTCTTGTTTTAGGCCATGCCGGGGCCCAGCGGTGCCCTGCGCTTTGCTCTACTTCTCTTAATTGCCACCGTTGGCCCCCCAGGAGTCCACTCTGAAGGAAATGTTGGTGAGTGTAATGCAATCGGTTGCTAATTTAATGTTCTTCTAAAATCCTGCTTTGGTTGGATAAATAAGAACACGGGAAAAGTGCTAATATGTTTTAGTAAATTTGCTTTTTGTCCATCCTCTTTGCCTATAGGACGTCCGATTATACTTAGAAACCAAAAATCACGTTTTACGCGACCGCAATAAGGTTGCGTGCAAAGCATAAATGCGTGCGACGTGTTAAATTTTACCCAAAGTTCTATTCAGCACCTCTATCTGCTGTTATCTATGCTCTAACAGCATTTTAAACGTTGATTATCATAGTGTAAATGGAAGTTTTCAGCCCTACTTCTATCCTCCTTAGTTGCAATCGATATATTGACTTTTTCGCTTACGTATGTGGAATACTAAATATGCTTCATTTTAATACAAGCCCCTTTGCTCTAATAAAACAGCAATTCAAAATATGTGGGACGGTACGTGGTGGTATATAAAACGCATTATGACCTTAAATCTTCGTTTGTGATAAAAAGTGGCTTGGATTTTGTCCATTAAACAGTCTTTTACATGATTGGCATCAAGATTGGGATTCTGCTGGATTAAAAAAATATTAGACACTAAATCAGGTTTTTTAAAAATAATTGAAAATATTGAAAAAAGTTGGTTACACAACGCAACAATTATAGCCAGTCTATTTCATAATGATAATTATTAATTTTGAATAAATGATAATTACTGGAACATTTGTGTCGTTACCAAACGATTATCCAATTGTCGATTATTGCTTGCAATAATGTTAAGTAACAAACAAAATTATTGGATAGCTACAAAATACAAAAGTGGTTTGTTGGTGACTTCATTTACTTTTTCGTTCTGCTGTTTGTATAATAGTCCGGTCGGCAGGTACTTTCTACCTGGACACAATTCCCAAGTTAATGAAATTTTGGGACATTATTTGGGGATGGCATGGGGTGTGGAATTTGAGTTTTCGACCTCGAGGACCCTGTGCTAACTCGGGGAGGGCCGAGAATCCTCGAAATTTTCGGACTGTTTTCGGTTTTTTGCTTATATCTTCTGAACCATGCCTTTTTCGAGAAAAATGTCCTTATACAAAGTTGAAGAGCATTACATTTGCTTCAATTTTAATTAATTAAAATTATTTGTTGACCCAATACTTACCGAGATACAGCAGTTAAAGGATGGAATAAATTTCTCAAAATGTAAAAAAACGAGAAAAATGCAGGTTTTTGCCTCATAACTTTCATTTTTCAACATATCTATGTACACTATACACACTATGTATGTTCCCTGGCTCCCCCCCCCCCCGAATATAAAACGCTGGAAATATTGCCTCTCCCACTCTTGTGGGAGTAAATATTTTTTTTGAACAGGCTAATGCTGTCAGCAAAACCAAAAGATCGGTATCTTCTCCCGTTATAATGACGCTATCAAAGTCCCCAGCTTGTGAGATTGCCGTCTCTACTATCAAGGCATCGGCAGCTTTTGTTGCCTGCTTAACCGGAATCGCCGTTGCTTCCATTTCAGACATCAGGAGTGCGATGAAGTTTACCTTATTGGTATCATTAACTAGAAATTTTGCTTGTGAAATTCTACCGCAGGGTGTTGTCTGAAAACACAAACTTCGTGGACAAGTGCAGCAATGACCGTCGATATCGTTGGGCTGCTTCGGTGCTCTGGTAATTGAGGCCAACAGGATACCCATCGAAAACTACTATGGCATTGCTCCCAAAGCGTCGCTGCACAAAATCCATGTAAGAGGTACACACCAAATCGAATGTGGCTTCTTTTGATTTGCTTCACGCAACCTTATGCAGCAGGTACCCACCATCAATGACTGCACATTTGCTGTTGCCAAAGTCTACTACTTCTTGTAAAGGACTGAATGCGTCATACAACATTGACTTTCTGCCTTTGTGCATACCTTTCTCTGTGAAGAAGTACATTGGGAAAGGGACTAGCTCGTACTTGAGGTCAGCATCTGACTGGTGATGCAAATTCGTTGAAATAGAATCAAAGGGTCTATTGCGAACGTCTTGTTCTTAATTTTTAGAGAACAGGAAACGGATGATAGAGTAACCACCTTATCTTTCTGCTTCAACTTTAGGTCTTGAAAATTATAATTAATAGATACAATGATCATTCAGAACTACGCTGTTTTCTCCTTTTTACTTTTTTTACACATTTCCAATAGCTCTTCACAAATTCGCAAAACTATCACAAACAAATTTAATGAAATTTGGACAGGACAACGTCTGTCGGGTCAACTAGTTTAAAATAAAGACTTTGGGGACTTTGATAGTGTCATTATAACGGGAGAAGATATCGATATTTTGGTTTTGCTGACAGCATTAGCCTCTTCAAAAAAAAACATGTACTTCCACGAGAGTGGGAGAGGCAATATTTCCAGCGTTTTATATTTGGAGGAGGGGGTGGGGGGCTCAGGGGACATACATAGTGTGTATAGTATACATAGATATGTTGAAAAATGAAAGTTATGAGGCAAAAACCTGCATTTTTCTAATTTTTTTCCATTTTGAGAAATTTGTTCCATCTTTCAACTGCTGTATCTCGGTAAGTATTGGATCAACAAATAATTTTGATGAATCAAAATTGAAGGAAATGTAATGCTCTACAACTTTGTATACGGACGTTTTTCACGAAAAACGCATGGTTCAGAAGATATAAGCAAACAACAGAAAAAAAGTCCAAAAATTTCGAGGTTTTTCGGCCCTCCTCGAGTTAGCACAGGGTCCTCGAGGTCGAAAACTCAGATTCCACACCCCATACCATCCCCAAACAATATCCCAAATTTTTATTAACTTGGGAATTGTGTCCAGGTAACCCCCCTCATTATGTATCTGCCGACCGGACTGTAAATCCAATTACACGAACATAAAAAAGTAATTCAAGTTAAAAAAAGCTTATTAATTGTACATTACGTAACAAGTTTAGAAAAGTGATGTTTTAGTGAACAAGTATGGCTGGTTTGGATGCGAGAGTTAGCGAGTACATTAACAGCCATATAAGTTCAGTAAAACCATTTTTCTAACGCGTTTCGTTTAATGTAAAATATTAAATTTTTACACAAATGTCAAAAAAAAACCCATCCAAAGAGAGCTCGTTTTAACGTACTGATAATACAATAAGCAGCTCCAGTTGATGTTATACGTTTGGCAGTACTGTAATGTATTGTTGGTGGCACTGTACGTCTATGTCAAATTCGAGGTTAGTAGGGGTAGCTGACGGTGTCATCTACAATACACTTCAGCATTGCCAAACGTAAGACGTAATGTATAAATGTAGTACATTACCATATGAAATGCAATAATACATATTAACGATACTTGATTATGTGTATCTTAACGAAACGAGTTTCGTTAAGCGCCATGGGCAAACGTATATTGTTGCATATTTTATCTTCATCAACAAATTGTGGTTCAATGTATTCCTTGTTTTATAAAAGAGTGCGGTAATATTACCGCACTGGCGAACTCAGTGCGATAATATCTATATATAACCGCACTGAATGCGGTAATGAAGCTTTTAACGATAATCAAGTTAATGTGACAAATAATCTACTGGGTGACTAAGAGACCAGGGCCATGCCTCTATCTCCGATACTTATTAATGAATGTGGATGAAATTTGAAATAGAATACTGAATATAATTTCGGATTGAAACATAAATGTAATCAAAATGGCCGGCTTCCGGTTTCACCGGAAATAACACTAACTTTAATTTTTAAATGGATCACTCTATATATTTTATATTTTTCGGTATCTACGACTCAAATTATATACAACGGTGTTGCCAAATTTGCATAGGTATTACACAAAAATATTTAAAAAGTTAAATAATTAATTATTTTTCAATTTTAGATAAATATAAAGTGGAGCATGATGCATATCGTTAGATTGGTAATTAAATTTTATATCTAATGGCAACATGGCCCTTAGTAGGTGCCATTTAGAAGAAGTGACTTTCTTACAAACGTGTTTAGCAAATTGTATTCTTTTATTAAGGCATTGTTACTGACCTTATTCGTAAAATAGCTATTATTCTGAGTTGCTAGAGTCAATTAGAACAGATTTTTTCCAAGTCAAGCCTTCTATGGTAAAACAAAATTAAAATAAATTTTTTTTTTTGAAAAAATGAACATTTGGCAAGACTATTGCATGTAATGCCACTCGTAGATGCCGAAAAACATATAATATATAGGGTGATCTATTTAAAAAATCAAAGTTGTGTCATTTCCGGTGATATCGCAAGTCAGCCATTTTGACTATATCTATCTGTCAATCAGAAATTATATCTAGTATCTTCATATAAAATTTTATCCTAGTCGATTCATAAATAAAGAATATATTAGCATGGCCCTGGTTTCATTGTCGCCTGGTATAACAACACTAATAAAGATAATAGATACTTACGGATTTAGTGGGATAAAATCATTAACATACGCCAGAATCACTCGGTTCGTAAGCTTCTCACCCTCGGACAGGCATAAACATCTTCACAATACCCTCGAAACATACATAACTATTACAACAAATAGTTTTTTTATGCCTTGTAGTTATAGTTTGAATACATTTGAATATGTATTTGTTTGTTTTATTTAGTTTTAAAAACGTGCGCGGCAATGAAGCTCTTAAACACTCTAAATGAGTGGGATAAGTGTATGTAAGTATATTACACAACTGGTTTAGAAAAGTGAGTACGAGCGTTAGCGAGTACTTAAACAGCTATATGAGTTTAGTAATACCACTTTTGTACGCATTCTGTATACTGTTTTATCGCATTTTATAATATAGAAATGTGAAATATTAAATTTTTATATAAATGTGACATTAAATATCAAAACGTAACCAATCTGACAGAACTCAATTTTATATACGGACGCACAATAAGCATCTCTAGTTGATGTTACGCGTTTGGCAGTACTGAAGTGTATGGTTAGTGGTACTGTCAGTCTATTCTATCAGTATTGCAAAACGTAAGACAAATCGCAGTTGCTATGCTGTAATGGTTGCTACGGTACAAAATGTCACTTTACTCAACCATATTGAATGTTGCAATATAGAACATTACCATATGAAATGCGATAAAATTTATTATGCAACGAATAATTATAAACAGTCAATTATTAGTTTGCGGTAACTATTGCATACAGGGTGTTGCAACAATGGCGGATTAATTGCATGTTACGCTATTATGGAACACTTCCTCAGTGTTATATTTTTGAAGATATGGGAGTCCAAAGTTTGATTATTGATTTAATTAATATTCCGTATTAGAATGGAAAAACATTACACACTTAAAGCTAATAATACGAATGTAAATAATTAGTCAATTAACGAACATAAGCTCAAGAACTTTTAAATTTTAAAATTCAAAAAATGTGTAGAAAACATCAAATATTCATTTGACAACAGTGCTGATACTAAACTGCGTAAAAGCTAGTTATTAAATTTTATGTTCATGGAAACAACGCAGCCTTACCAAACCCTCACATACTTGTAATTAAACAATATTGCCAGTTCAGCTAGTTTTGAGGTTAAGAACACCTCGCTATATTTTGTGTGTTACACGCGTATCTATATTTATCATTTTACTGTGAGCGTAGCGTAACCACGCCGCGAATTTGCTGTTAGAATTTCCAAATACTTAGGTACTTTTAAATGTCATAAATTTAGGATTACATATATAGATATATCAATAGGAGGAAGTGCCCCTTTTGCATTTGATACCTGTATGTATTATAATGTTCCGTTTTTACGTTTCCGGGCTATTTAAAAATTATACACCGCTTCTAGTTTCAAGTATTTATTTATAACGATTTATCTTAACTATTTACAAAGCAACTATTAAACGCGGACACAAATTATTTATAAACTACCGGAACTATTTCTAACAACGATACACTTATTTATTTATATATGACTTAACATTAATGATTTATATGGTTATATTTATTTTATGCGCGTTATTTATGTGGCAGCTTTACGCCTTCGAGCTGGATCAGAACTGCCCGCTATTCCTGCGGGCGCGTATTTATATTGCCGGATAATTCCTTTTGGAAAACGTCTCGACCAATCCGGCAACGCTGGCGTGTCACGCGTATTAATCACCGAGGCCGCTGACTCATCCGTCGCACCTGGATCCAAGGCGTTTCTCGAATATTCGGGCCACTGACTCACGCGTCTGCAACGGCCTGATCCCAAGGTCGTTACAATAAGATAGAATAATATATCTCACTTTAATTGTGCCGCATTTATGTCTTCTTCTTACTTGAACAAGTTATAGTTTTTATTTAAATGTAATCAGTTTAGTATTAACCCATTCTCCACCGGAGAAGTTAGCTAGCTCGTTGAACGCATTGGGCATGGAACCGTTTTTGGAGATTCATCATTCGCTATCTGGCTTATTTTGAAGAGTGTTATAATTGTCGTTGGTTTAGTTTGGTGCTAGTGATTATTGGAAGCGTTTAACGACTAACACTTTCTGCTTTGCTTTTGGTTTTTTGTCTTCTTTTTCTTCACCGACACTAGTACATGAATTCATTAGGTAACCTGTCCTTTTTCTTCGATCTATGCCTTACTTGTTTGATCCAAAGTAGTTTACATTTGTCACGCCTAATTGCAGTGTATGTTGCTTTTATTCGATTCCTCTTTTTCTTTGTCAACAGCAGTACATGAACTAATTAGATAACCTCTTCTTATCTCTTGTAACTGTCGTCATTATTTTGGTCTAAGCAAATTACACCTGTTACGCCTAAATATAGTGCTCGATGCTATTACTAATTTCATTCTTTCATCTTGTCTTTGATTTTCTCATTCTTCTTTTTTGTTGTCAACAGCAGCACATGCACTACTTAGATAACCTTGTCCCATATCTTGGGTCTATGTATTTATCATTTTTGCTAAAGCAACTTAAGCTCGTTATGCCTAAATGTAGTATTCGATGCTTTTATTGATTTCAGTTTTTCCATATTGCCTTTGGTTTTTGTATTTCTTTTTTCCTCTTCAATGGCACTACACGGTTCCTCATATAATCTTGTGTCTTCTTTTCGATCTTCATTATTTATACCAAAGTGACCTAAGCCTATTACGTCTAAATGTAGTATTTGTTAGTTTCATTGGTTTTGTTTTTTCCATTTTGCCTTCAGTCTCCCTTTCCTTTTTTCCCACCGACAGTGACATTTATCTTTTCTTTTTGATCTGCCTTTATTATTGTTGCCAAAGTAATTTAATCTCGTTACTCCTAAATGTACTGATCGTTGCTTTTATATTGGTTTTGTTTTTTATACTTTTGGAGACAATTTGTCAGTATAGTTTGCAATTATGTACAAGTTTTTTAAGTAAATCTTATTTATTCCTTGCAGATTTGAATATGTCAGATTTAGAGATTTATCAGTGTACCACGATTGAAGTAACAAAGACCACAGGAAGTTAGGAATTTGAAATGATTTAGGAGATAATAACTTTACCTGCCGCTTACGAAAGGTAAAGCGTTTAGATGCCATGGCAATGAAGTAAACTTTAGCATTATCAATGCAGCAGTATAGTGTCAAATTTTACTGACGTTTGAAGAAAAAATATCTTATTTGAATTTCCTACAACTGTTACAGTTAGTTATATATTCATATTTTATGTAAAAAAATTGGTCTTCCGTAAATTTTTAATCAAATTTAGTGATAGTATTAATTGACAAATTTTACAAATATTTTTATTAAAAATTGTAGAAATCAATGCAAATTTCAACTCGCGATCTAAATCCATGGTAGCTTCGTATTTCTGATATTGTTCTTGAAATGTTGTAATTACTGAACCGTAACTTCACCACCAGTGCCACGAATTAAATAGATTGTTTGTTGTAGTGTTAACATGTATTTACAGAAGTTGCAAATAAACACCAAAAGTAAATGTCAACGAGCTTGAATACAATTTGATAAAGACAGTTTTATAATAAGGCTTGCCTCCTCCTGCTACTAATTGGATGATAAATGTGTTTAAGTCCAATTTTATTAATAAAGTGTTTAAAGAGTTTAAAGACATGCAGAGTGTTTTAAGTAGTAGTGCGGCAGCGAAACTAGAGCAACCTGTCAATCAAACGATTAATTAAATCCGCGGATTGACCTAATTAATTTCGCGGATTGATCTAATTAATTTCGCGGTTTGATCTAATTAATTTCGCGGTTTGATCTAATTAATTTCGCGGTTTGATCTAATTAATCACATATGTATTTTGATATGTAATTTTCACATGTGCTACTGAATAAATTACGCATTAGCTTCCGATTAAGTTACGCGTCGGCCATCTTGGATTTCTGGCGGGAATATTTGAAATTTAATTTTTTTCAGATTTTTTCTAAGTTCAATTTTTGAATTTTAAACTTCGCGGGATGTCCGCCATCTTGGTGCGCGCGCACTTCTCACGGCGGTTGTTTTTAAATTTGAATTTTCGCGGAAATATTTAAATTTAAAAAAAGCTTCCTGCGATGTCCCATGGCTGGAATCGAACCAGCGATCGCTGCATTACGAGTACGAAGCCTTAACCAACTGGGCTATCGACGCGATCGAGGTTGAAGGAATTAAACATGGTCACTACTTCAACACATGCGTGCAGTTTCGGTGCCCTGTTTAACTAATGAATTTCAAATTTACATCGCTGTTTATGAACATAGATATTTTTTAAATTATTCTCACTTTTACTAGAACAATTACATTTCGTCCCTCGAAGAAATTTCAGAGAGGCCAATTTAATACCGTTTAATAGATGTTTTACATAGTTTAATTTCGTTCTGGCATATTGCCTGATTTAATTATGTATTGTTATCAGTCGATAGGCCTTTAAAATAAATATTTGTTGATATCTGTATCGATTTTCATTCAATTACAACAGAACATTCCGTGCTTGTGAGCCGTTACGCTTAAGTTTAGGCGTGTTAATATTTTTAATTAACTCATCGGCGTGTTTATGTATCAATAACTTGTTTTATGTAATTACAATTGGGGCATTTTATATTAGAATTTAAATAAACGATAATATTACGCGGCATCTTTATGCAGGAGTCGTTTGAATTTTGTAAATTGTGCCTTTAGAAAACAGGTTGATCACAGTATAAATGCAAACAGACGAGCATAGCGGCGTATCTAAGTTGCTTTTTGGGGCAAATTGGA
This sequence comes from Agriotes lineatus, assembly GCA_940337035.1. Lineage (NCBI taxonomy): Eukaryota > Metazoa > Arthropoda > Insecta > Coleoptera > Elateridae > Agriotes > Agriotes lineatus. The sequence goes on from OW679196.1 coordinate 128,440,968, forward strand.
CGGTTCTGAGAAAACAAGCGCATTGTCCCCGTGAATTCTGCCCTAAGGGGTTCAGATTTTATTTAACGTGCTTATACAAGATTGTTTATTTCGAACGAGACCTGGGCTGACGTCATGGATAGATTTCTCTTTTGGCAATGCATTATGGGTAGACACATTTTGCGCCTACACCGAGGCGTTTCGGTAGCGATCGGATATCCTCGGCGTTTACCATAATATATACAGAGTCGAATCGTGAAGTTGGTCTTTCTCGATCAGTCCGTACAAGTGCTTCGTTTTCGTTGTGTTAGAAAGTGTTTTTGTGTCCTCGCATCCAAGATGGAGAATTCAGGCCTTGCCATGCTTCCTATAAATGCCATTTTAAAATGGTTTGAGAGAGGCATTTTCTCCGATGAAAAGTTCGTGCTCATTGCCTATGAAATTGTGCTTTTTAAACTAGCACGTGGGGACCTCGTTCCACCCAAGCATGCGACTGCATTTTCGAACCTAGCCCAGAGAGCTGCCAGAATTCGTTATTTAAACGTAAGTACAAAATTTAATTAGTATATTTTTATGCAAGCTAAAAAATTAAATGCAGATTTGTCACTATATCAACGCTATTTACAGGGATTGTTTGTAATATTTTTGTTTTTAATATTGCAGCAAGTGAATAACGACATGTCTGAGCACGCAGCTTCTAAGAAATCCGTCTTGGAGCCTGCATCATTGAGAGCCCTTAGTCATGGGTCTTCGAAAGGCACTTCTAATGTTCCCTTAGCGGGATCGTCTACAGCATCAGTTGTAAGTAATTTTAATGTGTATCAATTTATTTACTGCATCCATGTTATTTTCGATGCGTGTTTATCTATTGCTGGGCCCTCTCCAATAAAATTTATTGTTACTTTCAGATACGCTACGCGCCTCCTCGTGAGACCCCAACCAGTAATTCGGGAGGAATCTCTGCCCTGCATCGAAGTACTGTGCCGTTGGGCCCTCGAGTTGCCACCCCAAATTCTGGTGCAGATGCAATAAGTAATGTAAGTGTGTCTTTTCAATTAATTAATTAATTAATACCTGATACTGCTTTTATTTTGCAATTACGCTTTAATTTGTGAAGTTTTCGCTGATGTTCTGCAATAAATTGACCGCTAATATTTTAAATTTTCATAATTACAGATCCATAATTCTCTACAAACAACGGGGCTATTAGCAGCGACCTCGCCTAATGATCAAGATTGTACAGCGCTTTCTCCACATACAAAGGGGCATTTAGCGACGTCATCGCCGAGTACGAATTCCAATACGATTTCTCGACCTACAACGAGTCAGCTAACAATGACCTCATTGGCCCCTCGGGGCGCTACCCCAAATTCTGGAGCCTGTGCAATAAGTAATGTAAGTGTCTTTACAAAGTTCAAATCCTAACGCTGTTTTGCTACGTATTTCTGTAAGCAATGGTTTAATTGATTTTAATTCCAGATTCCTAGAAACAATGACGATCTGCGCTATCTGGCTATTCAGAGAGAATATCAGAAAGTAATTAAAAAGTTCAGCACCACATCGGACAGCGTCACCTTTAACTTCAGGCCTGTAAACAACGTTAAAAATCCGATGGTCTGGCTAGAGGTAATTTCAGATGCCTATACATTTATATTTTTCCTGATTATAATGTTAAATATTTGATGTTATAGGATGCGTTCAAGGAACTCCTGGGCTATATTCTTAAAAAGACGCAACCCGCCGATCGAGTTGGTTTGGTGCTGCGCAATCACAACTACCCGGAAAAGCCCCTGGGAATCTCCTTCAGAAGAGCCGACCAGCTGTCAGTCGCTGTGATTCTCGACATCGTTTCAAAGGTCCTCCAGAGTAACGCACGGTTCTTCTTGCAAGACGATATGACATTGAACGTGGACAAGGTATCGTTACCTATAGGTCGTGGTAGATCACGAGCTGTATTAACAGGCGCTAACTTTGATGAATTTTGTAATAAGAAAGTAGGTATAATAGTTGTGCCGGCTAAAGACAACATGTGTCTAGCGGCGGCTATTGTAATTGCAATAGCGTATCGAGACGACGACGAAAGGATGCCTGAACTAAAATTAGGATCGCCCCTTTTGTTTAACCGAGCTCTGCGACTCATTAGGTTTAGTCAGGTCGACTTAACTGATGGTGGCAATTATGAGCATCTTGAGAAGGTGCAGGCTTACCTAACAAACTATACCATTGTTGTATATAATTCTCGAGACGGTAGTACAACATATTTTGAAGGTCCTCGTGATAGGAACAGGGTTGTTCTAAATTTAATTTTAGACGAAAATCACTTCAACGTAATTACAAGTTTAACATCCGCCTTTTGCTCTAGTTATTTTTGTGAGCTGTGCAAATTTAAATTTAACAATAAACGCCAGCACTTGAACTGTAAGTACACGTGCCCTTGCTGTCAGCTTAACCCACCCTGTAATATCATGCTAGACACAATAAAATGCTCTGTGTGTAATAGGGACTTTCGGGGTGCCGAGTGTTTCGAGGCCCATAAAAGTTCAAAATTATGTGACAAACTTTACAATTGTCCTGTTTGCCTAGCTAGCGTTTGGAAAAATTACCGGAAACATAAATGTGGCCATACATTTTGTGGGCCCTGTAATAAAATACAACCAATTAGACATTTTTGTTACATGGCTAGGAGTGTTAAGAAAACTGGTAGCGCAAAAGCCTTGAAAAAAGTTTTATTTGTCTTTTATGACCTTGAGTGTAGACAGGAAACACCAATCCCAGGCAGTCCCAATAATTTCTTGCACGAGCCTAACCTTTGCGTTGCTGGGCACGTTTGTCTATCCTGTTTAGACAACGAAGACTTGAATCAAAATTGTCGAAACTGCGGTGTAAGGCTACATGTGTTTAGACATGACCCCGTTAAATCATTTCTTACATACATTTCAACCTTAAACGAAGTTTTTAAAGTAACAGTAATTGCCCACAACCTGAAGGGCTATGATGGATGCTTTGTTCTACGTGAAATTATTAAAAACAGATCAAGCTGGAAACCTAAAATAATTACAACGGGTACAAAAATTATGTCAATTACATGTGGCCAAACTAGGTTTATAGATTCATTAAATTTCATGCCCCTACCTTTATGCAAGCTCCCAAAAACTTTTAATTTTCCGGAAACTAAAGGATATTTCCCATACTTGTTTAATACACTAGAAAACCAAAATTATATCGGTGTTATGCCTGCCATCCACTACTATGCACCAGATGTTATGAACGCTGCAGATAGACGCGAATTACTAGCTTGGCACACCCACAAGGTTCAAAGCGGGTACGTTTTCGATATGCAAAAAGAGATTTTAGATTACTGCATTTTAGACGTCCAAATTTTAAGTAAGGCTTGTTTAAGATTTTGGAAGTTATTTACATCTGAAAATGGTGTAGATCCCTTCCAAGAATCTGTCACGATAGCCAGCGCCTGCAATTTGCTATTTCGAAGGCGTTTTTTACTAAATGATACCATAGGCCTTATCCCGCCCGGTGGTTATAGGATGGCCGATAAGCAATCTGCAGCGGCCCTTAAATGGATGTCATGGTTAGAGTATAGTAGCGGTGTAAATATTCAGCACAGCGGTAAAGCTCGCGAATTTCGCCTCCCTAATGGTCTGTTAGTTGACGGGTTTTGTGCTGAAAACAATACTGTGTACGAGTTTTTAGGCTGTTTTTGGCATGGTTGCGAACTCTGTTCCCCCATTCAAACATCGGACGTTGATAGAGATGCGGATGCTATGTTTTTACGGCGCGAAAATACGGTGGCCAGGGCTGACCGTATACGCAATAGTGGCTACACCCTTATTGAGATGTGGGAGTGTCAATTCACAGATTTTTTAAAGCATAATCGTGACGCTAAAAATTACGTCGAGGCTCTCCCCATTTTACAGCATAAGCCCCTAGATCCACGAGACAGTTTCTTTGGGGGCCGGACGAACGCGGTCAAATTATACTATAAATGTCAACCAGGGGAGAAAATTTATTATTACGACGTTTGCTCTCTATATCCCAGCGTGAACAAGTATGGGAAATATCCTGTAAAACACCCCAAAATTCACATAGGACACGAAGCCTGCGCTCTGCTCCCCATCGATACTGTCGAGGGTCTTATAAAGTGTGTTGTTCTGCCCCCAACAGCTTTATTTCACCCTGTGCTTCCCTATAGAACTAATAATAAGCTCATGTTTATTTTATGTCGAACTTGTGCTGAAACTTTACATCAGGGCTTGTGTAGGCATACCGATGAAGACCGTCGTTTTGAAGGTACGTTTGTTGCCGACGAATTAAGAATGGCCCTGGAGAAAGGCTACAAAATTGTAGAACTATTTGAAATTTGGGAGTACCAAGTCATAAAATATGATAAAACTTTAAAAGCAGGTGGACTTTTTAGCGGGTATGTCGATAACTTTCTGAAAATGAAGCAGGAGTGTTCGGGGTGGCCAAGCAACTGTATCACAGACGCTGATAAAGAGGCCTACATTCGTAGTTATTTAGAGGTAGAGGGAATTCATTTAAATAAAGATAACATCAATAAGAATCCAGGGTTACGATATCTTGCGAAGTTAATGCTGGTTAGCTTATGGGGTAAGTTTGGGCAGCGTGAAAATTTGATGCAGTGCTCGATAATAACGAATCCTGCAGATTTTTTTAAACTCTTGACAAGTCCTGATGTGGAAGTTCACTCATTGGTTCCTATTGATGACGAGGTAATTTTAGTAAACTGGGCTAAAGTTGCAGAGGCTGTAAACCCTTTGCCAACTGTTAATGTTGTAATTGCAGCATATACAACGGCACATGCTCGCCTTCAACTTTATAGCTATTTAGATAAGTTAGGGGATCGAATATTTTATTTTGATACCGACTCGATTTTCTTTATTGCGAGAGAAGGTGATTGGATGCCCGAAACAGGGTCATTTTTAGGCCAGCTAACAGATGAATCGGCTGAATTCGGGCCGGGTAGCTACATAACTGAGTTTGTAAGTGGCGGCCCTAAAAACTACAGCTATAAGGTATATTCAACAGACAAAAAAGCCGAAATTCCTGTGTGCAAAGTGAAGGGGATCACCTTAAACTTTAATAATTCAAATATTATAAATTTCGATTCGATGAAAGAAATGATTTGCAATAACGGTATAGATGGTCCTTTATATGTAAATACAGACCGCAAAATAGTTCGGACCTCAAATTATGAGGTTGTGTCAAAGCCCGAGAGGAAAAAGTATCAGTTTGGCTATAATAAACGACGGCGGTTACCTGATACCTTTGATACTGTGCCTTACGGCTTTAAAGCCACTTAGATAAGTGAGGCTGCATATTTTATTAGGATGTAAAATGTTCGTAAATTGTATTTTTCTAATGTTTATTGCGTATAGTTTCGTTATTTTTATAATCAACTGTTTTTATAACAATATTTTATATTTTGTATTGTCTTTTTTTAACTTTTATGATGTTTTTATGCAACAACTTATTGCACTTGTAGCCACATATTTTTGTAAAACAAAAGTATTTAAACTAATTTTTAATTTATGCATTATGTTTACATGTAATTGCTTATTTGATCGTACGTATTTTCGACGTGTGGTTAGTGTTCACATTTCATAAGACCCGCTTTGTGGCAATTGTTTTCATAATATTTAATTTCAATCATTTTAGAAAACTAACCACAAC
>OW679196.1:128446755-128485841 GCA_940337035.1 Agriotes lineatus
TGTAATTAAATTAAAGCAAACAAAATATCGGAGCTCCGACAAATTGCCTAAAAAACACGTAAGAAAATGAGTAAAGGCAAGAATCTATACAGCGACAATTGTATCAATAGCTAGTAGATGTGGTTTAATGGATTTTTTTCATTTAAAAGCTTAATTGTATAGGTACCTGTTAGAACACTAAAATACATTTAAAACCATTGCAGCATCTTCAACAAAACATCAAAATAGTTAACTAACAAAGCATCGATACAAACCCTTCGCTGTATACGTCATGTAACAAGCTTAAAAAGACCCGTAGCTTAGCGTAAGTGGTCAGTCAAAACAAGAGCACCTGGAAAGATAAGTGGAAAAATTCGTGTTTTTTATGGGCGCCGTCTGGCGTTTTCGTCTACCGTCAAAGACGTGACGCTAACCACAACACCCAGTACACCGTTATCGGTATGCTAGGCGATTGGGTGTACGAGGAGATAATCGGCGGCCATAATATCTGGTGTTTGCTGGGAGAATTTCTGCCAGGAGTATGTCCCTCTCGGTGACTGTAGCTACAGTATTTGGTCCTACCTTGTATTGGAATATCTTAAAGCTTATCTCAAATCACAAATAAAAATCCTACTGTAAATTTAAGAGATAACGTTAATAAAAATCCATTTAAGTGGGCACGAGCGGAATGTCTAAACCGCAGCCAACAAGGATTCTACCTGCCCATTAAAGTCACGTCACGCGATAGGAAAACCTTCATGTGCGCGCCTGGGAAGTAATTTTCACATGGGAAAACCCTTTGATTAACTAGCGCAGAGCGCTTAGGCATTACTGCCCTTCTACCTGCTTATACACGTAGACAAAAATTGACGGCAACCCCTAAACAGATAGCTTTATGGGACGATAACGTACAAAGCCTTTGCCAAACGACCCCTGCTCAACTGTAGATTGCCCCAGGCAACCCCTAAACAGATACCTTTACGGGACGATAACGTACAAAGCCTTTGCCAAACAATCCCTTCTCAACTGTAGATTGCCCCACTGCATTAACTTGCGACAAGCTCAACAAATTGCCAACCTCTTCCTTCTATGTGGGCGCCAAAGTAATTCCAAACTGACCTAACATCTTATTAACCATAAAAAGTTTACTCAAAGCTGTCAGTTATTAGATCACCGGCGTATAAACGATGTCTCAAAGTTCTCTTACTCGTTTTACAAACAGGTAGACGACCCAATTCTGAGTAGAAGATCGTAGATGAATATATGTGATCTATTTTTAATAATTACCGTGTTAGGTATTTGCGTATCCCTACTGAAAATATAAGAGACGTTCTTCAAAGCTCTGAATAGTTTAATAGCGTACGTGAATTCCTTGTTCGTCGTTGTCAGGCATCACTTCTTAATTGTTGTTTGTTTGTTAATATCTGCCTATTAAATTAAAGAAAATGTACTTCATTCTAATGAAAATATTTTTAAACATAACTGTAGATTCCACCGATTTTGGGGTACAAATTATGTACTAGATCGTACTATCAAATTATGAAGTATGAAGTCGTACAGATGATTACAAAAAAGTAGTATATTAAATATGTATGTAAAAAGGCGCTTCTTGCAACACCAGAACGGTTACGAAAACAGCACACAATCGGAATGTATTTTGTTTCAAATAAAGTCACTATAAATGTGTAAAATGGATATAGTTGTCTATAAGGAAATTCTGTAACTTCTAAATCGCTATTGTTCCAGCACACGATGAAGCTGATGAAAACATCGCCTGCAATTTGTTTTTTAAATAAAGTATTAAGACTCGCCTTCAAATGTCTACACTCAAAACTCTTTTCACTTACTAAAGCTAAGCATTGTCGGCAATAAACGTTTCCATTCTACATGACTGCGAGAACGTGCGTCCCGCCCAACTTTTAAAAGAGGAAACTTGGGTGAGTGCGGTTTGCTCGCAACCCCGCAAAGAAATTATGAAAGTAATCGAGTAAATGGGGTGGAATCACTGGCCATATTGCTAAGTACCAGCTTTACTAAAAACAATTCAACAGAGCTAGATTGAGCGAATCAGATGGAGAAAAACAAAGAGTCTGACATGACAATGTGGCAACCGCTACATCTACATTATTAAATCACACATTTAAAAGTGATGAGGGTAGGTTCAACTTTTTCAACGCTCTTTTTCAAGTTCCAAGCTTATTTTTTTAAATAAATGCTGTTTAATCCACATTTTAGTTATCACTAACATTTCATTCATGATTCAAGGTTGCTTGAGTGCTGACAACCGTAAGATCTTATCATACAAATACCATTAAAGTTCCTTGATACTTTGATTTAAACTGAGCGAATTTTTATGAAATATTTCAAATTGCCTTTAAATAACCCTTCCAGTATGGCTTGTAAGTAAGAAGAAATCTAAAAGTGACTATTTATAACCTTATTGGAGGTAAATCAAACAAACGAGCCGCGTTGCTGGAACTTCAATTCAGCCAATTCGCTTGGGCCCGATTTAGAAAGAATTGCCTTAAACAGAGGGATACAATGTGAGTATTGTTCGCAGAAACCCCTCCTATACAAGAACCAAATGTCAGCAGTTGAGAATAAAGCAACAGCCGAGGAGAGTCGAGATAATTTTATAAGGCATAAAATATTCAAAGTGCTTCTTCTTTAATACATATGGTTGACGAAGGAATTATCTCGATTTTGGTGGCATAGATCATATGTATTATTTTAAAATCGGAACTTGTATGTGTCTAGATCGTTTGTTTTGACTTTATTTTATTTAATATAGTATTGCCATTATCTTGATATGATTAGAATATGTTTTCTCAACTTTGGGTGAGTATAGACGTTCATCAGTTAAATCTCGCAATCGACATCTAACTAACTCTAACAAATTACTAAGATTTTTTATTTATAATAAACGTCAATGAAACTAGTTAAAAAGCATCATAACCAAACGACATCTTACTGGGGAATAGAGGTGTGTAAGAATATTTCACCAGGCAATGGTGTTATCAAAAAAGCAGATAAACTTAAAACAATAATTAATCAAAATCAAAAAAACCCCAAAGGGCACCATTTTAACTGCAGGAGCAAAATAAATCACAAATTTGAAACAAAGTTGTTGAACTAAAATTTAAAAAAATGAATAAGTACAAATTAAGAATAATTAATGCAAAGAGACATGAAGAGATCGGTAGTGAAGGTAAACGAGATCCTGAAACAAATGCATGGTTAACAAATAAAGAAACGTATGGCACTGTCAGTGGCGGCTCATAATACCTGTATTGGGGGGGGGGGGGGCTCTTAATTTTTAACAACTGCTAAGCAAGAAATAATAATTAACGACTCATCTACATTTCGGCGACGTTTTAATGCAAATTTAGCAATGATTTTTAATTTTAATAATCCAAAAGGAAACATCATCTACAAATACAAAGATTATTCAAATACGCCACAAAATGTACATGGGTGTTAAAAAATATAAGTAACTAGTTTTCTACCACGTTTTAATCTAAAATAAACTCACAGCGCAAAAAATTCAAAAAAAACATTTTTTAAATTTTAGTCCCTTTTTACACGTTTAGGGATCACTATCTTATTGGATATCCATTAATAAACATTAAAAATAAAATTATTTGAATAATTAGAGGGCCTTTTACAGCTTTAAGCGTGCGGGTAGGGTCAAGTATGTTTTGTGAACGGCAGCGCTGCTTCTCATTGTTCTGCAAGCACTTATACCGATAAGAGCTAATTTATTGCAAAACAGTGTTCGGAGTTCGCATATGTTTGTAAATAAGCCCGCCAGTTTACGACTTGCGGGGCTATAGCTCAGTTCGCCTTCGGAGCACATTGAAACTGCGACTTCAATTCTGCTGCATCAGCGTTTTCGCCCACGATTTCCATATGAGTTTGGGCACTACTTCTGATCGCCCTCATCAGCTGCCAGTCTCTCCGTGCGTTGATACGAGCACGCGTATTGATACATAATTTATGTAATGTTAACATGGCTGCTGCCGGATTTCATTACTTAAACCTGGTTATATTATAACGGCAGGATAGATAAGAACACGCTTGAGTTGTACAATTTTGATCATTTACAATAGTGGTCGTAGGAAAAGAATGTTACACTCTATATAAGTGTAGTAGGAGAGCCTAACAAATTGAAATATTTTTCCAAGCCACGAAAGTGAGAGTTTCCAGTCAAGTAACCACGAAAAATGACAATATCATTTGCCCTGTTATTATCATAAGGAACGTGTTTGTTATAAAAAAATTACAATACACAGATACACAGTGAGCTAAGCATGTTATTTTAACCTAAAAACTACTGATATTTTCAGTTGTCACAATATAGGTGTCATTCAATAAACTGCAAAAAATGTTTTTTTGTTGTATGAAAAATAGCGTACATAAGTCGCTAGAAAGTATATCGTACGCTCGTGTTTTAAGTCACTCGACTTCGCTACGTTTTACCTCGTTTATCAAATATACTCGCACGATATATTTCGCTTTCGCAGGTTGTGGTGAAGTATATTTAACATATCTGCATAAGTTGTTGTTTTACGATGTGTGAATTTTGCTTCTATAATTTAGCATTCTATCTACATAATTGCAAATAGAATTTAGTAGAAATTATATAGTAAGCAACAATAGACGTTTGAAAGAAATCGGTGACTAGCTTTTTTAAATTCCAAAGCAACAATTTGCAAAGTTTTAAAAATTATTAAAGTTAAGTTTACCAATTTGCAATACAGCTGTAAATAATCTATTTGTTGCTTAAAATTCTGTTGAATTCTGCAAACAAATTGAGCTTGTTCTCAATAATCATAGAGGATCCCTTTGAAAGTGAGAAAAATGTGTAATTAGCGTCAATCAAAATTTAAGAAATAAAATGTACATAAAACTAAAGTACATGTCTACTCGTATAACTATATTTATAAAAATCAAGATAAAACGTGTTTCCAGTTTTTGTAAACTAATTTTAGTTTTAAAAAAGTCTCAAAAAGGTTAATTTTATTTTAGTCGAATTTTGTAGAATATAATTATTTCTATGCATTTATCAGTAAAAAAGTAAAATAATTTAGATTCGCATCTCCTTCATTTTTGAAACTACAGTTTTCGAAAAAACTGATCGATTCCTTAAGAGAGTGTATTTAGTATTTTACAAACACAATGGTGTGATTGCCTAAATTTCAAATATAAAATTGTAGTAAAACCTGCTCATGCTCACCCATGTCATATATATTTTTCTAAAAATTAAACTGGAAATGTTTGTCTTCAAACCTGTGGTCCCTTAAAAATCTTAATTTTGAATTTTTAACTGTTTCCATTACTATAGGTAGTATGGAAAATCAAAAACAGGCGTAACGGCAATCACTTTTCTGTACACTTTCATTTAAGGGTAGAAGCCATAAAATACGTGTGTCACTTTTCGATTTTTTTAGGGCAGGCTGCTATAAGGACAACTCCGTTCACGGCAGGAAACAAACTTAAGTGTTTCAGTGTTTCAGTAGATCAGTGTGAAGGGTGGGTCTTAGACTGAAATAAAAGGGGGCTCAGTCGCGTTAGTCAAAATAATGGTACCTGGAAAGATACGACGATAAATTCATTTTTTTCTGTAGCAAATGTTAAAGTGTGCTTTAATCGACTCAAAACAAAAGGTTGAGTGTTACTTTAACAGCAAGGGTAGATAAAGTAGCACTTTAACATCAAACATAGATAATAGTTATTTAACCAACAAGTGTGTTAATGAGGGCGATTAATAATCGAAACTGTTTAAATTTAAAACACGAACGAGCGATAGCGAGTGAGTGCCTTTAATAGTTGAGATTAACAAACGAGTTGATTACAAAATTTTTTCGTTGACCGTAAATCTTTTTTGTGGCGAAAAATTTGATTAATACAACTAACCTCCACGCCTAATATCATCAAAACGTCAAAATCACCAAAACAGTTAATTAATTAAAAAGAATGTATTAATCAAAAACAGTGTATTACTAGATCTATTAATCTATCCTTTTTTAAAAAACAGTTAATTAATGAAAAAGAGTGTATTAATCAAAAACAGTGTATTAATGTCGTCTATTAATCCATCATTTTTTAGGAAAAATAATTCATTAATATTGAAATTAACAAGCGGTCAACGAAAAAGTTATTTAATTTTCTAACTTATATTTAAATTAAATATTACAGCTTCGTATTATCCTAGCAACCCGATCTAGCTACTGAGATTTTAAAATGTGATTGACTTTCCTTATTTTTTTTTTGAAATTGTTAAAGTTTTTGCTATAGAAATAAAAATTGTATTATACACGACGATAAAGTTATTACTATCCACTCTTGAATCATTAACGTCTCGACGTTAAACGATTCACTCGTGGATAAAATGTAACTTTATCGTCTTGTATAATAAATTACTATTATTATTAATGTCACCACCTGTTATTTTGCCTGTCGATGATGTACTGTACTGTACTTTCTCCCAGAGCAATTGTCCTCTCAGCGATGGGAAAGGTGCGTGTACGTGCTCATCTACAGATATGACTTACCTTGCGAGATTTCTTCTTCTTCTTCTTCCTCTTGTAGTAGGCCGGGGCTTCTTCAAATCTAATGAGTCCCCTTTGCACGTAAGCCGGGTAGGTGGCTAGCCTTGCCCGTCGATATAGAGGAAGAGTTTCCCAGGGATTAACGACTACTACAGGTGAAGCGAATATCGAGGTTTACTTACTCTTTAGCGTGCATAGAAAAGCCAGTAGCGGCGTCGATTTTTAACCTGACCTAACAAAGCAACATTTCGCTTTGACTTTCATATGGTTATGTCGTTTATTTTAACCAATTCCAGTGATTTTATTTTCGTCGTAATTTGTATACAGTGTCCGCCAAAAAGTCGGCATAATATGAGAAAAAAAATTATTTGTGATATTTCAAAAAAACTTTTTACGTCAATAATTTGTGCTTGTCTAAAAAACTATTTAACCCCTATCATATCTAGTAAGTGGTTTTTATTTACTTAGAAAATGGAAATTTTTCGAAATAGTCAAAGTGGGAAAAGTACTATTTTTCGGAAACTAAGTAAGATTTCAATGATTTGTTTTTAGTGTGTCATTTTTACCTAACTGAAGAATCTCAAAGCCAGAAAACCCCTAAATTTTTGTAACTTTAGCTAAAAATAAATTTTTCAATTTTTTAAATATTTTTAAAATTTCACACACAAAGACTTAATATTAAAGATCATTTTTTTTATGTGAACACTTAAAATATTTATAATTGGAAATAATAATATAAAATGTTAATTACTTTTTTAGATTTTTTATTATGTTATATGTTGGCATAATTTTTCCGTTTTTTATGAAATGAGCTTTTTAGGAGAAATATTTTTCAATTCTAATTAATATCTATTTAACTGGCTTTTAGAAACTCTAATCTAGCCCTGCTAATGAATTACTGTTACATAAATTCTGTAAATGTTATTTTCCAGTTGTCTAAATGAGGAGATTCTTTATCCAATTTACATGTTCTAAAAACTTTCTTCATTTATACAACTGTAAAAGAACATTTTTGTAACATTAATTCAATAACATAGTTGGATTAGAGTTTTTGCAGCCATTTAAAAGGCACCTTGCATAAAAAACGTAAAAATTGTGCCAACATACTACTTTTCGGTAAATAATAAAAAATCTAAAGAACTAATTAACATTTTATATTATTTTTTCCAATTATAACTTTTTAAAGTCTTTACATAAAAAAAGTGAATTTTAATATTAAGTCTTGTTATGTGAAGTTTTGAAAAATATTTAAAAAATTGAAAAATCAATTTTTAGCTAAAGTTGAAAAAAATAAGGGTTTTCTGGCTTTGAGACTATTTAGTTAGCTAAAAATAACACACTCGAAAAAAACCTCATTGAAATCTTACTTAGTTTCCGAAAAAAAAGTACTTTTCGGATTTTGACAATTTCGAAAAACTCCATTTTCTAAATAAGTAAAAATAGCTCTGTATACGTATATGATAGGGGCTAAAAAGTTTTTTTGAAAAATAAAATTTTTTTTTCCCATACTATGCTGACTTTTTGGCGGACACTGTATATATGCAAAGATTTACGAGATTAGGATATATCCAATAAAAGTCAGAAAAGTTGTTTTTAATAAATAACTTGCTTAAAACATAAAAATGAGTGCATATATTTGCTAAAACTTCATCGGAATCACATATTAAAAAAGTTTTAGACCATCTATCGGAACCATCTTGAGAGGAAACAAATAACGCCACGTGCAAATTTCAAGCTTTCCATTAACATTTCCAATTGTTGGTGTCCTACAACTTAAAATATATAATGGTGCTTACTTTAATGCAAGCGAGCTAACGTTTAAAAAATACTGTCCTGTTCTACACAAGTCTAGATAAGCTCACTGTCAAGTCTAACTTGAATCCTTGGCGATTATGTTGTCGTGAGTAAGAATTAAGAAAAATGGATCGTGTAGCTACTAAGTAAAAATGGGCGCCATTTGCCATATAGAGACAACGATATACTCAATCGAACAAGCAGTCTAAACATACTTGACTTACCTTTGAAGACCTATATCTCACTCCAACATGTTCGATAAACCACAAGCTATTGATAGATCTTATAAAAGAAAATACGAGAGGTAAACTTCAAATACCAAGGCTTTAATAAAAACAACAACCATTATAAAAGTGGGATAACACCAATTTACATAAATCACATATTAAAACCAATTTAAGTTTTAAACAAACTAGCTATGCTTGAACCCAGTTATTTGAAAAAAAATCGTACCCGCGACGCCAACGTCTTCTCTCATTCCTAAACGCTTGATGTTTTGGTGGAGCATACATGGAAGTTTCAGCAATTGTTATCTCTGGAATATAGCGACAGTAATACGGGGGTAGAGTAGTAAAACAAAACCTGACCTTGCGTCATCCACGAGCTACAGGTAAGAAAGCGGCGCTGTAGTCTTATATATTTCTAGAGCAGCGGTCCCAAAATGTTCAACTTACATGTCTGATGCGGGTAATACCACTTAGTCTCCAGCTAAATTCTTTTTTTGTGTCATGTTTTTGTTTTGGAATACGATTGTGTACCACCCGAACGGGCTCTGCGTACTACCAATGGTACGCGTACCACAATTGCAACCGTTGCTTTAGAGATATCCAGATTCATAAGACAGGTGTAGAATACGTAGAGATCACCCAGATTGGACAAATCCATGAAGAAGGTAAAAAACCGGGGGAACTGAAAAAGGCCTGCAAATGCATTACTCTTCTGTCAAGCTAGGTGAAGCAAAGATCGCAACGCATACCTACAGGCCTGCAGATGACAAGCGGTCAGTAACTAATAAAAAAATGTTTGTTGTAATATGCTTGCTTTAAAATAAAAAGTATCCCGGCACAATGATATTTTCTTAAAAGGAAAGTTTTAAGCTTTTAGTTGGTACCTGAAAATAATAATAATAATTCTGTTGTGGTGCCGATTATTCTCCCATTGGCGGTTGGCACAATGTTGCATTTCGTTAGTATTAATTGTCCTCTATCCAACGATTGCTTTTGAATTTGCCTTCCTTATCATGTAAAAAAGCTTTTAAAAACACCGGAAATGAGCACATTCATTTCTCGACAGAAAAATCCCGTCACAATTGGCGTTTCGTGTTCATCTCAAAGTAACCTTTCGTTTAAGATGTGGCTCCTTTTCCTTCTTTATGACAGAGGTCGTATTGCAACAGGCTCTCCTACTGTTGCACGATAATGTTCGAGTTCACACCACCAGAATCGCCCTCAAAAAAGCTGAGGAATTACGTTTCCAAATACTTCAACATCCGGCTTATTCGCCTGATTTGGCACCTTCAGACTCCTAGCTCTTTCTCAAACTTAAAGAAGTCTTAAAAGGTCATCGTTTTCCTAGCGAAATCGAGCTTGTAGCGCCATAGGAATGTTTTTTGGGGAGCAAACTTTGGATTTTTCTTTGAAAAGGATAAGAGCTTTGAACCACCGCACCGGTAGGAAAAGTACATTCATGTTGAAAGACGTTACATTAAAGGAGACAAAAAATGTCAAGTCTCTACCACAGGAGGAAGAGGTCTAGGCCATATATACAGGGTGAGTCAATATTCACTCCCAGTCCTCGTATATATGTTCCACAATTAAAAGTAAGACAAAAATAAATAATACTAAAATTCCGAAATGACGCCGTTTTCAGCTAAAATGAAAATAAATATATTTTTAAGTTTCGTTTAATCTCAATGAATTTAAATACAAAAGATACTCCTTTGCAACAACGTGCAACAATGTTTTTTCAACAGTATGGCGCGCCTGTACATGCTACATTACAAGTGAGAGGAATTTTGAATCGCCGTTTTTTTAATAAATGGATTGGACGAGGTGGACCAATAGCGTGGCCACCCCGGTCTCTCGACTTAACATCAAGAGATTTTTGGCTGTGGGGACACATAAAGGAAAAGGTTTATTTTACTGTGCCTGCCGGAGTGGATGACTTTATTGCCTTAATAGCAGAAATAAATTATGATAATTTCAATTATGTTGCCTGGAACTTTAGGTTATATACGAGTATTAACGAAAATGGTAACATTTTTGAGGGCTTCTTAAGGAATTAGATGTTTATCTCGACCCAGATAGTTGTATTTTTTTAATATTTTAAGTTTTCTCTTGTTTTTCAATTTATTGAGATTAAACGAAACTTAAAAAATTGTTTATTTCAATTTTAGTTGAAAACGGGTGTGCTTTTTTTTACTTTTTGTCTTATTTTTAATTGTAGAACGGATATCCGAGGGCAGGGGAATGAACATCGACTCACCGTGTATACAAATTAACCAAAACTAAAATAGGCAACCGGCTCCACACATATACGCTTAAGGTGACCTAACTCCCAAGGATGGCAAGTATATTTGAAGGACAATCCACCAAAAAGGAGATTTTACGAAAGCGTTAAAAAGAGCTACTGCGTAACAGGAAAGAACAAGCTGGGTTGTTACACTATTCATTGTTATCGATATAAGTAAGTAGTATAACATCTGAATCATAAAAAATTAAAAATGCATTTGTATCTACAGAGGGTAAACAAAAAGTAAAAGCTTGATTTTATCAAATGTTTTAATAATAACTTATATCAAATTGCGACAGGTAATCTTTGGAGAGAGAGAGAGAGAGAGAGAGAGAGAGAGAGAGAGAAAGAGAGAGAGAGAGAGAGGGAGAGGGAGAGGGAGAGTATTTATACAACAAATTAACATGAACATACGTTTTTTATCAATTTGGAATTGTGGCGGCCCCTATAATTTTGTGATTGCGGTTTTGTAATAAACGGTAATATCAATTGGGAAGTATAAGCAAAAAATCTCCCTCATAAAACCGCACCACATAGGGGTAAAATATCTTAACGTTTCTAATAAACAAGAAAAGGAAACACTTGGTAACGAATTACATCAATTTGCAAAATCGATTTCATCGTCTGCGTTCGGCCACGAAGGCGAGCCCCTTATTTTCGCCTGCGTTTGCTGATCGTTGCACATCTTGGTTCTTGTTGCATTTACTCCGTATATGTTGGGTGCAATTTTCGTGAAAAATAAAAACCTCACCTATATGCAAAATATCACTTTCATGTATTTCTGAGTTGAAGCAAAAATAGACAACATTTTGTTTTTTAAGTCGCCCACCCTGTATATATTTGACCGAAAGTATATTCGGTTTCGAGTCTGGTACATAGGTAAAATCCGCATGCAAAATATCAACTTCCTCCAGCAAATGCCAACAAACGGACAGACAGACGGAATTTTAACGTGTTTTTCTTCATCTAAGGGCCCTGAAACGTGAAGATCTGAGGAAATCTCGGAAGGTGATTTTTTCACTATTACTTCCTTCGTCTTTTAGACAGAGGAAGTAAAAAGATGGTGATAATCAAGTAATTAATTTAAATCAATCACGCAAACGCACGTTATACTTACCTGCTCAAATGTAAATGTCTACATGCAGAACTCGAAATTGAATACTCAACTTGTGGTGTGGCAATCGCAGCTCCAATGTAATACGGAACGATGCAAACTATATTTTCTAAATCCACTTGGTATAAAACGGGACACAGAAGATAGCTGCGATGCTTCTGTGATTCAAAGAACATGTGGGTAAACCAGGTTGCATAGTGTTTAAGGTATGCATGGAAAGTGATTATAAAGCAAGATATATTTTTGACTTATCGTTAAATAAAGATTTCTGCATGCGTATAACAAAATATGCACATAATGATTTAATAAATATAAATAATTTCCGGCTCTGCAGCTCCTATGGAATCACCTCCACAGTTCTAAAATTTAAAATTGAAGTTAAGTGTGTTCTTTCAACTGTATTTCTGAAAAGCATGTCCTGTTTAGGAACAATTTATTATAATAGAATTTCAAATTAATTATCTAGCTACACCCAATTTGGATAATTTTGAAATTATATTAAGAGTTTTGCCATTAATCAGATTATGTTTTAGAGTTTCAATAAATATCAGAAAATGCCTTATACACACCTTCTCTAGTAATTAAAAATTTGTCCACATTTTAGATTTTCCCAAAATGTGTTCTTACTCAAAATACTGTCAATGCTCAGCAACACTGCCGGTGCTCCCTTCAGAAATTGAATTCTTTCAGAGGGTTGAACGCGAACTTTCTGTTTTATAAATTGTACTTCGGGTTTTACTAAAAGCATCGCAGTGTTGTGTTGAAAGCGGGCGGAGCTGCATGATTGAATTTCTAGGATGTGACAATTTTACCTATACCAAGAAGTGAACTGCTTGCATTATAACATGAAAAACATGCATTCTAAAGAGTGTAACTGGGGATTTACGATGCAATAGTAGTTTCCTGAGGGATGTATTTGGTTTTTACCAGAATATAAGCAAAATGCAATTGTTTAGGTAGGTTTAGAACTTTACTTTTTGTATGAGATATCGAATCGCTCCAAATTTTCAGGCAAAAGTTCTGACATAGAATAGTTATTATTTTTTTAAGGTTTTAGTTGAAGTGGAGCAAAGAATTTTAAAATACAAAAGCTCTTATAATAGTAATAATTGCATTTGAAAATGCATATATCATTAAAGGAATAAATTGTACGATGAAATAAGTTTTTTTTTCAATATTAAAAAAATCGGAAATCACTATTCTAGCCATTTAATTGATTGAATAATTCTGTAAGGCGGTAGAAAAATATTTATTTGCTGGCAATATGTATGAACGTCAGAACGTCATTTAAAAAGCTTTTCTTGCAATGTAGGTCATACTTATTTTTAAATATTTCTAAATTATAAAGATACTTTAAACACTGGAAATACTGTTGCCATTATTTCTAAACTGTTTGGATTAACATCGGCAGTGCTTTTGAGGGTAATAACTGGAATTACACGCACAATGTTCCATTAAGCTTATTTAACTCCATTTACATAAATACACCATTCATATGCAAACAAATGATAAAGTATATTAAATCTAGAGCTAACATGCATGAATAGTTTGCTGATTGTGGGGTTTTAATAATTTAAGAAGCTATCTCTAGTGGAAACGCCTTAAATAACTAATTTACAAGAATTGCTTTGGTATGAGGTATAGCTATTATCCAATACCTCCTAGGTAAGAAGCTATTACAAGATCGATTTTAAAGCTCCAAGGTGGCCTATAACCCACTAGTGAGGCAAAAACCATAACCTACTAATGAGAAAAACCATATCACTTACTACTGTATTGTTGGTAGAACTGTCAAGCTATGTCAAATTCGAGATTTGCAGGTAAAGTTTTGCCTTAGTCTGTGTCAAATAACAAAGAAAACCTAACCGACTTTCTTCGAATTTGACACAGACTGACCATACACTTCAGTACTGTCACACATATAACACGAATCACACGCGCCTCTAATTATAAATTTATTTGATCTCTTGGTACGTTCCAATTTGTTACTATGACTTTTCAAGCTGTCAATACAAAATTTATGTTTTTTTAGATATTTATTGAGTTGTTAGATATAATTTTGTATGGCACGCGTGTGTTATTACAAATAATTCACTATAGAAAACATCCCTCCCGACCTGGTGGCATCGAGGGCTCAACTTTCATCTCGTGAATGATTTGTAATATAAGACATTTGTACCCTAAATAACTATTATCCAACACCTCCTAACTATGAGGCTATAACTAGATCGACTTTGGACCTCTCATGTAGCCCTTAAACAACAAACGAGGTAAAACACATAACTCACTAGTTAGAAAAAAACCATTAGTCACTCACTACTGTCAAATTCAAGGTTTCCAGGTTAAGTTTTGCGTCAGTCTGTATCAAACAACAAACAAAACCTAACCTACTAACCTCGAATTTGACGTAGATTGACAGTGCCACCAACAACCCACTTCAGTACTGCCAAACGTATAACACGTATCGCAGGCGACGACTCTAATTATAAATTAATTTGATCTTTCGGTACTTTATCTGGTTCCCAATAAATTAATGACTTTGATTTTGCACAGCTATCAATATAAAATTTACGTTTTTTAAAAATATTTATTGAGTTGCACAACATTTTGTATGGCACTCTTGTGTTATTACAAATAATTCACGTGTACACTAAATAACTACTATTACTTTCTATGAACTCAAAAGTAGGTTTTACTTGGTCGGCTATGGATGCAGTCGTCCTATGCTACTTAAATGACAAACCTAATAGCAATCCATCGTCTAAACATTTTTATATTTTGTACTTTTCTTGGTTGCTTGGCTTTCTTGGCTCTGCGCTTTCGCCCCGCAAATGCAAACATAATTGCTTGTCAAACAAAGTGCCACTTTTAATCTAAATAAAACAATATACTATTTTCCATAGAATAATACTTATCTTGTCTATTTCGTCCAGGATATTATTTCACACTAGCAAATTCCCAATAAAATCAGTTTTTTTAATACGTTTATTTGCTCCGGAGTATGTTGCTTCAGTTTTCTAGTAGAACCTTTGCCAACTGCAACAGCTTTTTATTACCATTGAGTATCACAATGCTTTATCAAAGACTACTACTACTACAAGTTTATGCTACCCTTTTCAAAGACGAAAAATATACAAATATATTTTGAACAGTATCAAAAAAATTTATAATTTTTGGTGATACGCTGGTAGCGTAAACTCCAACGACGTTTAAAGAGTGCGAAGAGCAAGGTAAAAATCTGGTGTGATACACTCACACAACTTCCTTTTACAGTGATCTTATAATTAGCCAAAAATTTGATCTTTAATTTTTAAGCATTTGTCAAAAATTTTCAAAAATTAGAAATTCTACAAAAACGGTACAAAATAGAGCATTATTTTAAGAGACAAATTTTTTCTAAAATTTTAAGGTGAATTCAAAAATGTAATAATATACCGGGCATTTTATTTAAAATAGGAGTTAATAAAAAAAAGAAAGAAAACAAACGAAACCCATTTTAGAAGTATTCAACTGGAAAATCACCTATCTCACATCAATACACATTAAAAATGTAATAAAAATTTAAAGTTTGAAAAAAATCCTTGGAGCCGTTTTTGAAAAAATCGAAAGAAACTGAAAAATCACAAGTGTAAACACCTACTTCCGGTTATGCGATTTTCTTCAAAAGCTTGCTGTTGCATCTACATAGTACACAAAACTTATATATGAAGTTTCAACGCCATACCTCTTTTCGTTTTTGAGATATTCTGTTCACAGACAGACACACACACAGACAGACAGACCAATGAATAAAAATATGTTTTTTTTGGGTTCAGGGGACTCTAAAACGTGAAGATCTGTTGAAAACTCAATTTCGAATTTTTGGGGTGAATCCAGTACTTCCTTTATCGTAAAAGGAAAGTAAAAAAGCTAATTTATCCACCTAGATAATTCGGGCTTACTCTCCTTTATATTTGACTGCCATATTTGACTGACATATTTGCGTAATTGTCATAGCATTGAGCGCTACTAACGTAAGTAAAACAAGTTTTAGGATTTTTTTGGAAAGTAGAGAAATATAATTCAACGATGCATAATCAAGTCACTAATGGAAACAAATAATCTATGGATATCAGAATCTACGATAACAGTACAACTTTTGCAATGGCATTGATCAAACTATCTAATGAGTATTTTTCACTTGGTTGGACGAATGCCTAAGCGCGATATTATTAATATCTTCAGAAACCAAAATGTGTTAGTTTCAATAATTTATAGAACTATAAGAGAATGCGAAAGTTGGGGTGACTGACAATCCTTTTAGTCAAAATACACTTGTACACGAAGACTAAAGCTACTGTTGCGCGATTAATAATAACACTTATGTACAAAATAATTGCATTTATTTACTGCCGTTTACAAATCAACTTAAGTCTTATAAGGTTACTTATTAGCTACTAAATTCTTAATTCAGTTTGACCAAGAAAATTCTGTAGGCGTTCTCAAAATTTCGAATAAACCTATCAGAGCAGCTTTTAATTTCTTTTTTCTAAGTACATGAACGTGACAATACATAATTTCTCCATACTGCTACGTATTCTTGAAAATTGTAGGTTTCCCACGCCAAAATTTGTCAGGCGGTCGACACCTCGCAAATGATCTCTAATAAAGTTTACAACTCTACTAAAGGAATTTGCTCCAACCGGCACGTATTTTAAGCCTAATTTTTATGAACGAGTTGTAATAGTTGTGCTTCTGATCACGTACTAATATAATCTAGCTTCGCCCAATTTTTCGGCTTACGAGGCAAGCCCTGAATAAAATTACCTTTGTGCTTCCAGGAGGTTCAAATACGCCCATATTTTCAGAATTGCACGTTCTAAATTCCGGCTTTCAGTTGCAACTTTAATTTCATAATTTTGAACGAAATTCTACCTTAAAAAAATTTACGATACAAATTTCTTATGACTAACTAAAGTACAGTATATTCGTACAACCACGTAAAGTTTACTTTCACACAAGAACGCAAATCGTAACAAAATTTACCTAAAAGTGCACGTCCCAAAATTTGTCTGCACTGGCTGTGTTGTGTATTAAACAATAATTTTATTCTTCCTTGAGCTGTCATAGAAAAAGTAGTATAAAACTGTAAATACAAAAAGATGGCCTTGCAAAACATGCTTATATCGCTAAACGTACCGCCAAACATGAGGCAGCAACAGGATGGAGCTCTTCTCAGTAAATGAATGGTTAAATACACAATTCTACAGAATAGAATACAAGTGGAGAGGTAATGGGATTCAATATCATGGTGGACATGGTCACCTCCTAACAGAATAAACATATGCGTTTTTCCTTTATAGGGCTACATTTCAGTAAAAATAAATAATTATAATCCTTTAATGCAAAGAATTCGAGCTTCAAATCACATCAGAATATAAATTTATTGATCGAAACTTAATTCACTTGTGTCCGTGTTAATATCTTCAAAACAAAATAAAATTGAATGTGGTTATAGATTTTTGTCTTATAGTCAGTGGCGGATCTCTATAGAGGGCCAAGGAACAATAACTCTACCTGCAATAGCCAGTCACTCAAGAATTTTTTTATTCTGGAAGAAACATTTTTTTGTACTTATTTTTCATCATTATTCTCATTTTAAAGGTTAAATAAAACACGATAAATTTTTATTTTATGAATACAAACTGACTACTATAAGCGCAGCTTGCATTAACGGACGGATTGGTGCCAATTCGAAACGGTTCAGCGGAGAGGCAAGAAGTAGGTCAAAAAATAAGGATATTTTAAGTTTAAATTTCAATGCTGGTGACAATTTTTCAAGTACTCTCACTTTGTCGTGTTTTCATAAAGAAACGTTGTGTCCGCGGAGCATATACATTCCGGCAGAAGAGTCGTTCTACGTTGGGATTTTCGCAAAATAATAAAATTATGGTATGACCTACTTTATTATACTGATTATTCAACACTATAATGAACGAACCAATGAAAATTGTTCAATTTGTCAGAAGCGGCCAATCAAAATTGACTCTCATTGAAAACACCTAATGTCACAGTGTTTTCACGCGAGCCCAATTGGTTTCAATGATTTCAATTTACTGAGTAGCATTTGACTGACATTTCACCAAAACGTCAAATCAGCTTCATTCAAAAACTCATAATAATCGTGTTGGAAGCTCCAGTATTGAATTAATAGTGGAAAACGTTAAAAATGTGTGCTGTCGATCACGGTAAAAGTCATTTACCCATATTGTTGAATAATCTTTCCAAATACCACTCAAGGGAAATTTTTTTAAGAGAATTTATTTCGTCAACTTGCAAATTATTGCAAATTCCTCTCAACAAAAACTGCTCAAATTCCACTCGACCTGCGGTCTCGCGGAATTTTTAACGCAGTTTTGGTTTCGAGAAATTTAAACGCAATAATTTGCAAAATTGTCACCTTTTGTGGTATTACCCTTGATAATTTACTGGTAAATATTTAGTATTAGCCTGTAAAGTTTGGAAAATGTTTCACGGATACATTTTTGCTAGTCCACATGGAAAATATTTAATTTTTGGGATATCGACATCAGTCTAAGGCTAGTAAAAAATTCTATATAGATACTTTACAGCCCGTTTTTTACTCTTTTTGATTTTAACTAGCCTCTAAAGCAAAATATACAGTCATTGTAACTAAGGCAGGTTGCTACCAATGGCATGTTCATTCATAATTTCATTTTAGCTAGATCCAGCTGACTCCTTATTTTCACGATATTCAGTAGAATTACTTTGTAAAAGTTTTGCTTGTTTGGTATTAGCCGCCTATTCCAACTTCAGTTTTTCTCACTATTTTCTTTTGTTTCTTATCCACTATTTCTGAAAGCGTATTGGACCTGAATTGTTTAATTTTGAAAACACTGTCTATTTAATAGTCTACCAACTGAACATGATACAAGCTTGTGATGCGATTGCGAAGTTTAAAAAAATCGAGTTGTATATGTAACCTTGTCCCTTAATCGCATGCAAATGGAATTTCCCCGAGAAGGGGCTGTAGCGTCTCTTAATAACCGCCTCGACGCGATTTTTTGCAAGGGCGTCGCTTCGTTTCCGGCCTTATCAGCGTCTCACTAGCCAGGTTATCTTAGGACCTACATAATATGTAAACAACAATGCATAACGTCCTTATCATACATCACGGGCACACACAACAGGGCCGATGACTTAATGACTTGGTAACCATGGCGACGACACCGCTCCGAAACTGCGAATGCGTCGTGGATGCTGAAGAACAACGCGTCGCGGTGTTCACTTCCTATCGCTGCCGTCGTTCGCGTGCGTCCCTACGCTCTTGGATTAACCGGAAGTGTTTGTTTTCATTGCGCACCTTCCGCTTCCGGAGCCTTATCAAATTATCTCGGTGCGCGTCGCGGTGGTGCTCGAGGAAAGCCATACCTGGTAAGCTTCAGCTTTTTCTGCAGGAAGTGCTTCTGTCCACCAGGTTAATTAAGAGTTTTCATTTTTCCCGCTGCGGAGTGCTCAATGTGCGACTGTTTAAGTTTTAATTAATATTCGTACATGGGCTTTTGTCGACGTGAATGGGAAGAAGATGTGCTCTGTGGGGCGCACAAAGCCCTTTAGTGTGCTTTAATGACGAGCTGTCTGCCTGCTTTGCTTTTTATTATTGTACAAACAGACTTTGTTCGAGTGCCTTGAACTAAATCGTGCTATTTATCATTAAAACATGTGCGATTTGTATATTTAGATGCCCCAAATCGTGGCCCCTGTCCTCATTAAAACCTCGCAGAAGTTCAAGGGTTTCCAAATGTTCCATTCGCCCAATTAAAGTATTGTTTATACCATCGCCCAATTTAATTAAACTAAATCAGGGCTTCCGTGCTAAAACCCCCCATTTGTACAGCAAGACAGGTTCAAAATCTGCTCCCCGAGCACGTAGCTCGTAAGAATTCCACCGGGTTACTTTTTCTGCTTGCTGCATTTATCCATTGCGCCGAAACCCAACAAGCTGAGGCCAACGAACTTGAACAAAGAGGGTGAACCCAAGATATTTTTAATTTTCGAGCCCTACACCTTAACCTTAAATAAATTCAAGAGCCACATTTGGCTCGTTTTTTGGAAATTTTTGGGCCCCGGTGTAGGTGCTTCAAAAATATTTTTTTTAGATTTGGGCATCGGTGCGGTTCTGGCCGAAATCGTTTTTGCACGAAATGTAAACGCAACACACACCCCGGCAAGTGCCACACCCTTCACAGATCTTTCCTGCGAGAGCGAGTTAATGCCGAGTTTCTGGGGCAGCAGGATCGCTTTCAGGATTGCAGGATGGCTTAACTGCCACTTAGAGTTTGCTTTCCACACGCGTAAAAGTGCCATACGGCGCAAGAATGTAATTAGAGACGCTGCAGCGTGTCGAGCACACAGATAACAACGCACAACACCGGCCATAAATAAATCGCGCAAACGTCCCCGGTGATGAAAATGCAAAATACATCGAGCAATTGTGGCGGCCTGAGCGGAAGTGTTCTCTAATTTCTAATATTAACCTTAACGAGGCCGGCTTTGCACTTGCAAGTTACTGGATTAATTTAATAAGGATTTAGACTGAGGATTACTTTGGATTAACTCCGTCATGGTTCTTATTGTAGTAAATCTGAGTGAACAAAAACGTATACTTTTTTAGAATGAAAAATCCAACCTTACATGTTTTAGCAACTACTAAACACACAAAAACTCACTCATCTTTACCTAACAATATCCTTTTTTAATGGATTAACATTAAGGGGTCGTTGAAAGCACAATTTTTACATGGTTGTTTTTGTACCAATTTTAGTAAAATTAGATACGACGTGAGAAATCCTCGCCCTTGTATTTAATTTTTACATATTTTATCAAGCGTACTACAGACAGTTTCTATGGTTATACTGAAAAATTATTGCTCAAAAGGTTCAGGTTTGCAGTTCGACAACCTTCGTATTTTAATTCACATTTCTTATAGCAATTCATTCATATTTCTACAGATATAGTTATAGCATTTATACCATGACTTCAGTTCAGTGCCGGGTCTAGAGCGGAGCAAAACGCGGCTTCGAAACGCTAACACGAAACACCAAGTTTTCAATTATGATAATAATGCAACAAATGACGTGGCAAAAAAGGGGAATGAAAAATGACTAAATATTTATTTGTAAAACAGAATTATTCTCGTGGATTGCAGTGAATGAGATTTATAAATATATTGTGTATTATTATTATTATTCATTTTCCCTTAGAAGATAAAAAACTGGTGAGTCAGATCATTTAGACTTTTCTCTACTATTAACGTAAATTAAAAGCCAACTTTAATGAAATATATTTCAAAATAGCCACGATATTTATTATTTATAGTTAAATGAATTAGTATAAACTTTTCTAAATAACGCATATATTTAAAAAATGAGCGATTTGGTTTTATGCCAAATTCACAGCGACCTGTGTAGTTTACACATGTCTTATCCATTAGACAATAATAGTTATTTACATAAAACAGGTGTTTGTGGCACGGCGTGCAAGTTATAGCACGAGGTGCGGAGCACCGAGGGCTATAACACGACATCGTTGCCAATAAAAATGGGGCTGTTCTTACAGTTATTTTAGCTGACTATTACCTTTGTAACGATGGGTTTCATTAATACGTGTTTATAAATAATAGCTAAAACGGCATCGGCTTGCTTTACGCCCGAAAATGAGGCCTAAAAGTAATATTATTAATCGATTATACATACACATATTTAATTTTGGAAAGAAGAGTCACCAGAAGTATTCTAACCCACTTCTGTAAACTCGCAGCGTAAATAGATTTGCTGTAAAAGATAAAAGAGCATTCTTTTTTACTTCCACGGATACAGATTTTCATTAAGCAATCCATTTTAGTTCAAAGGCAGTACATCAAAATATAAAGGGTGGGAGGTAGGAGTTAATCAATAATATTTCGTTATAGAGTTATGGATATTCAAAATTTACATTTTAACAAGGTATAGCAGACATTACTCAAGCAGCTTTATAACCTTATCAAATCTGAAATAAATCGATAGGTTAATTTTTCAGAAGTCTAACAAAAAAACAAAATCTAAAAATGTATGTCTTTAAATTTCTCTTTAAGTTAATTTGAGATATGAAGGACTAGAAACTGCCGTGAAATTCTACAAACAAAATGAAATTCTAGTTTTGAAAGTTATAACAATTATTATTAGTACTATTACAAAAATTGACGAGCATCAGCTACTGTGGGTATCTATATTTACAATGTATTTTTTGAACGGCTAATTTTAAAAAATGCATAATATTACTATGCTATTTCTATCATTGCTTTCACTTCCTCTAAAGTGATTCCTTTGCAGTCTGGAATCAAATGGTTCAGTATTATTCGTGTATTATAAACACTTTTATACCAAAATTTAAGAAGTAAAAGTTACATAAAACGAAGGGACTAGTCAGATTCGTATTTAAATAAAATTAAAAAGAAATGTACCTACGGCAAGTGGTATATCAAATTTGTTCCAATACTTACATTTAGTTATATAAATAACTTTTGAAATTGAATAATACCATATTACTTGTTTTTATACTAGTTACCACGGTAGCACGTATTTATTTTGTTAATTGCTATGGATTATGGACAATTTTATCCACACTCATCGTTAAAATTTTACTTTATCATAGAGATTTTCGTAGATAAAATACAGCGAAGGAAACTAGGGGTAAAAATATTTGCACGTTTTTAATAATACTGAAACAATATAAAGAAACACTTGGTAATGCAAATTACATCAGTTTTTAAATAAAAAAGCATCACTCGCGATGGGATTCGAATTTCAATGCCTACGAACCAGCCTGGGCAGTCATTTCATGGTTCGCAGGTAGCCCTTATGCAAAGCAGACCTGAGCCACCGGGACGCTTCGGATTCTTGCGATGCAGCTGCATTTATCGTAACCTATTTATTCGTTGCTCCTTTTTGTCTCGTACATTTATCCTGTATCTATTGAGTCTCATTTTGGCAATAATAAATCCTGCGCTATGTACAAATTATTACTTTTATATATTTCTCAGTTAAAGCAAAAATAAACAACATTTTATTTTTAAGGTGCTCACCTTGTATATATTTGTCTGAAATTTTCTCGGTTTCATGCCAGGAAGATATATAACGTGTATGCTAAATATCGTCTTCCTCGAACAAGTAGTTATACCGCCAACATACAGACAGACAGACGGAATTGAGAAAACCTGTTTTTCGTCATCTAGGCCTCTAGGGTAGGGAAGGTACTTAAAAATAATAAATGTATAATTTTATTTCTTTTTCTCTTTATATTTTGTTACGAAAAAGTTACTTCTATAATTGAATTGAAGGAACACTGCGTATGTATGTGATAGTCTTTTTGTGTCAGTGCAATATTCGATTGTCTTTCACGAAAAACGAAGGGGGGGGGATCAGGTAATTAGTTACATGTATATAAGCTATCAATTTGATTAATATAATTGTAATGGTTGTTAAATGTTAGGTAAATAACATACTTCATACAGGTATTTTAAGTAACTTTATCATGTAAATAGTTTCTATAAATGGTAGCTGATGCAAAAATTCTATTATATATTCAAATATGGCTCGAATTATACATGCTCAAATCTTCTGTTTGTCCATTGATAAGCCAGTTTCGTGTTATAAGAATTATTTAAATATACACACGGAATTGAATGGACCAACAAAATTTCAGTCCACTCAAGTGGATTAAGCAGTGGTTATGGTTAATATACGTAAAATACAGACAGATACAAAATTAGGACTCCCATTTACTTCAATATTATGTGTTCGAGGTTCTGTTAAAGGGCGTACATGCTTGAATGCTTTTCTAAATGCGCAGCTGGGTATTTAACATATTTTTCAGATCAGGTGAGATCTGATATTTTATTGCACTGACCACTGATCATGCAACATAAATCACATCAAGTAAACAATTCTATCGGCGTACAACTAATTTTTCTCAATAATTTTTAACGATATTTACAAAAGCGCTCTGTAGTTCTCTAGCTAAAAACAATTCAAATGCCACTTTTTCTTTACTCCTTATCAAATTTTCACAAATCTGGAGTAAAGATAGCTACTACCGCCCTTAATTTTATTGCATTTAACGAAATTGCATGAAGTGCCCTTAAAGAGGTCAAAACAGTATTATTTGAGATAAAACGAGTAATGAAACGCAAACAAAACACTAACAATGAAAGCCAATATTTGTTCCTTAAAAACAAGTGAAAACTTCCACGACGTGCTGGATTTGCCGCTGCGGTGGAGTATCTAAACGGTATCAAATTTTGAAGAGCGTTTGTGTGGAAAATAGAGTATTAAACATAGTGTTTCCGAGTCATCTGCCACAACAACCGCTCGCCTCAAATGCCGCCGTTACAGGTATTTATTTGCCAATTTAGTTCCACTGTTATTTGTTCCACAGCCGCACTACTGCACGTTGTTAAATGTAGCATCAAAATTGATGAAATCCATTGAGGAGGAACGACGATTTAAACCGTTTAAGAACTGTTTTTAATTTAGATTGTATACATTTTTATGTTTGCTGGCTCAAATCTAAGAATTTATTTGTTTTTGTGATGGATATGGAACTAAAAAATATGTTGTTGTTGTCTCTGTAAGTTAAAATGATATGTTCTTAAATAACTAAAAATTTTAATGTAACAAATGCAGAGCATAGTTTAAGTAAAGACATATTTCATATTTAAACAGTTGCCGTATTTTGTTGTAATTACTTTATTACTATTCAATTGTATTTCAGTGTTAGAAGTTGGTTTACACAATCGAAACGTGCTATTCGTAAAATATAAAAAATAATTTTTAATTAAAAAACATTACGAATGCTACATATAGGTTTGAAAAATATAAATAGTAAATTCAGAAATCGTTTGCAACTTACAATACTTTTATAAAACTAACACATTTTTTTATGAATTGCAGCAAAGTTGTGAATTTTTAGAACTCAAATAACGTGAAAAAAGTACTTTTAGGGTGGATATAGCTACAACTTACTGATTTTTGTTTTTTTCAGTTACTCCCCTCATGCTAAATTAGTTATTATATACCAAGGCTGAGAAGTCTAACATTATAGCCCAAGGACACCGAGGGGTACAAGACGCGCGGGCTATAATACTCTTCTCTACCATGATGTATATACTATTTTTTGCTCTACTAGCACCTTCTGTCCTAGCTTTCATACCCCTTGACTAGAGTTTATTAACGAAAATTAAATAGGTAGAATTTCAAATGTGTGGATGCTATTGTGAGCGACTAGCACGAGGGGCGTGCTCTGGAATACCAAACTACCAATAGCATTCGATAGTTGACTTCATTATTCATCGTCGTTAAGAAAAGGGCTGAACGGCCGTAAATAATAACGTATTATTTACCACTGGTCTATAATGATCAACTTTACGACCCAAACTTAGTAGTATAAAAAATATTTGGTTTTATGATCCATCTTAGTGCACGAAAAGAAGATGTGTTAGTTCTACCTGCTCTAAACTGTGAGATTGCGATTTCGGGGGTTGGTTGGCTTTACACAGACTCGAAATCCAAAACCTGATTTTGAAATTTTAAAAATGTATTAAATAGGACTGAAGACCGTCTTTGACTTTCATTATTAGAATGTTTTCTTATTACTCAACTACCACGATATCGTAGTATAGAAGATGACATATATAATTTCATTTTATTCAAAGCCTCCTTAGTATATGTTGTCACCTTTGCGTGGTAGTATGCTTTCTGAATATCTTAAAATCTCTTGTCATTTTAAAGAAATAACATTGTGTTCTAATAAAAAGAGTTGTATTTTCTCTTTCTATGTCTCAAATCGTAACAAGGCTTGTACTTGATTCTTCTTTGTTGCAAATTAACCTTAGTAGGACGTGAAAGTTTTCGATAAGAGACGCAGAAAAGCATACATCAGCCATCCGTTATACTAAAAATTTACGATGCCAAATCTTTCAGAATGGTTACCCCAAGAAAAAGTTCTTGCTTTATTTTGTGTAAATAAGATAATGTTACAATTTCCAAATAGTTTTATGCCAATTCATAAGCTTTACGCCAGCTTCAATAAGAAATGTCGAAAGAATAGTTACCTCGATGTATTGCTGTTGTGTTAGAAACACAGCATAGCATTTAAGACGATGCTTTTCATGTTTGCAGTTGGTGCTGGTCCACGAGTGTTGATGATAACATTCGTGAGTATTTCGAAATGTTAACGCTTTATGGAAAACAACAAACATTATCGTATTTTAGCAAGATTAATTAATGAACAGCCACATCTGTACGTACATGTAGCAAGATCTACAAATATACATACAGAGTGAGCGATTAAAACACCTTTAAGTGCTAACAGTTACGCGGCCTGATATTTCGACAGGATATGTTAACGAACGGGTTGCAACTGACACGAGTTCAACACAAGCCAGACGATAGATAGACACTATCCCGGAAGTTGTAAATTGAACGCTGGCGATTGAACCGAATGCTAAACAAGGATAGAATAGAATGACGGAGTCATCTGCTGCCGCTTCCGTGTTTGGTTTATATAGTTTCTGCAGTTGCGTAAGTGGAGAGTTGTTTATGGATTGCAGAACCTTCGTTTTCTCGAAAGCACAATTTAGCCATTGTGCTCCGTTTCTAAGCCAGGGCATCGGAATTTGGTTTATTATCCATTTGCTGCAAGGATTGCGCCACCCGAGTGTTTTATTACCTGCCTCTTCATGTGCGGACGGTCAACTGGAATGTTCCGCTGTCTTGTACAGCCGTCATTTGTTGCCCAAATGCATTTTCAATTGTATGGCATTGCTCAGTTTACGATACATAGTTACTTAGTTACGCGTAGACTAACGTCTAAAATTAGTTCCCCCATGATTTATAACGCACATTTTGTTGCACTGAAGTTTTCATTTTTATGAACGCCTGGGCTGCTTTTGCAGGAATTTCGGGGTTATCTATAAACCCTGCGCTAGATGATAATTAAATCGCCATTTTGTTAGAGTTAGTTTCTCAAGTTATATCTGAATATTTTGTGTTTGCAGTATCCCCCTCGCGTAGAGATGTTGTTATATTTTCTGCATTATCTGAAAACATACATTTTTTTAATTTAGAAATCTGAGAAATATTGAAGCAAGAATCAAGATCCATATGGACCTCCTGCATAAATTTCTTATATGGATAGTTCAAGTGATTACATTATTTATTCCAAATAATTTTTGAGTCTTGTAATATTATATGTACTTATTAATAATGTGTTCTATATAATTTTGAAATATGTGAGGCACCTGTTAATATTCAAAGTGTGTGTACTATTTTATAAAACTGATTTTCCGTTGGGATTATCTTCTTCATTTTAAGCTTTCTTATCTATCCTTTTTCTTTGCCATGTCCTGATATTTGGCGTATATTTTTGTATAAATTGTAATTAGAAATATGTGTTATTTTTCTATCAGGCTCATGGGAGTATTAAGGAATAGTTTAATGGAACATAAACGAAAGAAGTACAAGCTGAATGTATTTAGTGAAATTTTCTAAAATTTGGAATTTTAGGTGCTTTAGCAACAGAGGCCAATCTCATGCATCGGTGATAATTACACGTACTGAATATACCAAATCAATTTTATGGATTGAGAAGCTGCGTTAAGTTTTTCATTCAGCGAAACCAAAAAACGTTTCATGCTACTTAATTAGATTTACTTCCATAGTTCCATGCATAGTTACATACAAAAACATTTAATTTGTTAATGTAACATTCTTATTGATTCGCAAACAATTATAAATATGAGCTATTTTAATACTAATAAAAATGAAATAAACATAATACCAGGCAAGCCCCCTTCATCCAAGCGGAAGATAAAATTTACATAGATATTATTTAGACCTTTACTTACTTACCCAGTTTTTCTGCAGTACGTTGTACGTTACGATTATGATCCTCAGGTACTTTGAAATTCAAATAGGTAAGGCAATTAGCATATTTTCCTAGTGAGTAATTTTCCAGACGTCAAAGCTGCGCTCGTCTTGTTATTATAAAAATTTGTAACTGGAAACTTGCTTGGGGATTACTGAAGCTCTTGGGATCTTATTTATTTAGGCTAGCGCATAAGTGGTGACCTAGTAATTTGTTTACTAGAGAATCTGGTGTTTGGGATATTAGCATGTGGATCTGTTCTATTTATTATTAGATAGGCGGCATCGAGTTACACTTAAAAACGTCCACTTGTGTTTTTGTTTGCGACTTGTAGGTTTGCTTGTAAGTGTAACTTGTAAAGTGTGCTGAATGTGGACTACAACTGAAGATTTAGTTAATCGTTGGTAATCCAGTTTAAAATGTTTTGTTGCTATTCATATAATGTACGAGTAGCAATCCCAAATATATAATCCTTTGTTGATATCTAATACTGTTACTTAGTATGACCAAGAGAGTAATGTTTAGACTATTGCGTGGTTAATTATCATTGCATGAGATAAGCAATCTAAATAAGCGTGGCGTCAATTATAATGCAAGAGATTTATTTAATTTACATAGCCGGAACGTTTTTATTATTTTATAAGCATAAGAATCCTTTACCTTTTCAAACAGCAGATGCAAGCAAGCAATTTTAACGTTCACGTAAATGTAAATAAAAGAGCCATAGCTTGTTCCGGAGTGTTATTTTTAATTACAGATAATTCTTACTAATACGAGAAGCACCGTCAGTTACACAAGCCAAAGAGCGATTGTGTGGTTGTTCTGGTAAACCTCCCTTTTAAAATACACATCGATATACTCCGAACTGGTATTATGAACATTCATTTTATTCGTTTTCCGGCTGCGTCCAGGTTTACACACCACACAGCAATGCTATCTGTTTTTCAACCTTTAATTATCAGAACAAACGCATTTCGCTGTCGAGGCTGCTCGTGTTGATTTATCTGTTATTTTATTCTTCCTTTGATATTTCATAGATATTTAAGGATTTTTTGGTTAAACTGGCTGATTTTTGAACGTATATATGTCACAGTTGTTCACAACTAATGTTGTTATAACCAACATTGTTTTATACTACAATAAAGAAATTTGAAGAATATGACTACGTTTCGGTTATTTCGTCTTTGATAGGAAGTGCACAGATTTATAGATTGTTTTCCAACGACAGATGGTACACGCATTCACTTGTATTGAAAAGCTGTTGGACAAATAATTAAAATCAGCTCTCACTACATTACTTCCAGATATATTTTATGAGGTGGTTTTACTTCTCAATATGTTACTACACGATTTTCACTTTTAATAATGCCGCCCCAACACTGTTAACTTTTGGAAGGCTCTTTTATTGTTTTCATGAATTTCCTGTATAGCTTTTGTAAAGAAATATTAGTCATGTGATTTATAACGTCATAATTTTACAACTATAATAATAGATAACATTTCTGAAAATGATTTTATGAATATTTCGGTGGAGGAACTAAAAATTCTCCATTTCCATTGATTTCATTATGTACAGCATCTTCCTATTGTTCATATAAACTGATCTTTTTTTCTTATCTTAGCATTTATGTCCCCCATAATGATTTTGACATCGTTCTTTGGTGAGCTGTGATACACTTCTGCTATAAGTAAACTAATAGGATTCTTCTTTCTTTTCTTCCTCTTGTTCCTATATGGCACAGTGCACGGTTATTAATATTAGGTTAAAGACGTGAGTGCGTACAGATCTTGTGCCTTAACTGTTTCTATTTGTATCATCTTCTCTCTTTGACAAATCTATCCGTAATGCACGAGGAAATTATTTTAAATGCAGCTTAAATTTGCCACTATTTTCTTGATAGTAGATTTGATTATTGTGGCTGCCTCAAATTGTTTCCATTTCGTAACTTTTAAAGTTATTTTGTTGCGTATGATTCTTATCTCTGTAGCAACAGTAGCGTAATGGGTTTGATAACGTACTTTATTAACAAGTGGGCGATTTTCTTTTTTACTTCCTTTTACGATAAAGGAAGTATTGGATTACCCCAAAAATTCCAAATTGAGTTTTCAACAGATCTTCACGTTTTAGAGTCCCCTGATCCCAAAAAAACATATTTTTTTTCATTGGTCTGTCTGTGTGTCTGTCTGTCTGTGTGCCTGTCTGTGTGTGTATCTGTGAACAGAATCTCTCAAAAATGAAAAGAGCTATGGCGTTGAAACTTCATATATAAGTTTTGTGTACTATGTAGATGAGACAGCAAGCTTTTGAAGAAAATCGCATAACCGAAAGTAGGTGTTTACTCTTCTGATTTTTCAGTTTTTTAGATTTTTTCAAAAGCGGCTTTAACGATTTTTTTCAAACTTTACATTTTTATTACATTTTTAATGTGTATTGATGTGAGATAGGTGATTTTCCAGTTGAATACTTCTAAAATGGGTTTCTTTTGTTTTTTTCATATTTTTTTATTAACTCCTATTTTAAATAGAACACCCGGTATATTATTACGTTTTAGAATTAAGCTTAGAATTTTGGAAAAAAATTATCTCTTCAACGAACGCTCCTTTTTGTACCGTGTTTGCAGAATTTGTAATTTTTAAAAATTGTTGACAAATGCTTAAAAATTCAAAATCAAATTTTTGCTTAATTATAAGATCACTGTAAAAGGAAGTTGTGTGAGTGTATCACACCAGATGTTTGTATATTGATTTCTATAATAATTGCAAAACAAAATTTTTCAATTCTTCAACGTATATGTGTTGTAGGTGATAGTTTAAGATCATCATTTGATATAAATACACACTCAGAAAAACTACTGTAGCGCAATTTGATATGAATAAAATAATCGTAAAAATCATCCATATTTAACTTTACAATCTAGTATATATTGTAAGAGATGATTTTTGCTATTCTTATTGTTATATATAAAAGTTTGTTGTGCCTGCTTGCGTGTGTCACGTTTTCACCACCGATCAGGTCGACGTCGTCCGCGATCGATCTTGTGGTCACCGTGACCTTCATAATACAACGATAATCTGTGTTTTATGATGCGTGATGCAGTTAGAAAGTTAGAAAATTAAATTACTTTATCTACCCTTGATGTTAAAGTAACACCTTGTTTGGAGTCGATTAAAGCACACTTTAACATTTGCCATAGAAAAAAATATTTTAATTAATGATGAGGCCACCTATGTCGAGGACTAAAAACCTATATTTCATAATTTAATATTTTGCATAACTGGGTGTCTGTGTGCAGGTGTCACGGTTTCATCGTCACCGATCGGGTGCAGTTCGTCTGCGACAATGACCTTAATAATGCAGTGATAAGCAAACATTTTATGTAGCATTCCTAGCTATGCGAGTAAAGTGTCTGGCTAGTAATCTGGTTTCACCTAGCAGCATTCGTTCGCATTCCACCGACTCCTATATTTTATTTTCTTTGCGAATTAAAGTAGTAATTCGCATTACTGCACTTGACTGTCTCAGTATTAAGCAAACATTAAGACGTTTTTTGTACAGATTTTGAACAATCTGCGACCGTTATCAATCTAGCAAAAGTTATTTCTTCAGAGATTAAAAACTTGTTCTCTTTTAACTTTCTATTTAATTTAATATTCAATATTAGAACTGCAAAATTTATGTTAATTAAAATAAAGCTATTCATATGGTTGGTTTAAAAGCTAGTAATCAAATATCCAGAATATTATCTAAGTTTCAGATAGGTTGTTAACATTTGGATATCCATCATTTAAATAATAATACAAGCTATTTAGGCTACTATTCCTGTCTCAGCAATATTGAGATTTTACACCTTTAAAAGGTACTATTGTGGGGTGATATTACCCGAAGTCTCTCGTTTGTAGACAGATTTGATCATAAAAGGGTTCCATATAAGAAGCGATCTTTAATCTTTTTTTGGTAGGCCACGTATGTGTGTTTTTATTTCCATGAAGATTTAATAACAAATCCCTATTATAATTTTATCGTCAATTAGATTACAGAGAAATATCGTAATAATGGATTCAGAATTAATCTAAGCACACTCAGCAGAATAGGCTAGATATCTAAAGCTGTAGTTTATTATTAAAATCATTCAAATGTGGTGACTTGTGCAACGCAGTAGAGGGACTTCAATGTTAAATGATTTGCTTCATTAATTATGTTATGGATAAAAGTGTAAAGAATTTTTTGTGTAGAGAAAAAAATAGAATCTGCTTTACTTTCAATATTTTCCAAGTAGATGTATAATTAAATACCGTTGCATCCAGAAGATATAAGGAAATACTTATAAATTAGCTGTACGCTGTTTGATAGACGCTCACGCAACGAGTTCAGTAACATCAGTACTGCCTTCACAATTAGATGAGAAATCCCAAGGTTTTGTTCCCCTCAACCTCAATATACTGTTTTGCTTTAAAATTTGATCTCTGTATTTAATTTTTAAATTCTAGCCTTCGTCACAATAAACAAACTTTGTTTTAAACACGCTATATTATATTCCCAACCCTAAATCGCAATATATTTTTAGTTTTAAAAACGATTTACTAGTTTTATGACAACTTTAACAAGTAAAAGCTAATGCAACTCTAAGAAAACAAAATATACGTACGTAGGTCCGATACATTTTAATTTAAGTAATAATCTGTCTCATTGTCGTGGTGCACCGTCGTGCTGAAACTCCCACTTGTTAATTATGTTAAGTAGTTTGCTTTCAATGAAATCAAAAGAACACTTTCCAAAAATATCTGAATATGCTAGCATTACACCAATAATTTACTTTCTACAAAAGTGGTATCATATTTTTGAAACATGTGACTGTTGAATGGTTCAATACGCATACCACTAGAATAAAGTAACGATAATCTTGTAAAACTTCAATATAAGCAGGATAGCAATATCCAAAATAGTTCCGTAACTAATAGCGTTCAACGAACCAGCTGAGCTACTTCGAAAGAGGAAGTGGGTTAACACTAAAATGATCAAAACCAAATACGGGCATCACCAACTTAAAGTGATATGGTAATTGCAACTTTCATTTAAGGGATAATCTCAAAATTCTGTATTGATCAAACGCATGCTTTTTGATAAGCTATAGTTTGTTATAGAAAGGAAAAGACATAAATACAGCGCAATTAAAGTGATATTTGTTTGCAATGCCTACATGGAGACAAGTAATGTAAGAAGCTAGTTCCTCGTACCGAAATAAAATATTGTATTTAATGTATTTAAAGACAAAGTACGTAGGTAATTGAGACGCACCTAATACTAAACCCGCGTCGTGTAGACGAGGTGTTTACCACATAAGGTATGTAATTTTTAAATTGAAAGAGAAGCTTAACATTCAAATACACAAAGTTCAAGGTACGTAGGCAATACACATAATTCAATAATCCGTACGTAGGCAATACACATAATTCAATAATGCATCAATACGTCAATAAGTCCGGTATAAAGAAGAAAATATCAATATCGTAATTTCCCAAGCTAATCTATGTCAATACACTTTGAATTGCGGCAAAATATTTATTTAAATGAAAACAGGGTTGTGGCTTATTTGTACTAACCCGTGGCATACGAAAACGAAGTCCAAAGAGCTAAAGTTGCAACTAGAAACTCCAACCTAGCCACAATAATTTGAAAATAAAATCTGGTAGGCTAATGTAGCAATTAGAAATCCAAATCTAGAACATCTACGACAATGCGGAAAACCCTTAATACGAAAGCACCTAAATCTTCACTACGTAAACACTAACACCCTAAAAGCTTTGTAATTGTTTGCAATTAGTTTACAGACCCATTCAGAAAACTCACTTCAGGTGTAAATCGGCTTAGCGTTCTATCCGCAGTTCTAAATACAGTAATCTGGAGGTGTTGACTGGAATAAAAATGCAACACAAAACTGCCAACCAAAGAATTTACCATAAAAACCTGATATTTCCAATAGATATACTATGATGATATTTCTCCCAAATTCTATCTAAGTAACTAACGCAAGGATTGGGAAAACAACAGAGCTGCAGTAACCAAAAATCACAAATCGCTTCTGAAGGGCCAGACACGAGCCTCCGATGATTTATATGGTTTGTTTTTGAAATTGAACGATAAATGATAACTGGACCGGACAATATAGTGCTAGAAAATCTGACCAAATAAGAAAGTTCCTAACCGACCGCGCTAGCATTCACAGTGGCCATACGACAAGTTCGCGAAATAGAGCAGGCAATACGCTCAGATTAGACTAATTACTCCAAACATTTCATTAGCGGGAATGAACTGTCAAGTAGTGTTACTCCTGAGGGACAAGAGACACCTCACGTACCTAAACTACAAAACGTCAAAGCAGAAACTTGCTTCGAAATAGGTATGTAAATTACCGAAGCTAAACGAAATGACACTTTCAGAGGAGAGCAGGGGACAAATCCAAACTAAACGCAAGACTGCCCCCCAACTTCAACATTAATCGTAGCAGATAAAATAATCAATATCTTTTTAAATTCCCATAGCCATTAAGTAGATTTAAGGGGAAACTAAGACGAGTTAGATCGCTAGGGCTAACGGTCGTAAATAAAGCCGACAATGTCAAAATATACGTAACAAACAGTAAATGAGAAATCAAAATTGTATAGTAGCTAGAGCTGGACGCGAATAGAGAAGACGAATAAAATTAATTAAGAAAATATGAGATTAAGGCCACGAATAGATTCATGATTAGGCAAACGCCCTCTCGGCTGAATAATAGAAGTGAATAGTTCCGTAAGCAACGCCAAACTTAGGTTTACTTTATGAAGGAAATAAACGAGCATGTCTCGTATGGGAAACATTTCCGCACTGCAGTTTTATTATATCCCTTATTTATTCGTATATGCATACATGATCATTCAATCAGAGGATTTGAATTTATTCACATCTCATTTCCGGCATCAACTCATTTCTGTTTTTGGTTATTTCGAATTATTAACAGTTGACATACAATCAGAGCTTATTTGTAGTGAAGGTGTGGCTACCGCTGCTAAGGAGTTTTGCTCTGTTCTATGTTCTTTCTTCACTAAATGCTGTACTAAAAAACTCGCTATATTTACTCTAGATTTGCACTTTGGTTATACAAGTACGGTAATAAGGAAACGTTTTCAGCCATCGTCGATCCAACCTTTCACGAAGGAATTTCCATCAAATCAACTGGAACGAATAAAATAGTAATCATTCCAATTAGCAGCCGGCTGGGTGGCACACTTTCCCGATCCTGCTCTGTTTATTAACTACTAATTAACCCGCGACGTGTGCTTAAGCCAATTCTAATGAAAAATTCAGCTCACTAGCTTGCAAACTGTATCTATAATTTACACGTTTAAAATCCAATTCTGTTGCCCATTCAATAATTTATTTTTGGAGTGTATTGCGATCACAAACGGTGTCTGGCTGCAGCACCGGTTTATGAGAACTCTAGCATCGATGTGTCTATTTTTAGGTGAACTTGAAAGATGTTTTCACTGCTGCACTGAACTACATTTAATGTGGCATATGCATAATTAACGACATGTACTCCAAACATGCTAAGCCGTGCGAATTTCTTAATAATTACCGTGTATGTAGTAGCAAGAATTACTCTATCCAATTATTTTATTATAATAATCAGCAGTGGCATTTAATTATCTCTATTTAAGAACCCTTCATACAGAGAAAGAGCTGTGGTAGCAATTTCCTAACCTATTTCCTCGCCTTTAATTAATTCATGAAATAACATCGACGTCCTTAAAAGTTCTACATCCCCGCAGATCTCTATTATAGTTAAGGGATGAGAATTTAAAAGCTGGTGGAGGCGCCCGACGCAAGGTTTGCTGACGCTCACCAAAGTGACAATTTTTCCACCTATTTAATGCGGAAGTTTTACGCAGAGACCGTTTTGTGTGCTTTACGCCTGGTAATAAAATACTGTAAGGTCACGCCCTTTTCTTTTCAGCTTTGGGAATGTGGCTTAGGAGAAGGTAAAGGAAAAATATGGGCCAGTAGCTTTTTATGCACGCGGTTTATCGGTTTCTCGCTAGCAATATATTTTCCTGTTTTATTATACTCTATGCGTCGTATATATTTCAATAAGCTTAGCAAATTTGATTTAAGCTAGTAGGGGCAGGTCTAGAATTGTTAGTTTTTTCTTCTGAAGTATTTTCGCCTGTTATTTCCTGGGCTGGTTTTGATGCGTGTTCAGGCAACGACTAATTAGAAATGCTTTACGGTGCTAGACGTCACTTAATTGTAGTGGTTTTCGGTTCATTTACCTTCTTTCCTCAATATTTGGATTGTTGTGTTAATAATAGAAATTGAGGTAGTGTAGATCGGACTTTCAACATAAACGGTTTATTAATGGATTTTTCACGTTCTTCCTGTGTAAAAAAAGTTGTGTGTGCTTTATCTTTGTAATTAATATTCTCATTTCAACGCAGGTGACAGAAAGGGGAAGATGTGTGGGAAAATGTGTTACATTTAGTGTAGAAGTTAACTTTTCGATCTATTGTAGTTATGGTGTTGGGTACTTAAATGTGTACGTAAGTACTACTTTTCTCTTTTGTTGTTCAGTTAGTTGTCAAAGACGTTTAGATTTTGAGTATTGTAATTAAAGAAATTTTAATTTATTTTTAAAAATATATGGAGTAAATAACATACAGTTTTCTAAGTGTAGAAAATTGACTGTCATGCTCCTTGATAAAAAGTTTGTATCAGCATGGGTCCGCGAGTTTTTCGTTTTTCAAAATACAGAGTGTTGAAGTAGAGAACAAAAAAATCGTATATTTGTTAATTTTTAAAAACGCGGTGAGATATTAATTACAACAAATGCCATTTCGGTGTTTATGTAGAATGCCATAAGACACAATTGAAAATCTTCATGTTTCGCAAGAAATAAATTACATAGGGAAACAATGTAGATTTTCAAATATCTGAATCATAAATTTGTGATTTAACAACTAAAATAATGTTTTATGTCTTACTAGTACCTACATTATCGTTTTTTTAAACTGGGGTACAAGGCATATTATGGTGTACATAAAATACCCTGGCGGGCATTATGAGTAACTATGCATGGTAATTGAACGGTCAGAAATGGCAAACGTCAAATTTCTGACCAGTCACATACTACGATGCGTCGATGCGTTCACAGCAAGGTGTCTATTCCATTATTTAGGTTAGTAAGAAACACTAGAAGACATACAATTTTGTATACACTACGGCCCTTACTTGATGTTTATATCCTCGGGCGACTTTTAAAGTCTCAAGTCAGAAGCCCTCGGGCTTGTAAACTTGTCACCCTTGAGC
The DNA here is from genome assembly GCA_940337035.1 of Agriotes lineatus. Classification (NCBI taxonomy): domain Eukaryota; kingdom Metazoa; phylum Arthropoda; class Insecta; order Coleoptera; family Elateridae; genus Agriotes; species Agriotes lineatus. Next base: position 128,484,011 of record OW679196.1, read on the forward strand.
GGGCATAAACATCTTCATAATGCCTGTGGTACCTAAATAACTATTAAATTGATAAGAAGCATATTTGAGAAACAAGCGGGTATTTTATGTAATTAATATGTGAAGGCGTTTTCAAAAATCAACGAAATATGCGACTTTTTACTCTGAACTGAACATCTTATATTTATAAAACGAAAAACTTGTGGATGTTGATAAAAACGTTTTTTCTTAAAACAAGCCAGTCAATTTTCTGCACGTACTTAGGAAATACCCTATATTTGTAGAGTATATTTAGATATTTTAATTGTTTCTAACATCACAGCTTACATCATTATGTAAAATAATCCTTAAAAATATGGAACTATTGCTGTACAGGGTGTCCCATTTTTTATGGCATTAAAGTCTCCCATTATTATTACAATTAAAAGAAATGGTTTGCACAGTATAATGTCAACTTTTCTGTAGCAACATTAGTTGAATATTTCGTTAGGTTTTTGAACTACAGTCGAAAAAGAAAGAATTTAACATTTATATTTGATGTCACAGTTTATTTTCAAATATATCTACTTTTTCATAGTTAGCTTCAATAGTATAGAAATGACTGCATTTTATTTCTTTAGTGCATATCCAGTAGACCAGAAAATTTTAAAAATAAAGGTTGTTTTCGAACATATATATTAGTATGAAAGTAATAAAATACCTCAGAATAAATACGTAAGTTAATTATTTAAACAATAACCTTTAAAATTATTTGAAATTTATTTGTTTTATGCATTAAATAATACGAGTAACAAGCAATACCTGAAAATAAATACTTATGTTAAAGATTTATACCATAAACTTTAAAAATTGTTTAGCTTACGCCATTATCTGCTATACACGACTTGGGTATTTTTTAATGAAATTTACAGCATTTAAAATGTGCATAGGTTTAAATCCTTGAAATGTAACTTGTAAATTGCCCCTAACTTATAAGTACTTATTTTATTTAGAATTTAGTAGTTTTTATATTATTTACGAATTAAATGAAATCGCTGTAGATTATTCAGGTGTTCAGATCTAGATGATTAACTGTGTCTTTAGTAAGAATAATTACCAATGCTTTCTATATTATTGAAAAATAATACAGTACACTTTGATTATTATTTCTAAGTTTGCAGTTTACACATTTCGAAATAATTTTTATTATTCTTCTTACTCAATACGCAAAACGGCTAAACTGTAAAAACTACATCGTTTTCAGTTACAAGGCCAACTGGATATGCGAACGGGGTTTGAGAAACTCCGATCTCAGTACTTGGCAAAGTTAATGAGCTTTAATGGTTAGATTAGAATAAAATCACTTTTATGTAATGGCCTGACGTTTCGAATTCTATTCAATTCTTTTTTCAAACACCCAACAACTTGTGGTACCAAATGTCCATGCATTGTAAAACATGTGACAACGATGTTTAATTATGGAAAGTGCATCAACAAAGCAGAAACTCATAGGCTAAATTTAACTACACATATTTTGAAAATTTAAGCTTCTGTACAAACAAATACAGTTTATTTTAGGCCAACATGGCATCAATTTAATAAAAATATGTGGTTTGTTTTTCCAAACTGGCTCGTAGGTTTCGAAAAACAAAGTATAAGTATCACTCAAAAGCGCATCGCAAATTGCCGGCCATTTTGGATCAGATTGTCGACGCGTTAGCGATGTTCATCGTCTGTGGCAGTGATCGGACGTCCGCTGCGTTTTTTGTCATCAATTACGGCTTTTCCGGGATCGCAACCACGAAATGTTATTACCCATCGATTCACAGTAGTCCTATCAACAGTATCGTCACCATAAACGGCCTTTAAACGG
>OW679196.1:128485941-128690300 GCA_940337035.1 Agriotes lineatus
GGGTTTGTTAACGTACTTTATTAACAAGTAGGCGATTTGCTTTTTTTACATCCTTTTACGATAAAGGAAGTATTGGATTACCCCAAAAATTCGAAATTGAGTTTTCAACAGATCTTCACGTTTTAGAGTCCCCTGATCCCAAAAAACTTTTTTTTTCATTGGTCTGTCTGTGTGTCTGTCTGTCTGTCTGTCTGTGTGCCTGTCTGTGTGTGTGTCTGTGAACAGAATATCTCAAAAACGAAAAGAGCTATGGCGTTGAAACTTCATATATAAGTTGTGTGTACTATGTAGATGAGACAGCAAGTTTTTGAAGAAAATCGCATAACCGAAAGTAGAAAACTACTGAAAAACTACTGTAGCGCAATTTGATATGAATAAAATAATCGTAAAAATCATACATATTTAACTTTACAATCTAGTATATATTGTAAGAGATTAATTTTTCTATTCTTATTGTGTCACGTTTTCACCACCGATCAGGTCGACGTCGTCCGCGATCGATCTTAGGGTCACCGTGACCTTCATAATACAACGATAATCTGTGTTTTATGATGCATGATGCAGTTAGAAAGTTAGAAAATTAAATTACTTTATCTACCCTTGATGTTAAAGTGGTACTTTATCTACCCTTGCTGTTAAAGTAACACTCGACCTCTTGTTTGGAGTCGATTAAAGCACACTTTAACATTTGCCATAGAAAAAATTTTTAATTAATGGTGAGGCCACCTATGTTGAGGACTAAAAACCTATATTTCATAATTTAATATTTTGCATAACTGGGTGTCTGTGTGCAGGTGTCACGTTTTCATCGTCACCGATCGGGTGCAGTTCGTCTGCGACAGTGACTTTAATAATGCAGTGATAAGCAAACATTTTATGTAGCATTCCTAGCTAAGCGAGTAAAGCGTCTGGGTAGTAATCGGATTTCACCTAGCAGCATTCGTTCGCATTCCACCGACGGGACGCCTATATTTTATTTGCATTGCGAATTAAAGTAGTAATTCGCATTACTGCACTTTACTGTCTCAGTATTAAGCAAACATTAAGACAGATTTTGAACAATCTGCGACCGTTATCCATCTAGCAAAAGTTATTTCTTCAGAGATTAAAAACTTGTTCTTTTTTAACTTTCTATTTAATTTAATATTCAATATTAGAACTACAAAATTTATTTTAATTAAAATAAAGCTATTCATATGGTTGGTTTAAAAGCTAGTAATCAAATATCCAGAATATTATCTAAGTTTCAGATAGATTGTTAACATTTGGATATCCATCACGTAAATAATAATACAAGCTATTTAGGCTACTATTCCTTTCTCAGCAATATTGAGATTTTACACCTTTAAAAGGTTCTATTGTGGGGTAATATTACCTGAAGTCTCTCGTTTGTAGACAGATTTTATTATAAAAGGGTTCCAAATAAGAAGCGATCTTTAATCTTTTTTTGGTAGGCCACGTATGTGTGTTTAATTTCCATGAAGATTTAATAACAAATCCCTATTATAATTTTATCGTCAATTAGATTACAGAGAAATATTGTAATAATGGATTCAGAATTAATCTAAGCACACTCGGCAGAATAGGCTAGATATCTAAAGCTGTAGTTTATTATTAAAATCTATCAAATGTGGTGACTTGTGCAACGCAGTAGAGGGACTTCAATGTTAAATGATTTGCTTCATTAATTATGTTATGGATAAAAGTGTACAGAATTTTTTTTGTAGAGGAGAAAATAGAATCTGCTTTACTTCCAATATTTTCCAAGTAGATGTATAATTAAATACCGTTGCATTCAGAAGATATAAGGAAATCCTTATAAATTAGCTGTACGCTGTTTGATAGACGCTCACGCAACGAGTTCAGTAACATCATCAGTACTGCCTTCACAATTAGATGAGAAATCCCAAGGTTTTGTTCCCCTCAACCTCAATATACTGTTTTGCTTTAAAATTTTTATCTCTGTATTTAATTTTTAAATTCTAGCCTTGGTCACAATAAACAAACTTTGTTTTAAACATGCTATATTGTATTCCCAACCCCTAAATCGCAACATATTTTTAGTTTTACAAACGATTTACTAGTTTTATGACAACTTCAACAAGTAAAAGCTAATGCAACTCTAAGAAAAGAAAATATACGTACGTAGGTCCGATACATTTTAATATAACTAATAATCTGTCTCATTGTCGTGGTGCACCGTCGTGCTGAAACTCCCTCTTGTTAATTATGTTAAGTGGTTTGCTTTCAATGAAATCAAAAGAACACTTTCTAAAAATATCTGAATATGTTAGCATTACACCAATAATTTACTTTATACAAAAGTGTTATCATATTTTTGAAACATGTGACTGTTGAATGGTTCAATACGCAATACCACTAGAATAAAGTAACGATAATCTTGGAAAACTTCAATATAAGCAGGATAGCAATCTGAATATCCAAAACAGTCCCGTAACCAATAGCGTTCAACCAAACAGCTGAGCTACTTCGAAAGAGGAAGTGGGTTAACACTAAAATGATCAAAACCAAATACGGGCATCATCAACTTAAAGTGATATGGTAATTGCAACTTTCATTTAAGGGATAATCTCAAAATTCTGTATTGATCAAACGCATGCTTTTTGATAAGCTATAGTTTGTTATCAGGGGCGTGCTGGGCCGCCGGGACACCGGGCGAATGCCCGGTGGTCTGCGCCCATCAGTGATCTGATGGCCTGCGCCCTTAAATTTTTCATTCTATTGAACAGTTTAGCAGTTTTCTTTAAAGAATCCCATAAGAGAATGAACATGTGGCGTGATCGGGAAACAAATCAAACCAACAAGAGATTGCAATTGGGGAAACGAGATGGTGGCCAAAAAACAGAGATTTAATCTGGGTTTTCGAAAAATATAAGGTTCAAACCTCAGCGTTGTACGTAGAAATAATAATAACACTAATCAAAATTGAAGAAACTCAAGATATAACTCCCTATGTTAGAGGGAAAGCCAGAAATTTAAAGGAACAATTATTAAAATATGAAACAATTTTGATTGCACAAATTTATCTCAGATTATTCAGTATTACTGAACCCGCTTCTAAATATTTACAAACTAGCGGATTAGATCTCTTAAAAAGTCAACAATTGGTTTCCGCCGCTCTTGTTCAACTTAGATCCATTCAAAGGGATATGACAAGCATTAAGTTAGAAGCAGATAACTTTATTGACTGGGCCGAAAACGAATTTGATTCTAGAGGTGCAGATGTGCTATTGGAACATAATTTTCCTGCGAAACGCTCCAGAAGAGTAAAAACAATGCCTGGTGAATTTTCTCGTGATAATCCGATTGAAAATGATTTTTCAAAATTCACTGTTAAAGTCCACAATTTTATTTTGGATCGTGTCATTGAAAGCATGGATTCCAGATTCCAGAAAAACAGAGAACTCTACTTAGATCTTTTATATTCTGTCGCTCTCTAATTTTAAAGAATTAAAAGATACCCCTATTCCATCAAACGCCTTCAGTAAGTTGGCTGAAACATTATCTCATTTCGATAACAGTGTAACTAAAGAAAACCTACAGTCTGAATTCATTAAATTTATTCTTCTTAACATAGAATTTCGGCTTAGACCGCGTAGTATTTGTATATGAACACCCAGCATTTTCTGGCTTAATGTGCCTTGCATCTTGTGAAGTCGAGCAAAAACCCGCGCGATGGTCATGCTCTTTGGTGGCTCGTGTTGTTTGAGTATCTTGAGAACGGGGATACTTAGGCAGATTTGGCCGTTTTGCTGTTTGTGCATCTATATTCACTAACGTTTCGCAAGACCTTGCAGCTTGCATCATCAGAGTGAAAGTCGCACTAAGAACCGAAGGTCGGTGTGGAGCTATTTATAGTCCTCCGTGCCAGGCGCGCGGAGTGGCGTAACGCTGGTTGGTCGTCCGAGTGCAACGTAATCCGTGGGGCGTGGCCGTATGACGCACAGTGATTGTAATGCTTTAGATCGTGTATCACAGGGGTCCACAATTTACTAAGCTTGAAGTCATCTTCCCTGTTGATATTATTTGGGTGTTTTTCTATTTCTATGGCTTCACGTATCACTCGCGGGAAGTAATGAGGTATTCGGGCCAGTACTCTAGCGTGCTCAAATTCTAAAGTGTGCCCATTTGTAAACGTATGCTCAGCTACGGCTGATTTTGTGATGCGTTTGTGTTTACAATCTCCTTTATGTTCTTGAAGTCTTAGATTAACTGAAAGACCGGTCTCTCCAATGTAACTCGAGCCGCAAGAACAAGGAATGCGATATACGCCAGCGGTTTTTAAACTTGGAATCTTGTCTTTTACCGATCTGAAGCCGTTACCCAAAGTTTCCTTGCTCGTGAACACAGTTTTGATGTTGCATCGTTGCAGAACACGTCCTATCTTATCAGTCGAGCCTTTACGGTAAGGTAAAAATGCTAAGCCTTCCAGAGGTGGGGATCCTTCTTTAGCCTTTTGTGTCAGCAAACAGCAAAACGGCCAAATCTGCCTAAGTATCCTCGTTCTCAAGATACTCAAACAACACGAACCACCAAAGAGCATGACCATCGCGCGGGTTTTTGCTCGACTTCACAAGGTGCAAGGCACATTAAGCCAGAAAATGATGGGTGTTCATATACAAATGCTACGCGGTCTAAGCTGAAATTCTCGTTTCTGTCTGAATTTTCGCAAAATATATTTTTTGCTGAAAAGGTATCGATTAAAAACATAAAGAAAATGACATTTATTTTCTTCAAGTAACCAAAAAAATATAGATATAAACAGGATGCTCTATTTGAAAAAATGAAGTTAGGTGCCATCCAGAATTAAATGGGGCACCTTATGTGATTAGAAAGAATGTTAATGACGAAGAAATTGCTTAGGTGAAACTTTTATAATTACACATTTTTTTTCATATATTTACCTCTTAGGTGGGACACACGTACGCAATAATTGGTTTGGGCCTGGCCTGCTCTGATGTTTAGGCCCGGCCTGCATTTGTTCTGCCAGCACGCCCCTGTTTGTTATAGAAAGGAAAAACCATAAATACAGAGCAATTAAAGTGATATTTGTTTGCAATACCTACATGGAGACAAGTAATGTAAGAAGCTAGTTCCTTGTACCGAAATAAAATATTATATTTAAGGTATTTAAAGACAAAGTACGTACGTAATTGAGACGCACCTAATACTAAACCCGCGTCGTGTAGACGAGGTGTTCAACACATAAGGTATGTAATTTTTAAATTGAAAGATAAGCTTAACATTCAAATACACAAAGTTCAAGGTACGTAGGCAATACACATAATTCAATAATCCGTACGTAGGCAATACACATAATTCAATAATGTATCAATACGTCAATAAGTCCGGTATAAAGAAGAAAATATCAATATCATAATTTCCCAAGCTAATCTATGTCAATACACTTTGAACTGCGGCAAAATATTTATTTAAATGAAAGCCAGGTTGTGGTTTATCTGTACTAATCCGTGGAATAGGTAAACGAAATCCAAAAAGCTAAAGTCGCAACTGGAAACTCCAACCTAGCCACAATAGTTTGAGAATCAAATCTAGTAGGGTAATGTAAAAATTAGAAATCCAAATCTAGAAGGCCAATCCATCAACCCAAATATATCTTATACTACAATGCGAAAAAAGAAGGAGGCAGACAAATGCTGCCAAAGAAAAAAGAAGCAGTGGATACAGGATTTGATGAATAATATAGAAGAAGACAGCAAAGATAACAGGAAATTATTCCAACACATAAAGAACCAAAACATTAAGAACAAGACAACAGCAAAAATAATCAAAAGAGGATGGGAAATATACTTTACAAACTACTTTCAAGAAACAAAAACTGTGAAGGATAGCTACGAAGTAAGAGGAAACAATAAGGAAGACGAAGAAGAACTACCCACATATGAGGAGTATAAGGAAAAAATAAAGAAACTCAAACAGAATAAAGCGGCGGGACAACACACAGTAGTAAACGAGTTAATAAAACATGGAGGTGAAAAACTACTGGAAAGAATTTACAAGTTAATTGTAGAAATATGGAAGGAAGAAAGAATGCCAGCGGAATGGAATGATGGACTGATTTTACCCATTTTCAAGAAAGGAGAACACACAAAATGTGCTAATTACCGGGGAATAACACTCCTGAATGCAGCGTACAAACTTCTAACGACGATAATAAGAGAAAGGATAACTAGATACACAGAAAAGAAGTTTGGTGAATACCAGTGCGGTTTTAGAAGAGGCACATCAACAATCGACGCCATCCACACAATGACACAGATAATAGAAAAAAGTTATGAACACGCACCAGAGCTGCACATAATATTCGTTGACTTTAAACAGGCGTTTGACAGCGTGAATAGGTACATACTAATGGAGGACATGCGTAGAATCGAAATACTGGAAAAGCTAATCCGACTAGTAAAAATGACAGCAGCAAACTCCAAGGCTAGAGTAATAACAGAGGAAGGATATACAAATAATGAAATTAACATAAAAAAAGAAGTAAGGCAAGGCGACGCACTATCAACAGTTTTATTCAATGTAACTCTTGACGCAGCCGTCAAAGCAACAGAAGTGGGGAAGACAATCACCACAAACATGACACAGACAGTAGGCTACGCAGATGACCTGGCACTCATCGCAAGAGATAGACGAAGTCTAGACAAGCTGCTATTGAATCTATCAACGGAGGCAAAAAAGAGAGGGCTAAATATAAATGAAGAAAAAACAAAGTACATGATAGTAAGCAGAAGAAACACAGAAAATATACAAGAAATAAAAATTCAACGCTACAAGTTTCGAAAAGTGGCACATTTCAAATATTTGGGAGTAACGATCAACGAAAAGATTGAACGAACAATAGAAATAGCGGAAAGAATCAAAGCAGGTAACAGAGCCTACTGGAAACGCCAAAAATTCTTAAAAATAGCCACCTAAGTATAAACACAAAATTTAGAATATACAAAGCTGAAATACGTCCAACAATAACTTACGCAGCCGAGACAATGGTGCTAACAAACAAAGACGAAGAAGCTCTGAAAATCATAGAAAGGAAAATATTAAGAAAAGTATTCGGACCAGTCAAGACAGCAGAAGGAGAAATAAGAAACTTAATGAACCACGAAATTTGAGAAAAAATAAAGGGTGAAGATATCGTAAAAGATATAAAAGCGCAAAGACTCAAGTGGTATGAACACATACAAAGGAGACAGCCAGAAATGTTAATAAGAAGAATAACCAATTGGAGGCCCGAAACGGGAAGACTACGAGGGAGGCCCAAGACTAGATGGGAAGATCAAGTCCAAGCTGACATCAGAAGTCTAGAAGTAGAAGTATGGAGAAAGGCTATCCTAGATAGAAAGGAATGGCATAAAATCGCTGAGAAGGCGAAAACACACAACTGATATAAAAAAAAAGATAAACAGGAGACCAACAGAGTGATTCACTGTAAAAACTGAATCTAATGAGCTCACAGCGCTTACCATTCCATTTAGGAATGAACAGCATTTATATAATATATATACAATGCGAAAACATGGAAATCTGAAAATGCGGAAAACCCTTAATACGAAAACCTTCACGACGAAAACACTAACACCCTAAAAGCCTTGCAATAAAAAGATACAATTAGTGTACAGTCCCATTCATCAAAACTCACTTCAGGTGTAAATCGGCTCAGCGTTCTATCCGCAGTTCTAAATAGAGAAATCTGGAGGTGTTCACTTAAAATAAAACTGGAATGAAAATGCAACACAAAATTGCCAATTTACCATAAAAACCTGATATTTCTAATAGATCTACCATGATGGTGTTTCTCCCAAATTCTATCTAAGTAAGTAACGCAAGGATTGGGAAAATAACAGAGCTGCAGTAATCAAAAATCACAAATTGCTTCTAAAGGGCCAGACACGAGCCTCCGACGATTTATATGGTTTGTTTTTGAAATTGAACGATAAATGACAACTGACAAACTGTTTTGCCACTATAACCGGACAAAATATTGCTAGAAAATCTGACCAGATAAGAAAGTTTCTAAAGGACCGCGCTAGCATTCACAGTGGCAATACCACAAGTTCGCTAAATACAGCAGACAATACGCCCAGATTAGACTAATTACTCCAAACATTGCATTAGCGGGAATGAACTGTCAAGTAGTGTTACTCCTGAGGGACAAGAGACACCGCACGTACCTAAACTCCAAAACGTCAAAACAGAAACTTGCTTTGAAATAGGTATGTAAATTACCAAAGCTAAGTAATCGAAATGACACTTTCAGAGGAGAGCAGGGGACAAATCCAAACTAAACGCAAGACTGCCCCCCAACTGCAACCTTAATCGTAGTAACTAAATCATCAATATCTTTTTAAATTCCCATAGCCATTAAGTAGATTTAAGGGGAAACTAAGACGAGTTAGATCGCTAGGGCTAACGGTCGTAAATAAAGCCGACAATGTCAAAATATACGTAACAAACAGTAAATGAGAAATCAAAATTGTATAGTAGCTAGAGCTGGACGCGAATAGAGAAGACGAATAAAATTAATTAAGAAAATATGAGATTAAGGCCACGAATAGATTCATGGTTAGGAAAACGCCCTCTCGGCTGAATAATAGAAGTGAATAGTTTCGTAAGCAACGCTAAACTTAGGTTTACCTTATGAAGGAAATAAACGAGCATTTCTCGTATGGGAAACATTTCCGCACTGCAGTTTTATTATATCCCTTATTTATTCGTATATGCATACATGATCATTCAATCAGAGGATTTGAATTTATTCACATCTCATTTCCGGCATCAACTCATTTCTGTTTTTGGTTATTTCGAATTATTAACAGTTGACATACAATCAGAGCTTATTTGTAGTGAAGGTGTGGCTACCGCTGCTAAGGAGTTTTGCTCTGTCCTAGGTTCTTTCTTCACTAAATGCTGTACTAAAAAACTCGCTATATTTACTCTAGATTTGCACTTTGGTTATACAAGTACGGTAATAAAGAAACGTTTTCAGCCATCGTCGATCCAACCTTTCACGAAGGAATTTCCATCAAATCAACTGGAACGAATAAAATAGTAATCATTCCAATTAGCAGCCGGCTGGGTGGCACACTTTCCCGATCCTGCTCTGTTTATTAACTACTAATTAACCCGCGACGTGTGCTTAAGCCAATTCTAATGAAAAATTCAGCTCACTAGCTTGCAAACTGTATCTATAATTTACACGTTTACGATCCAATTCTGTTGCCCATTCAATAATTTATTTTTGGAGTGTATTGCGATCACAAAGGGTGTCTGGCTGCAGCACCGGTTTATGAGAACTCTAGCATCGATGTGTCTATTTTTAGGTGAACTTGAAAGATGTTTTCACTGCTGCACTGAACTACATTTCATGTGGCATATACATAATTAACGACATGTACTCCAAACATGCTAAGCCGTGCGAATTTCTTAATAATTGCCGTGTATGTAGTAGCAAGAATTACTTTATCCAATTATTTTATTATAATAATCAGCAGTGGCATTTAATTATCTCTATTTAAGAACCCTTCATACAGAGAAAGAGCTGTGGTAGCAATTTCCTAACCTATTTCCTCGCCTTTAATTAATTCATGAAATAACATCGACGTCCTTAAAAGTTCTACATCCCCGCAGATCTCTATTATAGTTAAGGGATGCGAATTTAAAAGCTGGTGGAGGCGCCCGACGCACGGTTTGCTGACGCTCACCAAAGTGACAATTTTTCCACCTATTTAATGCGGAAGTTTTACGCAGAGACCGTTTTGTGTGCTTTACGCCTGGTAATAAAATACTGTAAGGTCCCGCCCTTTTCTTTTCAGCTTTGGGAATTTGGCTTAGAAGAAGGTAAAGGAAAAATATGGGCCAGTAGCTTTTTATGCACGCGGTTTATCGGTTTCTCGCTAGCAATATATTTTCCTGTTTTATTATACTCTATGCGTCGTATATATTTCAATAAGCTTAGCAAATTTGATTTAAGCTAGTAGGGGCAGGTCTAGAATTGTTCGTTTTTTCTTCTGAAGTATTTTCGCCTGTTATTTCCTGGGCTGGTTTTGATGCGTGTTCAGGCAACGACTAATTAGAAATGCTTTACGGTGCTAGACGTCACTTAATTGTAGTGGTTTTCGGTTCATTTACCTTCTTTCCTCAATATTTGGATTGTTGTGTTAATAATAGAAATTGAGGTAGTGTAGATCGGACTTTCAACATAAACGGTTTATTAATGGATTTTTCACGTTCTTCCTGTGTAAAAAAAGTTGTGTGTGCTTTATCTTTGTAATTAATCTTCTCATTTCAACGCAGGTGACAGAAAGGGGAAGATGTGTGGGAAAATGTGTTACATTTAGTGTAGAAGTTAACTTTTCTATCTATTGTAGTTATGGTGTTGGGTACTTAAATGTGTACGTAAGTACTACTTTTCTCTTTCGTTGTTCAGTTAGTTGTCAAAGACGTTTAGATTTTGAGTATTGTAATTAAAGAAATTTTAATTTATTTTTAAAAATATATGAAGTAAATAATATACAGTTTTCTAACTAAGTGTAGAAAATTGACTGTCATGCTCCTTGATAAAAAGTTTTTATCAGCATGGATCCGCGAGTTTTTCGTTTTTCAAAATACAGAGTGTTGAAGTTGAGAACAAAAAAATCGTAAATTTTGTTTATTTTTAAAAACGCGGTGAGATATTAATTACAACAAATGCCATTTCGGTGTTTGTGTAAAATGCACAATTGAAGATCTTCATGTTTCGCAAGAAATAAATTACATAGGGAAACAATGTAGATTTTCAAATATCTGAATCATAAATTTGTGAATTAACAACTAAAATAATGTTTTATGTCTTACTAGTACATTATCGTTTTTTTTAAACTGGGGTACAAGGCATATTATGAGGTACATACAATACCCTGGCGGGCATTATGAGTCACTATGCATGGTAATTGAACGGTCAGAAATGCCAAAAGTCAAATTTCTGACCAGTCACATACTATGATGCGTCGATGCGTTCACAGCAAGAGTTGATCATATAATATAAGGTGTCTACTCCATTATTTAGGTTAGTAAGAAATACTAGAAGACATAAAATTTTGTATGCACTACGGGCCTTACTTGATGTTTATATCCTCGGGCGACTTTCAAAGTCTCAAGCCAGAAGCCTTCGGGCTTGTAAACTTGTCACCCTGGAGCGGGCATAAACATCTTCATAATGCCCGTGGTACATAAATAACTATTAAGTTGATAAGAAGCATATTTGAGAAACAAGCGGGTATTTTATATAATTAATATGTGAAGGCGTTTTCAAAAATCAACGAAATATGCGACTTTTTACTCTGAACTTAATATCTTATATTTCTAAAACGAAAAACTTGAGCCATGTTGATAAAAACTTTTTTTCTTAACACAAGCCAGTCAATTTTCTACATGTACTTAGGAAATGCCCTATATTTGTAGGTATATTTAGACATTTTAATTGTTTCTAACATCACAGCTTACATCATTATGTAAAATAATTCTTAAAAATATGGAACTATGGCTGTATAGGGTGTCCCATTTTTTATGGCATTAAAGTCTCTCATTATTAGTACAATTAACAGAAATGGTTTGCACATTATAATGTCAACTTTTCTGTAGCAACATTAGTTGAATATTTCGTTAGGTTTTTGAACTACAGTCGAAAAAGGAAGAATTTAACATTTCTATTTAACGTCACAGTTTATTTTAAAAAATATATACTTTTCCATAGTTAGCTTCAATAGTATAGAAATGACAACATTTTTTTTTTCTGTAGTGCATATCCAGTAGACCAGAAAATTTAAAAAATCAAGGTTGTTTCGGAACATATTATATTAGTATGTAAGTAATAAAATACCTCAGAATAAATACGTAAGTTAATTATTTAAACAATAACCTTTAAAATTATTTGAAATTTATTTGTTTTATGCATTAAATAATACGAGTAACAAGCAATACCTGAAAATAAATACTTATGTTAAAGATTTATACCATAAACTTTAAAAATTATTTAGCTTACGCCATTATCTGCTATACACGACTTGGGTATTTTTTAATGAAATTTACAGCATTTAAAATGTGCATAGGTTTAAATCCTTGAAATGTAACTTGTAAATTGCCCCTAACATAAGTACTTATTTTATTTAGAATTTAGTAGTTTTTATATTATTTACGAATTAAATGAAATCGCTGTAGATTATTCAGGTGTTCAGATCTAGATGATTAACTGTGTCTTTAGTAAGAATAATTACCAATGCTTTCTATATTATTGAAAAATAATACAGTACACTTTGATTATTATTTCTAAGTTTGCAGTTTACACATTTCGAAATAATTTTTATTATTCTTCTTACTCAATACGCAAAACGGCTAAACTGTAAAAACTACATCGTTTTCAGTTACAAGGCCAACTGGATATGCGAACGGGGTTTGAGAAACTCCGATCTCAGTACTTGGCAAAGTTAATGAGCTTTAATGGTTAGATTAGAATAAAATCACTTTTATGTAATGGCCTGACGTTTCGAATTCTATTCAATTCTTTTTTCAAACACCCAACAACTTGTGGTACCAAATGTCCATGCATTGTAAAACATGTGACAACGATGTTTAATTATGGAAAGTGCATCAACAAAGCAGAAACTCATAGGCTAAATTTAACTACACATATTTTGAAAATTTAAGCTTCTGTACAAACAAATACAGTTTATTTTAGGCCAACATGGCATCAATTTAATAAAAATATGTGGTTTGTTTTTCCAAATTGGCTCGTAGATTTCGAAAAACAAAGTATAAGTATCACTCAAAGGCGCATCGCAAACCGCCGGCCATTTTGAAACAAATTGTCGACGCGTTTGCGATGTTCATCGTCTGTGGCAGTGATCGGACGTCCGCTGCGTTTTTCGTCATCAATTACGGCTTTTCCGGGATCGCAACCACGAAATGCTATTACCCATCGATTCACAGTAGTCCTATCAACAGTATCGTCACCATAAACTGCCTTTAAACGGCGATGAATCTCAGTAGGAATCATGTTTTCAACAGTTAAAAATTCTTTAACCGCGCGCTGTTTAAGTCACGTTGACATAGCACCAAAATACGTCTCCATACTTATACTACTATAAAAGGAACTGGTGAACGAGACTCATTCAAACTTGGCATGCGAATAAAGGAAGAATGTAGCTTCCGAATAAAATCAGGCGCGTCTCCGTAGGTCATTGCGTTCGCGTTCTACAAGCATGTGTGCCCAAGATAAAGAACATGAATATCTCCCGTGGCGCATACAATATTTTATTTACTAGCATATTAGTAAGAACTAGCAGTCCAGTGAGACAAATGTCTCATTTAACGCGCCTTCAAACCTCGATCGGTTAGGCAACCACCCAGACCTGGAAGGTGTCAAAGTGGTTGCCTAACCGATCGAGGATTTAAGGCGCAGAGGGTCGCAGCTACGTTTGGCGGCCGAACCAGTTTTTATTTAATACGCGTCCTATTTGAAAAACGGTCTTTTTGTGATTTCTCGAAAACCGGAAGTGTCACGTGACTGAAATTCGGTTCCTGACCTGACATGACCATTCCAAACATATAACTTTAATAACTTTTTTCTCTATCTCTTACGGTTTGGCTGCTGAAACAGCGTCCCGGACAAAACAGCGTCCCAGACAGACACGTCTATTAGATAAAGGATAGTATGAAATTTCAAAATGTCATAATGACATTTAAAATTAGAATATGTAAGTAGCATCAAGGATTGCCTCATTTTATGGTTGCTAAAACGTTATTTGTAGTTCCATCGTTACCATGAGTTTGAGGGAGAAATAATTTGACAAATCCCTTGGGAACTATGAGTAGCTTTTCATATTTTGTTTCTATGACGAAAATGTACAATACCATATTGCTTGTAAATAAATATATATTTCACCATCGTGTTGCCTTCAATTCTTTTTTAATCTTTCACTAAGTAAAGATATCTTAATTTAGTTATTTAATTTATCGCATTTCAAATTCTTCTCTCGTAAACATTATTGATTGCTTTCAAGTTGATGGATGCACCACAGGGTCTGGAAGTACACCCCAATTCTATGGTGTATCTACATTTGCATCGTTGTCTGCCGTTTGTTCTATTTCGTTGGCATGTATATTTTAGCGTTTTACCTTAACCTCTTGTTCCATTTGATATATGCCAACAAATCGATAATGGTATGCAATTTAGAGTCATTAATATTTAATATTACATGGTTGCGTGATAATTTTTTCAGCAATTTATGGAAAAAACCTGCATCTAGGAACGTATGTTTATTCTGTTGACCTACATTTTGCCTTTGCCACCATTATTTTTTTTATTCTGGTGACTCCACATGTACTTGATTTTATTCGAGATTTATTGACATTTCATCCAGTTTCCTTACAGCTGTTTAAGTTCTTTTGCAGTTACTGTGTTATAGAGAACGAGCCTCACCATTTTTAGCAAGTCTTTATTTGAAATTCAATTCAATTTCAAAAACAAACTGTTGCCCTTTATCTTTACTTTATTGGGCGAGTTACTTGTGTCATTTCTTTTATTATTATCTTAATTATCTTGCCAGAGATTTAATTCTTTCATTTCTACTAACGCTGGAATAGGATTGCTTAAAAACATATGAAGAGGGTATGGGTGTGTGTATGTATCTTAACTTGTAGCGGTTTTCTTCCATACTTTATTAATGTATTTCCGTAGGGGTTTTCTCATTCTTTACATTGTTTATGATATCTTTAACATCACCTTTCACTGAGCTTTTAATGTATGGTTTAGGAACAAAGATCTAATTCACTCAATGAGCGAAAAACTGATCAGGAAGTGTTCTGAGCAATGCCAAACATTCAAAGACCGACATTTTACGGAGTGAATGTTTCAAAACAGCCACGAGTTGTAGATTTTTAAAAATAACCAAAACACGAAATTTGTGTTGCGGCTCCTTCTAAAAGGCCTACAACGCATTGTGGAAATTCATTATTTGCCACAACGCGCTGTGAGCTTTATCTAAACATCGTTCGTATGTTGCAGCTGTAAAATGTACTGGATTAACGAAAAACATTGCATGTAATCCTAAGTGACACTTTGCAAAAGCAAGTAGATACTAGTAATTGCTATATCATATTATTTTTCTTAAAATTTGTTTACTAATCAGAGTAGAATTTAAAAATTTCAGCCAATTACATGGGAATTGTCGATAATTTTTCATTTTTTGCACTAATAGTGCAAATTGCCAATACATTCTGGAATTTGAAAGGAATTTTGGCTTTCTATGTAGGATAATATTAAATGAGTTTTTTTAATTTAAACATAGACACCAACGTTAAAATAATTAGGAGATAATTGGACTAATATTCCTTGTGCCAATTAGATTGGCTAATTTTTTTGATATGCGCTTTCATGGATTTCAAAAAATGTTCAATAATTTGACATACAGTGATTTACTAGTGAACTCATTTAAAAAAAAATCTTTTTATCCATATATACGTAGACAAGTATTATAGGCAGGTACAAGGAATGTGTACTTTTTAGTATTCTTCAATAATATATACCGTAAAATATCCAGAAGAAATTTGCGTTAATTTTTTTTTTAAATTAATACTCATTTGTTTGAAAGAGTCAAAATACATACAGTTTTGCTATTGCAGAATTATATTTTTGTTACAACTGGTATTCCAATTTAAGCTCATTACAATCTTTCTATTTCGTTCTTCCCCACTACTTTATTTTTAACATATCATATTGAATGACTGATGACTGGAAGCTCACAACGTGTTGCAGCAAATAATAAATCACCAGAACTTGTTGTGGACGTTTTTCAAGAGCCACAAAACAAATATAATTTTTTTTTGGTTAGTTTTAAAAATCCACAACGCGTTGTGGCTGTTTTAAAACATTAATAAACGTAAAATTTCAAACTTTGGATGTTTGGCATTACTTAGAATGCGTTCTGTTTTTTTTGTCATTTGAGCGAACTCGATCTTTGATCCGAACATGTTTAGTTCTCCCAATTCTTTATATTCAACTTTGTTTCGTTTGCATTTAGTAATTATTTAAATATTTTTCCCACTATCTACTGTTTTTATATTCTACTCGATCAGCCTTTTCCCTTTATCTTTACAAAACAAGTGTATCTTCTTTATTTCTTGGTAGAAGTTTGTATTTCTTCTGCATTTTTCTATGTATTTGGTTCAGCTTTTTACATTTTGGTGGTCACTATGCCTTCCTTAATGATTTTTTTTACATTTATTTCTTTACCCTGGAGGTTTTATCACATTATCTCTTGATCCTGTGTGTATAATCTTTTTTTTAGCTGCATGTGCCTTTCGAAATTTCTGTTCCACTCTCAGTTAAACCATATATTCTCCTTTACTATTTCATAGATCTGTGAGTCAATTAAAAGTAGTTTTTTAAGCTCATGGAACAAATGTTGGTTATTTAAGATACAAAGTGTTGTTTAACTCGGCATACGGTTTCTTTGGACAGTCACGCCACTCTCTTTGCATAATTGTTTTTGTCTACGACAGTGTGTAAAATTGACTTTTAGTTGGCAGTTTTAAGTTTGTAAAACGGCTATTTAATAACATGTTTTCATTTATTCACGTCGTCATTAGCAACGTGTTTAAAATGATTTTAGTAGGCATGTCGTCAGTAGCAACGTGTTTTAAAATTTTTAACCACGCAAAATTACGACCGGTTGCCAGTAATCCTAATTTACATTTAATTTTTTTATATATTTACCGTGTTTTTTAGATTCTAGCATAGATAAAATAGTGTACGATACACATGCGTAAAGCATCTTTAGTTACTCGCGGGGCTTAAAACGCACTCTCACTCCTCTGCCCCACTCGTGACTAAAGATTAGCTTGACGCACTTGTATCGTAAATTACTATTTTAAAATTTTATTTAAAAAAGTTGGCTTTTTTAAATTAATTTTAGTGTGTACAGTTTCACTGACTGAAAAAAGTGACACTTTGCTTTAATTTAGGAATGAACGATTTTAGAAACAAATTATTTATTCATTTTAGTTTTATTTTGACGTGAACAAATTACAGATTTCAATAAATAAAGACGTTTCATTAGTTACCAGAACTGACCAACGCACTTGACTAAAATGAAGTCAAATCAAATTCTATACAAAATTTGAATATTTAATGAAATTTAAGAAAATCTTATAGCAACTCGTGTTAGCGTGCTTATTTTTCACGCGTGTGACACGGCTGCGCCCCATTTAATAACCCTCCACACTTGTGAAAAAAAGTTGCACTTCTAACACTTGTGGTCTAAATAACTATTATACGATTGTATTTATTTACTATGTACTATTAACTAACAGTTTAAAATCATAACAAAATACCCGTGACAGAATTTTGTTGCCACAATAATAACATTTTACCACGATCGTATAAAATAACTTCCTAGTTTAAAGACGGCAAAATATTTATTATATAAAAGCAGTAAATAGTTAAAAGCAAAGTAAAAGAAAGGTTGTTAAGGTGATGCAAAGACCTACAACTTTTAAAGAGCAAATTATTTTCATCAAAAAAATTTTTTCGTTTATTACCACCAATTGCTATAAGTAGACTCACTAGGTAGAGATGTACAGGGTGTCCCATTTTCGATGGTATTAAATGGAAATTTTCATTGTAGCTAGAAAAAAATATAGTATGATCAAACAAACTAGGGATAGGATTCTTAATACACTTTTTAGGTAGATTAATATGATTTAGTCATAATTGGCGTATCGTATTTAATATTTAGTTGTGGCGAAAAAGTTATTTTTTTTAATGCAAGTCGTAGTTGATTTTAACACAATCAAATAGCAATAATATCTTTTTACATCAATTAGATATACTTTATCAGAGTTGACTTCAGTAATATCGGTATGCAATTTTTCTATAATGAATGCATATCTATAGCCATGAAATTTATTAAACAACGGATTTGTTTTCAAAATTCGTTTGTTTTACACATTATTTAAAAATAATTCCTAAAAATAAATACTTAAAGTTGAAACTTCTAAATATTCTCCATTATCTGCTATACACGATCGGATACTTTTAAAATAAAATTTGCGGTGCTAAGTTTTATGATTTAAAAGTTAGATTTTTTATATAATTCTGTTTTTGCGTGTTTTATTATGTTCATATCTGCACCAGAAGGGGTAAATATAATAGTTTTAGCGTTTCATTCTCTTGTTGATTTATGATTAAAATATAAATCTGAATTTTATTTTAGTTTTCTACCAACTGACCTCATTAAATCAATTAATATTGTTTTTTACGAGCGACCAGAAAATATTCACTTTCTGGCGAATTTTTTCGCCAGAAAGTAACGTTTTGCCGGTCAAGATCGGAAAGCGGGCATCAGGGACCGGTAATAGCTATTTACGTTTTTAGACCGGTAGCAAAATGTTTATGGCCGCGCCAATACTTTACAGGCTGAGCCCGTAGGGCGAGACCTGTATGTTTGGCAAGGCCATAAAAATGCTACCGGACGTGTATCGTCTAAGATTTTTTAGGATACGAGTCCGGTAGATAAAATTTACCGGCCGGTAGTTCTACTACTGGTCTAGGCCGGTAAATGTTATCTACCGGACTCGTTTGTAACTATGTAAACGCTAGTTACCAATGCAGTATCCTGAAAAAGCTTTTGCCGGTCCCTGATGCCTTGGTTACTATGGAATCAAGTATGTGTTATTATTTCGATAAGTCAAATAATAGATACTAATGTCATAATTTTTTTGAGTTTTTGAAAGTTTGAGAGTATGAACTCTGATGTAAAAAAAATTGTACGATACACGACCGGAAAGTGTTTTGCAGGTCTCCCCAAGCTTGGTTCGACCTGCAAAACACTACTTTCCGGTCTCGTAACGTAAATTACTATTGCGGTTACTCGAATGAATTGTCAATATTAAAAATCAAATTTGTAGATGAACATTCAGTATTTTTCTACTGTGTGTTCCTTACACCTTATTAGCCCAAATAAGGACTTGGTCCGTGTTGTTAGAGTACCTTGTAAATAAGGATACTTTTGCTATTTGCGCACCCATACAGGCTAACGTTTCGTAACATATTGCAGTCTGCAACATCAGACTCAAAGTTGCTCTAAGATCAGGAGGTTGGCGTGGAAGTATTTATAGTCTTCTGTGCCAACTTTGTGGAAAGACATAACGCTGATTGGTCATTCAAGTCCAATGCATTTGACTAGGCAGCGCGTGATCTACTGAAGAGCGGTGTGGTAATGCTTTAGAGTAAGACAGTGAATGACAGGAATACAAGCTTTACTAAGCCTAAAACCATATTCTCTGTTTATATATTTGGATAGTTTATATTTCTATGGCTTCATCTATCTCATTCGTGGAGGTAGTGAGGTACTGTAGCGTATCTACACTCTGGTACGCTCAAATGCTAGGGTATACCCATTTGTAAATGTAGGGTTAGCCCGGCTCATTTTGTAATGATTTTATGTTTGCGGTTACACTTATGTTCGTGAAGTCTTATATCAATAGATAAACCAGCCTGTCCAATGTGTCTCGAGCCTCAAGGAATGTTATATACACTAGCTGTCTTTAAACATAATATTTTCTCCCTTACTGACCTGAAACCGTTACCCAAAGTTCATTGGTCGTAAACACAGTTTTAATGTTGCGTCGTTGTAGGACACGCTCCATCTTATCAGTTAAGCCTTTACTGTAAGGTAGAAAGGCAAAACCTATCAGAGGTGCGGATTCCTTTTTAGCCTCTTTTATAAGGAGTTAAACAAATGTTTCCTTTCTCTCTCGAGTTTCTCTGTATTTGAAATGCGAACCGCTTTTGGTCGCCACAATCCTAAGAGCTGTTGCTTTTTGCATTGAATGATGGTGTGAGTTAGCATTTACATAAAGTCCGTTTACGTTTTCTTCCTATAGACTGCATGTCCTAAACTACCATCTGATTTACGTTTTACCAGAACTTCTACGAACGGATTACTGCATTTTCATCAACTTTCATTGTTTGTATGCTGCGATGCAGAGAATTCAGGTATTTTAGAAACAGATCCAGTGTCTGGCGAATTGGATTTTATTACTGATTAATCAATTTTACAATTTATTAACAAATAATACAATATTTTATACTATAACACTATACTATATATACTATTTCTGGAGAGGGTAGGAAACTAGGAATGCTTAAAAGAGAATCTATTGAAACCTAATTTTCAAATTGAATCCTGAATTTAGTGTATTTGACAGTTTTGAATGCTCACGGTGCATTAATGTTCTAACTTACGGTACCTGATTTTCTTTGCATTAGCAACAGGTCCATTCAGAGCTAGGTTACTTACTTTTCAATTATTTTCAGTAGGCAACGTCTTTATAACATGTTAGTTCTACCACATGTGGCATACCACTGCTACTGTCAGATGGAGTTGTCTAAACATGGGTGCAAACAGTGTTAAATGGGTTGCCTATATAACTTGATTAGCATGATTACGTTGTCTGTTTCGATTACAAGCGACGACATCGCGTTTGCACGTAAGATGAAGTGCACTATTTTAATTAGAAAATAAAACTGCACTGTATAAATATCAAAAATATTCTATGAATGTGCATGTTCGGTCTATTTCCATGAAAAGGAAATTAGGCAAGTTAGATTTTTATAAACTTAATTTTGTATTGGTCAATAGAATTTAACCAAGAAGGCTAAAGCCTATGGAGACGTGGAGATCGCTGCATGGCGCGTTAACTTGCTTTTAACAAAAGGTGATTAATGCGAATGTAACTAGGGGCATTGTATGTTTAAGTATTAGGCTCATTAATCAGAATCGCCGCTGGGTATAAAGAGGAAGGAGTTGATTCTGAAATATTTATATTAAATAATTTTCTCGCTGATACACATTTTAAAAGAGGATGTGCTGCGAAGGTTATGATATTTTTGTCCTCGAATTAATTTGGTTAAAGCACAGACTGCTAACCTTGATAATATAATTTCTTGACGAATTAAGGTGAACGATTTCCTGTCTTTTTACCTTAAGACCAAGTGTATATTATATTATTTTTCAATCGGGTGACCGTTAGCAATTAATTTTTCAATAAACTCTTGCAGTTTAATATTGTTATAGTTTAAGATTAATTTACACAAGTTGGCATCATTGTTATGGTTTTGGGCATAATATTTAAGAAACTGTTATTATTCTATTTTATTTATTATTTCATTATATTACACGGCGGAGATCTAACGTACAGAACATCAACCATGGTTGCATATGCAGCAATTGTTGGGTATTCTGTGCGAAATTTTATCTACTCCTCAGTTTGAAGTACTGGTGCTCTGCATGGAGAATTTTCTTTGCCATTTTAACAGAAACGATAGATACAGCGTTCCTGGTGGTAGACAACAATTTTACAAGTATATTTAGTCATTTTCTGAAAAAAATATGAAATAGATTACGTTATTGTACATTAATTTAAATGGATATATACTGAACTCAGTGGAAATACATTTCACTGAAAATTAATTGCTTATGCAAAAAATTCCTACTAGGGTCTGATGCCAATTTTTGAGAACCAATGACTAAATCAATGAGAGTACATTGCACCAAATGTGATTCAAATGCCCAAGAAACTGTGCTTGCTCCTACATTTTATCCAAATTCGCAACCATCTGTTCGAACTTATGTTGATAGATTTTCATTCCAGTGATCATCAATCAGCAATTAAATACGGGATTGCTATTATTTTTTGACGTATAGTTTATTACGTAAAGTTGTCCTTTGCCCTTAAATTTAACGACCATACTTATGAATCAACCTGTATGTAACAGATTAGAATTTATATTTGCAGAGTTTGAAGAATATAAACTTAGAATTTATAAATAAAACGATCCAACTGGTTCGCTACTCTGGAAAACCACTAAAGATATATTTCTATTCAGTTTGTTTCTAGAAGTTTCTGTAAGTTGTAGAGGTATTAGATTTGTTGGTCCCCAGTGAATAAACAAACTTCGACAGACAATCACTAAAGATCTAAAGGTATTGTAGACCTTATATTCACGAAAGTTATATAATAGCCCAGTAAACTTTTCAATTTAACAGAATTTATATTAAATCAGTTTAGGATTAAATCTGTCTTAGGTTGTAACATTTATATTTAAACTTAAAATCGGCATATCCAACTTTGCCGGTTCTTGCGAGAGAGGGATGGAATTTCGTTAAACTGTAAAAATGTCTAGAAATTTTTGGCATGATTTAAAAATTGGCATTCAATGAAATGGTGACCTATTTTAAGTCGTTCATTTACGCGCATATTACTATTGTAGTGCTAACTAATCGCAACTGACTTTGTTAATTGTTACGTCACTGTTTCATTTTCAAGGTGTTATGAAAATTAAAAGTGTATACAAAGTGTACTATTTTGCTCCAGTGTTTGTGTATTTTTCCGATTTCAAGATCATATTGTCATTAGCACTATTAGAAAATATTGGTTCTATAGTACCTTTTGGTTTTCTTTTATTGCTGCCCCAAAAAATGTGAAGACAATTATCAACAATCTAATAAAATATTCACAAATCAATCAATGGTAATCTTTAAAAGTACACAAAGTATTAGTTTGCCACTTTTCGATGAAAAAACAGATTCTAGAAATGAACAATATAAATCAAACTATGGTTAAAAATATCTGTCATTTTACGCATTTTCGTTTTTATGTTTTTGCAATTCCTTAAAGGTTAAGTAAAATTCAGGGCGCTTCATGCCACACATTGGCTGGTCAGGGCCGTCGAAATATCTCTTTCCGAAACTCAGTTAATCTGGCACATGTTAACGACGTACTGAGTGATGTGGATAACATCACGCCTTCGAGGACTGCCTTACTTTCCCTACTGCCACAACCGTGGTTTCGGTACCCAATTTTTAAAGCGACTGGGTGGGCCGCCCACCAGTTGCCAGATGTGGGGATTGAACCCCGTACCGTAGCACTGCAGCCGACGCTGATTTTAAAGATTGCTAGAATAAAATACAACAAAGAGATTATAGTATTACTTTGTTCCGAAAACAAGCTTGAAATTAGTAAATAATTAACGAGTAAATGCAATTGTCGTTGTTAAAATAGAAGCAATTAAGTAAAAATATTGTTTAGTCTGGCTCGGCCAGTCATAAAAGAACTTCCAACGAACCCATTTCGCATTGCTTATGGCTTCTGTTATTACTGTTGTGTCATAAAGTACACCTATAAAATTAGACGACACAATGACTTTTGAATGAAACGTCCTCCATATGTAACAAACAATAGCGAATAGCGAATAAATATTATTTTGTCAAAACGATATGTCGTATTTCTGTAGTGTTTATACTTTCTCTGATGTAGGAGATAACATTTGAAGTAACGATCGCATATGTTTATTTTTAATATTGTTAAACCTTCGAATTTATTTTTTGTCTCGTCATAAGTACCACAGATAATCTGTATGTTTACGTATAATACCATTTTTTTATCTTAATTATGTACACCCACATATTTCCCTTCACACCAAGTGTGGCCCTAAAAACTTGCATACGTCCTAAAAGTGTGAATGATATTATTCCAATAAAATAAATTTATTTTCTAAGGAATTATTGGTTTTTCGGGAGTAAAAATTTGTTTTTTGTTATTCCTTTTGAGTTTATTGACTGAAATAGTTGAATTCGTATAAGCATTTCCTGGTATAAGTAATTATTCTTAACTTTGTCAGAGAAAGAATAAAGTCTATAAGTATATTGTGATAGTAAAGCATATATACTTTGTCAATTATTTTAAAACAGTTCTACAGTCTATTTAAAAACCAAAATGATTCTTATTTTCTACAAACAACATTGTAATACTTAGAAATAAGTAATTGATAAGTGACGTTGCAAATGGTATTTTGGCTTACTAGAAATATTTTGATTCTTGGCATTCTTCAAATATATTTGTGCTTACAAGAATAACCCTTCTAGTAACATTATAGTTTCATTATTCTAGCATTAATGTGAATAAACAGAGATACATTTTAATGGCAATTTTCTTTATTTTAGCTTAATTTTTTCCTATGTGGTCTTATTTCCTTGATATTGGACCGAGATTTAAAACGAATCGACATTGGAATATTTACCAGATTAATATTTCTAGTTAAAAAGCAGTTAGGTACTATATTTTGTCGTTGTTGTGAAACAATAAAGAAGCCAACCTGCGATCGATTAGTAATAATAATCAATGGTAGTATAATCGCAGATCAACTCCCTTATCATTTATACACCACGGTAGCTCTGAAATATTCTTACTCACCGCAATGACCTAGCTAGCTCAATCTCGGTGGCCTTGGGTCGCAGATTTCTATCATTAGCTGAACTGCTGCAAGCTCTTATAATAATAAAAAACACAGGGCGCCAGAAATCACAGATTTCAAGAAATAAATGAAATTATAGCAACAATTAGGTTTATTTAATTAATCATTAATAGTTGCTCGCAACATCGTTATTAAGTCTGTAAATTGTTTATCACTATATTAAAAGGTTTAAATACAGTATATAATACAGTATATTACTAATGCTGAAAATGCAGCACGCACAGAAAATATGTGAACCTCTTTTGGGCTCTTGGATTGAATATAATTACAACTCAATGAAGGAGTAAGCTTACCACTGTCATATGTTTTAACCGTTATCTCGGCAATGATGATAAAATGGCGTGAGGGCACTTTTTACAAAATAATACATATTCATATGAGCATTTAGCAAATCTTTAAATTTGTGAATTGTAAATTTGTGAACAATTAATACATTATGTTTTGAATGTGTAAAGCGTAGATTTGTGATCAATTAATACATTACATGTTAACGGAGTTTATATTTGTAAATTATAAATCTGAAGCGTCATTAAAATTGATTCAGCCAACAATTCATGGACGGACAACAAACGTTGAAACAAGACTAACCTGGGTTGTGATAAAAAAACGTCGCCGGCAGGCACTGAATTGGTCCAGGATTATCTTAGCGTACCAGCCAACAGCAGCATCGAACTCGTGGCCGAAATTGATAATGGAATGGAAGGCTCCTTGTTACAACTTGGCAAGCTCAAGATGACATTCCAGAAAGGAGTTGCGGGTCCAAGTTATTAATTATGGTGTTAAATAAGGAGACCCAAATAAGAAGACGTCTAAAAACGGCATCTGAGAATGGCGTTTAAGAATGACGTTGAAGAATGACGTCTAAGAATGACGTCTAAGAGCTAATAAAAAAGGGAAATTACTAAACTGAATATCAAACAAGTAGCGTAGACATACCTGATTTTAGTCATCAGCTCACAAACGAAGTTAATTAATAATCGGTGCAATAGCAAGCGGAAATGCCTTCGTAGAAGCAAGTTACTTCAACCGAATGCAAAAATCGAATGCCCGCTAAACAACGGAATAGCTGCTCGCTGGCGCGGAGAGATAACAAGTGAATTTCGGAAAAACCAAAACCAGCACTTTTGCGCGAACAAGATTTGATATCGTTTGAAATACAGCGAATTATAACTCAAGTGAAAATATACAGGCTGGCCCGGAAAAGAATAAATGACGAAACAAATAGCCTAAGCTAAAGATTTGTTTCAGTTGTACCTTTCATGTATTATGCTACATAGCATGTTCTAGTTTAAAGTACTACAATAACTAGATTTAATTAATAACAGGAATGGTAAATCCTGCATTGTACATAAAAGAGTCCACATGGGAAAACTAAGCATGACAGCCAATCATACCAAAATACACGCAACATAATATGTAGTACGTACTGTCCTTTTTTATCGGCAATTTTGATGCCATTAAACAGCACAAATCACGGAAAATGTATCGTTCTATGAAGCAGCTTGTAAACGTTTTCATAGTAAATGAGGTTTCATTTTTAAAGAAATGAAAGGGGAAAGATTGTATGTTTCCTCAGTGGTCGGAATGGGAAAAAAGGAATCTTTTAGTAATATTTATTTTTATTTTCGTTGCCGGTTTATATATATATATATATTAAGTCTATGTCTTGTTTCTCTAAAACTGACTTGAAAACGAAACATATTAATTAATTGGTAGTTTTAGTGGTTGCTGTATTTGTTAATATTAATGTTTCAGATGCCTGAAATGACAAAAATACTTAGAGTACTTATTTTAAGGTCGACTTTTCTGAGAAGAGTCACTCGTGCAACTGTACCTCGATTTCGTTCAAGCTAGATTCTACGTTTCATATAACTTTTGAAATTTTTATAGTTCTGATGCAGTTACATGCAAGACATATTTGTTTTTAACTAATTAAGTTAAACATTCACGTCGCTATTCGCAATTTGTCGATATGTTCATTATTCGTTGATCCATTCTAATATAGAGAATAGATGCTATATTTTCTTTGATTATATTTTAGGATACAGTGCAATGAGACTTAACTTATACAGTATAATATTTGTTCTCTTGTTAAGCCAATAAAGAGCTTATTACAATGATATAAAAAACTCTGTAAAAGGTTTTATTCGGAACTTCCCTCGAAAGTGTGGCTCATCTATCACTACACTTTTTTATCAGCGCTGACTGCTGTCTACGGAGATCGTAGCACATTTCTGCTCCTTTTACCATGTTCATCCTGTTAGGCACTAATTGCATCAATGGCAATAAAAACCTGAGCTATGTGCAAAGTATTACTTTTATCTATTTCTGAGTTAAAGAAAAAATAGGCAACATTTTTTTAAAATGTTGACCGAAGGTACATTCGGTTTCGAGCCAGGTAGATATAATCCGAATGCAAAATATCGTCATCCTTCAAAAAATAGTTTTTGAGTTATACCGCCAACAGACAGACAGACAGACAGACAGACAGAATTGAGAAAACATGTTCTTCATCTACGAACCGTGAAACGTGAAGATCTGAAGGAATCTCGGAAGGTGATTTTTTACGATTACAATACTTCCTGCGTCTTTTAGACATCACATGCTTGCTTGTAGATTGAAATAGAAATAGGTATGACTTAGATATAATTAAAACAGGGACTAAAAATTTAGTAAAGATGGACATTTAAATTATCATCTTGTCAACTGTTAAACGTTCAAAGACCAACCCTTATCTCTAGATCTGTTTAAAAACTAATATATTTACATAATAATCCTAGAAACGAAGAAGAAATACATATCTAAATGAAGAAGAAATATTAGAGAATACAATTTGAAAATTGTTAGTGGAGATAATTATATCAATTCAAAATGAGATAAGCTTAATTTATATAGTATAAATAAAAATCATATTGTCGTAATATTTGATTTAATGAATATACGTTTCGCTAATAGTATTAGCTTCTTCAGTATTCTATTTACATTATAATGAAATGAAATTTGCCATGTTATAGTTATAACACATTAAAAAGACGATACAGGGAAAATAATCATCCCCACAATTTAAAATTTACGAAACGAACAAATTAACATTTTGTCGTTGTTGTACCTTTCATGTATTATGTTACATATCATGTTCCAGTTTAATGTGACAATAACGAAACAATTTACGTATATTCATTAAATCAAATATTACGACAATATGATTTTTATTTATACTATATAAAAATCAAGCTCATCTCATTTTGAATTGATATAATTATCTCCATTAACAATTTTCAAATTTTTAAATATTTTATCAATTTACTGAATATTTAAAAAAAAGAGAATACAATGATGAAGAAAATATGAAGCTCCGTTAATTACATAAAATTCAATGTAAACACATTCAGTGCGCTGGTGTGGAGAAAATTAGTAAATTTCTACAACTTAGACTTGTATAAATTTTGTACTGAAAATATGGATATGTTTAAATCATCTTCTTTACGGATTAAACATTTTAGTTCGTTTCGGTCTCACATATACGGCATTCAGTCATCACATCAAGATGCGATTTCCCATTATTTTGATTTATTTTTTCGATTGGGTTGAATATTTCCGATGAACCGGATGAAGTGGATTTTAGTTAGTGCATAGACAGATTCCTTTTTTGCGTTTCTGATGTATCTTTTTATTATTTCATACATACTGGGTGTGTGCAAAATGCGTTCGTATATTTTACCCAGTTATAGCCTCATCAATACCAACAAAAAAAATCCTAATAAACATGGGTCTAAAGGGTGTTAAAGTTTTTAAAACTAAAATCGACTAAAGGGTTTTTGTAATATTGGAGCATTTTAGTTTTTGTCTTAATAGGTTCACCGACGTGCAAAATATGGGATCTATTATTTTCTTGAAAACTAAGCGAGATAGGAAAAAACTCAGGAGACAAAGAAGTTGCATTTTTAAGTGATTTATTTAAAAAAATATGAAATTTGCAAAAAACCTGCTGGGCGTTATTTATTTTGTGAAAAACCCTAATCGAGATGTCCCTAGAACTACTGGATCAACAGTAATAGGTGCAAAAGATACATAATAAAGTTAAGTTATAAACAAAGTGTAGAAATTCTCTTAAAATCGTCCAAAGCGTCTTTTAGATAACAATAAAAAGCGGATTTTATAAAAAAACTAACACCCTGTATTTCGAAAACGAAGCGTTTCCGGACCCATGTTGATTAGTTTTTTGTTTGTATTGATGAGATCTATAAGAGGGTAAAACATCCGAACGTATTTTCTAAACACTGCATAATTAAATTTAGATATTTTACTGGGAATATGTTGATCCTCTTCATAGACGATGTTCTGCCATTTACAATAATTTTTCTCCGGATCGAATCTAAGCGCTTGAACGCCATTATCTTAGTATTCTCAGTAGGCTTACCCAAACCGAAGTTTTTCGACGTCTTCAATAATTTGTGTTCCTTCTCTTCTAGCTTATAATCCCAGTCGGTTAGCAGGATTTGATCGTCTGCAAATAGCATCGTATCAAAAGTTATTGAATATAACATTTTTCCACCTCTGGATGATGTCGTCAATGTATATACATGTTAAAAGGGAAAGGTGATAATGGATGCCCTTGTTGCACTACACAGTTTTGTTCTGTGTTTTCATTCCGGCTGGATTTTATTGTTTCCGTCGTCATTTTATTATCTTTATATAGCCTTTGTATTGCTCCTAATAGGTTGTCAGGAATGCTTTCATTTAACATAATCATCCAAAGCTTGTTTCGATTTACTTTTTCAAACGCCTTCTTGTGGTCTAGATGTGCTATAAATGTTGGTAGATTGAATTCTTGGCGTTTTGCAATTAGCTGCGTTAGCGAGAAAATGCAGTCTGAACAAGATCGTCCTTTTTTACAACCATGTTGAACTTCTAAGAGAATATTTTCTAATATAGTGTGTAGATGCTATTAATATCCGTTCGTGAATTATAACACTTGTATGATAGACTGATACCCCTGATAAATGTTCATATATTTCATTGAAAAGTTAGTAAGGGAGTTTAAGGTGTTTTTAAACTCAGTAATTCTTGTTTCTATTAGAAAAATGCAGTACTAGAAGAGTTTTTTTATTCATGAACAATGTAGCAGTACCCATGTTTTATGAATCTATGATTGTCAATAGTCAACATGGAATATTCGTTTATCAGAATAGTATATGACTCACGGTATTGTTCTGTCATTCCAAGAATTATTATTGTTTTTGAATCGTCTCAATCAATTATTTATAGTTATAATAACCAAAATTCCAAACAATTGCGCAATGTCTAAGTTTAAACCACACGTAAAAAATCATTAAAGCTACATTAAATTAGCAGATACAAAAACAACGCAATTTATTTAATAAGATTGTCTGTTAAACGCTGTCAAAGGGCTTAACAAAAATATGTAAAAATTATACCTTTTTGCATATTTTGATCCAAGGCTTGTAGTAGATTGGGATGAAATATAAAAGTATAAAACCATGTTTTTATCTGACAATAAGAGTCGGACGTGATTATTTTTTATATGGTTTCAAAAACTCTGAATATGCTCTGTATTAATGCTACTGGTCTATAATTTGTCATATATTTACCATGTTCTTCTTTGTAGACGCGTTCTTAACAAAAACTTGCTTATAACAATAGAATGCTTAGTTTCTCAGCTATAAGGACGTGATGTTGAGCCCATTAAGGGTTACTTGTAGGTTTAATAGAACATAACCGCTCTAGACAACAATAATATTTATTTTATTAATTTGAGTACAGACAATAAACTATACAGGCATGCATGTGAAAATGGTACAATTATATGCCATGTACACGAACACAATGCAAATGTTAACTGCGCGATTTGCAGTTTACACAACTACCAAAGTGTCTAACGTTAAAGAACTCTACAATTGATCAAAGTGATCAAACTGCAAAGGCAATCTTCAGAAAGAACAAAGTAAGCAGACTGGGATATGAAATGCCCTGTCGCCAGGCCATCTGCCGTTATATAGCTCCCTGTTGTGCAAGAAGAAGGGGTTTGATGATCTCTTGCTGCCTTGTATCATTTTGGGCTTACAATGACCCACTGTCTATCGAGTAGAAGATCCGGGCCCCGGAGATCAGGTTGCGTCAATGAACATTGCTCGCATTAAGTCGGCGGGAGGCTCGAACTCGGACTCGTATCTGTTATCGAAAAAGGGTTGAACGCACGTCCGCTATGCCGACTCAGAATCTTTATACATTATAGCTGAACCCTCTTGACTTTGCAGAAGGCGTTATTCTTCTAGCGTAGCGTCCTTTGTACTCATATTGGTTGGGTTCTTCCATGATGTGACGATATGGAAAAGTTTTTGGAGATAATGCATGTCGTTGGAAAGTGTTATGACAGGATTGACAATTTGGGCGAAACGGCGGAAGCAATTTGTCAACTCGTGCTGCAAGCGTGACGTATGCAAATCAGTTTTTGACATTAAAACGTCGTACTTTATCCTGCATCGCAATCTCTTTCGAAATGCCCACTAATTTGAGCTCGTACAGCTGCACACCGAATTTCAAATTTTTTTAGTGTCTTTTGTACTCAATCCGCGGCACTTTTATGACATCCCACGTGAAAAAAATTCTTGAATAATTTACTGTAGCTCCACGACAACTGAAAGAGAACTACTACGGCAATTAGAAGTAGATTTTAGTTACCGGTTTCTTGGCATACAATACATTATAATTGATTTAAAAAAAAACATGGTCGAGTCACCCAATGTTTTTTGTCTAAACTGTAGCAGATATCAAATTTACAAAGACATAAAAATGCTAATGATTATTACCTCGACATTAAATTGTTACTGTTTGCTCTTTATGGCGACATACATGTTTCGTCCACTAGCAGTTAACTTATAATAGCCACTAGCATCCCAAAAGGTGCCCTAGCTATATGTAGTGTGATACCAAATATCCAAATCGAACCAAGCGTTTTATTGTTACAGATGTTTTTCTTTTTTTTTTTGTCTTATTCGATTACTCGTCTACCCAATGGGGTATCGAGGTATATACGTGTATTTAATTGAATTAATAATTACGTTCCTTTCTGTTGATTTGTTTTGGAATTGAATTACTTTTCAAAATACGGTAATTGTACTAATTGGTAACTGTAAGTTCTTCTTCTTCTTTTGCGTCTTCTTCTTATTCGATTCCGAATGGAGTGTCGCGGTATATACACTATACTATATTTACATTATAGTTCTTGCACACCACATTTTCTATTCCTTTATGTCAATTGCCAATCTTTTCGCTTCACCCTAATTTAATCCTCTTCTTTTCAGTAATTCCTCAATGTATTGCTTCCATGTCTTCGCCAGACGTCCTCTGATATTTTGTCTTATTAGTTTTGTCGCTCACATTCTTTTAGTTTCTCTATCGTTGTTTATTCTGATTAAGTAACTCATCCCATATCAGTTGGTTCTGTTCTACTTTCTTTTTTGTTACTTTTATTTTACGTAGCATTTAAATTCACTTCATTGTGGTCGACTGTATTTTGTGATCAATGTCCAGGATTCGCTGTCATAGTAGAGTGTGGACACATATATCCCGTATCAAACTCAAACTTTTGTGTTTTAATTTTTGCTACATATAACTTTATATAGAGCGTGGTCAAGTTCAGCTGTTGCTGCCTGTCTATTATTAATTTCAGCTTCTATGTTGCCGTTGCTACTCAAAGTTGTCCCCAATAATTAAATGTATCCACTTGCTTTAACTGTTCTTCCTATATATTAATTGAAATGTCTTTTGGTTTTTTGTCACTATCATAACCACTGTTTTTTTGTTTTCTGTATTCATTTTCAGCTGCATGGTTTGCAGACTGTTGTTTCAAACACCGAAGTTATTCTTTCGATCTAGCAATGATTGCCAGGTCATCAGCGCACATTCTGACATAAATACCGGCTCAATATTTCGATAGCTGATAAGGTATTGATCAGCTCAGCTCTTTCCCTTCATTCTTTTGTCATATCGTGTAGAACTAAATTATATAACAAAGGGCTGAGAATTTCTCCACATCTCACACCACATTTGGTTTTAAATTTTTCAGATATCTGATATCCCGTCTTTACATAGTTTCGCGTGTGTTTTTTCTTTTCTTTTTTTAAGTACATACCTTCCAAACAAACAGCATTCTGTGATTACGTAGAGACTTTTCTACAATCTACTGCAGTTCAAATATAGCATCCTTTGTGCTTCTTCCTGTCCTAAAACCACTCTGTCTGGAAGTCTTCCAGCTGTTTTTCTATGACTCTTCCTAACTTTTACTCATGTATGTTTTTATAAACTTTTCTAGGCACGCTGAGAAGCTAAATTCGTCTCTTCTAAAGGGGCAAAGTTGTGGCAATTTCGCAGTACATCGGTATCAACTTGCGACTCCAGACCATATATATTATCCTGTGCAGCATGTGCATTTCGAGTGGGTTTAAACATTGTAATATTTCTAGCCTGATGTTATTATGCCAGGCTTCAATTTTTAACGGCTCTTCTAACTTTCTCAATTGAAATAAGTTCATCCTACTGGTTAACACTTTCATTTTCTGGTGGCTGCTGTAAACTCGTTATCATATCAATCAAACCATCTTGCGAGATAGTTTTCCTTTCAAGCAGCTCCTCAAAGTGATCTTTCCTCCTGTTAATTATTTCATTCTTATTCGACAGTTCTTATCTTCTTTAGATTTTACATGATGTAGGGCCAGGAAAGGGTGTCTTCTTTTTTGGCTGCCTACTCATTATATAAAATAGTTTCTGAAATTATTGAAGTAATAGTAGTTTACGTAACAAGTCCGGAAAGACCATCTTTACAGGATTCGTAGGCAAATTTCAGGCCAATGCCAAAAGCGAGACCTGAAAGCCTACAAGTCTTGCAAAGGGCGATTTGATACAAATAATAGGATTAATGGGTGATAATATCAGATGGGCAAGGGAAACTGCTACAGAATTGAATCATCAGCATCCAGACCGACCACCAATAGATCATATAAATGTGTGACGAATTAAAAATGTATGCAATAGCACGGGAACAAGGTGCAAAAAAAGTGTGAGGGATCATGTTGCTGAAAGAAAAAAGTCTTTAAAGTGTAGCTTAAAGAAAATTTCGTAATTTTAAATGTGTCCAAAATTAATTTTTGTCTTTTCAAGCCTGTTTTCATACACACACTAGAAGAAGATGGCAAAGAAAAGTGGCTGGAATATTGTTTTTGGTTCCAAGGAGAGTTTATGAATAAACGTAAGTTTTTTGAAAATATTTTTTTCGGGTCAAGTCACATTTACAACTAATGGCACAGTTAGCGGCAGAATGACCTCCCCGATTTGGGAAGTTAATAAAACTAAAACCACAGTTTGGAGACGATATTGGGATACCTGGACTTTGAAGTAGCCCCAGAGGAAAAGACCGCAAGGGGTCAAATCTGGAGAACGAGAGGGCCACCCGATGTCACCACGCAAGTATATAACGTGCTCAGGAAACATTTCTCTCAAAATTCCGAGTGGACGACGAGATATGTGAGCTGTTGCACCATCTTGTTGGAACCACACATTTTCTTGTCCATGTTTGACACCCAAAGGCGAATTGTTTCTTTTTTTTTGGGAACGGGATCATGTGTGCTGAGGCCGAAACGGTTGCAAAAGGCACACTGCGTCGTTATCGACGGCCTGCCATTTTGAATAAACTCCTCGACAACGAAAGCGCGGTGCACTCCCGACCTAGCCATGGTGTGACTAGAAATGGCTAGTGATGGGAACGAATGAATGGAAACTATCGAATAGTTCGATAGTCACCGATTATTCGATAGGTAAAACGAATTAATGGTTTTATTCATTCGTCATTTATTTTACGCTATCGAGAAACAACCGAAATGGCAAATCAGCGAACTAGGTAAGACGATATGCCGCGCGGTAGTGCAAAGCCGAACGGAATGAATGAATACATGAACGAATGAATATTATTCATTTGGTTTTCGCCGCTTGATACCTATCGAATTACGATGTACAGCACTTTTGCAGTAAACTGCATGTTAGTTGATCGCCAAAACGAAAATCCAAAATGTTAAATGAATCGACGGCCACCCATGCATACCCCATTGTCAATTCTAAAACAGATGGCACCGCTAAAGCGAATTAAATATCCTTTGAACTAACCCATTATACAGGAACTCTAAAGCAAATTAGACATTGGATCTACAATTTCACATATCGCCATTAGTATTATCAATTATTATCTTATTATTTTATTATTATACATCTTTAAAGGTACTCTAACTTCTAAGGCGAATATGATATTCGAATAAATGCATTCAATGGTTAGGAGCATTCATTTAATAAGTATTCTTAAGCAACTGGCGCGTATAAGGAAGACGAATAAAAATATTCGAATAAATTCATTCGATATTTGGTGCTAGTCATTTAGTAAGTATTCGATAGTAGAAATCATTGGATAGTGCCCGTCAGTAGAAATGGCATGAGCACAGCTGTCTTTTGACGCACCCGCCACTGCTCTACCCCCAACCCGCCCCTGGTTATAGCCTTTCCAAATCGTGGAGGTCATTCTGCCGCACTCTGTACTAGAAATTAGTCCATTGACAATCTGATTGGGTTATAAACTGTCGACGTCGGTATTCTGTGGTGCAGAATTGTGAATTAGCGCATAATTGGGCCATATTCCTTTGAGGGAAGTTTTTAAATTAATTTTGCAAGACAAATTTTCTTACATAATTGAAAACTTCCCTCTTATTGCATTCAACAGTTTGAACTTTCAACTTAATGGTGCCCCAATCCACAACACAATAATGAATTGGCTAAATGACAACTTTTCTCGAATGTGGATCGGAAGGAATGAATAGCCCATTAATTAATTGGCCTTTGAGGTCACCTGACCTCAACCCTTGGACTACCTTTTGGTGGTATCTAAAAATGAGATCTACAAAACGTAGCCTCGAAATAGACAAGAAATTACACCTTCAACCCTTCGAAAGGTTATGAACAACAACAGAAAGCGAATCGAGGCGTTTGATAGAAAATAATATTTAATTTTTGCGTTGTATTAATTTCACATCTGCAATAAAATCTTCCTAAAAATTAAAATTAAATGCAAAGTGAATTACTTACCTATTGATTTTTTCTGGAAAGAACTTAGAAAATACTTGACAACTAAAAACCCATTTTTCTAAGAAGTTCGGCAAGTGTTTCCCGCTTGAGTTCTGTAAATCACACAAACGCGGGAAACACTTTCCTGAGCGAATTACGTACAGCATGTTTCGCGCTCCAACTTTGAATCCCGAATCCGGGGCAAGTTGAGCATTGTACCGCCAGATGCAAGCGCATAAAGCACCAGCCTCCACACCGCAAGGTTATCGGTAATACATACATACATACAACCATCTTTCTCAGAAAAAAAAAATATTTGCAATAATTTTGTATTTTAACGTTTAATTTGGTGAGCGGATGGCTCAGGGACCAAACGCTCGACTCTAAGGCGGCCGGCTCAGGTTCGATATCCGGCGACTCTAGAAGTATTTTTAAAAAATCGTACGCTCTGCGGCTACCATAAAAACAACTGTGGTAGTTGTTAACCCCTAAGAAGGAAACTCTTCCTTCATTTCGCCAGGCAAGGCTAGCCATTTACCCGGGTTACGATCAAAAAGGCTCATAGAACTACAACTTTGTGGAACTAAACAGACCACCGGCCTGAATAGAAATAGTTATTTGTACAATCAGTGATGAGAGCGATAGGTACTTTGTAAGAGTTTGAAGGTTGATGCAATCCGGCTAATCACGATTCTTCGTTAAAATTTCATGATCACTATACAAAAAAAAAAGTTTAATTTGACAGCAGTAACATATTTAAATATTATATTTGGTTACAACAGCGGTCTTCAATGGTGTGGTCCAAATTGGAGTTAGAAAATAAAACTAATCAGCTAAACCGTCAATTCTATTTTATTTATGCGCGTTTCGTTAGCTTTAAAGCTAACTTCTTCAGAATATACATTCAGCTTTTAACACTTTATTTGATGACTAAAAATAGAAGAAAGAGGTTAGGTTTTACAAATAAAACAATGTACTTTCTATAATCTGACCATTGTATTAGTTGATTTTAATGGGGGAGGAATTAAGACTCCCTTTTTAATTTTTATATAATATATTGCTGAAACTTACAATTTATTTTCGAGTCAAGCAATTAGATATTAATGTTTTACAATGTGAAAAATAAATTCTTCTGCGCATTGCCAAATATGAGATT
The DNA here is from genome assembly GCA_940337035.1 of Agriotes lineatus. NCBI lineage: Eukaryota > Metazoa > Arthropoda > Insecta > Coleoptera > Elateridae > Agriotes > Agriotes lineatus. The sequence continues at coordinate 128,522,616 of OW679196.1, forward strand.
CCGTTGGTTCAAGTAATACTCATTGTAAAAGGAGTAATAGTAAGAACAATTAAGTAACATTTTTAATAATTAAAATAACATTATTAATTCGCCAGCGTCGCCGAGCGGTTAGGGCGTCAGGCTGCGGTGCCACGGTACGGTGTTCAATCCCCACATCTGGCAACTGGAGGGTGGTCCACCCAATCGCTTTAAAAATTGGGTTCCGAAACCACAGTTGCGGAAGTAGGGAAAGTAAGGCAGTCGTCGAAGGCGTGATGCTAACCACATCACCCAGTACGCCATTAACGGTGCCAGATGACTGGGTTTCGGAAAGCGATATTTCGGCGACCCTGATTCGCCTTGTCTCATTCCTACATGGAATGAAGGGCCCGAACTTTACTTTTAAAATTCTAAAAGGGGTACATTTAATTATTTAATTATAAGGGTTTGAAAGTAAGTATACAAATTATATACATACATACAGATAATTGTTTTCGTGTGCGACATTGGGAGTTGACGAAAGCTCTCCATTTTACTCCGTCATCTCTAATTCTTCCTAACTGGTTTATCGTCATAGTGGTTTATGTCTTAGCTGTGCGTCTCCAAGTGGCCTTTGGTTTGCCTCGTTTTCTACTTCCTCGTGGGTTCCATTGTAAAACTGCTCTGCAGGATTCTTTTTTGCTTTTCAAATGTATGACCTATGCATCCATATTTACGTGTTTGTATTTCTGAGTTCTTCATTATTATTTCTTTTTTCTCGATAGTTCTCGGGTTATTACTGTATCTGACCACCTAATTCCGAGGATGGATCGTAAACATTGGTTGCCAAAACACCTGAAGTAGAGATGGGCACGTGAATGAGTATTCACTCACCTCACACACGTTTCACGATTGCTTTAAACACTCACGTTGACGCACATTCACGTTCACGTTCACTCACGTTCACGGCGTAATCCTCCACTCACGACGTGACCCGCAGCTTTTATTTGAAAATTTAAATTCAGATAGAAATGAATGTTCAGAACTAAAAACTTTAAAGTATCATATCTTTTTTACGTGAAATAATTTTAGAGAGAGAGAGAGAGAGCGAGAGAGAGAGAGAGTAATAGACACAAAAAGAAATTAATGAAAATTGACTATACTAGCTTACAACAAGGGATAAATACATATCAAACACATTACTTTTAATACCAAAAGCTGTCATTGGAATTGACGATTCCCTTACTGATACGATTACAAGAAGGAATATGTTGCTAGGCAACACTTTTAATTCCTAGGTATAAAAGTACTTTTACGTCTGAGGAACTAAAAATAAGTTCTACCTGGTTGCTTATAGACGCAGAGACGCGATTGACTGTAGACACAACATTCACAACACAACACAGGTGCGAAGCTTCGCCGCTGTAGGCTGCCACACAGAAGTACAATGACCTTCCAGGACCCGGCGTAACCCGACTGTTTTCACGTCACGCGTCCATTCTTAGTCCTAAACATCATTTTAATAGGGCTTGTAATGCACCACGATTCAGAACCGTATAACATCACTGGCTTCACTGCTGTATATAACACTTTAAGTTTAGTCTTCAACTTTATTTGATTTGCTTTCTATATTTTTCTCATTTTAATTATAGCAGCTTTAGCTTTGTTAATTTTATTGTCGATATCGCGCACGGAGCCACTGCCACTTACGATTATGCTGCCAAGATAGATACAGATTATATGATTGAGTTGTTACTATGACAATCCTATAAAAACACAAGATGGAATCACTTTTTGCACTAGTGCGGGAAATAGCCCGCAAGCAAATTCCATGCGAAAAGTGATATTCTTGGACCTTTTTTAAATTTTAATTTTTCGGTTTTGGTTAAATTTTGGATTTAAGCTTTATGAGCAATATTATTTACAAACAGAAAATATGCGGAACACGCAAAAAGCAAAAAAGAACTTAGAAATGACATGACAGTTCACGTTTTGTTTGAAACAAAATTGCCACAGCACGCTTTTCAAAACTTAAAAATCCATTGAAATTGAATAAAAACACTTTCTGAACTAGTGCGGAAAACAAAACCCTGGATTTAAGTTTTTTGGGAAATTTTTAACAACTTTTTTCAGTAACATTTTTTGATAAAAAATGCCTAATATGAGTTTTCGATTTTTCCATTTATTTTGTTATCGTAAGATTCGCAGGTGGCTTTGAAATTGGATGGGGTTTGTTGGCTACAAGGAGAATATAATTTGTTCTATCTTTTAGGAAAATTTGGTTCAAATCGGATGGTAACTAAAAATGCATAAGAGTGTTACACTCTTAAGTGAAACACACTGCATGTTATGGACACTGTGAATAAAAGATTAACATTCTGAATATTTTATTTTTAATTGTCCACCCACGGAGTAGCATGGAATAGTAAGAGGGCTTCGAGTGGTTACATAATATTAAAGGACGATAATAACAGTATTCAGTTTCGTGCATGGCAAAACGGCCCCACATGTTCGTACATGGAAATCCATAAACCGGAAATACCTTTGTAAATGCCACATTTGTTTCTCAGAATAAATTGCTCTATTAATGTCGAATTCGCTACAACAGTCACTTTCGATCGAAGCGTAATTGCGTACAGACTACTTTCTTACAATTAGCTGCGAACATAATCATGAAGAATTTACATGGTAGGCGATGCCAGTAATCACTTTTACTTTTTACAGGAGCCGATTTGAACCCCATTTGCTGCAGGCTGCCATGCGCCAACACACGTCCGAGTCGGCTTCCGAAGTCGTTTGAAAATGATCACCCACGCCAGGTTGCCGGCAAAAGTTTTCCGAAAAGTATCCGCGGAAAATTAAGCAGATCCAGTGCGCGAGTGCGACGAAGTGTCCGCAGAACGGGCCGTTTGGGAACTTAGAATTTAGACCGTTTGGCCGCTCTTACCTGTTCGCCTAGATCGGTTTTAATTACCGAAACGAGTCCGGCAGAATCAGAGCCAAATACTTGCGTCCGCCGCGAAATCCCGACAAATTCGCGTCCCGTTAGCGCTTCCGAAAAGCGGTCCAGGAGCGGTGTTCGCGAGAACACGCTTTAATCAAATAAAGTGTGCCAATAAAGCCGCAACAATTCCGCGTATAATGGATAGTAATTCAGTGTCTCCCATGCCCGAGTTGGCCCCCATCGCGGAGTTTGACAAAACTCCCCCAACGCCGCCGGAAGAGACGCTTCCTATGGACGATCTGCCGCCCCCTCCCACCACAGTGACCGTTCAGGATGAAAAATCGCAGGATGACGAGTAAGTTGGCCCTTGCTTTTAAACTTATTGCGTTTGTGGACGGTTAGTAATTAATTTTCCAAGAAAGTTAACTTAAAAGCCCCTGACGTGCTTTTTACTTTTATCTAACGAAAAAGCGTTTTATAATTTTGAAAGTATGACACAATTTCCAATTTCCAATTTGATTTCAAATGAAATCTGGATTATGTCTGTAAGGCAGATGAATATCATAGTGCTAATAATGGAAATTATTACTTAATTCACATACAAGGTGCCCCAAAATTCATGGTAGAAACAATAAACACGCATGGGTTGTACTCAAATAATAAAATTCGGCAGGTACGTTTTTGAGTGATAATTTGTTAAAGTTTTTCACAAACAATTATACCCGCTACTGGTAGATAACATAAATTATCATTATACAACTTTCAAAGATGACTGTGTTGTGATGAAGTGCAGTATCTTAGAAATGGATTTATAAACAGTCTCGTGATGTCTTTCACCCGCATGGTTTCCGTTTACAAACACGAAGAAGGTTGATATGATGTGCCGAAGCCCATAGGGTGTGGTAGATTTCCCGACCGACGCGTTCCCGATCTACGGACATTACAAGTGCAACACATACGAAATAACTTGATTATACTACCCCTGTATCTGTAAGCTCAATTTAAGATTTGCAAGAAATGTGAGAAAGGGGGCACAAACAATTAGAGAGCAACCGTTCTTGTATGTAAATTTCTAAATGTTAACTTTACTCTTCAATGCAGAGACGATCCCGGGCTAGTGTTATAATACAAGGGAAGCATTTCGAACATTTTTTTAAATAGTGAACATTAATGTGTGTAGATAAGTGATTTAATAAGAAGAATGTTTCTACAGGACCGGTGGATAATTTTATCAGTGACTTAATGACACGAGTGGGGCAGTCGTACAAGACTGGTTTTTGTGGTTTCCTTATACTATGCTACATATTTTTTGTATCATAAATTTTGGGACACTCTGTAGATATCAATACTATACCTAGCTTATTAAATATTTCGAAGCGTAAGCTAAGCTGTACATTTGTTGGCGTCAAAATAGTAATTGTAATTAAAATTCGAGGACTCAACACATATTGAAACAATAAAGAAGCCGACCTGCGATTAATTAATAAAATTAAGCAATGGTAGTAAAAATCGCAGATCAACCCCCCTACAGTTTATACACCACGGCAGCTCTGAAAACTCTTTACTCACCGCGATGGCCCTAACTAACTCAAATTTCGGCGGCCTTGGATCGTAGGTTCAAATCATCAGCTGTGTGCCCTGGAATGTCTTCAAAAAAATGAAAAGGAAATGGGCGCCAGAAATCAAAAGATTTCAAATAATAAGAGGAAATAAACTGCAAGTGACGAGCGTTTAATTAATAATCAATAAAATAGTCTTGAAGTGTCAGTAGTAAATAATCAGAATAATTAAAATTCAAATAATGTGATAACAAAGTTGTGTACGTTAACTAAAGGTTGCGACACGCATAAAATCAAGAAACCCCTTTCGGGTTATTTTAATAACTTTACCAACAAATCATTCGTGGGATAAGCTTATCACAGTCATTTAATAAATATTTCTGTTTAGGCTATTGAAAATAAAAAAAGCGTGACTGTACCTTTTACAGAGGGTCAATACACATCAAAATAGCAACTTTAAATACTGAGCATAATTAACTATAAGCATAAAAATTCAAATGTAAAAAACAAGAGCATGTATGAAATTGAACATTACATGTTAATAATTGCGGAACGAGTGAATTTAAATTCCAAATAACTACGGGTTTAAAATGTGTAAATGTAAAATCCAGGTATTGAAGATAAGTTGAAATTTAATTCCGGGAGTAGCACTAACTAACCTCGAAACATAAGCTGGACGTGAACTCCGTGGATGCGCCGAAAATTGCTGCGGAAGCATCCTCAAAAGGCAGCAAATACGTCGAACCCAACAGGTGTCGAAAATGCGATAAGGCTAGCGCCTTGGCCTCCGAGATAAACTCGTGATTGAAACTGGTAATTATGAGCTAAGAAGAAATGTAATTACTATGGAGATAATAAAACAGAAAAGCGCCATCGTACCTGATCATTGTCAGCCCTAGGAAACATACACTGCTCATTGGATTAACTGAGCGCACGTAATTTGACTTAATTAAAATCAAGCCTTAGCTGCGCCGATGACGGCGGGCTTAGGTTAAGACAGCAAGTACCTCGGACGAAAATTTCGTGCCCAAAAGAAGACTCGCACTCTGATAAGAGATAGCGCGGGTCGAGAGGGCATCGCGCAAACGAAAGGAACTTGATGCAGGTAAAAAATACGCTGTTTTGGAAAATTTACTAATTCGAAATGCAAAGGATTTATAATTCAACTAAAAATATACAGGTTAAGCATGAAATAATTGGATAACTGGCGAAACAATTAAGCGGAGCCATAAAATTGTTTCAATATATATATACCCTGTACATGTACTGCTTTTTTCCGTAAATGTTATTCTAATTAAAAAAATGATATATAAACGTATACTGTTTTTCGACTCCTTATCAAGTTACAGCAATTTTAAAATATTAAAATAATATCTAAATAAATCAATAATGTGCCCATTTATCATCGTCACCATGGATGGTCTCAGTTAGATGGTGCTCCAGCTCATTATGGCTGGATAAACATTCATTTCAACCAGCATTGGATTGGCCGCGGTGGATCTGTTCAAGGGCCACCTCGCTCGCCAGATGTTACACTTTTGGATTTTAATACTTGGGGCTATTTGAAATCGGAAGTGTACAAAACACCGGTCGACACCCGACACGAATTATTGAAACGCATTGCAAATTCTTTCAATACGTTACAGAATAACGTCAAAATGCTAAATCGCGTGCAAGAAGCCATCATGACGCGCATGCAGAAATGCATAGAAATTGGTAGCATAATTCGAACTATTACTTCTTTTTTTATAAATTTTTTGTTCGTTTTATTACATTAATAAATGTTCATATTTCTTTTGTAACATACTGTAACATTTTAAGGAGTCGAAAAAAAGTATAAGTTTATATACAATTTTTTTATCAGAATAACATTTACTATCTACAATAGTATATTGTATACCTAGACGGTAAAGTGGCTATTTTCCAGGACGAAAGAAGATATGGCCACTTCTTGAGGCCTGGAAAACCACTTTACCGCCATGGTTTACATATTATTTTTTATCCTATACTATCAGAAAGCTAACTATGTTTAAGATAAACGTAGTTTTATTTAATAAGTAATACAAACACATAAATACATAAGAGGCGGCTGTGGAAATTCAAACGTATGAATAATATGTTGGTGGCACTGTAAGTCTACGTCAAATTAGATGTTATCAAGTTAGGTTTTCCGTCAGTTTTGACATAGACTGATGCAAAACCTAACCTGCTAACCTCGAATTTGACATATCATTGCAAGGCTAACTGTGTCTATATAAATCTGCTTATGTTCTTGGCTAGCCAGCAAAATTTTGTTTCTTGGTTAGCCGGAAAACTGCTCTTTCTCGTTTCTATAGAGCTGAGAAAATTTAGTTTTCTGACAGTGTAGGATAAAAACCAATGTGAAAAAAACCTGTATAAATGCAGTTCACGAATGAAGTTTACTTATTCAATTATTCAGTAGAGTAAGACATTAATACAGTATATCTACTACTTTTCACATTTCTTATATAAACATTTCGGGAACTTTAGCCACCATCAAGTTTTCATAAAAATGGGGAAACTCCGCAAAAATTCCACTAGGGTTTTTTCTTGTCTTTGTTAATTGGAATAGGTCCATTTCTAGTTTTATGGGTCTCGGAGTTATTGCCTGCTTTCCTCGGCATCTAAAGTTTTTTATTTTGTTCGGGCACTTCATTCCATGTAGGAACATGGCCTGAGACAGGCGAGTCAGGGTCGCCGAAATATCTCTTTCCAAAACCCAGTCAATCTGGCACACCGTTAACGCCGTACTGGATGATTTAGTTAGCATCACGGCTTCGACGACTGCCTTATTTTCCTTACTTCTGCAACTGTGGTTTCGGCACCCAGTTTTTAAAGCGACTGAGTGGACCGCCCACCAATTGCCAGATGTGGAAATTGAACCCTATACCGTGGTACGCAGCCTAAGTTCCTTAACCGCTCTGCCACACTGGCAATTGGCGTCTAAAGTTTACAGATTTAAAATGTTTTTCAAGCAACGTTTTGAACTAAAGTATCCCAATATTTTTTTTCACAATATCGTGCCCACTGCAGATTTCCCCATATAAGTTTTTCACAAAAATTTAGCCCTCTTATCATATTGCCCTTGCTTCCAATGATCTTTAAATATGGTTTGTCGTGTATCATCTAGAAATCTGGTTTTACATTTCCTTCGACACTCGGTTAGTGGTTTCATCATTCTTGCGTTATACATTTTCCTTATCGCTTTACGTTTTCCAGTATTTCTCAAATGTTTGGCAATTTTCTTTCCTTTCTAGTTCGACCCTTCTGTTTCCAAGCTAATGAATCTTTTTTCTGTTACTGTCTTTTCAATTCCTTGTTCGTTACCATTCTTTCTTCTTTTTGCAGCATATTCTAAAATTGCGCCTCCTCTTTTATATTCTGCATTGTCATAGCTAAAATCATGGTCTTGGGCACTGTCGTCATCAGAAAAGTATCCCTTATTAACTTCTCCTTCAGTAGTTTCTCCAAGTTCTACCCTTTCAATGTGAATGTACACTTGTTGGAGTAATTCTTTTGTAGGATTTTCTGCCGTTCAAGCGGAAAACAGTGTTGTCTGTCAGCGTATTAATGGAGAGCATAGAAAAAGCATTATTCTCTAGTAACATCTTACTATAAAGTGAATCAGTTATATCACTTCTTGGCATAGAAGAATTCTCCCCTTCATTTAAATCATTTTCGAGTACTTTCAGTTCCGAATTAAGCCATTAAACTCGGTTGGTATTAAACTTGTAATATACTCGTAGCCTGTTATTTGCGTACCCAATCAGTTAGCTGTTTGTCCTGTATCGTACTTTGATCTAAAATGGAAGATTGTACATCAAAATCAATTACGTAGCTGGATTTAAATGGGTGTAGTTGTTTTATCAGCGTACATACATCAAACATTTATGTACGCTAGTTGTATATTCATCGGTGTTGTTATAGACCAATAACCAAATTAATTTTAGTATCGTTAAGAGCTTCATTGCCGCACTCATACATTGAACCAGAATTTATTGATGCAGATAAAATATTGAACAATACACGTTTGCTTATGCCACTTAACGATCGTTTGATTGCCGTAAAACGCGGCTCACTCCCTCATTTTGGAATTCAAACTCGTATCGATAAGATGCTCATAATCAAACTTCTTTCGTTAATATCTATAATCAAGCTGTTTCGATACTAGATTATTTTTATTTTGCGTCGTATTTTTATTTCCTGTTTGTATATTATAGATACCTGGAAATAATAAAAAGCAACATCAGAGAATGCACTTAATTAGATCAAACACTAAATTTATAAGTTAATAATTATTTAACAATTATTAAGCTGAGTTTTGTAGAGGTTATAAGTCAACTAACATATTTTGTTACTTCCAAGACGTTTTAAAAGCATTTCACCTTGTTATATTTTGTCACATAATAATGGTAATTACAAGGAAATAATAGTAGGTACGTACATATAACTTATCTGGGTTAGACTGTTACTTCTTATAAAAAACCGAAATGTGCTGCACGTGTCTTCATAATTAGATATTTTAGTAAAACACATTTTTAACACAAGTTCTTCAACATTATATTCACAGATTTTTAACATAATATTATATAGTACATCCATAAAGTATGTGGAATTTCAAAAAATCCTAATAAACAAACTAATTATTTGTATTGAACAAATCTTCAAATTTTATATAAAAACTTATCTTACTTGCTAATAGATGGCCAACTGTATTGGTTTTAAAAGTAGCACGCTGAACCAGACACTCCTAAAATATTAAAGAAAAAATTCCATATCATTTCTAGAACGATCTGCCCATAACTAAATCATAACCTAAAAAAAACGAATTAGTAACTTTTCTACACGAATTTGCTGAGTGTGTTATCGAATCAGTCTACATATTTATTTTAGACATACAATGCTAACGTGAATAACAAGCCAAGTCTACTTATTGGTTTATTCAAAAAGAAAAACAAACTTATAGTCTATAATACAATAATAATTTGTTGTATAAATGTACATTTTCAAGATATTTGAAGTGAAATAATGGATATTGGACTTGTTTGCTTGTTCACAACAGAAGAAATGATAATAGGTAATTATCATGTTTTTGCATTTATTTTCGCCGATTAGCTGATTTGCTTATTTTTTTGCTTATGTCAGAGAAATATTAAATTAATTCTCAGAATATACATAAAACGGTAATGTTATTGTAATACAAATTATTATCGAGTGACAAACATTATTTCTAGATTGATAGAGTTATCGTATAAGAAAAAATATGTAGAAGATATATTGATTTTAGATTTGGTTAGTGTAAGCATGCCCAGGAGATATATTTCAAACATTTTGGTATTTCTAAACCCCTTTTACAATTTTACCTTAGTGTTCAATTTGAAAAAAATCAGGCTAGGACCAAACCCAATCTCTGCTGTGACCGAAAGTAAAGTTAGAAGACCTACAAGTAACAGTGAAAGACTTCCTGAATAAATCATCAGGACTCAGTGTGGCAAAAACAGGCTTTTAGCCTATACTAAGAGAAAGAAGAAGAAACTACCCATTTAAAGACAATCTGCAATGAATAAGAAGAACTTTATGCTAATAACAATACTATAAACTAAAAATTGTAAAAAAATACGTCGACGCCTATTTACGATGGACACTCATATAAATGCGTTGTTAAACAAATAAAGGCAAGTGCTAATTGTCTATTTCAGTTTAAAAATTTACATTCTAAACACATTAAACCTAAAAACTATAGTATTCACTTGTTGATTCACTGTTGCGGTATGGAATTATTGGACGTGTCTCTGCATCAAAAACACATTTGAGAAAAGTAGAGATGGTTCATAAAAATCATGTTTACTAAGACGCAAATGTATCCAACTGATCAGCTATACGCCGAAACAAAAATATCCAGCCTAAGGCAAATCTATTTACAAACATTGATTATACACCAGTATTTCGTGAATTTTTGTATGGCGAATAAAAAGTGTATACCGTATGTTCATATCAGTCAACTGAACTATTAGAGATCAATTAAAATATTTGAAACAATTACTTTAATCTCTCAGATTAAACACCCCAGGTTCATCAATTTTGATAAAAGGTGCACTTCCGTTATCATCGTTTCCATACTATTGGGACTGCGATCCAAAGTACATATTTCATGACAACACAGGTTCCCAATATTTATATAAACGACATATTGAGCCAGTAATAATATGAATTAAGCCATAAAAGTTAAGCAGAGCAGAAACTGACATTGTTTTAGTGTGTGGTGAATCCCATAGAAATACAAATTCTGATTTATCCACTGCACAGAGCACAGTTTGAGATTAGGTTTCGTTTGATTTATTAAAGTCTTATTAACAATAACTGGTTAGTGTGTGCTTTAAATAAATGTTGAATATCTCTGTTGCCAGACTAAATATGTGTACTTGGCGTGGCAGTCTCAGTAAGTGGCTCCACTCTGTATATGACCTAATCACTACTTTCTTGTCTGATAATTATATAACAATGCTAATTTTGTGGTGAATATAGGTGAAGATGCTTTGATTCTCAGCAAGTTACCAGAGTTTAATATGTAATAAAGTATGAAATATGTTTAATATATGTAAGCATAACAACGTGAAATAAATCAGATTCCAGTAAGTCTACGGAAACTATGCTGCTGCAAAATATTCTTTTTGATATAAAAGATATGGAACTTGTGTATTAGAACCTGTGTGACAACAAACACGAAGGAAAGATGGCAAACAATAATTTTAACATTAAGATATTATTTAATATAATCACAAAGGTAAGGTAAAACATGTAAAAGATTACCTTTTTACGAAGTACTTGAAGAAAACAGCTTACGGAAAAAATAAGAAGTAAAAAAGTGAAAACAACAAGAAAGGTCGAGAGAAAACTGATATGATTTATAGACCTTCAAAGAATAATAAAAGGAAAAGGTACTATAAAAATGAAAACGAAGAAAACACACACATTAATACAACTATACGTATAGATCTAGCTAGGGCAAATGAGCTATTTTCTCACGCACGATTTTTTAATTAACGAAAAGGGTCTCGCCAAATAACATTTCAGTATTTAAAATGGTGTCGGCCTATTTGCGCCCGGCTCATTTGCGCCCACCGCCATGTTCGGCCCAATTGCGCCCCAGAAAAATATCAATAGCAATTAAGGTGACATTTGCGCCCATGGTTGCAACTTATTAGTTATCACAAATAATCACAAAAAATAAAGTACCAACAGAAAGGCATAGAAGTTAGGGTAGCTAAGCGAAAAATTGTTAAATTTAGTGTTTTTCTTATAATTATTTTGCATGTCGGAGACCACCCCACTGGTCGGCCAACTTGGGGTGTCGTGATGACTAATAATTTGCAAGCATGGGCGCAAATGAGATCTTAATTACTGTTGATATCTTCCCGGGGCGCAAATGGGTCGAAAATGGCGGTGGGAGCAAATGAACCGGGAGCAAGTATATCTGTAAAATATCAATATTTATCAAACATTTCAAAAAAGGCAAATATGTTTCTTGTGGCCTGTGCCTTTATGTGTTAAAAATAGTTTAACTCTCCAGTCAAATGCAGTAACTGCATTCGCACTTATCATATGATCCATTGGGTATTATTAAATAGGTACCTACCTTTCTCTACTCCCCTAATTTGTATTTTTCATATGATATAAGCAAAAGTAAATCTATTTAATTAAATGTGTATTCTGTTTACTACTTAAAAATTTAAAAGAACAACATTTTTCCATCAAATTCCAAAAGCTGAATCAGCGAAATTTAAGAGCAACATTAGCCATAAAGCCAAACAAGAAAATTAGGACACGACGTCGGTCCAGGTTTACGAAATCTGATCGCCAACTCTCTCTTACGAAATGCCATACAGAGCAAGAAGGATAAGACGAAATGAATACAAAACGGCAAATTTCCGTATAACTCTTTAATTATGTAGTTTAATAGTCACGTTGGACGCTTCAGAAAAATACATTTTAAAAATGGTGAAATTGGGGTGTTCTAATTCTTCTTCTACTTTTTAAATATGCAATTAGGTACTGCAACTTTATCGAAAAGGAGCATTCCGCATTAATGCTTGAACTAACAAAGAAAGGCTGAAGCTAGCACCGCCGTTGAATCTCGTTGGAAAAAAATGAGCTTCCTTTTAAAATCGAAAAATTAATGTTACGTCTTCGACTGGGAAGGTAATATTGACTGTGTTTTGAGATAACAAAGGAGCGAGTGTGGAATATTACATGATTAACGCTAGGACAGTAAGTTAATAGTACATCATATTATAGTCTACTAAAAGATAAATTGAAGGCAGCCGTAACAAGGAAACGATGTGGATCTCTATATGAAGGAAGTATTTTGTTGCAACGCGAGAACATTTGTCGTTGTCGTTGAATGGAGGCCAAGTTGGCGATAGAAAAATTTTAATTTGAAGTTATTGACAAACCTGCATATTTCACAGGCCAGCACCGATTTTCGCATATTTAGAATATTTAAGAAATATTTAGGTGGACTGGATTTTCTTGGCAATGAAAGTGTGGTTACACACAGAGTGAAGAAAAGTAAAATATAGTAGGTATATTTAATTTGATTGCCAAATAAAAGCACATTTGGGATGCTATTTACAATAGGGATTTAAGCTTAACATTACTACAAATTCAAACAATTAAAGGTGCTGATTGCAAATAATTATTGTAAAATTAGTTCATTTAAAGCATCGTTCCTATTTATGAGTTGATACATAAACATGTGTAGCCTTTTTTAAGCGAAAAACAAAATATTTACAGAATAAGTTTCATTTGACAACAGGTGACACAATATAATTAGGTAATCTTTTTATTATAGCTAACTGGGCCTTTTAGAAGCTAAGAGCCATGGTAAATCTAGTAAAGTAAAGAAAGTTTTATGGAAGTAAAAGAGTGATAAAAGTTAGGTTAGAATCATATCGGACAGGTTTGCTTAACTTGAATTAACGAACGAGAAGTGTGACCTACTAAGGTAGGAAAGGAAATTAAAGCCATCCAGTATTTTACACGAGCTGGTAAAGTGTTAATTGAGCGATCAAAAATAACCAGTTCTCTTTAAGCGGAAGTTTCAGTAATAATCTTTCGTAAAAGAAACACTGACCTACTGTACTGTTCATTTGATTGTCTGTTACATTGTTATTGTACAAGATATATGAAAATTAATATGGAGATCTAACTAGATTATTACAATTACAAATTGAATGATTTTTTTAGATTGAAAAAAGATAACGTATAGATAAACAGCAAGGTTTAGTTTTTTTTGGATTTTTTAACATTTCTGAGTATTTTATACCTAAATAACAATTACCTAGTTAGTATTATACATTTTATCGGATATGAACACACTTTGTCAATTGAGAATTTGTCTATGATTGCTGCTCATTCGTAAAATATTTAATGATGTGTAACTTAGAGGTCATATAGAATCGTCAAACTAAAATACATAATAGAGAATCATATAATTAGAGGTACGTTTTTAGGCGAAAATAAATTTAAATTTTCGTAAAAAATTGAGTAGATTGAATTAATGATTATAAACTTTGAAAATAAGTAAATACTGCGTTATATACCATGTAATTGCAAAACGTAAATGAGATAAATATTTTTTTTCTAAATTCTTCTAATAGTAACTCTCGTATATATAATAATGATTTAATTAACTACTACTTGGCAAAAAAAAAACATGATCTGGAAAACTCGTTTCAGTTTGTTGAAACAAATGAATTGGAAGTTGGAAATATTCTTTTCGCCATTAAATTAACATCTACGGGCCCGGATAGCATTAATATAAAGTTATTACAAATGTGCTGTCCTCATCTGTTGCCATCCTTCACACACGTCATGAATTTCTACATAACAGAATGCGTCTTTCCAGATATTTGGAAATCTGCACGAGTTATACCTCTGCCTAAAACAGACCTACCAACAGAATTCAAACAGCTTCGTCCAATAAGTATTCTTTGCACATTATCTAAAGTTCTTGAAAAAATTTTAGATAAACAAATTCGCAATTACGTTAGCATGCACAATATTTTTCCAAAAACGCAATCTGGCTTCCGCCCCGGTTACAGTTGCAATACTGCTCTAACTGCTATAACAGATGATTGTATTCGAGCCACTGATAACAGGGAATTAACTTTACTAGTGCTTTTAGATTTTTCGAAAGCTTTTGACACCATCGACCACACGCTTTTGCTATCTATTTTAAATTTCATAGGTTTTGATAACTCGGCTATCAGCTTAATAAAACATTATCTATCTAATAGAACACAAATGGTTAGTATTCACAAAAAAACTTCCGATCCGCTAATAGTCACAATGGGTGTTCCACAAGGATCGATTCTAGGTCCTCTTTTATTCTCACTGTATACGAATAATATATCATCTTGCTTACAATATTGTAAATTTCACATGTACGCTGATGATACGCAAATATATTACTCTTTTCCGTATCATAAGCTGAATGAATCAATATCGTTGGCGAACGAGGACCTGGCGAGACTTGTGGAATTTTGTGAAAAACATTCATTAAAAATAAATGCCTCTAAATCTTCATTTATGCTGTTTGGTAATACGTAGAACAGTAAGGGAACAAGCAATTGCGTCGATTGACATAAAAGTAGGTGGTGACGTTTTAGTGCAGAGCAACGTGTGTAAGAATTTAGGTGTGCTCATTGATAACGACCTACGTTTCGAACAACATGTTTCTCGGTGTATTCAGAAAGCGTATTATAATTTAAAGTTACTGTATGCTCACCGTTATTGCCTTTCGAGAGATATGAAAATTTTGTTGTGTGATGCATTGGTCTTATCAAATTTTAATTATTGTGATACCCTTTATGCTCCATGTTTAACAAAAAATACTGTAATAAGGATCCAACGCACTCAAAATTCATGCCTACGATTTATCTATGGTATACAGAGACGACAGCATGTATCTCATAAATTGAAAGAGACGAACTGGCTTAGCATGTCCAACAGACCTAAATTACATACTGCAGTTTTTTATTTAAAAATAATTAACAATCAAGAGCCACCTTACTTGTTCGATAAAATTTCCTTTATTTGTTCCTCACTTGTAAACATCAATTTATCAAGTCACTGTATTCACCTTGAAAATGTTTCTTAACTGGCTAGCCAGTAAATTTTTTACTGGCTAGCCAGTTATATTTTACAAGCGTGCTCATAGATAAATGATAGCGTGCAAAGCCAGAGTTGTCTTCCTTAGTATGTGTCATATTGATTAATTTAGTTGCTTGTCAGTTTGACATTTTGAATAAATGGTGAATTTCTAGTTATTTACAAGTGAGGAACAAATAAAACATTCAACAATACACGCCAGGTAACCATTTTTACTGGCTCAAGGATATGACAGGCTCGCCTAACGGCTCGCCAGTCATCCCAATCCTATCGCCAGTAAAACCTGTTTTACCTGGCTTGTAATGTTAAATACTATTATTTGTTCCTCACTTGTAAACATTAATTTATCAAGTCACTGTATTCACCTTGAAAATGTTTCTTAACTGGCTAGCCAGTAAAAAATTTACTGGCTAGCCAGTTATATTTTACAAGCGTGCTCATAGATAAATGATAGCGTGCAAAGCCAGAGTTGTCTTCCTTAGTATGTGTCATATTGATAAATTTAGTTGCTTGTCAGTTTGACATTTTGAATTAATGGTAAATTTCTAGTTATTTGCAAGTGAGAAACAAATAAAATATTCAACAAAACACACCAGGTAACCATTTTTACTGGCTCAAGGATATGACAGGCTCGCCTAACGGCTCGCCAGTCATCCCAATCCTATCGGCAGTAAAAACGGTTTTACCTGGCTTGTAATGTTAAATACTATTAGATCCGATGATCATCAAGTTAATATTAGAACAAAAAGTGCATTGACAATCCCACGGTTTAGAACTTATTTATTTAAAAGATCTTTTTCATATAATATTGTCTATTATTATAATAACATAATACCTCGCCAATTAAGAACCCTACCTGAAACCAAGTTTAAAAGTACTTTTAAAAAGCTTTTATTTAATCAGTAATATTTTCTCTCGGCTACTGGATATTACGTAACACAATCGTCCAGCTGCTTTATTTTTTCTAATTTTGTGGTACGGGTGCTGTGGAAGACCAATTAACCTGCCATCAGGTGGGTCAAACTGAACAGCGCCCATTTTCCAAAATTTAGTTTTTTTGCACATTATGTAATCTGCCCCTTTTTTGGAAATAAATAAATTATATTAAATAATTAAAACGAATAAAATAATAATTTAATGTAAATTATAGATTATTATAGACATAATTGCTTTAATTAAATGCTAGTGTTGTAGTGGTCTTTATATTTTTTCACTTTTATAGATACTTTGTCTGTTTTCCACATAACGGCAAGTATTTTTGTCTTAATACAAACAGTATCCATAACAAAGACCTGAAACACAGATGTATTTTTTCAAATAGTCGTGAATAGCCAAGTAATAGAATTTCTGAATAGGAGTGATTGCCTTCAAGCACATATTTACTGTGTCTTCCATAATTATTTTCTTTTCTTATATTCGTTTTTTGAGCGTTGAAACTACTAGAAGATTTTGCATTTATTCCCATCTACTTAATGAAATCGTATTTATTCGCCTCTATTTCGCAACGTAATTTACGTACCCCCAATCATAATATATGCAACAGATAATTATTTTGAAATGCAATGTAATTTGTATTGCAATGCAATGTAATGTCGTTTCTAACGGAATAGAAGGACAGCAACGTCTTTATAGCAACAAAGTAATTACAACTCATAAATTGTGTACTCTGCAATTAGTTTGATTTCATTGCTCATAGACACTCTTTAGGTATTTTAATTTGAACACCATATATAGTGTGATAAAAACCCATTTAAAAAAATGCTCTGTTTAAGCTAAACAACTGAAAAATATAAATTCTAATTTTCGTCTATTTAATTTAATTTAAAATGAACTATGTGATTGTACGACTGCATTGTAAAGTACTGTTAATGACATAGTTTAGCGACAATACAGGGTTTTCCGATTGCTTTTTACCATGTACCAATAAATTGTGTTTCACTGTTTTTCAGATGTAATTCCCATTTGTCAATATTGACAAGTGTTGACAAGAGGGAAAATCATTTGAGATAAAGTGAAACACAACTGGTACATGGTGAAAAGTAATCGGAAAAACCTGTAAAGTACGTTACTTTATTTTACTAGTACTATAAGATATATTTTCAGTTGCCCAATCATAAGTATTGGGTCCATTAGATAGTAATTTATTGTAAAAGTGTTTTAGAAGGCGTTTTATCCACAAAATAATGTTTAATTTTCTTGACTGGATAAAGCGCAACTGAAACACAAGTATATTATAACGTTTTATTCAACAACTCAATAGATATCTAAAAAAAGATAAATTTTGTACTGTACTGACGTGTATTGTCAGACTATGTCTAATTCGAGGTTAGTAGATTAAGTTTTGTTTGTCATGTGACACAGACTGACGCAAAAGCAGTGAGTGACAAGATTTTTATGTCACTAGTGAATAAAGGGGCACTTTAGTTAGAGATCCAAAATCGATCTAGTAATAGCCTTATAACTAGGTGTTGCATAATATATATTATACACTTATACAGTATGTGAACGATTATACATATTTCAGAAAAAGAATTGCATACAAGCAAGGGAATTTGTACACATATTTTCTGTAGCCTTCTCATTGGAATTCTATAAATTCTCCAAAAGTAAAAGTTATGCTCAAGCGGCCATCTTCGAAAATAGAGGCCTAAATGCGGTTTTGGCGTTTTTTAACCGTTCATTTTAAAAAAAAAGTTTAAATGAATATTACTAAGCATATAATTGTCTATAACCTTTGTTATTACTATTTTTGGTTGGACCAACCATGGAGGCACAAAATGGCTTACCCCATACGAATAACTTCATGTATGTAGGTCGTCATTTTAGGTGTGGTATGCTTATAGCCAAGTCGACCCGAGTCCAAATGTCTGAAAGGAGTGGTTATTTTAGTTTTTGATACCAAGAAGTGTTACTTTTAAATTCAAGAGGGTAGGTTGAGTCGGTGAAGAGTTACTTGTGCGTTTAATACTGCATAATCGATGCGGACATCGATTTCACGTACGATTTTGCTAATAAGTATGATTCAACTGAATAAAAAAACTGAAATGATATGCATACTAACTGGCATGGACTCATTTCAGTATTTCAAGCTGCTCTTAAGAACCAAAAAGTTCAAAGTGGACATTATATGTTGTACCTATTCGTATATTTGGACTTACTAGCTTAATACTGTTGTTATTCAGATATAGGAAAGCCAAAAAGTATTAGGTGGACATAGTGGACTAAGTAAGGTTTTTTAACACAACATTTCACTTATTATTCATAGTAGAATGAAATAGAGTTTACCATTCGAAAGAACAGGACCGAAAACATTAATATACATCTAAAAGTAATTTTTGCAAAAATGGATTTAATACACTCTAGTTCTAGGTTGCAGAAATTCAAATGGGGCATACACAATTCAAATAGAACGTATTTTAATATTAAGAAAAAGTTTTGTCACGTTTGGATCTAGGGAACTTAATTTGAGTTTGAGTGCAGGTTCTACTTCTAATATATTTCTATATTTACATTTTAAATTAATTAATTGTGAGAATCCGTGTTCATACATATAAGATTATGTAAATGGCATCACGACTTTTAGTGCAACATAAGATAATTTTGTGAATTCGTGTCAAACTTTCCCCCAAAAATTTATATTTATATTGTGTCAAAGGCATTTTGAAAGTCGACAACCACCAGTATCAGTGGCTTACTATATTCGATTGTATTTTCTATTATTTTTAAGGTAACTAAATGGTCATTTATCCCGAAAGCTGATTGAAATCCCACTTGTTGGATGGCCTGGTAGAATTTAAGCTTCGTCTCGATGCTGTGTTTATGTGAACAGCTTGTATATATGGTATAGTTTTCAATATTTGTCGTAATACCCTTTTTTAGATTAAGATTATTACTGCAATAATCTTTCTGGTATGCCGTATTCTATCAGGCAGAGATTAAACAGATCTTTTATTTCGTCTAGTAAAATATCCCTTGATGATTACCTAATACCTTCCGTAAGCCGTGTGATTTTCTTATTTTGCCCACAGTGTACTGTATGTCTTCTACGATTATGTCGGGCATAACTTCAGATACTTATACTGCCTGATACTCAAAATTCGATGCAGATTGTATCAAAATGAACAAGGAGAGTACCTCAATTAAAGTTCGCTAGCTCGTTTTTTGAAAATCAAATATGTACCAATTATGGTAATTGCTCGGACATTGGGAAAAATTATTAATTAAACTGCTGAGTTAGTAAAGAATCTCAATTTTAATTTAGGTGCTACTGTACAGTAACTCAAAAAGTTTTCCAAAGTTCTGAGTTTCGTCTTCTCACTTGCAGCTGAAATGCTATTGTTGAAGTCTAAATAACATATTGGCTCTTTAAAATTTAGATGAACCTAGCTTGGGAACTGATTTATTCTTCCACTGTTATTCCTGCAATTAACATTTCATTGTTAAACTGCTTTCTTGGCTTTAAAGATGTAATAATAATGGGAAAAGTAATTAATCAAAAAGAAAGTGTGCCGGAAATGCACTGCAATGAAACCTGTTCTGAATTAATAGTTATGTAAGTAAATATCAGAAGCGCCGCTTATATTTATGTGGTAATCGGTTTTACACACAAATAAAATAATTATTTATTTCAATATGGGCTTAAAAAGATGTTGACTAAACCTAAATTAAAGTAGAAGCTCTTAGAACAGTTGCAGTTGCAGTTAATTCTCAGATTTAATATGTCTATATTAACAAGTCATCAACAATTTGTGAACAGATTAATAAATAATGTTTGCTGTTTAAACGTAGCAGATGTTTTTATTACAGAAAATAAACACATTTTTTGTCTCTACCAGTAGACTAAGAAGCCAAAAATAATTCTGTTATACAAAATTAAAATAATTATAATTCTCTGTAAGTATACTCGTAGTTCATTTCTGGAACGTAAAAGGGTAACGTTTGTGGTTTATTCGTGTTTGTAGCAAATGTGTACACATACTTTATTCACAAAACAAGGATCCATTTTAGCATTTAGCAGCTCTGGGTTAAATTGCCAGTACGTACAGACTACAATCAGCTACTATCTATCTTTTGTGGCATTTCACAGTAGTCTCGCAGGTTTAGTTTTGGACGTTTCTAAACTGGAAACTCGCCCCATTTTATTTCTACATTCCAATTAAGTCATTCCGGTCAAGGTTCAAACTGTGCACTATGCTGCAAAACGTAAGAAAGTAAAATCGAGACTTTTAAATATGATATTCTAAAGCAATTTTTTTGAATTTATGGTTCTCCAGCAATAAATAATAATTCAGTACTGTTTGTATCTCAGAAAATAGGCACTCGACAGCATTTCAATGAATATAAATTGGTAACGTCCCCTGAGAATTTATTTATCTGGATAGCTTATAATGTGCTCGTCCCTCTAAACATAGATTTCATCTTTATCTCAAAACTTGTTACTATGGGAAATCGCTGTTTGAAATGTCCAGAAAGGGCTAATTTTGAGACGTAGATTTAATTACATGCCAGGAATTATTTAATTAAAACTTTTGCTAAGGGTTTTTTTTTGTATAATACATTGAATCTGTTTCATATTTGGTATTTATTAATTGAATTGGAAAATTTCCTATTATTTAAATGCGATATAAAATACTTGTTCGAAGCCATAAGGCAATATTAAACAACATTTATTACTAGCCAAATACTAATCGTATACCTTACAAAGTCACACTCAGTTCTTAAATTTTTCTAAAACAACAGCATCTTCTGTGAGATTTTCTCGATAGTAATAACTGATAACCGACAATAAATTTGATTATTAAGTAAAATATAATTCTTTACAAAAGTGGAAATATCTGGAAAAATTGGAGGAAGGATTCCATTAGCCCTTTCAAGACGCATAAATTCTGCAATGAAGTCGAAATTTGTATCTCTATCGCTAACGAAGTTATAAGCCCCTTGGATCCCAAGGGACGTAGGATGCATTAAAGTGGCTTGGTTTAAAAACAGCAACCTTAAGGGCTGACGGGGACTTAACGGCCTAAATTAATTAGCTGGAAAAATTAGTGCCGGTGTTGGGGAAACTTAATATAAGCTGTTGAAAATTATTTATTTTGCTGATGCTGGTAAACTCCATGCAAGTGTGTGAATTTTTAATGAATTGCCTTTATTGGTCGTGATTTTAGCTTCAGCGGGTAAATTAATGTGTAATTTTGAATAATCGTTAATAATGTGAACAGATGAAAGGAAGTATGAAAGTAAAACAGCTATTGGAGGCTATTATGGTTGTTTCATTTTATTGTATTACGAGAGGTGTTCAGAATTTTCTATAATTTCCTTGGCCCAAAACACTTCTTCGCTACACTTTCATACTTCTCATTAGTTTTCTTCCGAGAAATTCATTAAACTTAGAAATTTCTATATATCAAGATAGAGATGATTTCGGGGGCTTTCACGGCCATTGTCATTAAGTAACAAACAACATCTGTGATTGAATCGTGTCATTATTGAGGTCGAAGAACTCAACGTTTCGCCCACTTTCGTAAGGGGCTTCATCAGGAGGAAAAGCAAAAGAACACGGTGACTCAACGTGTAAACCACACCAGAGGCGAAACACTTTTGCAAGGGAAAGGATCGTTAGAAGAGTTTCGCCGCTGGCGTGGTTTACACGTTGAGTCACCGTGTTCTTTTGCTTTTCCTCCTGATGAAGCCCCTTACGAAAGTGGGCGAAACGTTGAGTTCTTCGACCTCAATAATGACACGGTTCCACTATTGACCAACAAAACAAATTTTTGTGATCTTTTCAGCTACTGCTGGAGAAGAACGGAAACAATTTTGATACTGCCATTTCGTGATTTAATGTTTTGACTTTTGGTCAAAGTGATAGATTCATGTTTCATCAACCGTAACTAAATGATGAACACTGTGTGGTTCGAATGTAGCCCAACTGATTTAATAGCAAAGTTTATTATTTCAACTATAGATCTCGTCACCATCATGTTCAAATAATTTTAAGCACGTATAGCTTGAGTACACTTTCCCGTATATTTAAGGGTGTTGAATGGATGTATACTAGTCTCCATAAAAATGCTTGTTTAAGTTTGTAACTTAAAAAACTCCCTAAGTTGCATTTCACAATATTCGTTGCTAATCTCTTCATCGCATCAGCAAGCAGTATTTCTATGGTAGCATCATTCAGGGCCAAATATGTTAGGAATAATAAATACTGTACTCCCCTCGTACCAGAAACTTGCCTAATTTCCTAATCTAATCTAATTTTGAAAGGCCAATAACCTTTTGTTGAAAATAGTTTCAAATTGCGACGCCGTTTTTGCGAGGGGGATCAATACTTTAAGCTGTAGAACTGCACTTAGCGTGTGGGACTCTTGATAAATTATCATTTGCATACGAAATAAAGTACATGTGCACTTTGTAACAGAACCAGAGGACAACAAACAAAAAGAACTATTTCGGTTTGGCGGATGTTACGATTTGCGTGGTAATTGTGACGTGCTTTTGATTGAAAAATTGTTTTTTGTTTAAGTTTGAAAGCACTTGCGGTTCAGCTAAGGAGCGCTTTTATATTTATCATCGAATTTATATGACCGTTAGTCGATATACAAACATATAATTGTTTCAGTTAATATCTGATCTTACCATCGTTATAATAAAACTGTTTTTATGCCCTTGATACATTTCTTGCCTGTTTATAACATTATTTGTTGGCAAACATAACTCCTTATATTAAAACTTTTAATTTGTATTTAGTAAATTTTTATACAACACCACCAGAGAGTAATTTTAACATCTTTGGTATTTAAGCAATATATCTTTTTAATTGAATTGCTTGTATTGTTTCAACGATTGTGTAACAAATCTGGTGTAAACTTTGATTTATGTATGTTTTGGTGTGTCGATTTTAAAGCTGAAATATCGCTTTCGCCACGACCATTTTATACAAATTTACATTTTTTGCAACCTCTCAATCAATCTCTACCAACCCGAAATTATATGGTAGGTCTTTTTAAACTATTTAACTTTTGTGAAGACAGCCACCATTTTGACGTTGAGGGAAAGTTGGAAAATTTAGAAAAGTCGAGTATGTCACGCTGGTTGTATGTAAACCCAACGAAACTAACTTTTCCGTCAACCTCCCTATACAATGTGATTTTACGGACACTTTTACGTACGAAAAATTCTTGTATACCATTAATTTTTCGTCCGTAGTCAATTGCAGTTATCGTCCATAAAAAGCCAACCCTTCGCTCTAGATACATAAATAACTATTATATTGGTATGAAGAAATGTTACTGCAGAAATTTTCAAATAGGCTAAATTATAACCAAGTGCTGTAAAGTTGCCAAAATATATCCTTTTGAATTGTTGTAGACAAAAACGGAATCTTATTTGATTCAAATTTACGTCTTACATATGAACGAATTGGATATAGAACAATAATAATTAATCGAGTTTCACCGTCTATCTTTCACCTCCTCTTTTGAAAGCCATCACTTTCATCGCGCTTCAATATTGTTTATTAATTTAGTTATTGAAGGATTAGTCTGCGTTTGATGCTACGTAAGGTCTTCAGACAAAATTGTTATTTTTGCAATTGTCGTATTACGGCAGTTACAATTTTATTGCGGTGTCATAAAGAAATCACAAAACATAAATCATCGAAAATATACCAAATTATTAGGACTAAAATAGTGTAAAACAATATTTGGATAAACAAATTTATATATTTAAATAATTATCTCAAAAGCTCAATCATCTAGGATTTTTTAAGTAAATAAAAATAATTATCAAACGTCTAGATGTTTTCACAACAAAATATAAACCTGTAAAAATGCTTAGTGTGATCTAAACAAATATAACTTTAAACACTTAATGGCAAAATCTATTCGATACGGTCGTAGTTAGCAGTTAATGGAATTTTCAAGCATAGAGATAATTAAATCGATGCGACATTGTAATCGGATTTATAATTTAATGCAGACGATAAACGTTTCAATATCCGCTATCGATTATTGCGTTTAGGTTCTCGTTTACGTACAGCTTGATTTATATTATTACAGCATTTAGTCAGCTATAATAGGATACCCATTATTGGTATTTACTGTGCTTTGGATAGTAAATTAATTCAAATGCGGAAACTAAAACAATTTAACGAAAATTGATAAACTAGCGTTATCTATCTTGGCACAAACTTTACTAAGCGTACATGAATATAACATTTTTAATTGTGTGCATTAAGTAATTTTATAATATAAGGAAAATGCGTTTGTAGTTTGTATAATGTTCAATATTGTGTCAAGGTGCAATTATTGGAATTAGTCTCGTTACGTCGTGCCGCTACCTTTACTAAAATATTTTAATAAATTCAGTACCAAATTTAAAAATTCTGTCTTCCTCGGCAAAAACTTTCAGTTCCTTCAAAACACGAATTCAGTAATATTATGTAGTAGGTTTGAGAAGTATAGGTAACTGGCAGTGTTAGTTATACCATGTGTTCAAAAAGAAATTGCATAAGGGTTGGCCATGGCAAATGAAACTAATGTCAACAGCAAGCGTTAGAGACAGAAATCTTTAGAATTTTCAATCACATTATCAGCGTTTAATATAAACTTATAATAATAACAACAGTGATGACAGTTAATGAATTCTAAGGTTTGCTGTTGAGACATTACTTTTATTTTCCATGGCCAACCTATATGTAATTTCCTTTTAAACACACCGTATAACCCAGCTCTTTAGGGGCCCCAAAATCCTACAGCACTGGAAATATCTTATTGATGTAAATACTTCTTTGTGTATAAAATATCCAAACCCCACTCGATTAGTATTTGAAATAGCGCGCGTCGCGATTGACAGCCGGAAAGCAGAGAACAAGCCCTTGCGTTGACAGTGGCAGCAAACTCCTCAGTAAAATGTTGTTGAAGTAGTTCAATTGGTAATATATAATGTATTGTTATGATATTGATACAGGGGTCTAAAAATCAGATTAATAAGATTAAAAGAATACAGTATTAAATATTATACAGATGAATTTAGATGTGAAATGGATATCAAAATGATTAAGATTAATTTAGAAAAGAAAGGAAATAGAATTTATAATTTAATTAAATGAAGCTAATTGAGAAAAAGTAGGTTTTTAACTTAATTTAATATCTGAAATGAAATTGGAAGTTAATTACAAATACTTTTCCGAAATATACTATTTAACATAGTAGGTATTAATCAAATAATAAAGCTTTAATAGTGTGTTGGACTGAAAAAATAAGCTAGATCGCTAAGGAGGAACCATAATGATGTAATGCAATTTTGTCAAATTTGAAATTAAGAAATAAACCCTTTTATAAGTTTTTTAAAATAAATATTTGTAATAATAAAAGGGTTCAAGTTATATACAAATTGCCGGGCTCCATAGCTTAGTGGTAAGCATTGTGGCTACTGATCTAAGGGTCGAGAGTTAGATCCCCGATCCAGGTGAGCTTTTTGAAAATAAAAAAATGCGGATGAAAGCCATCATTCGGAAGTGATGTAAAGTCGTAGGTCCCATGCTACTACGATGTGTAGCATGTAAAAGATCCCTTCCTAAGGTTGGAACTCCTTCGTCTCGGCAAAATTCTAAGTAGGACTAAGGTACAGTTGCGGCTCTTACAAACTCAGACACCGACTTTTGACACATTCTGTGATGGACAAGAAATTTAGGCCGGCCTGTCAATCGCTTGGCACTGTTTATGTTGGTGGCATTGTTAGTTTAATTAAGGAAGTACTTACTATTTGAGATTGTCGTATGACAAATGTAACGATGAAGTATTTGTAATTGAACTTTCAAAACTAGTTTGCAGTTTCAGTTGACAGAAGTTTTGAGTTGCCATAATAATATAGGAACATCAAATTTCAGAATATAAGCAATCTAGATTAAAAAGAATCCGATCTGATTTTCAGTCAAGTGTATCTACTGGGGCTAGCAGAAAATAATTTTGAATATCCAAAATACATAAATAGGACAATTAAATTAATTAAAATTCAATTATAATACCGGGTGGCCATAAATATCTGAGATCCCGGTAGCCATGGAATTAGCTACTTATAAATGTTGGGTTAGTACTATATTTCAATTACAATAAGTATTGGTACCTAGGTAATGTAATAAAATGCAATACGCGGAGAGGAATGTGCCCCGGATTCTGCAGTTTAGCCTACGACATGATTATAAAAATCTCCTTTTCTAACTCCATTACTTATTGCAATCTGTAATAATTTTTGACAGATAGGAATTTTGGTGGTGATGACATTAATGACATTTAGTTTAGTTGGATTCATCACTTTAATAAAGCGGTGTTGATTCCAAAGGTAATGTGATATCATATATTTATGGCCACCCGGTATAACATAACATAAATTGGGCACACAAAGTGGAGCTAATCACCTTTAACAGTATAGATAACAATAATAATCCCAGTCTAAATTTTAATAAAAAAAATTATGGCCATGCATTTCAAATAAGAAAGTTATAATAATCAAAATCTAAAATCAAATTTGCATTCTTTTTTTTAAAACGTCCTAATATATAATAATAATGTGAAAATGATTTTGTTCTAAGTAACATTTTAAACTACCTATAACGCAAAAAGAACATCTTTTTTCTTTCGTTTTTGAACATAACTCGAAAACTAAGACGCTAAGTTTAATTTATCCTCTTAACATTATTCAATATCTGAATACATAAATGCAACTTTTCCCTGTTTTAAGCGACCTTGTATCTTTTGCCAGTTTTGAAATTCCAGTGTTGGTAATCGAAATTGAATAACCTTGTATGCGAGGTCTTGCACTGATGTACCATAATTTCGGCTGAAGAATCTACATGAAAGCTTTGCAATAAGGCAAAATTTCTTTTTATGTATGACATTTTATATTGATTACACTTTTATTATATTTTCAACACGACCTGCTGAATTGTTTGACAAACGAAGTGACATTTGTCACACAATTCAGCAGGCCGTGATTTTCAATATCGCCTATGAAATAGTAATTTAAGATACAAGTGCGTAAAGCTACTCTTTACTCACGAGTGGGGTAGAGTTAAAACGCGAGTGAGCGAGCGTTTTAAGCCCCGCGAGTGACTAAAGATGCTTTACGCATGTGTATCGTACAATATTTTATATACGATAGAATTTAGAAAACACGGTATATACAGTGTGTCCCCGGATAGGTGAAACGACTCTTGTGAAAGGTAAAAAATTCTCGATTTAAATTTTCATTTATTGGGGTTCAGCCCTGCTTGGTTAAAGGCGAATTTCCAACATAATTTCAGTTCTGAGAAATCAAGTATGCCTTGGAAATTTAAAAAAAAACTTCTTTTTCTGTGAGGTAAAGTACCTTTTATGTGGCAAATACGACAAAAAGTTATTAAGAAAAGTTGCTTAGAATCAACATATAGGCCCCTATACCAAATTTCAAAATCCTCAGCCAACTTGGATCTCTCACAATTTCTTTTTACTTCCTTTTACAATACCTAAAGGAAGTATTGGATTCACCCCAAAAATTCGAAATTGAGTTTTCAACAGATCTTCACGTTTTAGAGTCCCCTGATCCCAAAAAACATATATTTTTTCATTGGTCTGTCTGTGTGTCTGTGTCTGTTTGTCTGTCTGTCTGTGAACAGAATATCTTAAAGAGGTATGGCGTTGAAACTTCATATATAAGTTTTGTGTACTATGTAGATGCGACAGCAAGCTTTTGAAGAAAATCGCATAACCGGAAGTAGGTGTTTATTCTTGTGATTTTTCAGTTCTTTTCGATTTTTTCAAAAACGGCTCTAACGATTTTTTTATACTGTACATTTTTATTACAGTTTTAATGTGTATTGATGTGAGATAGGTGACTTTCCAGTTGAATACTTCTAAACTGGGTTTCTTTTGTTTTTTTTTTCTATTTTTTTATATAGAGCACCCGGTATATTATTACATTTTTGAATTCAGCTTAAAATTCTAGAGAAAATTTGTCTCTTGAACTAACACTCTATTTTGTACCGTTTTTGTAAAATTTGTAATTTTGAAAATTTTTGACAAATGCTTAAAAATGTAAAATCAAATTTTTGGCTAATTATAAGATCACTGTAAAAGGAAGTTGTGTGCGTGTATCACACCAGATTTTTATGTTTAGGTCCCAAATCAAAAAATTTTACTTTTAACAAAGATTTTTATTGGAAAAACAAATACTTTTAACAAAGTTTTTTATTTCATAATAAAAAAACTTTGTTAAAAATAAAATTCTTTGATTTGGGAAATAAACTTGAAAGAAAATGTGAGAAATCGAAGTTGGCCGCGGATTTTGAAATTTGGTATAGGGGCCTAGATGCTGATTCTAAACAACTTTTCTTTATAACTTTTTGTCGTATTTGCCACATAAAGGGTACTTTACCTTACAGAAAAATAGATTTATTGAAAATTTCCAAGGCATACTTTATTTGTCAAAACTGAAATGATGTTAGAAATTCGCTTTTAACCAAGCAGGGCTAAACCCCAAAAAATGAAAATTTAAATCGAGAACTTTTTACCTTTCACAAGAGTCGTTTCACCTATCCGGGCACACGCTGTATAAAAAAAAAATAAATGTAATTTAGGATTACCAGCAACCGGTCGCAATTTTGCGTGTTTTAAAAATTTAAAAACACGTTGCTACTGACAACGTGCTTAATGAAATCTTTTAAACACGTTACTACTGACGACGTAAACTAATGAAAACATGGTATTAAACAGTCGTTTTACAAACTTAAAACTGCCAACTAAAAGGCAAATTTACGCACTATCGTAGATAAATGTCATTTCCACCACTCAATTTAGAAAAGAAGGTAGGCAATTGCACAATTCAGTGATTTTTTACGCACATTAATAACAATGTTGTTTAAGAGGAAATACAACGCTGGAAAAAATCGCTAACGCTCGTGTTTAGAATGTCTAGCTCGTTGAACAAAGCAGCACTTTCATAACTTGTAGTGTAATATACTAGTCTTAGCGTAATACCCAGAATGTGGTATTTAAAATGTTCCATTCATACTACTTTCGTATTTTTTAAATAAGTGAGCATTAGAAAATTACTAATTATATTGGCTTTGACAGGTAGTTGAAATACTTTCTTTTCACAACTTTTCAAATAAAATATATTGTTGAATCAGCTGGACGAAATAATGACAAAAACTTTTATTACGTTAACACTCTGTATCGTTACATATTTGTCATTCGCAGTGCTATAGATATAATAATGATAAGAATATTAAATAGATGGAAAAATAAGAAAAGTCCCAAACTTTAAAACAGTATATTATTATTGTGAAATATGTAATAAATATGTAACTTGCACTATGAAGTAAAGGTAGTTACAAATTTGTGGAAATAACAAGGGCCTACAAAATATTATTTACTGTAGGATTTTAGATTAATTAAATTTGTTATGTTGATATCAAAATTCAGTTTTTACGAGTTTTTCACAATCGAGAACACAGATAATGAGTTTCGTCATATTCTGCACATCTTCATTAAGAAACTACTATATTACACTAAAAACTATCCTTTATCTAATAGACTTGTCTGTCCGGGACGCTGTTTTGTCTGTCCGGGACGCTGTTTCAGCAGCCAAACCGTAAGAGATACAGAAAAAAGTTATATGTTTGGAATGGTCATGTCAGGTCAGGAACCGAATTTCAGTCACGTGACACTTCCGGTTTTCGAGAAATTACGTGATTTCTCGAAAACCGGAAGTGTCAGTACGCTGTTTCAGCAGCCAAACGGAGCTGCGACCCTCTGCGCCTTAAAACCTCGATCGGTTAGGCAACCACTTTGACAGCTTCCAGAATGTTCCGATACGGCGTACCACTTTGACACCTTCCAGGTCTGGGTACAGTTTTTATTTAATACGCTTTCTATTTGAAAAACGGTCTTTTTTGTTTTTTTAAATGAGACATTTGTCTCACTGGGTTGCTAGTAATTTTATATTTTCATAAAATATTTTTATTTTTCCTTCGAAAACGTTTAGTAGCTTTTTATTTGGTCCAGTCAGGGACTCACAGTCTCTCATCAGGCACCAGCATCAATCTGCCATCAAATTTCGAGCCAGCGTCCTTAGTACTCTTCCATATCTTTGATGTCTTGGTGAAATCTCTCTCCTTGCTCTTCATTAAAGGGGCCAAGTTTTTCTGGAAAATAGTCAAAGTGAAAAATGTATTTTCAAGCTCGTGCTGCAACCCAGGGTCTTGAATTTTTTCAGTATATTTGCTGCGATGGCCTGCGAAATTGGTGTATGATTTCCTACAAAGATGCGTAAAATAGTTTTCAATCCAATTCCTGCCTTTTGCTACTATAATCACCCTTTCATCAAACTTTGATCTTTGATTAAACGTCTTGTGTCTGGTCCTGCCCTACAGAAATCCCTTGTTGATTATTTTTGGTTCCCATAAATATGGAAATGTAACGTTATGTACAAGAGATGGCCAAAGACAATTTTTGGGACTCACTAGGGTAGGAGGGAAAATATTTTTGGATCTTTCTAGGCTATTATTTGGCAATCCAATGGTGATCTTGAGCTCTACTCACCCATTCCCATATAAAACATGCATTTTCATATTATCACTTTTTGTTCTAATATCATGCTCGACATATTAAAATTTCCGCATACCTACCAATTACGTTCCCTGTATTTATGTTTTTTTTTTAAAAAAAATTGTAAATTTTCATAAGATTGGCACTCAAGCAAAAGTATTACCATTGTGTAGAAAAATTCCTTTCACACTTCTTTTACTGGGTTGAATATACAACCTCCTGGAATGGATAATTTCTTGAAGAAGGTATGGTTCATAACAAGTCCAGGCATATATTTAGAAAAGAAAAAATTTTTTGTTCTCTACTTCTATACCAAGGCGATGTCAATCCTGCAAGTAAATTATTTTCTTTGAACCTCAATCGCAAGTTGTGCTGCGGTCTTTGTTAAGTTTCAATCTCATACCAAATCATTTAATTCATTTTATGCAAACTTTTGTGGTCCATTGGAACACTTGGGCATATTGTGCAAGGTCATTGCCCTGTCGAAATGAAATCCAGTTTCTGAGTTTCATGAAAAAATCTCTGTTAGTGGAGTTGCTTAATTCGAATTTTCTTAAGAATCGTTCAGATTGTGTACTAACCTGAAATTGGGTGAGCATGGACAGTTTTTTTGAGACGAACAAAATGGGATATAGTGTCACTAGTTGGTTCGGCAGTTATAACCTCAAAATCATCAGAAATCGACATTATCTCGAAAACGGCGCATTGTATTAATATTTTTGTTATTACACAAATTAAAGTAAACTAAATTTTCTACAAAAATCGTGTAATGAGTTTTTTGTGACTCCATTAGTTTTCTCAGTGGCGGAGAAATAATATATTTATAGTTGTAATATAATTTTATTTTTAATACAAAATACCTAAATACATTTTTTTTGTAAGCTTTATTTTAACTAAATATTTCTACTTTTGTGATTTTTGTTATAAAATAGCAAAGAAAGGAATGCCTAAAAGTTAAAATTTTCAGTCACTGTCGGTTTCACAGCAGTCTCCATCACATAAACACAGTACCGTACATTTTAACTCTGCAAGAGCGCATGAACATTTTTTACTACATATAACTCGACATTTGCAAGAAACCAGCTCCTGACACGCTGAGATGTGGTCCAAAGAGGCTGGTAAACTCCATCTTCCAGTTGCCACCCCCAAGATTCAGGATCTGGATGATTTGGGTTTGAAATCAAACATTGTCCCCATATAAAATCTCCCTGGAAAACAACACGCTTTACGTGCTGAACAAGAGCTTCTTTTGTCGGCGGTAGTGATTGAAGCGATGTTTGCTTATTAGTGAAAATATCTATAGTTTGGAGGAATAAAAGTATGGCTACAGAGAGCAAAGTAAAGATATACAAGACCTGTGTTAGGCCCGTGTTAGCATATAGCATCGAAACAAGGGCATATACGCGCAAAACAAAACAAATCTTGAGAACAAATGAAATGAGAGTCCTAAGATGTATAATTGGAAGAACACTAATGGACCGAGTGCACAATCAACAAATAAGAGAAGAATGTGGCGTTGAAGACATAGTACGATGGGGTAGAACAAGAAGGTGAAAGTGGAATGAACACATCCAAAGAATGGAAGAACACAGGATTGCCAAAATTTGTAAAAACAACACACCCCACGTAACACGCCCGGTGCATAAGCTAATAATTTTTTTAAGCTTGTGGGATTCACCTTATTTTCCGAATTATAGCCCAATTGAATGACATGTTCATCTTACATTTTTCAGAGGTTTGATAACTTGAAAACAGGTGCTACAGGTGGGGTAAGTTGGGACTCGTTAACGTATGACAGCAACTCGGCAAATACAAAACTGTGTGTTATATTTGCGTCTGTTCTACCTTCGATACCTTCATTCTGGAGTTTTCTTGCATTATTATACAGCCTTACAAGACATCTTTTATGGTATTTGGCCTCTAAAGCTACCATGTCACCGGCACTCAACTTAGCCAACAAGCAAGTGCAAATGTTTTGGCCTCGCAAAGAGCAGTTGCTACGTCTTTTTCGCTACAAAAAAAACACCTATATTCAGTCATGGTAATTTTCGAATCGGCCTTTACCCTGGTAAATTTTATACTACTAGAATCAGGTTCAATTTCAGAATCTTCTTCACCACATTGTTTAGTGAGCCTTTGTGTGTTGTTATATATATCTCTACATGCTTTATGCCAAATTGATTGATATTTTCTGAGTGTTCTTGCTACGCCGTCTCCGTCATCCAGGAGGGAAATATGGAAAGGAAGATGTCCAACTTTCGCAAACTCTTCTAAATTGTTAGCAGCTGTGTGGTATCCAGCTCCGGAGTCTTTACGTTTTGTTTTTCCAGGACAGCTGACAGAACGGTTACCATATTTCTGGCAAAAAATGCACAAATTCCAATTAGTTGTCACTATGCCTGCGGAAGTACTAGGAACTGCTTGTGATGCCACAACGAATGATGATGTGTTTTAGTTGTATAACTAATATAATTGCCAGATAACGACTCACACCAATTTTGATAGTACATAAATTATATTTTGATTAACGTTGTAATGTCGAACAGATTTTTTCTGAATATTCCTTTAGGCTCATTCTTGCTAGAGACTTGATTTATGGAATAAGAGGGAAATAATAAATTAAAAGAAGTTAATATTCTACTAAATTAGAAAAATTCTAATTAAAAGTTTAGAAACGTTCTTGGGGAAAGGCTCCATTGAGGAAATACATCTAAGGCATAATTTTTGTAAAAATGTATTAGTAGTTTATACAAAATTATATAACAATTCTATATAATAAGTAAATGACTAACTATAGCTTGAAGTAAATCTTAAACAAGTTTGCTTATTTGAGAGCTTCTAAACGCAAATAATAAATATTTTTTATCAATGACAGTGTGTAAAATTGACTTTTAGTTGGCAGTTTTAAGTTTGTAAAACGACTGTTTAATAAGATGTTTTTATTAGTTCACGTCGTCAGTAGCTACGTGTTTTAGCATTTTTAACCACGCAAAATTACAGCCGGTTGCTAGTAATCCTAATTTACATTTAAATATTGTACGATACGCATGCGTAAAGCATCTTTAGTCACTCGCGGGGCTTAAACGCTCTCTCACTCGCGTTTTAACTCTGCCCCACTCGTGACTAAAGACTAGCTTTACGCACTTGTATCGTAAATTACTATTATTTTCTTACAGTAAAAAATCTGAATCAAAACGCAAAATACTGAATTTAAGCTCATTTCCATTTTTACTTCTTTTTACAATAAAGGAAGTATTGGATTCACCCCAAAAATTCGAAATTGAGTTTTCACCAGATCTTCACGTTTTAGAGTCCCCTGAACCCAAAAAACATATTTTTGTTCATTGGTCTGTCTGTGTGTGTGCCTGTGTCTGTGAATCGAATATCTCAAAAACCAAAAGAGGTATGGTACTATCGTATTAGGTTTTCTCTATATTTTTGTGTAATTAATTTTCATAAAGGAGTATATAACAGTGGCAAAAGCCGCAACAGAGCTTTATGGCGTTTTTCCAATTCATCAGTTAACTTATAAGTCGTAAATACACACTGGAATTCGCAGATAAATATTGGTAAGCCATAATCCATTAATCAACCTGGCCTTTGTAGGTCAGTGTTTTTCCACACTTACTGTTTAAAAAGTATAAAATCAATCCTAGCTTTTAATAAACTGGTGTAAAAATGGCATAAATAATCGCAAGGAAAGTATCGCTCAGTGAAGCAGCTAACACGCGACGATAAAAGTTTCTTTAATTTCTCTATCTGTTTACGTGATATGCAATTTTATTTATTTGCACGGCGGCCCAAATTTTCCATAATTATACTTTCGATGTGAGCTCAGAATCACAATGCTATTATTGACGTTGTGCAAGTACTGCCAATCGTCAGTTTCACTTCACAGGAAGTAGGTTAGTTAATGATCACTCGCCTGATCGCAATCAAACAATTCAATTTTCTTCTAGCATTGTTTTCTTGGGCATTCAATAAAAATCTTGACCGAAAGGAACTCGCTAATTGGCAGTATCAGCGACGTATAGCGTCGGTAACCATGGCGATTAGGTAGCTGTAAGCACCTGCAATCATAGTTAATAATAAATCCAATACTTTAATGACTCTTTGTAAATATCCTGTATATATTTATATAATCAAAGGTCAAGCACCTTGTTCGATTTTGGAACAACCGGAGAGTGTACTCCCATTAGTTAATTTTTTAGTAGGGCGGAAATTGGTTCCTTGGATTCGTCTGCTGCCCTTTCAGAGTGATTAAGTTGTAGCGTCCTTGATTGTAATGTTTCGTAGAATTTTGGACAACGTAATGTGATTTATTGAATGTTTATTTAATCAGAGAGAATTTTAGATCACTCAGCCTAGACGCACAGGCTGCACTTGTACGTTAGAATAAAGCTATAAATATCAGATCGGTCGGCATAAATCAGCGAACCAGTGCTCTTAATGAAGGATTATTTGTTTGTGAAGTGACGCCTTCATTAAGCATTTCAACGCCATTTTCGAAAATATAACTTTAAGATTTACTTTGAAGTCAATGACAGAGCCTGGTGAAGCTTGATTTATATTCATTGCACCTCTGTTGGCACATAGGTTTTAGCAATTATTTTATTTGCCGAAAACAGGATTTAATCTTTGATTATATTTAAATACAATAATTTTACTGTTATTTGACTGCACCAAAAAAGATAGGTAAATAAAATCTTTCGTAATAAAAACAAGCGAGGGCAGAACATAACAAAAATACAATACATCAACGTTAATGAACCACCTTACAATCTGTTTCTCATGATACATCTTATTGAAGAAAATTAATTCAATGGTTGTGAGGCAACATACACAATTTTCTTAAAAAATTTCTATTTAAATGTTGATAGAAATATCAGGCTTTATATAAATACCTCTGCATCAAATCGTAGCTGCTTAAATAACGATTCTTGCAATGTTTGTTTTTGTAGTTTTTCATATTTATACACGTACAAAACTAACTTCTTAAACACAAAAAGTGAGAGCAAAACCAACTGATTGTATTAAATTCGAAGTTTTACAGAAAAAGTATCTTAATCCCTACACTTTCCTCTCATCCACTTGTCTCTCCTTTCACAGTTCTTAGATGTTCGTAAGGTCCTGGCCAGCTCGATCTTGTCTGCAATTTTGGTTCGTGAGTTGGATTAACGAAATGTCGTATAGCGATAACATCAGCTTCAATTAAAACTACCACACTTTAAAGTTAAGGAAACAACTATAATCAATTTAAAGCCAGCGACGATACACATAGGCGGTTCAACTGAAGGAATTCAAAAATATATGGATAATATGCAAATAACACCAAATTCATATATGCAAGACAAGACAAACCCATAATTCAAATTATTATATAGACTAGCGTTCTGCACCCAAATTGGGCGCGAAATAATTCATTTAATGCAATTTGTACAAGAGTGATCCATTTCGTGTGTCGAGTTAATTTTGAAGTTAGAAAATCCACATAAAAAAGTCACTTATAAAAATTTGAAAACCCTACTACTGGCTTACTTGCCTCGCCCTGGGTCGATTGACACCAAAATCAGCCAATTCGGCCCACGGGTTCGCTCTCAAAGTGGCGTTAAGCAAGCAAGCAAGCAAGCAATGAAAATTATTATGTCGGATATTATTGCAAAAAAAGTTCAATGAACAAATATCACTATTATGGAAGTAAAAAAATTAATAAACTCGAAAATGATCCCAGGGAAGTTTATAAAACCACAATTAAAGTGAACATCAGCTGGCGCACAATAAATAGTTATTTATGTGTCAAGGGCGTAAAACAGGCGTTTTTGGCTCGCGACGTGAAGTTGCACGAGGTGCAGAGCACCGAGGGCTAAAACACGACAAGGGCCAAAGACGCTGGTTACACCTGAGGTACATACAAACGTTGATGTTATATCATCTAAACTTTATAAAGGCAGATTTAGATTATATAAGACGTTGTGAAAGGAAAACAGGGCAATTCTTGCAATTATTTTAGTTGCATAGTATCTT
Organism: Agriotes lineatus; assembly: GCA_940337035.1. Taxonomy (NCBI): domain Eukaryota; kingdom Metazoa; phylum Arthropoda; class Insecta; order Coleoptera; family Elateridae; genus Agriotes; species Agriotes lineatus. Next base: position 128,559,878 of record OW679196.1, read on the forward strand.
TGTAATTAGGTATGGTTTTCATAATTAAAATGACGCCAACGGGCGGTAAAATTCTTTTTCGCACGCTAAAATAGCTATTTATATACCAAGGGAATTATGAAGATGTTTATGCAAGGGCGACTAGTTTAAAAGCCTGAGGATCTCTGGCCCGAGGGTTTATAAATCGCCCGAGGGCTATGAAAATGAAGTAATGCACTTTGAATACACAAATAACTTGAAAATCTTGCAAAGCAGTCTATAACGCCCTAGGGTGTAAAGAGCGGGTGTAATAATAACGCCCGCTCATTATGCCCGCCCCCTCTCTTACGCCCTAGGGTGTTATAGACTGCTTTATATACCTCGTATCACAGATATAAACCGCAAACAATAGATCCGTGGAAAATAAAAATATTTGTCACCCAAAGTCGAAAAAGACTAGCTTTACGCCTGTAAATGAGCTCTAAAAAACGCTTATTATTGATTGATCGTACATAAATATATTTAGTGACATAATTCACCTATCGCGTCTCACAGTCATCGAAGTGGCCTGCCTGAAACATGCACATACACAATTACCGGGTGGGCGCATATATCAGTGTAATTACCCTTTTACTACAGTATAGATTCGGAAAGTACACAAAGCAAATACAATTGGTAAAAAAAATGGTTGTTTATTATTCAAATATGTGAAATTGATAAACAACTGATGAATTATTAGTAGTTATCAAAATGATAAGGAATTTAAAATTTACAGTAAATAATCTAAAATGCAGTTTTGTAACGCAGCAGGAAGCACAAGGGTGGCAATTGGTCCCCCGGGTACACGAAAGGCATACTATAAAACACTTGACGTTCAATCGTCTACTATATGCTCGAAAGGCCTTAGAAATCGCAATTAAGCTAGAACGGTTTCGTGCCACCAGGTGCTGTGGCTTTTTCCAGAGTAGGACGTGTAGTTCAGCAGACGGCTTGTTCAATATTCTAAAATTGTGTATGCCTAAATCCCCGCAAAGAGGAGAGACCGATGCCCCCGTAGTGAGGATATTAAAAGCAAGGTTGACAACCCTCAAAAATAACGTGTAGGACATCTTGAAGGAACGGAAAGGAAGGAAAGCCCTAAAATGCATTCAAACAAACGTCAGTCCACGTGAAGGTAAAGATAATGGTACATACCTAAGGTTACGGATGACCTGAAGATGGTTTTGTTTACAAAATAACATGAAAATTTTGAATCAAACAGATCAACAAACCGTAATATCAAATCTGCTATTCCTCTTAAACTCGTTTTGTAAAATCACTAAAAAGAACCCTAAAAAGCATGTTAACGCCATGTAAGTAAAGTTAAGACTCAAAAATATCCAAAAATGTCAACAAGCAAAGCAACCGCACCCTGAAGTTGAGTAAGCAATATTCTCAAAAAAAAGGAATGCCAATTACTAACCTTAAAAATACCTTCGTGCAAATTTGCCTAAGGTGCTATAAACGCAAATAGGGAAGAACATTATTTTAAAACCGTTACACTTCCCCCCTCCTTCGTTGGAAAGCTACAAATTCGGAGAAATGCATAGCCAACTGGTGAAAATAAAATACTAAAATGAGTTTGGAACTCGTAAAAAACAAAGGCCAAGAGATTTGGAATCTTCTACAACGTAAACCATAAAAACCATCAACCCAAGTTTTATCAAAAAGGAAAGAAACCCGAGAAAGTAACCACAAAGATGCGGTCCCAAGCTCAGGTACTAAGAGTATGATGGAAGAGGCTTGTGACGAACCTGGCGTAAATCCTTCACAATCACAAACCACAATCATCTTTTTTTTTCTGTTAAGCCTGCTGGTCTGTACTTCCTAGCGTGATGCTGTTAGGTGTTAAAAGCCTATTGTATTAACTAGGGATGTCATACCCGGTCTAAAATCAAACCCGGGTACCCGAAAGCAGTACCCGGGTACCCCCGGTACCCGAAATATATAACAAAAATGTTACCGTACATCTGAACACCTGAGGTAGCTGCAATTTCTTTCTTTTACGCCGCGAGTTTTAAATTGAACTAAATTGAAATAGTATCTACCCATCAATTCAAGCTGCAAGTCGTCTGTTATTCGTAAATATTTTCACACTTCCAAGTGCTATCAAATTCAAGTACTTGACTTTTTGTCCGAAATTGGTAGCAGCATCAATCAACATCACACAGAGGAAGTTTATGTTACTTCATCCCATACTGACGCGATTTAATGGTACTACTGACAGGTCGAATATTTCCGTGAAGCGAATTTATTGCCTTATACGAAACAAGAAACATGTGGTATGTGATCACCCCACCCCATTCTTGTTATTATTGCATGGTTATGCTTTTATAGTGCTTATCCCTATTGTTTTTATCATCTTCTCCGAAAAAGGCTGACTTCCTGGAAATTTCATAATTTACTAGTCGGCTACCCGAGACCTGAAAATATACCCGGGTTGACTATTACCAGGGTCGACCCGGGTACCCGGGTACCCGCCGACATCCCTAGTATTAACGTTATATATGGCCGTGAATAGACGATCAATTGGGAAAACGCAGTCGAAGCGTATGAAAATGAATATCCGAGTTGCACGGGTTTTTAAGAAAGAAAACAGGGTAGAAAAATAATAACAGGTTTTTGTTATCGAACGGTGAAGAAAAACTTAGCGGTGCATTAAAGGTTTCGTGGTAAAAATGTGGTGAACCCGGGAATTCTCGTTCTTTGTTAATAGTATGTGGATACTAGGGAAGATTGCTTGAGGCAGATTTTGAGAGCGGGTACAATTTTCCAATAGAAAAATAGCTCCAAGTCGTCGACTGATTAGGGAACCACGGAATTCGCTGCATAGTTTTTGCCTGTTAGTACAGGGTATGTATAGTTATTTTTGGATCTACCTGATTCTGTTTTCGTAATTGTATATTATAGCAACAAGTTCGGACCGATGGAAGCGCATTAGTTTGAACATCTCTTCATAAAAATTTCACTACGGCGATCGTACGATTGCTTGCGGTCAAATGACAGCTGACGTTTAGCGAGTACGAGTTAGGAGAGCAAATCATCCTCTTAAACGCTGTTGAATGCTGATTAAACTCCTGAGAAGCTAGTCTTTGATTCCACAAGTGTAGCGATTACCAGATAAGTAAAGTCAAATTTGTGATATTTCGCATATTCTCAAAAAGTAAGAACAGTTTATAACCCCACAATTATACACTAGCTATTATACTTTTGTGAGTTAGTATTAACGTCAAATATAGTAGTTAGAAAGTCAAATTGACGTAAGCTCAAGTGGGGTACCTGGTTTTATAGTACGAACTAGGTTTAAATAGGAATTTGAAATCGATAATTGTTCATTTTTTATACAACGAGAATAGACTAACCAAAACAAGAAATATTAATAAATCTATGTAAAGAGTTGCTTCTTTCATTCAAACTTTAAAATTTCAAGGGTTGTAATGTGCTGTATACATATGGCGAAGTTTATAAGTTTTCTTTCACCTATACATATAAGTGTACTTGGGAGTAATTAAACTTGTTGTCGCCCAGATAATTTGGACATTTCGTTACTAAAGGAAACACGCTGTAGCTAGTGACGGGCTCCAAACACAATTTTATAGCGAACAATTTTTGAAGTAAAATATAGAGGCTGATCTAAACGTAAGAGAAAAGCTAACAATGCTTATCTGGTCGCCTGAGATGAACTGCCAGCTACCTCGCCAGCGTTTAAGTGGTCTTCCTGAGGGTCCTGATCCATGTGGGTTGTCCCTCGCTTACTATTTTTGCTTACCTGTCATCATCCATTCGGTTCACATGTTGCAGTTTTATTGTTGTCGTATCAGTCTCATCCATCACTGTATTTCCAGTGTCATAATGTGTTCTGATGTTTTTGTTCGATAACTGTTTTTCGTCTAGTCTGATTTGGATTTTAGGAGATAATTTTGTATGTACTTCGTAGTTTCCATAACTTTTCTCAAGAAATTTAGTCATTTGCTTGTTTATAGTCGATAAATAACAATAATGTTGGTAGATTAAATTAGTTTCGTTTGTTTATCATTTGTTTAATGATTGTGCAGTTTCCTCCACTTCTAAATTCATTTTGTCCTTCCACTAAGCGGTTGTTCACGTGTTGCTGAAGTATGTTTCTTAAAATATTAGCATATATCTTATTCATGCTACATAGCAATGTTATGCTTCGATAGTTTTGGCAACCTGTCTTTGTCCCCTTCTTATGTATGTTGATCACAATTTCTGTATTCTGTTCCTCGGGAGTTGCGATGTTCTTGTATACATTTTGGAAAAATCTGAACGCTATTAATAGGTGGAAATACAAAAAGAAAGCAAATGATAATCTTGCAACATTTCAAAATAAGTCGGGTAAGCTGTGAGTACGTAAAATAGTCTTCAACCAATAGCATTCAAAGGTCCAATTGAGCTACCCAGCATGTTCTTTGATAAGCTGTAACATATAAAATGTAAAAAACAAAATGCGGCGCAATGAATAGGATATTTCCAATAAATGCAGACAAATAATGGAAGAGCGCAGTTTCTTGTACCGACATAAATTATTGAATCTGATATCTAAATAAGAGGTACGTAAGTATTTGAGGTGAACTCAATACCAACCCCGCGACGTGTAAACAAAGCGTTCACATCATAACTTATGTGTTTTAAATTCAAAAGTAAGTTTAACACACACAAACCAAGAGCAAGGTACTTAGGAAATACAAAAATAAATCGATAATACATAATAAATGGTAAACCCATCATAAACAATAAAATTTAAATATTGTCAGTTCATAAACTTATTCACACTAATACATTTTGAATTGCGGAAAAATATTTATTTAAATTATAGCAAGGTTGTGGCTAATCTAATGAATCATGTGTCGTATAAAAACGAAGTCCAAAAAGGAGCCAAAATCGCACTAGAAACTCAAATTCCGTAATCTTAATCCAGACACTCAAATCTGGAAAAGTCATCTACCAGAAATCTCAAATCCATAAACTCGAAGCCCAAATCCATAAACGCAATCTAGACACCTATAATCCAAATTTAAACAGCCATAATCCAAACCAATATGAAAATCGATCAATACGAAAATCCATCAATACGAGAATACGAAAATATAAAAAGCCCTGTAACAATAAGACGCAACTGTCGTATAAACATGTAGGCCATTGGAAAGACTCACTCCAGGTGTAAATCGGTTTAGTGATCCAATCTCAAGTCTCTAGTAGCGTAATACGGAGGTACTGACCAGCAAGTGCTTCGCGGCAGATCTTACCATAATAAACTGCTACCTCCAATAAATCCACCATACAATGTTTTTTCCAAATTCTGTTTGACTAACCAACGACAAGGATTGGAGAAAAATAATGGAGAGGTATATTAAGTTTTTTGTAAAAGGCGAGACGCGAGTTTTTGAAGATATCAAATGGTTTGCTTTTAAGAATTTATCTGGAAGTTCTTTTTCAGAGAATAGAACACGGATAAGCTGTTTTACCAACACGGTGGAACGAAATATTACTAGAAAATCCTAACCGCAGAAAAAAGTACCTAAGCGATCGCACTAGGACTCACGGCAGCAATACGACACATTCGCGGAATAGAGTAGGGGATGCGCCAAAATCTAACGGAACACGTCCTGGAAACTAATACAGCACGAGATATCCGTGTATACCCGACCAGACAAGCCAAATAATGTAATAACGGGAATGAATCGTCAAGTATAATACCAAAAGAGTTGAAAACTCTCTTAAAAAATTATAGCTTGAGTGTTATTTGGAAAGATTATTCAACAATATAAGTATATTACTTTTACCGCGTTTAACAGCACGCATTTTTAGCGTTTTCCACTATTAATTCAATACTGGAACTTCCAGCACGACTATAATGAGTTTTTAGAACGAAGCCGATTTGAGAACTTCACTTTGACGTTTTGGCGAAATGTCAGTCAAAGGCTACTCACTAAATTGAAATATTTGAAACCAATCGGGCTCGCGTGAAAACACTGCGACATTAGGTGTTTTCAAATACAGTTAATTTTAATTGGCCGTTTCTGACAAATTGAACAATTTTCATTGGTTTGTTCATTATAGTGTTGAATAATCAAATAAAGTTACATCCGTGGAACAAGAGATACCGCGCATTTACAATCCACAGATACTTAACCGAGAGCGTGTGGCCAGCTGGCAAAGCGTTTGCTTTTGCAGTCGGCAGGTAGTGGGTTCGAGTCCCACACCCGGACATTGATAACGTCGAACGGCTATTACACTAATATCTTTGGTGGTCGTGATCCCTGGAAAGAACTTTCTTCCTACTTATTCAACGGGATAGGCTAGCCACCTTCCCGGGACGCGACCGAAGAAGGCTTATAAAACGGCACAGTAACAAGCTGTCACCCTTATATTAAGAGGATTAAGAAGAAAACATACCTAACCTCCAAAACGTCAATGCTGTTACTTGATCTTAAATAGGTAAATACTGAACTGCCGGAGCGAAATAATCAACATAACTCTTTCAGAGGGGCCTAACAAAATCAAGAAACATCACACACCTCTATGCATGCCCCCTATGCCCTTTTAAATTCACATAGTCATTAAGTAGTTTTAGGGAAAACTATAGCTAAGGTAGAGAAATAGAGCTAACGTTAGGAAATAAACAAATAGGTGTCAAAATGAACGGAACAACGCAGAGATTCAGTGCGTACCTAAAACATATATTGATTACAGCGGTTGTTACTGTATGATTCGTACTCATTTAATTAATAAAATTGACGACATGTATTTTCAGATAAAGCTCTATGCCGTGTATAACGCTGCATCTACATTTTTAGGGCACCAACCACACACTAAAATATTTTCGGTTTTTATATACTCGTTAACATCACAATTGTTATGGTTTAAGTCATCAGCTTCAGCTATCATAATTGCTTTAAGGATGCCAGTGCTGTGATTAATATACCTTTTAAGTAAAATAATGTGTATGTGTGTTGCCATGACATGTGTACGTTGGGTTGCAGTCCCAAATAGTAAGGTGCTTCAAGTTATGTGGCCCACTTTGTATATGAATGTAAAGGCCCGCTACACAGCCTTGCTATATCCCTTTTTGAATTTTGCACATTCTTAAAAATTTTTATCAATCTTTTATTGTTGCTGTACTATTTGTGTAAGGCTGACAGTTATTGTAATAGTAGAAGTATCACATTGTTTATATTGTCAAATTTTAAATTACACATGTTTAATCAAGATCAAAAAGTATTTATAATAATATAGCAGATGTAACATTGCTTAAGTGTTGGTTTTTATGTCAATTTTCAAATAATATTGTGACATAACAGTCGGTGACAGCTATGCAATGGTTTAGGTTATGTATGTATGTACCAAATCGCCTTTAAAATTGAAGCCAAAGCACACTACGACTGAAGGCATTAGAGCTCTGTAAAATGGTGTGTTCTGGTTGTACGCTTCCGGCGCAACCTGCCATGAGACGTATGCGTTCATTATTGCTTGGGGAATGTACAGCATCACCTTGCTGACGTCCGGGATTGGCGCTATTAGGCCGAAATTATCGCACTTCGTCGTACTTCCTTTCTTTTGAATGAGTATTATTATGGACGTTGTCCGTTTCTCCGGCCATTTTTTCGTGTTCAAAATTTGTTGGCATATTTGGAAACTATTTTTGTACTAGCTTCTCCAATTGATTTTATGATTTCGGTTGTTACTGTGTCGATACCTCCGCTTTACTTGTACCCAGCTTTTTGGTAGCTGCTGCAACTTCCCGCAGTAGGATGTAGGAAGAAGTCTTGTATTCGAATTAGAGTATTGTCTTTATGTCGCGTTTCGATGTATTCCCTTTATACTTATATTGCACAAACAATAACAGGTACCAAGTTACCATTTTTAATTCACCAAGTGCGTGGTTTAAATTTAATTTTCTGGTGATCTTGTCGCTTGGTTATTTTGAAATATATTTTTCTGCGTTTTTTTAAATTTGTATTAAATGTATGTACAAGGTCCGGCATAATGAAGTATCCATTTTAAATTGAGTTGTTTTTGTTAATGGCTACATTTTTATTCAAAAATTAAACAAAAGGTTCTCAAGAAAACGCGGAAATTTTATTTTTTAAATATTACACCAGTCAAGTGACCTCTTTCTCGCTGCTGACACTCTTGAAGCCTAGCACGAAAGTTTTGTATGCGCACAGAACGAGTTCTTCTTTTTGATTTGTCTTTGGCATATGAGGCAGTACTGCGAAACTTGTGTACCCACTTTTTAATTGTTATTCGACTAGGAACTGAATCTCGTGGATTTAAATGAAAGTGACGACTAAATAAACGCTGGTTAGTTACAACAGAATTGTTATTTTTAAAATAAGCTTCAATCACAAAAGTACGTTGAATATTTGACCAATGCTCCATATTCACAGCTAAACTGACATTTCTCGCAAAGATTTTGACAACTGTCTTAAATTTCCATTTATCGCGACAGCATGGCGACTTGATTTGAATTTATATCTCATTACAGATTATGTATGTATGTATGTATGTATGTATATTATGAAATGAATTAACTTTGAAAATGGATACCTACCTCATTCTGCCGGACCTTGTATATAGCATAAACGTCGCAGATAAGTATAAATTGAAACAATGTGATACAATTACACTGCTCAATGAACTAAACCATTTGCATATATCTGTGAATTTTTAACAAATATTTTCCAAAAGGACAGTCACAGCATTTTTAGCAACCTTTCAGGAATGTGTCACTATGTACTGCATTTCTTTTCATAATTTGGTTTAAATAAAATAAGTCGATTAATAAAATATTATCATTTGAAAATTTTGAATTTTTCGCAAATGTTGATAGATCATTGCATACAAAGTATGCCAAATCGTTTCCAAAAATTTTTAAACATTCCGAGGAGACTCAAAGAACTATTAATTGCCTTTTTGTCCTTTCTCTTATTTTTGTTAAATATAGTTTTTTTATAATTTTATTATTTTTAAATTTTATTAATATGATTTTGTTATGCGTCAGTTGATATTTGAGGGCAGTGCAGTTAAATATGCTTAATATGAGTATACTGTAAAACAACATTTATATATATATATATTTTATGGCGTAATGTATCAAATACAATTTTAACAGGTGGTCCAGTTTATTTGTTAAGCAGTATACAGTGTGTCCCAAATCGAGTGGCATTACTTGGGTAACTTTCTTATCATTGACGATGGAGATTTGGTTAAATGGGCAATGTTTTGCAATTTCATATGCTGATTTAAAATCTGTTCGAAAAAGTTCAAAATGTCGAACCAGTCAGAAGTTATTACAAAAACAACTAAAAACTGTCATTTTCTTGTATGTCAAATATCTTCGTTAAGCATAAGAAATACGAAAAAAAGTTTTATATGAAAGTCACTGTTTTCGATAAGACCAATTTAAAATTGGTGTCGAACAAAAATTCAAGATGGCGGCTTTTTAGGTAGTCGTATCAACTTCCTTATGTTAAATGGACGCCATATTGAATTTTCAGGTTACTGAATAGAATTTTTTATTCTCGTTTCAACGATGTAAGATAACGTATGATTGAATAAAAAATACCAGTAAAATTACTTGATTTTACATTTTAATCAAGTAAGCTTGCATGGATCCAAACAAAATTAGGTGAAATTTATGTTGGGAACCCTTTGTATGTAGTTCCTATAATTCTTAGTAACATGTTAATTCAGTACTAAGTATGTTCTCTGAATGTCATTTTTTGGCAGACTTTTTCCACTGTCTAGGGTGTAAATCACACAACGTTTCGGGAGTTTTGATCTACTCCCGTCTTCAGGTGTTCTTGGTTAGTCCTGACATCACACAACGTTTCGGGAGTAGATCAAAACTCCCGAAACGTTGTGTGATTTACACCCTAGACAGTGGAAAAAGTCCGAAAAACATATCAGTACTAAGTACTTGAACCATAAAAAACATCGTGATATTACTTTTTAAATGCATAATCAAGTAGGTAAGTAGCTATCATGAAAAACAATAACAAAGTTTGCGTAAAGTAACCCGTCGTGTCGTCAAATGGTGTCAACTATGTTTAGCTAACAATGGCCAGCATTTTGATCATTTCATGTGATTATCAGGATTACGTTTTATTTTTTAAATAAATTTTGTTTGTTTTTGTTTGGATCCATGTAAGCCTACTGGATTAAAATGTAAAAACAATTAATTCTACTGGATTTTTTTATTCAATCATATGTTATCTTACATCGTTGAAAAGAGAATAAAAATTCTATTAGGTAATCTAAAAATCCAATATGGCGCCCATTTAACATAAAGAAGTTGATACGACTACCTCAAAAGCAGCCATCTTGAATTTTTGGTCGACGCCAATTTTAAATTGGTCTCATCGAAAACAGTGACTTTCATATGAAACTTTTTTTCGTATCTCTTATACTTACGAAGATATTTGACATACTTACAAGAAAATGACAGTTTTTATTTTTTTTTAATAACTTCTGACTGGTTCGACATTTTGAACTTTTTCAAACAGATTTTAAGTCAGCATATGAAACTGCAAAACATTGCCCAAATGTCCATCTTTAATGCTATGAAAGTTACCCATGCAATCCTACTCAATCTGGGTCGCACTGTATATAGTTTGCGATTAGGCGACTACGTTCCGAAATCGTAAGCATCTCATACATTTTAACAAATTTTACGTAGATTCTCTTAGCCAGGGCCGTAACTAGGCAAACTTTTCTTGTACACATGCCAACATTTTTGCGCCTCTCAGTACACTAACGATATATGTGACAAAAAAAATACTCAAGATATCTGATGCAATGTATTCAAAACAAACAGGTAGGCATTCAAAAATAAGTCCAAAATTTTTAATTAAAATTTTTTGAAAATAAACAACTAAATGTTAAAATAACAAAATGCAACAAAAATGAAATAGGAACAGAAAACTATATTATAAACCACAATTCTAATAACAAAAAGCTGTAAACGGCTTTACTACGAACTTTCCTACCTAGTGGACGTTATAACGCTAAACAATTTTAAAAACAAAGGAAACTAGGGGACAAATATCTTAACGTTCCTAATAATATTGAAACAATAAAATTAAACACTTGCTAATGCGAATTATTTATATCAATTTTAAAATAAAATAAAACATTACGGGTGGTGGGATTTGAACTACAGTGCATGCGAATGCGATTTCGATTCCACCCGCCTGTTCCACTGGACCACCCAGGATCTCTAGGATCTGTGCGATGCGAGGCTATATTAAACTGAACGCACTTATTCTTGCCCCTTTTTGACTCTTTACATTTATCCTCTAACTGGTGGGTCCTATTTTCGTCAAGTGTAAAACCTGATCTATGTGAAAATTATTACTATTAAATGATAAAAGTAATATTTTGCACATAACTCAGGTTTTTATCCTTGAAGAAAAAGGAAATATTTTGGACCCAACATAGGGGCTATGATAGGGGCTGAGCTATGTGCAAAATATTACTTTAATTTAAGTTATAGTTCCCGAGTTAAAGCAAAAATAGAAATAATTTTATTTTTAAGGTTCTCACCATGTAGGTATATATTTTACCGAATTCTTCTCGGTTTCATGCCAGGAAGGCATATAATCTGCATGCAAAATATCATCTTCTTCCGACAATTAGTTTTTGAGTTATACCGGCAACAGGTAGACAGAGAGGCAGACAAACGAAATTGAGAAAACCGGTTTTTCGTCATCTAATGACCCTGAAACGCGAAGATCTGAAGAAATATTGAAAGGTGATTTTTTCGCGATTGCAATACATACTATTATGTAGTCAGTACAACATTTTACATATCCCTATATACAGTCTGTTCAACAAAAAAGGCCCCGCCTTCTAGCTACTTTATTATTTATTTTAGACCCAATAAACCTATATCAAATCAAATGGCACATAAAAACCTACATTTTAACACAATCAAAAAGATTTTATCTTCAATTGTTTCAGAGTGGTGACGTCACATGCAATTTTTTTAAATGACACTGTATATATTTTTTTACACTTTCTGGTCGAGGTTTTTTTCTCTTTTCAACAATATGAATATTTTATGCCCTTACATAAGAAAATTTTCGATAAAAATTAAAAAACTTTTTTATCGGTGGGAGGCCACGATACAAAACTATAAACAAAAGTGTAACTCAGAAAAACAAAACAATAAACACTTTAGATTATCCTGAAATCTGATAGTTAAAGCGTTTGGCTACTATTTGTTTTGTTTTTCTGAGTTACACTTTTGTTTACAGTTTTGTATCATGGCCTCCAACTGTGAAAAAGTTTTTGTAATTTTTCACGATATTTTTTTTATGCAAGTGCATGAAATATTTATATTGTTGAAAAGAGAAAACAAAACCTCTACCAGAAAATGTAAACAAATATATACAGTGTCATTTAAAAAATTGCATGTGACGTCACCACTCTGAAACAATTGAAGATAAAAAAATTTTGATAGTGTTAAAATGTAGGTTTTTATGTGCCATTTGATTTGATATAAGGTTTATTGGGTCTAAAATAAATAATAAAGTAGCTAGAAGGCGGGGTCTTTTTTGTTAAACAGACTGTATAAACATGTGGTGCACCTGCGTGTCTGCGCCATCATTTCATCGGTACCGATCGGGCGCGTTTCGCCCAAAATCGGAAGGCCACTGCGTTATTTATAATGCTGCGATAAGCATATGTATTTATCAGTGAACGCGAGTTCGAATCCCACTGGTTGATTAGCTTTCCAAATTCATATAATTTGCAGTATTAAAAGTGTTTCAGTGTTATTAACATCATTTACTTATTTTGTAGATAATTTTGAAGACTCTTCAACCATAATTCGATCTAGCAAACGTTGTTTTTCTTGCAGCGCGTTTTCTGTATTAAAGACGTTGAAACAGTTTTTTTAGTAACTTTTTTATGTACAACTCAATTTTCAAAATGCATAAATTATTTTAATTAGAATAAGACCACTTATGTGGTGCGCTCAAAAGCTAATAAAGACATGTCAATATGTTATAGTAACACAATATGAACAAATAATTACATATTATTATGCGTAGTACTACATAAGAAGATAGAATAAGGTTCTGTACTCGCAGCCACACTGTCTTGTAGTAATCAATATATTTACAACGCGATTCTTTTCTGTCGCCACCTAGTATGAGCCTTGCATCAGACCGATTTTCATAATCTTCTTTTAATAAAAACTGCCATCGTGTACGGTCACAGAAGTGTCTTAAATTGGAGAAACTCTAACGGGCAAGTGATTGTAGCGAAAAATGTTATAGTAGTGCAACAAGTAAACTCTCGAATCGGTCTGTGATGTTCTGCTGATTGTTGCAATGGGCGACTGTACCAGCGATGAGCCCAAAGCAGTGAATGTATATGTAATATGTGCAATCAGTGAAGCCGTTCCAACTGTTGTTTGAAATTTCAGTTAGTTTGTCACCACTGCTGTATTACAGTCAGTTTTAACAATGCAAAAAAAATAATTAGAATAAGGCCAGCAATGCGGTGGGCTAAAAAGCTAATAATTTTAATGCTTTGATTGATATAGTTGAGAATTATAAAACAAACGCCGTTACAATCTGGTAGACATTTGCAAATTCCACATGGCAATATAATGTATCGACCAGATTGGGCGCAATTCGCATTATTTAGGCTAAAATCGTTAATATTACAAATTAATTTTATTAATTTGTTTTCTTTTATTGGTACCAAAGAAAATTTTTTTCAGTGCCATTTTGGCGCCCCTTGCTGCTTGCGCCTGTAGGCGGGGGCCTACTTGGCCTATACCTAGTTACGGCCCTGCTCCTAGCTACTATTAATATTAGTATCAAATGGTTATTTAACGTCAAATCGGTCAAGAAATAAGTTTCAGGATAGTATCTGCAAAGGACTGTAAATCTATATCGGAATCTGCTTCACAAACTACTGCTATTGTTCACAATCGTGTTTAAAAAGTCTTAGTTCTTACGGCTTTTCTTCGCTTTAAAATTGATAAGTTTCATGCTTTTTGTGTAAAAACGCCAAAAATTTGCATTTTCTGAGATGATCCGGATTGTCAAGTAAACTGCAATGCAGTAATGAGTGTAGCAAATTTGGGGTTTCTAAATAGCTATTTATGATACAAGTTGCTAAAATGAAGTGTATGAGGCACGCGAAGTGGTTTGGCAAACGAGACCGAAGGTCGAGTTTGACATCGCGTCAAGTGTCTGAAAACAATGCAAAAACAGTGCATTAATAGACCCCATTAAAGCACTTTTTTCAGTGCTTTAATAGCCGCATTAAAGCACCAAAGCAGATAATAGATATTAAGGATACAAGTTTGATTATGAGCATCTTAACGAAACGAGTTTGATTGTCAGAACGAGGCGGTGAGAGTTCTGCTGCAACCAAACGAGTTAAGTGCCATAAGCAAACGTGTATTCAATATTTTATCTTCACCAATAGATTCTGGTTTAATTTATTCTTTGTAAAAACGAGTGCGGTAATATCATCTATAACCGCACTAAGTGCGGTAACATCCATTACCGCACTGAGTGCGGTAATGAAGCTCTTAACGATACTAAAATGAATTTGGTCAATAGTCTATAACAACACCTATGAAGATAATAGTAATTTACGATACAAGTGCATAAAGCTACTCTTTAGGCACGAGTGGGGTAGAGTTAAAACGCGAGTGAGCGAGCGTTTTAAGCCCCGCGAGTGACTAAAGATGCTTTACGCATGTGTATCGTACAATATTTTATCTACGATAGATGCTGGAAAACACGGTAAATATAAACAAAAAATTAAATGCAAATTAGGATTACCAGCAACCGGTCGTAATTTTGCGTGTTTAAAAAATTTTTAACTCTACCCTACTCGTGCCTAAAGAGTAGCTTTATGCACTTGTATCGTAAATTACTATTATCTTCATAGGTGTTGTTATAGACTATTGACTAAATTCATTTTAGTATCGTTAAGAGCTGCATTACCGCACTCAGTGCGGTAATGGATGTTACCGCACTTAGTGCGGTTATAGATGATATTACCGCACTCGTTTTTACAAAGAATAAATTAAACCAGAATCTATTGGCGAAGATAAAATATTGAATACACGTTTGCTTATGGCACTTAACTCGTTTGGTTGCAGCAGAACTCTCACCGCCTCGTTCTGACAATCAAACTCGTTTCGTTAAGACGCTCATAATCAAACTTGTATCGTTAATATCTATTAAAACACGTTGCTACTGACAACGTGCCTAATGAAATCTTTTAAACACGTTACTACTGACGACGTAAACTAATGAAAACATGTTATTAAACAGTCGTTTTACAAACTTAAGACTGCCAACTAAAAGGCAATTTTACACACTGTCGTAGATAAAATATATTAAATGTCAATTTCGTTTATTCGGCAACTTTGTTGCCATTAACGTTTTAATAGTATATTGTGTACTAGAAACGGAAAGAGACACTTTTCTGCTCGCACACGTAAATTGCAGTTCGAGCTACAAACGTGTAAGAACACAAACGTCTCTACACTCGAAGCACAAATATTATGTTTTCTACGATAGTTCAGGAAAGAATAAAATTAGTGTTTAATACACAATATAACCAATTGCACTGGCATCTATAGCTTTTGAATCTAGTGGCAATGAATGCATCCATGTCCATTTTTGTTTAAGTGAGCAGAAATTATTCTTTTTCGCTCGTTGCTATTAGAGACGAGCGGAGATTATTCTTTTCCGCTGGCTACTATTAAAGATGAGCTTAAAAGTGATGTACCTGGTTATTCATCGGGAAATGATGTGAACTTTCTGTCGTCAAATTACAGATTGAAAAGCCCAATTTCCAAATATATCCTAGAAAAAAATATTGTTTTGAAATCGGCATTAAAATACGAGAAATCGGCAATGAAGTAATTCATTGTTTTACGTGTTTTTGTAAGTGGCGGGGTGACCGATGGTTGACAGAAAACGTCAATATAATATACAAAAATTGCTTAATAGTATATTACACAACAAGTTTAGAAAAGTAAAGTTTTAATAACGAATATAGCTTGATTGAGTACGAGCGAGCGAAGCGAGCGAGTAACTTAAAAAGCTATATAAGTTTAGTAAAACCGCTTTTCTTACGAAGTGTGTATACTATTTTTTCAAACATTTATGTAAAAGCACTATACCACATGTTCATTAAAAGAGTCCATAAGGGACGGCTGTGGAAATTCAAACGTATGAATAATATGTTGGTGGCACTGTAAGTCTATGTCAAATTCGAGGTTAGCAGGTTAGGTTTTGTGTCAGTTTTTACACAGATTGACGCAAAACCTAACCTGCTGACCTGAAATTGACGGTGACAATACCATATAATACAGTGACATTTCTATGCACCAAATTGCCACTTTCTTAAACAATTTTGAATTTAGTAAAATAGCATATTATTATACAAAATGCGAAAAAACATTTTAATTTCGCTTTAATTCATCGATTTCAAAAACAAAACAGAATGTTCCCTTGGGCAGTGAATCGGCCATACGGACCTCTGCAACTACATTCCACATTGGTGATCAAAATTTAGACTTCATTGCCTTGGTATACAAATAACTATTGAATGATTTGTTTTTAAATTTTATCTACCAATAGATAACTGTACAGTATTATTTCGTTTCCTTCTCAAATTCTTGTGTGAATAAGCTACTCCTTTCAATTATTTATTAATTTCTGTATATCTTGCCGGATGCTGTTCTTGTTTTATTAGCATTGTAAGTGTATTCAATATGCAAAACAAGAAAATGAAATTTCAAATACAAATACAAGGGACTTAAACTGAGGTATGGTATTCGAATGTACGAACTATGTCAGTCGGCCTATTGCTGTACCCAATATCAGCTAAAGTGAGTTATCTCCTACTGATTATTACACACAACTGTCACATGACTGATATCAGCCAATGAAAACCAGGCATTTTTTGAAAATAGACCAATCCCGAACTGATTAGCAGATAAGCGCCCGTGGGCTGCTTACCAAGCGATAAGCTCCCTAGGGATGATTATCGACCCCGTGGATGTTGTCATAATTAGAAATAGAATTGCAGGAAACAAGCAATTTGAATTTTTTGGCATTATTAGATCAATTTTAAAGCATAATTTGTATACGGGTTTAGTGTAATAATCCTCAAAATATAAACGCGGGCAACACACTTACATATAATTTTGCCCGTGCCAAGAGTTATCGTGCTGGTTGCCTTTAGAAAACTGCCCTCGGGCAAGCCCTCGGGACAGTTTTTATTGCAACCAGCACTCGACCCTTGGCGTGTGCAAAATTATCGGTAAGTATGTCTCGCCCTTGTTATATTACTATTGAAAATTCTTACAGAAAATGGCTGTACACTGCAATTTTGATATCTCAAATGCAATTTAGGTTAGATTAGCGACTTTTAGATTAAGTTCCTAAGTTATAGGAGTATTTGAATTCGACATCTCTCAACTAGTGTTGTAAAAAAAGCATTGTTTTCAAGAAAAACTGTTTTCATTAGAGAAAAAACGAAATTGTTAGATTTTTCACCTTTTTAGTTTTTTCAGTTCTGAACGAGCTTTTTTTAAACAACAGTAAAAGCACCGCAGATGAATATACTACAATGACACAATGGCGTCTACTCAAAGGTGAGAGCTCTCAAGAAAAAGAAAACATTGCTGTCATTTAACTGTAATAATTACTTGTATTCCAATGGTGAAAAACAGTCATGAAAAAACAGTTTTTTTTTACTCTATTCTCAACGTATAAAATAAATTCAATGCGTCCGTACTCCTGCAGAGAAATACACGCTTTTAAGTGGCGTTAAAACATTATTTACTTTATATTGAACTTGTTTTATATAACATTATTTTCTTTTAACACTCTACGTGTAAACATTAGCTGAACTTCTAAAATTGATATGTTACTACATTAAGTTTATGAAAAATTCTAGTAAATTTATTGCTTGATACAATTTTGTATTAATTTAAAAAGAATGATTTTACAATGTTGTAGTAATCCTCATGGAATGTTGTTTTACTTAAATCTTCTGATACAGTTTGGGGCAGTTTTACCGACATTGAAATAACTTCCGTATGTTTATTGTTACATATAATGTATGTTAACTTCTGTCGTTTAAAAGGTTTAGTTTTGCAAAGAAATACACACATTTATTTTATTTAAAGTTTTATTTTGCATTTCGTCCCAACAATTTTCATGAGTCGACTCTTTACACTTTAATTTGTCGTTTTCTTCCTTATTATATTCATAAATTGAGAGGAGATAACTGTTTAGAACTTCAATTGGGCTGTGTTTACTGGAATAACTTTTTTATAGGTCTACACAGATATTTTGCAGTAAAATGTGAATTATCCTTACAGAAATATGCTGCAGATTTCGCTTTAGCATATGAAAACTACATTTTTATATTATATTAACATTTCAATTACATTTATTTTTAAATGCGCCAATTAATTCAATATTGTGACCTTCCCAGGTCATGTATTGGCGCCCTTGGCGGGTGTCTTCTTTTACAAAATTAAATTTTGTGGAAACGTACACTCGGATTTTGCGCCTAATGGGATAAAAGTTAACGGTAGTCAATTTTATTTATGTATTTAATATTAAAGGACAGTGAAATGTATTGAAACTTTCATTTTTGCCAGTTGCTTTTACATATTGAAATTATTTTTCGTAGTCATTTTATTTAGTTTGAAAAACATATGGGATAATGTATATGTTTATAAACTCGCATAGTCTGTAACACATGCGAAAATAGTATATTATGATACTAGTGTATAAGTACGCCTTTAAAGCACGTGCGATGAGTTTAAGAGCACGACGCGAAGCGGAGTGCTTTTGACGTCGCTAGAGCTTTAATGGCACTTCTACACGTCTACTATACGCTATTTTTTCTACGATCGTAACAGTAATATAAAAACTTAGTTCGGTGACACTTTTTCCGTCACATTGTGTTGGATATTCTAGGTTATGTTGACAGTCAAACTTATGACAAAGCGTTTTTTAATTTAGTATTAAAAAACGCCTCCAATGACAACGTGCGAATAAGACGTATTTCGGACGCTAATATTAAGAGTGCTACAAACTTCGCTTTTGACACTAGAAACAGTGCAAAAAGTTTTCATTTTGACACGATCGTAAAAAAATAAATAAAAGATATCGGGTATTGAAAACTAAACGTTACGATTATCTACAATAAATATTTACTCTTAGATGTAGATGTAGGTAGATGGCCAGTTGAATAGCTCACTTTAAATCCACAGAAATTGGCTTAACACGAAAATATTTTATTATTTCACTAAGTTTAATAAGACGAAAAGAGTATTTTGTAATCGCGCAAAAATCACATTCCGAGATTTCTGCAGATCTTCACATTCCAGGGTCCCTAGATGACAAAAACAGGTTTTCTGAATTCCGCCTGTCTGTCTAACTATCTGTCTGTCTTCCTGTCTGTCTGACTGTCTGTAACCGGATAACTCAAAAACTATTTGGTGGATGAAGACGATATTTGATATTTCGTATGCATATCATATCCCTTCCTGGGATGAGACCAAGACTTTTCGGTAAAATATATACTACAAGGTGAGTAGCTTAAAAAATAAAATTTTGTGTATTTTTGCTTTAGGGAAGAAATAAATAAAAGTTATAAATTGAACGTAGCTCAAGCTTTGCCCTTGATAAAAATTGGACTCAACTGATACAGGGTACATATTGTAAAAAAACATAAAGGGGCAAAGAATAAGTGCGTTATGCTTAATGGCGAGGGGTCTAGCGTGGTCGCATGTTATGAGCTGTCGGACTGCTGCCGAGCTACTTGAACGTTGAAATCGCATACTCAGACTCGTTCGCGGGCGCTGCAATTCGAATCCCATCACCGGTAATGTTTTTATTTATTTGAAAATTGATGTAATTCGCATTGCCAAGTGTTTCCTTTTATTGTTTCAGTATTTTTAACATATTTTATTGCTAATTATCTTTTATCTTTAAAATTGTTTAGTGTCACGACGTCCACTTGCGAGGGATGTTCTGAGTAAAGCCCTTTACAGATTTTTTAAGTATGTGAAGGTACTTTAAATTTTCTTTACTATAACACTAATTGTATCTGTTAAGTCGAAGTCTAACACATTTGTTTACGTCAATAAAAATAAAGTATAATAATTTTTATATTCAGCGTGTCGAGTTTAATCTCTCTCTGATTATTTTATTTTATTGAAATAAATTGTACATGCCATAATCGTTGTTATAATTATTTATAAAACGGTTTATTATTATTGGCAGCTTACCGAAGTACTTAAATAATATACTAACAAACGTGTAAAGTCGACATGTAAGGATTAGTTATTATTAGTAGCTTCAGCGTACTTATGCGAACGTTTTGTCCGTCCGTCTGTCTGTGTGTCCGTGTGTCTGTCTGGATCGCCTGTAACTTTCGAACGGCTACAGATATCGAAATTTTGAAAGGGGGCAAAGTTGTTGCTAAGGTCCCGAGCACCTTCATGCGCTATTTGGTTTTGGCGAAAGGTCAACCGTTGGCGACCTATGTCAAAGGTCACTTTATTTTTCAATGGCAACATGGGTCATATGGGGTATCAATCGAAAGCTATGGTCAAGCATTTTCACTATAATACTTAATGTTTTCCAGTGCTGAAGCTACTCTTTAGACCTGTACTTGAGCAGTTTATTATATTTAGCTGCCTCTTAGAAGTACGGCGTGTTGCCTACTTCAAAAAATGAATCAACAACAGTACAAATTGAAACTGTAACACTAAAAGATGTCGATTCACGTTAGTGAAGGAGTATACATATGTCCATGGAAAGTCAATATATGTGTAAATGACAAAATAATTTTCAGTATAAACACGGTATTTTTTATTCTACTATTGCTGAATCCCAATCCTATTTTTAGTATATTTCAGCTTCAGAAATGTAAAGAGGGCGCTAATCGTACCTTAAAAATCGAAATTGCGTTAGGTGGGGTGCTTTTTTGTGCAAAATATGACAAAATTTTGTCGGATTTAAAAACAGGGCGTCATAACAAATTGTCTAGCTGTAGAAGATCTTTGCTTTTGGATTGGAGTGATTGATAATTGCCATTTGGTTACTTCCACTAGAATTTCATTGAAAATAAAAACCATTTCAGTAATATAAATGAAAACACTAGCTTATAATCAAAGTTGAACAATTTATTGTAATTACACAGTTGCTATATATTGGATATGGTGGGCAATATAAACGCAGAATGAACCATGAAATAATAAAAGAATGCCGTACGCTAAATAAATAAATAATAAAATAAATGGATGAGAAAGATATTATAGGATATATAAATGCCGAACGCCTAGGGTAATTAATACGGGATACGGAAAGTTCGTTCCCCACATTTCGTTCCCCACATTTCGTACCCCACATTTCGTTCCCGGGATATGTCGTCTCCCCGCATCTCGTACCCGGAAACTTCGCTCCCGGGCGAGCTCAATTTGTCTCCTGGATTGCAGGGTGTTGAAAAACGAGTGCAGCGATCGGAATGCAGTTAGAAAATGAAAGATATTTAATTAATTTATTTATTATAATAAACTTATGAGAACAAAAGAAATTGTACTTATTAAAAATGACGGTTTAATCTAAGTATCTTCTTGATATTTTGTATAGGGCATTATTTCTCATTCTGAACAACTTTTCTTAGTAATATTTTGCCGTATCATGAACAAAAAGGGTAGTTTACCTGAAAAGAAGATAGTTTTTGCTTAACTGTCGAGACCGACTTGTTTTTGAAAATGTGAAAATTTTCTTAAAATTCTCTACAAACCAAGCAGGAACTATAATTCCTATAACATTTTTGTGTAAAAATAAAAACAAATTTAATTCCCTCTTGTAAACTCAAGCCGGGGACATACTATATATAGTTCTTATAAGTTTATTATAGTAAATAAATTAATTAAAATATCTTTTATTTTTCTAACTGCATTCCGATCGCTGCACTCGTTTTTCAACACCCTGTAATCTAGGAGATAAATTGAGCTCGCTCGGGAACGAAGTTTCCGAGTACGAGATGCGGGGAGACGAAATATCCCGGGAACGAAATGTGGGGAACGAAATGTGGGGAACGAACTTTCCGCAAACCAATTAATACACATAATAAGTAGAAACGAAACAGTGATTACAACATGGCAACCTACCATGGAAGAAAGAGAAATACCGAAGATACGATGACGAGACGAGGTAGGAGATAATATACGTTTACGTAACAATAATGTATGAAACTGGACAGAAATTCAAACAACAGGAAAATGTGGAGAGAGATAGTAAAGTAACCATAGTGGAAGGACCAGAGAACTAATCCACCCCAGAAAATTGATTTCAAAAGCTTCTAGGAGTCTCAACAAATATCAATTTAATCTATTCCAGCTAGGTTTTTTATTTTCGAAACAAATCCCAATTATTTTCTAAAATTTATTTTAAGTATTGCAAATAGATCGAAGATGAAATTTACCGCACCGGAAGTCTACTATATTAAAACATTGAAGTCTGTTCTTAAATCGTGGGAGTAAACATTTTGCTTCAAGTGAACCCATAAATATAAATCTCAAATAGTCAAATCAAGGAAAAGGGGGAAGTTAATACATTTTTCGTAGAAATTATTATCCATTCCCAGTCTTGCAATTGGTGGAATATGAGCCAGATTCCCATCTTCCTAAAAATGCAATCGTTCTCTTTCGTTATATGGGTAGTGTTACCAGGATACAAGAGGAGATGAGATTTTACCCACCTCAATCCCGAAAATTCTAGAAAGTTGATTATCGATCTCGAACTCGAGAATTTAAGTCCGAGTTCACTGTGACTCTCCAATCCTGCTTTGACAACTGTGGGGTTGTCCCTAATCACCTTCCCAAAGAAGAGAGGTTGATTCTGCTTTGTTTAGATGCGGATTTAAAAATACTAACGAAATCCTGTCGAAATCAAAAATCGAAAATCTCGGGAAAAAATCGGAAATTTGGAATATTCTTAATCGAAAAATGTCAATCTCGATCTCGAATTGTGAGACGAAGCAAGACAAAATCGAAAATTATCTCGCCTCGGTGGCGCTTGGCAATACGGAAGCGCTGAAGGGCCAGAGTAGCGTGATGTTTTTAAGGTGATTAGTAGCGCAATGCAACGCGACTAGCAGACGCGCAATCGTTAGTCGTGTTGTATCGCTACTAACAGACGCGCAACTGATAGTTGACAGATGCCAGGGGACAGAACACAAATAATAGATGACAGTTGACAGATGACAGATAACAGGTGGCAGACGACACATGACAGATGACAGGTGACAGATGTCAACTGTCATCTGTCAACTCAACTATCATCTTTCAACTGTCAACTGTCATCTGTCATCCGCTGTTTAGTTACACATTTGAAATCTCACACAGTTGACAAACCTGTTTGTTATGTGGTATTACTGTTATCTGTCAACTGTCAGCTTTCAACTGTCATATGTCAACTGTTATTTGTCAACCGTTATCTGTCAATTGTCCACTGTCAACTTTCACCTGCCGTCTGTCAATTGTCATCTGTTATTTGTCATCTGTTGTCTGTCAACTGTCATTTGTTACTTTTCAACTGCCATCTGTCTCCTGTCATCTGTCAACTGCAATTTGTCATCTGTCACCTGTCATCTGTCAACTGTCTTCTGTCACCTGTCATCTGTCATATGTCAACTGCCATCTGTCTCCTGTCATCTGTCAACTGCAATCTGTCATCTGTCATCTGTCAACTGTCATCTGTAACTTGTCATCTGTCACCTGTCGTCTGCCTCCTGTCATCTGTCACCTGGCATCTGTCAACTGCCATCTGTCATCTGTCAACTGCCATCTGTCTCCTGTCATCTGTCAACTGCAATCTGTCAACTGTCATCTGTAGCTTGTCATCTGTCACCTGTCATCTGTCACCTGTCGTCTGCCTCCTGTCATCTGTCAACTGTCATCTATTATTTGTCATCTGTCACCTGGCATCGAGTGCTTTTCATTTTCTAAATGCTTCTCTGGATGTGGCCAAAATTATTTCAGTTTGGCAGCATTGAACTTCTGTTAAAGTGCATCTAAATGGTTTATATTATGGTGTTCAGCACATAATTGTCTCAGTCGAATTTTGAAATCGGTTAACTACATATGTATATCAAAAATATGAAATGACTTTGTTTTTAAGTATTCAGTGTAATCTGATATAGTAAACTAAGTCTATTGTCTTTACTAAATTAAAATGGAGCTTCTAGATTATTTTCGGTGTGATGCTTTCAATATATAGTTTTATTTCAGCCATCACCTTTTTCAAAACTATAAGTTTTTCTATAATAGATTTATATAAAAACTAAATTAGCTGAAATAAAAATCTGCAAGGAGCTTTACGCGGAACTTCCTTCGCAAGTGCGGTCCACGGCGATCGCTGTACATTTTGCTCATTTGACGATGTTCATGTCCTAAATATTCCTATTTTTGTCAAGGTTAAAAGCCTGAGCTATGTGCAAAATATTACTTTCATCTAACGGCTCTTGAGTTAAAGCAAAAATAGACAACATTGCATTTTTTAAGGTGTTCACCCTGTATATATTTGACCGAAAGTATATTCGGTTGCGAGTCAGGTACACAACTAATCCGCATATCGTCTTCCTCCAACAAATCGTATTTGAGCTGTACCGCCTACTAGGGATGGGCGCGTGACGTGAAAACAGTTGTGTCACGTCGTGTCACGGCGTGTCACGTCGTGAACGTGACTAATATTTGAAAATCGTGACGTGAACGTGCGTGAACGTGAGTGAAAATTTCCAAGGCGTGATTCACGTTTCACGTTAATTTCACGTTAAATATTTAGTAACGAATAAAAAACTGACGGGTGCAGCAACTTTTAAATTCATTAAATCACAAATTGTGCCAAACAAGTTACATTATGTGGCTTTATTTTTGGACCCTAATTATAAATCCTTAAAGTTCATACCTTCACATAAAAGAGAAGATTATAATGCAAATAAAACTATAGATGATAATGATGAAATACATAGCAAACGACTTAAAATTGGCACATCAGATTCTTATCTTTCTACACTTAGAGATAGCTCTGACGATCACACATGTAATTAGGATGATCTCGAAACAGAACTAAATTAGTATGCTAAATTAAAATTCCGAAATGTAGATGACATTTTAGGATTTTGGAAAAATAGTGTAAATACGCCACTGTTAAAAAAACTTGAGAAATTTTAAACATACCGGCAAGTTCCGCTACAAGCGAAAGAGTATTTTCTACAGCTGGGCGAATTTTAGAAGAGTGCAGAATTCGACTTAACGCTGAAAATGTTGATTACATATTATTTTTAAATCAACATTTTAATGTGTAGATATGTAGATGAACTTATTATTCTAATAAAAGTAATGGTTTGTTTTTTATACTCGGCTAACGCTAAAAATGTTAATTACGTTTCATTATTAAACCAAAAATGTATTCTGTAGATGTGTAGATGAACCTATTTTTAGAAAAGTACCTAATGTTTTGTTTTGTATACTCAACTTAACACCGAAAATGTTGACTACGTTTTATTTTTAAACCAATTTATTGTGTACTTGTGTAGATGAACTTATTATTCTAATAACAGTAATGTTTTTTTGTATACTCGCCTTAACGCTGAAAATGTTGATCCTTGTACGTAAAAGTACTTTCAAACCTACTAATTAAAAGTGTTCCCTAGCAACATATACCTTCTATACTCATACCGAAAAGAGCAACGTCACTTCCAATGACAACTTTGGTATTAAAAGTAATGTCTTTGAAGACAGCTGCAAGAAATATATTTGCGATAAATCAGTATTTATCCCTTGTCGAAGTTATTGTAGTCAATTTTCATTTTTTTCTTTTTATGGCAACTATTCTGATTGCAACATATCACGTAAATTATGTCAGGTGCAAAACATATTTTTAGTTCTCTTTAGGGTTTTTTCATTGGTTTTAAATTTGAATATTCTGTTCTATCGGAATTAAAATTTTGAAATGAAAGCTGCGTGTCACGTCGTGAGTGGCGTGTCACGCCGTGAACGTGAGTGAACGTGAGCGTGAACGTGATTGTTTAAAGCAAGCGTGAAACGTGCGTGACGTGAGCGAAAATTCACTCACGCGCCCATCTCTACCGCCTACATACAGACGGTCAAACGAACAGTCGGACAGAAGGACAGACATACGAACAGACAGGAACCCTGAAACGTGAAGATCTGAAGACACCTCAAAAAGTGATTTTTCACGATTGCAGTGGTGTTTATTATCTGATTTTACATATCTGCGGTAGTCCTAGACTTTCTATTTAAACAAAATAATAGTGCCAAGATAAAATAAGAGTTATTTACTAACTGTCAATAATTAAATGAGTTGTAGATGGTAGTTGATTCATTACTACCAAGTATCGAATATTAATTGTGCTTTTGCTATGTAACGACTGGGGTTTGGCTTCCCCAAGTTATCTGGTGAAGCTTAATTATTAAAAGGAATAAAAATTCATCTGGCCAATCTTCGCGACAAAAAACTTCCGTGTTACCTAGTTAACTTTGCGCTTAACTTTCCCGCGACTTTTATCAGCAAGATTTGTCTGGAGTAAGGAGGCCAGGTGTTTAGCGGAGTTATGAGCTCATGCATCTTTAATTCGCGAAATCTGGAAACGAACTTGCATATTTTAATATTCAAACATTTCAGGCTGTCGTTTTAATTCAGCGAGACTGCCAGGCTCTGGAGCGAGTGTTTAATATTTATGCAACCCAGTTTGTCTGCAGGAGCGTATGCAACCAGTCGTGCACCCAGCGTATGCGCCATGAATTTTGCATAACACGCTCCCACGCCATTCCGGTATTTCTGTTTCCTGGTTCTTCCGAATAAAACCTAAAGTGGCTTCGTGACCTAATAAAATCATTGACGAAAGTGAAAAATGTCAAAGGCAGTTAACAAAAGATAAATTTGTTATATGAAGAGCGCCTATTATAAGAAGTGAATTGGCCTTTAGAGCTCGCTACATTTGTTATAGTGGCCAATTAACATATAAAACAACCTGATTGTTCTTCCTCATTGTATAAACTGTTCTATTACCCTCATCCTTGCGTCCCACGCTTCATTTCACAAAGGGAACTCAGCTTATAAACTATGCATGATCTCCGCGTAATAGCCATGGTTTATGCGGGACATTGACTTAAAAACTTTATCAGTTGGGCACTTTCCTTTTAATTAAAAAGTTCGCCTTCTTTATTATACCCACAGGAGCACCTCCGGGAAACTTAGACGAAGGGCGGCGTTAACTCCCGGTAATCTCTTTATTGGCTCCTCATATTCCCGAAACCCTTTGCCCTTATTTTATGGCGATCGCCTTACTTACTGAATATCAAGTCATTTCCGACGAGGATGAAGTTCTTCAAAACAATCCTGATAGGCTTCTGTGAATATATTGTGATAGCGATTGATCAGTATTAAAATAATAATTAGTTGTACACAAATCGTAGGGAAACTAATAAAATCATCTATTTTAAAAACTGGAAGCTGGAATTTAATTCGACTTTCAAAAAATAGTCACAGCATACTTTGAGCAGAAAATAGATTAATCTGGGAAACCTTTCTGTGACGTGATACCATTCATGTTATTTCAAGGGTATTTCGCCACACTACAAAATTAAAAATATTAAAATCGAACATTTCGACGAACAATTTGCATTCGTTAGCAACGAATTAACAAATAAAACTAAAAATTAACTAGGAAAACTTAGCTTTTCACTGAAACTAAGTAGAGACCGCAACTTACGGTGAATTGCTGACGCTAACACTATGTACTGCTGTGGATAGAGACCAAGATGGACACTGTACGTTTGAATTTGTATTAACGATTGGACTACAAATGATCATTTTTGGATGTAACTGGCATTATAAGCACAATTTTTAATTTGCGAATGGCTCTAGCTCTAGTTAATCAATAACATTATGATACACAGAAAATCTCATGGCAACTCTTAACACTCTGACTGTTCAAGCTATTTTAATAAATTATTAAGTCTCCGATCTTGTATTCGTTTTCTGAGAACTTTATTTCATGGTTTGAAGGCAGTTGTGAGTGGTTTCGCTAAGTAAATTTGTACTTAAAGTAACCGAAATTAAGTTGGTTTGTAAACACCTTTACAAACATGCCATGCTGGCGTTAACTTAGCTACGATTTGAGTTTTCTCAACCAAATCATATCGGAATGGGCCTGAACATCATTTATATGTAGCCCTTGATTGATATTTCATGTTTCATAGCTTAGCTCTGGGTTCAAATGACGTTTTGTATGTCATAACTGATTAACCACAAAATGAGCCACCTGAAAAAATACTATCGTTGACATTTATATTATAGCTGTGTTTGAAGTTAGAGAAAGGTTGCATCGATAAAAACTGTAATTTGAGTAAGTTGAATTTAATGATATTTTAATCCTATAAAAGGTGTGTATTGCAAAAATTGTGAAATAAACATGTTTCCAATTGTCAAATAGGTTAAATAATTGTATGTTTTCCAATCTCAAGGGTAAACTGATACAAAATTGTTCAGAAATAGGAGATAGAGTGTATTTAATGGTAGAATAGTTTAACTTAGTTTATTTATAGATATTTGGCGACTTTAAGTAAGTGAATTAATATATTTTCGAACTTGTGCCATATGAGGTGTTAAAACGCTCCCTATTTGCTAATGAAAGTGTTGGTATAATTTATTTTTTAGTTAGGTAGTATTTAATTTAGTTGTTTACGAATGTTACTTTTGAGTTTTTTTTTCAATTTTCTGTTTTACTCCAATTGGCCAAAATTAATCAGACCATATGTTAATCGGCCAATGAGATGTAAATGTTATGAACAAATAACTATCTGAAGCTTAACTTTTCGCTTGAAATTTAAAAAACGGTTGCATTTTGCCCTTGCTAACATAAGCTGCGTAATTTTGTGTTCCATTACATTTGCCGGTTAGAAAATGTTTTGTTATATACCTGAGGAGTGCAGTTTTTCGAAAGTTACTGGTTGTTTGATTTGATTCTTTCGTAAACAACATCTGATAATATTAATTATACAACATTAAGGATCTACGTAACCCAATGACTGGAAGTAAGTGGGCACACTAGGAAATTAAAAGTAAATTATTCGTCATTTTACCAAAAGCTATAAATTCTAAGTTATACTGTCTAAACTGTCTGAAAATTTTCAACTTTCTCTATATTGTAGAAGAAAAGTAAAAAGTATTGAATCCTGCACATATTTTATTGGACAATAAATACCACATTCCCATTGCTATTTCTGAAAATTTAAAATTAATATTTTAGTTATTTGTTTGAGGGGTAGAAAGAATTATATTTAAAATCACATTTAAGTTACTTTACTACATCAGTAATATAAAAAAAAATATCAAGACGATAATTCTTCTGACAATTCTTTAGGTTGTTATTACGTATGCCAATATAGTGGAAGTTTCTAAAATTGAACACTTAAAAGAAAACGTGCAAAGATCATATAAATGGTGAATTTCATATGTTCATGTTAGTGAATCAAATGGTGCAACTGTAAAAACAAATCGGTGCACATTACATACAATCCATTGTTAGGACATGTCAATTTAAATCCTCCAGAACAATAAGGGGTGGATAACATGTACAGTCGTGTTCAAATAAATCTGGGACAATTTTGGATGGGGTTGGGTTGAGAATTGAACAATACTTCCATGGATTTTACACTATCAGAAAAAGTGACAAATTTTATTTACTTGTCAAAGTTTTTTCGCCTGTTTGTTATGGACAAAGTCAAAGTTTAAAAGTTTTAAATTTTCAAATAAATCCGTGGAGATATATAGAAAAATCTGGTGTGATACACGCACACAACTTCCTTTTACAGTGATCTTATAATTAGCCAAAAATTTGATTTAAAATATTTTAAGCATTAGTCAAAAATTTTCAAAAATTACAAATTCTGCAAAAACGGTGCAAAATAGAGCGTTAGTTGGAGAGACAAATTTTCTCTAGAATTTTAAGCTGAATTCAAAAATGTAATAATATACCGGGTGTTCTATTTAAAATAAGAGTTAATAAAAAAAATAGACAAAAAAACAAAAGAAACCCATTTTAGAAGTATTCAACTGGAAAATCACCTATCTCACATCAATACACATTAAAAGTGTAATAAAAATGTAAAGTTTGAAAAAAATCGTTACAGCCGTTTTTGAAAAAATCGAAAAAAACTGAAAAATCATAAGAGTAAACACCTACTTCCTGTTATGCGATTTTCTTCAAAAGCTTGCTGTCTCATCAACAGGGTACACAAAACTTATATATGAAGTTTCAACGCCATTACTCTTTTGGTTTTTGAGATATTCTGTTCACAGACAGACAGACAGACACACAGACACACAGACCAATGAAAAAATATATGTTTTTTCGGTTCAGGGGACTCTAAAACGTGAAGATCTGTTGAAAACTCAATTTCGAATTTTTGGGGTGAATCCAATACTTCCTTTATTGTAAAAGGAAGTAAAAATGTCTCAGATTTATTTGAACACTGACTGTACATTATAAGCAGAAATGCTGACCAAATTATTTGCTTGATCGAGTTAAAACATCGTGCAGGATAGCAGACTGGGATAATTACAAAAACTCAAAAATTGAAATAATTTTCAATATCAAAATTGTTAATGAAGATTTCCAAGTGACCACAATTAAACACATACAGGGTGTTTGTAGATCTCTAGAAAGCCCATAACTTCGTTAATAATAGAGATATCGAAAAAAAACTTTCTTTTATTTTCAATGCCAGTAAACAACCCACAATTTGTCTTAAACCAATTTAAACTATGGCCTCCTATTTTTACGTAAACACCCGGTATATTTTTAGATTTTTTAAATTACCGCTAAAAATGCTATATAATAGCATGCTTAAACTAAAATTTTAAAATTCATTATTTAAAAAAAAAATTTACTTAAGGTATCAAATAAGAAATGCAAAAGAAAATAACTCACTTGGATCTAAAAGTTGCTCATTACTGAACTATCGCACCAAACATACTAAAACAATGGAAAACTATGATAGGCCTGAAATATGAGAAATTATTGAAAATACCGTCAGATATTTATTTCCTACCAACTTTTAAAAAGTACATTGTAGTATGTTATTAAGGAGCTCTAAATTTGCCTTTTAATTGGCTAAGTCACGTGTAGGCTGAAACTTAATTTATCAAAAAATGAAATGTATGATATTTGAAACTAAAACTAATTTAACAAAATTAGATGATGTAAATATAAATAATGATAAAATACAAAGCGTTAACGAAGTGAAGTATTTAGGATTTATAATTGATGCTGTATTAAATTTCCGAATCCACTTGAATACGTTAATACAGAAAAATGCAGATAAAGCTAGTTACATAAATCAGTGGCGGGAGACAAACACTCACCGAAACTTTTTAAATGGGTAATAATACGCCAATATAATATGTAATTTACACCGTGCTAATCATTTGTTCTATATGGTTGAATGTTTTCCTCCTTTTATTTTAGTAAAACCAGTTTGTTAAGAATGTGTATACATTTCTTTTGTATTTAAAAGAAACAAAAAATAGTTGATATATTTATGTTGTACATTCTATATACATTCATACATACATAATCCATCCATCCATCCACTATTGCATTACAGCCCAGTGTGAGCATTGGCCTATTCCACAACACGCCTCCATTCGTCTCAGTTATGGGTTAAATTGGTCCAGTTTTACACTTGCAATGTTTTTAAGTCATCCCTAGCGTTGCCCATCCATTGCCATCTCGGCCTATATCTTGGCCTTCGCCCTTACGGTATTCGAATAAGTACCCTTCGTGTCACTCTCTCTTAGTCATGGGCTTATTCAAATGAAAAATAACCGGTTATCCGGTTATTGAAATAACCTATGTAACTCTGTTTTCGTTCTAAATATTCGAATGAAAAATAACCTCATGCTGATACATACTACGCTTTGAATATAAAACCTCTATTCAAAGGTACTACGTGCCATATCTCAGCGACCTACGCAGTGCTCAAAATTCTGTAAATATAAATACGTCATAACTCATAAACAAAGCAGGTTGTACTCAAAACACCATTTCGTTATCGCGTACCTACCTCCTATCATAAAAAATATCAAATTCTGGGGACCTGAAACCTGAACGCCTAAAAACTGCATCAAACTATAAAACAATTTTTTATTTGCTTACATCTCCAAAGCTTCAAAACAAGAGGCGGCGCCTTTAACCCGCCCGATTGATAAAGATAAACGTTTTACGACTGTTTTTATTGCGATTAGCAATCAGTCCCGCATATTTCTTTTTTTCTACACTTCTTAATAAATACCTCTTAATTTCCAATACATAACACATAATGTACGTTCGTCGCCTTAGAAATCGGGCACTACACACTATTATGATATATTTTGCATGTGTTTTTTAAGTGTATAAACTGGGTTTTTACAGTTATTATGGTTTTAATTGTTACGTCAGATTGTTTATTGTTTGTCAATTATGAAATGCCATCTCACATTAATGAAGTAACCGGGGCAAGAATACTCCAAAGACTAGAAGAACATATTACGTGTCCCGATTTCTAAGGCGCCGACCGTACATATTATGTTTTGGTTCCTCTGCTATCTGCAAGTTACGATGCAGATGACGGTGAACCGATGTCGATGCAGATGACGGTGAACCGATGTCGATGCAGATGACAGTGAACCGCCAACCGGCAAACCGGCTGACTTAATCGAAACGAATCGAGAGCCAAAATTTATTCGAATGATTATTCAAATAATCATTCGGTTATTAATATAATTCGAATGCAAATAATTCGGTTATGAAAATTGTCCGGTTATGCCCATCACTACTCTCTCTGTCGGCATTCTCCATATATGCCACAGCCACCTCAATCCCTGAATCGCCTGCTTGGCCGAGTGGTTAGGGGGCTCAGGCGGCGGCGCTACGGTACGGGGTTCAATCCTCACATTTGGCAACTGGCAGGCAGGCCCTCTCAGTTTCCTTAAAAATTGGGTACCGAAACCACTGTTGTGGAAGTAGGGAAAGTAAGCAGTCGCCGAAGGCGTGATGCTAACCACATCACCCAGTACTCCGTGTGCCAGATTGACTGGGTTTCGGAAAGAGACATTTCGGCGAGCCTGACTTGCTCTGTCTCAGGCCATATTCCTATGTGTGGAATGAAGTGTCCTGAACTGTGAACCTCAATCCCTGAGCTTTGATTTACGTTGACAGCTCTGACCCTTCTTGCATTACTCTTATTTCATGGTTCATTAGTTGTCTCCACCCTTCTAAATTATTCTCATATTTAGAACCATATATTCTTCGTAAAATATTTCCGTCGAATCTGTTTAGCAACTCTTGGTGTGTTTATTGAGGGTCCCTGTTTCACAACCATAACTCACTACCGGATTGTATCAGTGTCTGGTATAGTCTATCTTTACAACCTTTTTTTTTTGAGTTTGTCCAGCGCAAATATGGCTTTATTCCTGGCTAATATACATTCGCTACATAAAAAAAAGAACAAGTCAACCTCGAGGCGAAGTTCAGTTACCCAAAGGGCTTCTGGTCTTCCACTTAACCTAGCAAAAACAACTGCAAAAATATATTTATTTAAATAAAAGTAAAAAAAATACGAGTGATTTATATAATAAACCTAACTTTTAATGTAATACATGGTTGCAGATACCATATCCAACTACAAAAATATTGGTACTATGTTTGTGACAGAATGTAGGTGTTAACAATGTCCATTCATTAGGATTTTTTGAAGTTCGCACTTAAATTTGTCGACTGAAAGATTCTTTACAAAATTGGGTAATGCATTGTAGATTTTAGTTATATTATAAGTAAAGGAACGTTCACTACCATATAGTTGTACAAGGGGCTCCTTCTAACACTGCTCTGCTTCTTCCAATTAGTACAAGATCATCCGCATATGTCAGCAGTAGAAGTTGGCAATTTTATATAGTCTCTCCAGGATTTAATGCAATTCCTTACTTATGGTTTTTCTTAATTTTAATGGCACTTGAAGCTCTTTTAACGTTTTCCAGATTTCTTTCCGCTTTACACTGTCACATTCCATTGTATAATCAATATATAGCTGATGAATATTCATACTGAATTCCTAAGTAACATTGTTTTTCTTCCTACATACTTTGTGCACATTTCTTCTTTCTTGGATATATCATTTACATTTTTCTTGTCCTTGGCTTTATCATTTTAATTCGTGTTATTTTACAATTGCTTCTATACATTCTTCATCAAACTATGTATTTGCTATTGGACTGTTTAATTTCCTTGCCTATGATTCTACAACACACCTTTTTATATTGTTCCACATTAACTCTACCCTTTCTCTGTACTAACATCTTTTTCCTGATCCTCTTTCATTTTTACACTTATAGATTTCTCATACTGTTTTATATCTTCTTCAATTTTTAGTCTGTCAGCGTTTCATTTTTTTTTCTTCTAATCTTTCACCTCTTGCGTTCTTGATATTATTCTTTCACTTTGGCTCTAATGAAAAGTGATGTTTCCATGTCCGCTCTTCTAAAACTTCTCAGATCTAATAAGCTTATTGCATGCCTTTTATCTATGGACAATTTGGACATGATTAATTTCTTTATTTGTATTATCATCCAAGTCCATGGCATTTTATTAATTTTTTGTGTTGGATCGGGGTTCCACCTATCCTCTTGTTATTAGCAGAGACAAAGTCTACTAGTCTGATTCCACTGTCATTCGACTCTTCGTGTAGCCTGTTGTCCAATAACAGGTCGGAACGCTGGTTCCTTTCCTACCTTCGCATTTAGGTCGCCAATTGCTTACTAATTTCATTCGTGGGTACTATTACTCTGATCTACTCGTTCCAGGTCCCCATAGTACTGACCTTTAATTTCGGCTACCATTTCTTCTGTAGGTGCCTGTGCACATTTTGATGTTAAATTGCATAAACGTTCCCTTATTTTCAATTTACACACCTTCTCATGAATGGCTTCGAAACGCGTTACTTGATGTAAAATAAGTGTTATTAAAAAAAAAACAGTTCCCATTTCATGTCTCCCTTGATCTGAACCGTATTTCTTGAAGGGCAACTATGTCTAACCTATAGTTTCTCACTTCTTGTATTAAATTATTCAAATCACCAGGCCTAGATAAACATAAAACGTCCCATGCACCAATGCTCATGTCCATACTTCGTTTTCTTGCTATCCTTTCATTAATCTCAGGCTGTTGATCAGTTTTTGTAGTCTTAACTTTTTCCAGGTGTGGTGAGGGGAGGGGGGTCAGCTCCATGTCGCTTAACGTTACTCCTTTGACTGGGCTTAGAACCAGCTACATCCCTTTCATAGAAACTCTGTAGGTAAAAAGGTAAAGGTTTAGGGTCATTTCAATTTCCCAAAATGGGGCGGGCTGCTACAGAGACCCTGCGTCCTTCTGCAGCCAATAACGGAATTTAAGGATGGGCGAGAGAATGGAAGAGATGCCAGGAAAGGTGGAGAAGTACTGCCCCGGCATTCGCTTCAGAGAAGGTACACTGTTGACTCAAGAAAACCACCTAAAAACTGAATCAGAGCAGACGGCCATGGGAATCGAACCCACGACCTGCCGAATGCTAAGCAGACGTGGTAACCACAGGTCCACAACCTCGGTACTGTGGCGTGTATAGATAGTGATTTGAATATAACTGAAAAATTACACAGTAAGAGAAGAGATCATATTAAGCTGTAACAGACGTATACCGGTGAAAACTGTGTTAGACAAGTTAAACTTAATGAGTATAAAATAACGAATGATTTGTAATATTTTTGAAAACTAGTTAAAATTCAGTCTCATTTGGGAACAATGTTTTTCAAATATTTTTACTCATCGAAAGGAAGTAAAATACTTTTACAGAAAAAAATTGTTTCTAACCATTATTGCTAGATAATAGTATTATAGAGTAAAAGGGTGGATACTGTAGTGAAATAAATCATGTATGTGTCCTAAAGAAATAAAAATCAATAGAGTACTTTGTAGAAACGCTCCCATTATTTAATACTGGGTAATTAGAATATTATGGTTCATATTATTCATTGAATGAATACCAATTCGGTTAATTAGCATATTAAATCCTAGATGTCTGATTTTTTACGGATTTCTAGGATTTGATGCAAATATGCTGGAAATTGATTTCTGATTGTTTCTATGCGTACGTTTGTAAATAATTAAAGTTATCAATGATTTCTTGCTAAATAAATTATAAAGGCTGTTCCCTTAATTGTTAGTTAGTTTTAAGAAAGATAGCCACTTTATAGAGAAAATTACGATTGTTTTCAAAAAATCCTTCTTAGCATAATATATTTGTTTATTCTTTCTCACAGTCATAACTTGAAGATATAAAAATGTTCTGGCAAAGTGATAGCTATTTATTGCATTAAATGTTAAAAAATGATCGATTTTAAAATTTTGTTTAGTACCATTTATTGACCCATCTGATCTTTGATACCCAAACATTCTCTCTTTTTTTCTCTTTCAATATATGGAAAAACAGGGTCGCTTGCCAGTTTTTAGGATTTTAGTAGGTCCAAATACTTTGTAATGGAATCTAGATGTTCTACAATGTCGGATTCGAAATCATTCTGCTTACAACATTTACAAGTCTTGAAATGACGTACCAAATAATAATAGAACAAACAAATTTAAATGATTTTTTTAAGTTAATTTTTCAGGGAGAACTCTAGAATCGATACGTTTAGCATCATCTTGCGTGACATATAAAAGTGCCTGATAATTTTCTCTTTCTCTCTTTTTAAGCGGTCTTATTGCATCAATTCTATTTTCCCACCAAGCAGTAGAAAGCAGTTTTAAACTTAAATTTTGAATATGTTTGTAGCCCAGCGCTTCACAGGCACTGAAAATGATTTTACAATTCTTGTACTACCCCATAAAATCTGTTTCCAATGAAATTTTAGTTGCATCATTAATTAAATTTAATGAATGAGCAACACATGGCATAGAAGAGCTCTTGAATTTATCTCAACAACTGTTTGCTCGAGTCAGTTATGTTTGCGTCGTATATTGGCACCATTTTCACACGCTTCTCGGCGTGCACCCGAAATGCATGTAATCTTAAATGATTAGTAATAAATTCGAATAATTTTTGACTAGTAGTATCATCTACAGGCTGAAAATAGTAAAGGATTCCGTCATGAATAAGAGAATTATAAACAAAATTACAATTATTAGTTATTACTTGGTGTTACAGAATTTCAGTAATCGATGATTCTGTATGGATGGTGTAATGAAATGGCTAATAATTGATTAATTATAGTCAAAATTAAAAATGTATCAACCAAAATCGCATTTAACATCTACCATTTTACTAATCCAATACAGTGTCTTACGCTGTGAAAATAAGAATAATTTTAGCAAATAAATTTCAGGCCGTTGATCTTTTGCCTTTATATTTTCTGTTATATTCAAGCCGATCTGTATATTCCAACTGTGATTTACAAAACTTAAATCTACTTTTCTTGTCTGGTTATGCACTTACACATTATTCAAAAACAAAATTTTTCTTGAGAACGTCTGCAGCTGACTATCTACTAGTGTAAATTTAGAGCATCATCTTACGAAATAAAAGGAATCAGAACAATCAATTACAAGCAATTCACTCCGGCTTAATCAGCCAGTTAACTGAATTTAGTTGACTTTTACAGCATCGTAAAAATCAGGTTTGAAAGGTGATTTATTTCTGTCCTGAATTTAGTTAATGCTGGTGAACTGGAACTATTTTTGATAAGCTAAAATTAAGGGTTATGCACGGGATAGACTATTATACATAACAGGCAGCAAGACCGAGCTTCCGTATCACTTGTACAAATAGAAACCTGCCAGTTCCGTTACTAATTTATCCGTTTTATTTACGTGCTTGGTTCCA
This sequence comes from Agriotes lineatus, assembly GCA_940337035.1. Classification (NCBI taxonomy): domain Eukaryota; kingdom Metazoa; phylum Arthropoda; class Insecta; order Coleoptera; family Elateridae; genus Agriotes; species Agriotes lineatus. The sequence goes on from OW679196.1 coordinate 128,597,898, forward strand.
GAACTGAGCGACAATGGTTGAGAAATTCGAACAATGGTCTGACCAGATTTTAGTATTTTCGTCAATTTTATGAATAGCTTTGAAGGCCGCCTATAGAGTTGCTTTTTCACAATGACAAATTGTAATAAGAACAACAATTCTTTTGTAAAAAATACAATTAGGCTGCTACTGCAGCTTAAGAAGTTTAGCTTTTCTAATTATGTAAAGTGATGTTTTATGTTCTGAAATGTTTCCTACGAACTTCTCTTCAATATCAACAGGAAAACATTAAACTCTTGCCCAAACCTGGAGCCAACGGTTCAGTGCGTGAAACAGTTACACTTTGGCAACTTTACACGACCTTTACTGAAATCCTAGAATGTCGACAAACTTGCCCAAGAAAGTTTCGAGTGTGGTGCCCGACATTAGCAATCAGAATTAATTGGCAGCGATTTACCTTGAAATTTAAGGAAATGCTACTGACCCCAATAGAATTAACACCATAATTTTGAGCATACCTAGACTAGGTTGCTTTAATCCAAAAACTAGAGGAAATGCACTCCCTGAAATCCTTGAAGTTTGCGAGGCATATATCACAGAGCATAATTTGTTATCTATAATTTAAAATATTAAATTAAAGATCACTTTGATTAATGAGGAAATACAAGATTCTATGCCAATAACTGATGCAAAATATAATTGTATATCATTGGAATGGATGCGTTGTGTATTTTAGATTTTTTTCTCCAAAATATACCAAAATACAGGTCAGATAACTTTCATGAAGTTTTATATGGATCCAAAGAATTTATCTAAATTTATTCCTTCAATCCTGAAGACTATTAATTCTAATCAATTAGTCCAGTTTTAGTTATATCCCTATGCATTTAAAGTAGTTCCATGTTTGTAGCCTTCATAAAATGTAGAATACCAGAAGATTCCCTTAAGTTTAATCAATTTCGCGAGAAAGATAATTGCGATAATTACGCTATTTTTAAATTGATAATAGTCGACAAATTCCTTTCTTCGCTGTAGATTTAAGTGTGGTTCCTCAAAAAACCATGCTTGATACCATTACCGGTATTGCTGCATTTTACACCCGAGAGTACAATTGACTTTGTACTTGACCTACACTGGGCGAGGTTTACATTCAAATAAACAAACTTCAAAAATGCAGCAGCAATTGCAAACAAACTTGTTTTGTAGACTACACCAGCGTGAAATTTATGAGGCGTTGAAACAATGTTTAGCTTGTACCATTAATGCACGAGTTTAATTTGTATCACTCCTTCCTGGCGCTTTCTGAAATAGCAGTTTCTAGCATGTCAAATTATTTTCTACATCGTATTAAAAACGCCTTTTAGCTAAGTCAAAATACAAACTAATACACTCGCTTGGAACGGCTGCCACTTATTATTGCCATGAAATGTGAAAACGCGCGAAACATTTTCCAGCTGAAAAACCTCTCAGAGACGCTTAGGGTAGAAATTCGAGATACTTCTCAATATTGCTTTATATTACACTTGTTAAATCGGCATAGCTGTTGTACATCAAATTATTTCTAAATAAGTAAGTACTACATCACATGAATCGTCCAGTTCTGTTAATATTGTGTACTGCGTTTTTATGTTGATTTATATCAATTTTTAAAATGCCCTTTGCAATTAAAAGTACTTCAAACAAGATCAACTCGCTGTATTCCGGTTTTCAAATGTCGAGGGGCTTTCTTCTCAAAAAAAATCATACGGAATACGTGCTGTTTATGAAGAAACTTGCTATCAGAAACAGTTAACTGTAGAATGGCAAACCGATATTTTTGGAAGGTAGGGAATGCACAAGTGACATACCATATCCTGGACAAACACATGTTGTAGAAGCTGCAAGCACTGTCAAGTGCGTGGATAATATTTTATTTGAAGACAGGCGTAGTCAAGTATGATATATGGCGAGACTATAAATATTAACATTGCAACTGTCCACGCTACTGTTAAATTCGGTATTGAAAGAACGCTGTGTCAAGTTGGACACTGATATGCAGCAGACTGCCAAATAAAGGTTTCGCCTCAGACTACAGAATTTTTTAATTAAAGGATCTCCAACTTAGCGAAGCAATGGGGGTTGTGTCCTAATGCCAATGGAGATTTTCTGTAATAATCTTACTAATATAAATGTTATTAGCCTTAAGTGTGTTTCATTTGAACAGGCCTCATAGAACACTGAATATATAATAAGGATCCAAGTGAAACATTCCCCAAATGATGCAAAAATCAATTGCGGCTCCATTGAGTCAAGACTCACCCTTATAATAGGAAAAATGTGTAAAAGGCTTTACCCAGAACTTCCCTCGTGGACATTCTGACACTAAATAATTTTAAAAATCAAATTAAGTTAGGAGTAAAAATAGCTTCACGTTTCTAATACATTAAATACATTTTCAAATAAAAAAATGTAGCCCGCTGGGGGGATTTTAACTCAGCCGCATATGCGAAGCAGATTGTAACCACGCCGACTTTTCGTCTGCACCATCGACACATTGGAACGAGTGCGGCGCGCGCCTCTCTTGAACAAAACCGTCTTATTGTTGAAAGATTTCGATTCTTTTGTGACATTATCTTGTATCTGTTGAGTCCTATTTTCGGCAAGTGTAAAGCCTGACCCATGTGAAAATTATTACTTCCTTCTATTTCAAATTTAACGCAAAAATAAACAAAAATTTTATTTTTTTAAGGTGCCCGCCCTGTATATATTTGTCTGAAATTGTACCGGTTTCATACCAGGTATACAGTATCCGCCAAAAAGTCGGCATAATATGGGAAAAATTTTAATTTTTATTTTTCACAAAAACGTTTTACGTCAATAATTTGTGCTTGTTTAAAAACCTATTTAGTCCCTATCATATATACCGAGTGATTTGTACTTGTTTAGAAAATGGAGTTTTTCGAAATTGTCAAAATCGAAAAAGTGCTATTTTTCGGAAATTAAGTAATATTTCAATGAAATTGTTTTAGAGTGTGTTATTTTTAGCTAACTAAACAATCTGAAGGCCAGAAAACCCTTATTTTTTTAACTTTAGCTAAATATTAATTTTTCAATTTTTTTAATATTTCTCAAAATTTCACATATTAAGACTTAATATTAAAGTTCAAATTTTTTTATGTGAACACTTTAAAGAATTATAATTGGTGAATATAATATAAAATGTTAATTACTTCTTTATATTTTTTATTATTTACCGAAAAGTAGTATGTTTGCATAATTCTTACGTTTTCTATGCAAGGCGCTTTTTAGGGGAAATATCTTTCAATTCTAATTAATATCTATTTAAATAGCTTCAAGGAACTCTAATCTAACCCTGTTAATGAATTACTGTTACAAAAATCCTGTAAATGTTCCTTTACAGTTGTCTAAATAAGGAGATTTTTTATCCAATTACATGTTCTAAAACATTTCCTCATTTAGACAACTTTAAAAGAACATTTACAGGGTTTTTGTAACAGTAATTCATTAACAGGGCTAGATTAGAGTTTCTTGAAGCCATTTAAATCTCATATTGGAATTGAGAAAACCTGTTTTTCGTCATCTAGGGACCCTGAAACGTGAAGATCTGAAGAAATCTCGGAAGGTAATTTTTTCGTGATTACAATACTTCCTTCGTCTTTCAGATGAGGGAAGTAAAAATTAATGCATACCATACATGATACTTTTTTAAAGAAGCAGCCTAGTCCAAGATGGACAGATGCAAAACCAAAAAAAAAAAATTGATTACATTATTTCTAACAAAATATATGTCGTTACAGATGTCTCAGTAATGAATAGAATCGATACGAGGAGAGACCGTACGAACAAAAGTTATTATTAACAGGAGACGATGGATGCCCAACATTAGAAGTAGGTACTAAAGAAAAATCTAAGCAAATACCAAAAGAAGCTTAAGAAAAAATCTTTCACCAACGGAAACTCATACTAATCTGGCAATAGACGAAATAGAACTAAAAATAAGAAACGACGTCATAACTGGACAAAGAAGATACGTACAGATTCGAAACATCAAACAGACAAGACAACAAACGCGCGATTTAATGAAAAAAACGAAGAAATATGAACATATTTTCATCGAAATACTCGGACATAAGCAAAGCTGTTAAAAAAATAAGAGCCGACAATACTGAAACCAACCAACTTGTAATGGAAAACAACCAAAATATGAAAGGGTTAAAATCCCGCACAAGAATATACCAACAACAATAAAGAAGAACGTATAGAAATACTGGAGGTTTTTTTTTATAAAGATCTATATTCTTCAACTGTGTGATTCGAAGACTTTTTCTATATCACTACCGAGGAGATAGAGCTTGCCCTGTGTCAAAAGAAAGAAAGAAACACCAGGCGAGGTCGAGGAACTACAACTTTAAGGGCGATAAAAAATGCTATTAAACAGATGTCTCCACCACGGCAAAATTCCAGAACCGTGCCAAAACGCTCTAGTCGTTCTCATACATAAAAAGAGAGACAAACATATGCCTACAAGTTACTCACAAAAATGTTTACTAACAGATTAACCCACAAATTTGATTTTACCAACCTCTCGAACAGCTAGGATTTCATAGAGGATGTAGTACCATCGAGCAAATCAAGAATTTACGATTAGGTACTCACTGAAAAACGTACGAAATATAATGTTACACTGCACTTATCACTTATCTATATATATAATAGACTTGTCTGTCCGTCCGTCCGTCCGGGACGCTGTTTCAGCAGCCAAACCGTAAGAGATAGAGAAAAAAGTTATGAAAGTTATATGTTTGGAATGGTCATGTCAGGTCAGCAACCGAATTTCAGTCACGTGACACTTCCGGTTTTCGAGAAATCACGTGATTTCCGTCCGTCCGGGACGCTGGTCCGTCCGTGCGGGACGCTGGTCCGTCCGGGACGGTCTTTTTTGTTTTATTAAATGAGACATTTGTCTCACTGGACTGCTAGTCAACTATAATAAGGCTTTTGATTCCGTGGAGCTGTGGGAAATATTTAGAACTATGTCAAGATGAAAGATTCCAGATACAGAAATGTTCTCAAATATATTTATAAGAAAGCAATATTTCTAGTGAAAATTGAAGAAAGACCTACAGACACACACGATTCCCATACAACGCGGAGTGATATTGGGAGACACTGTTTCTCCATAACTCTTCATACGAACAGTTGAAGACATAATCAAACAAGAGAAGGTAAAAATATTGATAGTAAATACCTAAATCATCTCCGCTTCGCGGACAACATTATACTAATAAGGAACAACATCGAAAAATTGCAAGAAATGCCCACGGAACTAAAATAGGCATCGAATACAGTTGTTAAATAAACGCATGTTGTAGTAGATGACAAAGCTATAGACAACATCACTGAGTACACACACATATTTGGGCCGGTGTATTACGGAAGGCAAGAAAAACCAAACAGAAGAATTACGATGGGACTGTCGGGAGCTTGAGAAAAATATTAAGAACAAAGACATTCCAACTCAAAGAGCTATAGAACGGTTTATGCTAGTAGTCGACCTTAGAGATCATTTACGGAATCGGTATATAGGAACTAGAACAAGGGTGGAAGACGTCAAACAACAAATAACGGCGGCGAAGTGGAGTTGCAAGACAGAACGAAAATAAGTCGACCAAATGAATTCTAATCTGGAAACCGAAAACACATAAGAGGGGAATTGCACGACCTCAAAAACGTTGGATAGACGACGAACGACGAAACGAAAAACTGGACAGAAACTGGCAACAAATATCAATGGACATAAGAGAGTGGCAACATGAAGGTGAGCCCTACGTCTAGGAGTCGACTCTAAGCGGCTATTAAGAAGAAGCTTGAATTTTAAAATATAAGTGAAGCGATCAGTATGAATAATGAGTCCTTATATTTAGCATGTACTAAAGACGGTTTAGGTCCCAATTGATACAGATTTTCCATGTTGGCAATTTTAAATCTTTTTAAAATGAAAGAGCGTGTCGAATTATTATTTAGACATTTGTTAGAATATAATACTATTTTTAAATTTTACCACTAAAGGTATCACTATCCAAATCAAAAAGAGTGAGACAACTCTTGATAGACATTTTAGTATTATTTCGTTAGCTTAAACAAGGTTTTAAACAATTACATTTACTATATCAATTGTGATTCCTAGCAGCGTCCAAACAAGTTCAAAATTACTTTAGAATCACATTCACAGCAGAACATATTATCTGTCCCAGTGTTTTTCCTTTATTGTTTTTCATCGTTCCCTGCCTTGGATCGTTGGATCTAGGGTGCCTTGATGACAATTTGACGTATTTTTTTGTTCTTTACCAGGATACGGACAGATCGTCGTCCCCGCTCACTTTACTGTGAGAGGGGAGAACGATCAGGGTATGGACAGTTCGTTGTTCTCCTCATTGTATATTCTGTTAGAGTGAGAGGACACAACGATCTGTCCGTATCCTGCTGTAAGACAAATACGTCAAATTGACACCCTAGTTGGATTCAGTTTCTTCCCAACATTTTCTCTATGTCATCTTGCCATCTGGTCTGGGTCTTCCTTTATTATCTGAGTGGTCATTTTCAGTCCCATGGCTTTTCAGCTGGTTGTAGTTCTCATAGCATTTCTACAAGTTGCTCGGTAGCACTGATAATGGGTGCATCTTCTCCAAATCTCAAGTGGTTCAGGTATCCTTCCATCGATCTTGATGCCTTCGTTTAGCCACGATAGGTTTTTAAGTGCGTTCTCTAAAGCCAAGGTAAATTGTGTAAGGAAGTTTTGCGCTTCTTCTGATTTTGAATTTCTCTGTGGTCAATTCTTCATCCATCCTTACACGCATTGTGGCATTTTCATGTATGTAACCTATCAATCGTGTATATCTCGAGTCAATACTCGCATTATTCATACCTTCCAAGATGGTACATGTTTTATTCAAGTCGAAAACTTTGTGGTAGTAATTGACAAATGCAAAAAGGAGTGGAATATTGTATCGTGTGTTTCAAAAAAACTCATTTAGTGCAGGTCTTGGAAAGAAAGATAAAAAATTTAGTCATGTCTTAACTTAAGTCTGTAGGTGAATGCCAGATTACATTTTGTTTATGAAAACATCTGCCACTGTGACAGGCAAAAGTTTACACTGCATTAAGTTTAGTTGTATCAAGCAAAAAGGAAAATAAGATGGCATTTACACAACATCGAGTGTTTTTGTTGAAAAGTTATGACAAACTTCAATTTGATCATGGCATTCTGCGAATGAGTTTTTTTTAAACACACAATACTATGTGCTCTTCTGCAAGTTTTCCTTCTACAGGACACTTTTTGATTAAAATAATGATATCTCTTTCCAGGTGTTTTATCCCGATCTTAACCATCTCGCTGGTGATTATATCTTTCCGTGGTGTTTAACTGTCTTGGCGCAATTTTTAGTTCAGTTAAGTCCATCTCGGGTTTTTCTCCAGATCCTACATTTGTAACCGTATTTCTACGTCTTCCTATTTCTTTTGTTGACGCTTGCACTAACTGGATGTACAGGTCCTGATAAAAATTCACACTAGTTTCGCCTTTTCACATCTTTCACATTCAAAATATTCTTGATCGTTTCTTAGTTTTGTCATCACTAATTTCCCCATGCTTCTCTTTGAATAAGTTTTGCAATTTGATGCGTATTGTATCTTCCTATAACTTGTCTTATCTTTCTTGAGTTACTTATTTAGTTCTTCGTATGTTGGTGTCTCCCTTTTCAATTTATATATTTTCAAAATATCAGTGTAATTCTGGACATAGTTAACGATTTTATTAATAATAATAGTGTGTATGTATGTATGTATAATGGATAACCTCGTTTTACCTATAATATAATATAATAATAATAAATATTGAATTATTTTTCAATTGGATTGTTTCTGACATTTCTTCATCTTAGCTGCCAACAATAATCTGACGTGACTTTTGAGATTAGAAAAATTAAACATTGTTACCATAACTTATTATATTCTCCAGATATGTATTTCAACAATTAAGCCATCATCATCAGTGGGATTCTAGTAGTTCTAGTAGTTCACTGAAAATTACCTTTAGATATTAAAATACGTATGAGGGAAGATCAATAGTTGTAGTAAGGGTTTTTAACTGTTGCATTCTTTCTTTCTATTAGCTGATCCCGTTGACTTGTTCAATATTACTTGTACCATAGGACATTATATCATCTTTAGATTATACTATAAAATATATGAGCGCTTCCAGGAATGTAGACCAAAGTGATTAACAAAAATAAATCTTTATTACATATCTTCAGTGATTGGAAAATATTGTTGCATTTGCCAAGTATCTGAAGATGATTCATGTAATACAATATTTAAATAGAGTATCTCAATTCCATACTATCTAAAATATACATTCTTTTACAATATTTTAAGTCGCATCGTGTAGTATGCTTTTATACAGTACAGGTTTTTACAGTATTTTAGCCGTGTTATGTTTGACTTATCATTAATTTGAAGAGTTCGGTATTGTAATATCAAAAATACCAACTTGTGCTTTTCATTTATACTGACGCTAGTGGATTTAATTCTAAACACTTTTGGATATTTTTGAATATTTTAAAGTAGCTTAACAAAAAGATGTTTTTGTTATCATGCTGCAGTTATCAGCATTTAATATTTAAAACGATTCTTGTTTTTCATCTTTCATTTTAAGGAAAAGAAAAGAAAAAGGTCAGTGTGTTGTGAACTAGAAATATTACAATTCATTCAACTTTATTAAAACTACACCAAGAACTGGTCGAGAATCAAAACTAATGCCTCAAGATCAAAGAAGAAGTTGATGTCTTGTTCTACAGAAATATTGAATTGACTTGGATAAGCATTTCAAGTAAAACTGGGAGAAAAACTGTGTGTAAAAATGGAACAACGAAATCCACACCTAATTGATAAGAAGAGAGGGGGAGAGAGAGAGAGAGAAACGAGAGATATATTTCAATATTTAAAAGTGGTGGAATTAAGCATGTATAGTCTACTAAACATAAAAACACAAAGTGGCCTTTGATTTCTAAAATTTCATGAGTGTACTTCCAAAATGCATCTTTTGTCTAGGAATGTACTTACAAAAAGTTACTAAAACAAATAGGTTAAGAGTGTGATATTTAATTAGCATCTGTCATAACTACTTTTAAGGATGTTAAACAAATACTGTGTTTGATACTATTGATGTAGCATTTATTAATAAGTATTTTTATTACATTTTATAAAAGTTCAGGCAACAATTTCCAGAATAGTATGTACTTTGACACTGAATTAATGATATTTATTAATTGTCATTTTTAAATTCAAAGTTACCTTTATGCAGGAATGGAAACCTTTGCAAAACAAAATACAGAATCCCTAGCAGACAAATTTTACGTATATGCCAACTTCAAAAAAATGTATATGTTTTTGTGTTTACTGAATGGCCTATATTAGGTATGTACGTCATGATCACACGAAAGCACATCCTGCCAGTATAATGCTGTGGACTTGCATGACAAGGGGTGACCGTTGTCGGTATATCCTCATCAAGATGTTGCGTTTCGCCACACGAGCTCTCACTAAAGCATGGTCCAGGGTCATCCTATGATATTGGTCGATTGGTTCACCTGTAAAATAGATAAAGTCATAAGATCTAAAGCATTTCCAACAAACTATTCAAGACATCTTTACTCTTTTGAAATATATATGAATGCTAAAATGGGTTTTTTATCTGTCATTGAGGCTGTTTTTAAACAATTCATCATTCATTCATAATCTATAGCCTCCTTTACCTTTTGGTGTCGAGGACCATTCATACCTCGCGGGCAGTGCAACGGAGGTAATGCGCCGCACGCGACTTACATTACGCTCCCCCCGCATGCAAACATACTACACACACAACAACTTACATCTAACTTAACTAATGGATTCAAATTCACTGGCGCTCCTAGAAAATTCTCGGCTACGGCCAGATTTGAACCCATGTCCACCTGGTTGCTAAGCAGACAACAAGACCACTCAACCACAGAGGTAGCCCGTTTTTAAACAAATATTTTTTTTGTATTCGCTCCCCAAACTGGTTACTTTGGAAACTGTCTAGGATCCTCAAAATGGCCATTTAGAGGCCTTGTACTTAAAGTCGTCATGGCAACATTTTAGCGGACTCAAACATTAGTTGCCATGACGACTTTAAGTACAAGGCCTCTAAATGGCCATTTTGAGGATCCTAGACAGTTTCCAAAGTAACTAGTTTGGGGAGCGAAAATTAAATTTTCGCGCGGCCTCCTAATATAATGCCGCGTTAATGGTAGTTGAAACTTCATATTATAATGTTTGGAGAGCTAATACAAAAAAACGTTGTATGCAACACGTCCTCAAATGGCTTTAGAGGACTCATCTTCATATTACGGACTCGGCTGCGCTTCGCTCCGCCTCGTCCGGAAACATTACGACTCGTCCCCTAAAGCCTTGCTTTGAGGACTAGTTACATAAAGTACTATTAAAACAATGATTTTCGATAAAAATATCTACATCATAGTAGGTGCCTATGTTATTTTACTATTGAAGTTGTGGAATTAAAATGGGAAGTTCTTTCGATAATGCGAAATTAGAATTGCCACCAAGAAAATTTGAATAAATGTCCTGAATTAATCATTAGAGTATGTATGTTCATCCGTTCGATTATCAGTAGTTTTGCACTATTTAACTAGTTACATTTAGCACTGAATAGAGGTGTTTTTCGTGTACCGAGTCTTTTTTAAATCATATTATGTCTGAAACATTAAGGTGAGAGTTTTGACTATATCTATTCACCTACTCCTTTTCTTTTCGAACGTAGATGATTTTCAGTGACGTATTCATTTTTATACGAACAATGTTGATTATACCTGTACTATCTAACTGTTCCATAATTTCTAAATCGTATTTTGTGTAGAGAAACAATTATTTCTTCTATGAATCAAAATTGTGTCTCATTTTTTTTGGGTTTGCTTATCATTAAATAGTTCTTTGTTCAAATTCTTATTTGTTAAATTAATCTTGTTTGCTTTTCCTCTAAAATTGACATTTTGTTTAAAAAACTACATTTTTTATATTTCTCATAATCAATCTTCTATTTTATTTTAAAAGATCGTTTATTAACAGAGACATATTGGATATAGTGATCCGACAATAATAATTTAGCTTGCACTGAATATGTTTCATTTGTGTTTCATTGGTGTTTTATCAGTTTTATTTATAACCAGCTCATCTTTGAAACATTGTCGTTTGAAATATTCTACTCTTATAAAACTTTAAGTTTTTCATTTGAATTATTTAAAATATTGTTACATCTTCACTTCGTAATTCAGCACCAACCATTGATAAAATCTAAATAACTACTTAACATAAAACTTGATGAATATCGCGACCTAAATTCAGCTTATCGTTTAATAAAAATAGTTACCGGATAGCATAAACGTTCTCCCATCTCCAGTGTCACGTTTTGATAAAGGTCGCCTCCGGGGAGAAGTCAATCGCTTTCAAATCGATTTTGTCAAAAGTTTCATCCTCTCAGTGCTGCCAGATGTCAAGCAAAACAAAACAATTTAGAAGTATAATAGCAGTTACATTAAGAAGAAAAATCGTTGAACTCTCCAAAATTCGTCGGAACTTCTGCCTTCCAAAGTTTCTCAATAATATTGCCATTTTGTGAACAGTTTTATGAGCAAATATCTGGTTAACTTGGGGAACTTGTTTAATATTAGATATCACGTTGAGAAAATATTTTTGATTTACCAATTTGTATTCTAAATGACTATACTAGTTGATAGAATTCATGTTTGAAGTTGCAGTGAAAACTGCTTTTCTGAAGTGTGTACAAAACAGCTTTAATAAGAGAAAGGAGCTAATTACAACACGAAACTGCAACTAAAAGGTGAACTTGCTAGAAAGCTTAGACTGTAACCTACCTTGAGTTAAAATTAATTAAGCACATTTCAAGTGTAGGTGATCTTATTAGTCATTAGACGTTAACCATGAATGTATTGGGTAGACTTAACAATTTAACAACATTAGAGTTGTAGGCATATACATGGGTTAAGTAAAATATGTGAGAATACATGGGGCATTGCAATTACGCCCAGTAGGCTGATTCACGTAAAAGATTACATAAGGTAGTGATTGAAATAAATATTCATGTCCTGAATTTCGAATGCGATTGTAGTATTTAATGTTTGCATGATTTTTCTTTTGTGGTGGTACTAATAAACCAATGATAATACATTTTGTTTCTCTCTTTCTCCTGAAGATAGTTTTAAAAAAATATTTCAACACGTTACAATAGAAAACCGTGATATTTTAGACAGAATACAGATTGGCTAACTGTTTGGCAAATGGGAATTTTGCATTTCACTTTGAACTGTTTGCTGTAATTGCTTTTAAAACTTCTTCTCGGTAATGTTGGCTACTTTATACCTACTACAGATTATAAGTTAATACAGTAACACTATAGTAGTTTGTACAACGAGAGTGGATATGATGTCCATATCGCACGAGGATAAAGTTTGAGCACGACGCCGTAGGCGGAGTGCTCAATTATCCGAGGGCGATATGGACATTCCACTCGAGTTGTACAGTGTATTTTTTCTACGACCTATCAATGGAAAAGAATGGAAAATTAAAAGAAAATTTATTCAACGCTAATTAATAAGATATCTTACAACAAAATCACGGTTTCCAACAAACAGGGCACAGCAGGGCGTGCCCCATTGCAAAACAAACAATTAATGAAAGTTGCCTAGGTAACCACGACTAACGTGGTTTGTGATTGGTGTATTTCATATCCACCCTTGTGTGGATATGAAATCATATACGTTCAGTTAACTACAATTGCCTACATATCCATTCTGTAGATTGTGAAGAAAACAGAATATATACATGCGGGAGTAGAAAAAATTTCAAGTGAGCATAGTCATTTTTAGAAACAATGCCCTTTGAAGAAGATAAATTATAACAAAAATGGTCACTGTAACGCATATGCATGATTAATGCAATATGAAAGGCATCTAATTAAGTAGTTAGTACAAAATCATGGATTCTGCAGTATATAGATTTTTTACATTATATTAATTACTAACTTCTGAAATACTTCTACATGTGAAGGAACCTCCAGATAAACTTCAGCCACGGGTTTTCCTCCATGGGATTGATTCACTTTCTTTATTGGAAATTTTTGAAAAGTAAAAAAAAGTAGTACTCCACCATTCGTCAGATATGTATGTGACAGTTAAGTAGTTTGCGGGGAAGTAAAACCTACATCTGAAGAAACTGTTGGGAGTAGCTCCCATCACGGGTTTCTCTCCCGTGGTACGTAACAGGTTGACTTCCATTGTCAAGAACTTTTTAAACACAAAGACACAATATTTAGGAAATTTGTCCACCCATCATGTACAATGTGGCGTAAAATAGAGTTTCCAATATGATTTGGTCGCTTCCATAGTTTCAGGCTTATTCACAAACGTTCAATATTTCAGGAAACCTCATAGTCATAGATCTTGGTGGATATGCAACATCGCCGTGCTTCGAGAAGATCCTACAGGAAACACTTGCCTCAAAATTGCCTTGTTTCACGGTCTGTGTGCTCATCCTCTATCCTTTAGCTCTTCCGTTTGCAGCCACAAAAAATCTCTCAGTATAGATCTGTAGCTGCCCATACACAGTAATGGTTATACCCCTGTCGTCAAAAGAATAATGCTCCATGACTTTTCCAGCAGTAATGTAGTGCATCAACCATAGTCCCAGTGAAATGAAGCAGTCAGTCGACGAAAAATTTTCTGGGTCTGTCAACTAAAAACAAAATCACAGCTACTTCCCATAGGGGACTCTATTTTGCGCCACCTTGTATATATATATGCCATTAATGTATTTTGAGATGAACGAAATTTGCCTTTAAATGAATTTATTATATGAGCTTCATAAAAATGAAGAAACGGTATTTTTGAAATTATATTTCACCTATCACATCTACATGTGTTATTAAAGTAACAAGGAAAAAGTAAACTCTATCTGCGAAGAAACGGTTGGGGTAGTTCCAGCCTTGGTATTCCCTCTTTTGGTGACTGGTTTACCATCACTATTGGAAGCTTTTCTAAAACTATAGAAGTAATATTCTCTAAATTGTCTCCCATGCATCATGTCATTAAAATATTTTGAAGAGAATTACGATCTCATGCCTGTGAAGAGGTGGTTGTCTTGGCTAACTGGTTCAATAAAATTTACCTTGAAAACAATCAATTGAATGCCTTTAGCCACAGGTTATTCTTCTTTTGTGACAAATTCACCTTTACTCTTGGGAATTCTCTAAAATTAAAGAAACTGTACTTGGGAAATAGTATCGCTTCTGTGGAAGCTCATTTGTTATTAATTCATTTAAGATAAAATTTTAAATCTACCTTTGAAGAAATAGGTGGGATAGCTTTAGCCACAGGTTCTTCTTCTTGCGTGACACATTCATTTTTACTCTTGGAGATTTCCTAATATTAGCCGTATTACAGAAATAGTATTGCTTCCATGGAACCTAGATTTATTATTTTTAAAGCATTTTGAAAAGGAAAATCTACATTCGAAGGAACAAGTGGGATAGCTTTAGTCATATGTTCTTCTTCTTCGGTGACAGATTCATTTTTATTCTTACAGATTTCCTAAAACTAAAGGAACCACATATTGAAAACTATCGATGGGGGCTCACTATGTTTGCTTTTTATTGAAAATAATTTGATCTGTGAAGAAACAGTTGTGGAAACTTTAGTAGTAATGGATTTCTCTTTTTGAATTACAAGTTTATTGTCACCACTAAGATTTTTCTAAATTAAAAGAACTATACTGAAATTATTTTTCTGATAACTTCCATCTAGGTATATTATTATTTTACATGTAGGTAAGCAAAATCCACCTGTGAAGGATCAGTTGTGTGGCTTCAGTTACGGAAGGAGTATACAAACCAAATTATACTATAAAACAGATGTAGTTGGTACTCAACTTAGCAGTTTAATAGCATTCGGTAGTTTGCGGAAAATTCGAGTAGCTATATATGATAAAGAATCAGAATCATCTTCAGTGTTCATCTTGTCACTAGTTTTAATTCTGATATCCATTCACATCAATCATCAATTGTAAAGAAAAATTTTCGATTTCATTGACACAATTTCGTATTCGTAGTACTGATCGAGACAATCCCATTTCAAGCTGTAATAATAAACGTCAACCCAAACGTTTCAAAAACTTGCTTTTAGCTTACATGGCCAGTCGTGTGAGCTAACTAATTCGAGAGAGCATCTATTGATCTTATTGTTGAAGATTTTTATTAAGTGTCCAGATTTTTTAGATGTAATTTCTAATAGAACTCCCAAAGACCTATAGAATGACCGTTACAGCACAAATCAAATGAAGTACCATCCGATTACATTCTGAATGTTCATTTTCTCATTTGGACAGACCTAAAAACTAAGTTAAAACGACAAAATATTGAAATCACGTTAGCAAAATACTCTGAAAAGTGTAAGGAAAGTCTTACAAGAAGGTAAATGTGAGAACATCCTTATTTTTTCTTGTATTGATATTAAGTAACGATACGTTGGTTACCCCCCTCCGTCAGGACGGTGTACTTAAATAAGACGTATTATACGTCTTAGTATTTTAACAACTAGTTGCACTGTTTGTTCTCCTTGCTAGCTCAGTGTACATGAAACTCTTTTAAGACCCCAGTCGTGGTTACGAATGATCATTATTTGCCAAAAAACAAAAAGATTGTCTGTGGGATTCTCGGGATGAAACTGACTTCAAATAACATACACAATAAAATTTTCCTACACAAAATTTTTTACCTTTAAACGCATATAAAATTGGAATAAAACTAAAAGAAACTAAAACTTCAAATGAAAGATCATTCCTTATAAAACAAGAATAGAAACTCTACGTGTGACACGGCTTGGGGCTACATGTACGTTTAAATATATATATAAAACAATATTAAGATAGAACGCCAACATAACTTTCTTTAAAGGAGCAAACATTAAAATTCCTGAAGCGAGTACTGTATGAAGCCGGCACTGTACACGATTGTATCCATAAAAACACGACACAATTCACACTCGTAGGCGCATTGCTGTGTTGTGTATATTAGACCCGCCCTCGAATTCTGTCACCCAATCTTAGAAGATGCGACGCGTTGAAAATTATCACAATGCCTTTCGGCTGATAGCTGGCGCCATAATGACGTCACGTACTCACAATGGACGTCACGAATATACGTGGCTGCTTCGCACTCTGTGTACTCACCCGGTACTCGCTTTAACATGGTAAGGCTTTGTTTATTCCGCCACAGGCAATTTCGCACAATGCTCTAGAAGCTATTGAGATAATGAAATATTTCTCGCGAAAGATGCTTAAGTTGAAAATCCTCGCTTCCCGCGAACAGGCTTCGAAGTAGCTTTTATCGCTGCACCCGCAAAATCGCTCTGCACAGGGTTGAACTCGCACCTTTTGTTTTGCTAGATTAGAACGTTTAAGTTGTTCTCTGAATGTCATTTTTTGGCAGTGGTCTATTATGATATGTTTTTCGGACTTTTTCCACTGTCTAGGGTGTAAATCACACAACGTTTCGGGAGTTTTGATCCACTCCCGTGTTCAGGTGTGCCTGGTTAGTCCTGAGAAGGACTGATATTATAACCGCCCTGGTGGCCTAGTGGTTAGAGTGGCAGAGTAGTAATCACAGCGATCAGCGGTCCCGGGTTCAAACCCCGGGGGAGGCACAAATTTACGTTGTAAAACGTATAATATCAGTCCTTCTCAGGACTAACCAGGAACACTTGAAGACGGGAGTAGATCAAAACTCGTGAAACGTTGTGTGATTTACACCCTAGACAGTGGAAAAAGTCCGAAAAACATATCATAGGACGTTTAAGCCTAATTAACAGTAAATAAGCTTGTACCTACAGTGCCTGCATACAAACTGGCTATATCTACAGGGAGTTCAACAGTAAACTAGATCCCGGCAGCTATTGAAAACCATAAAACATGCCTAATCTGTAGCATGCTTTTTGTTGACAGAATTGTCAATTTTTTTTCGACGTCTTGATTAACTTATTCCATTGTTATTTTAGGGTTACCTATCAATTTGATATAATTTTTCGTTTAAGTTACATATTTTACATATTTGTGTAGCTTATTAGACTGTGTTAAAGTCACATGAACTAATAATACAGTTAATTGTAATAGAAATGTAGTTCTATAAAGTGCAGTGTAGACGGCGTTCTTGTTTTTTATGTTCTCCCGCGATCAATTTTATGTTTGATCGATCTGTATATGTCTATGAAAATAAACCATCCAGAGTTCTTTTCAATTGTTATTTGATGTGTTTATGTATTTACTTCCTAGTACATTGGCAGATAAATTAGCTCAGAATAACTTACGATTACATTTGCTACCCTCATGCTTCGTTTTTTACAACTTTCTTTTAATAATTTCTAACTACAGCTAAGATTGATATTCACAAAATCTAGTGTCTGTAATAACTAGTGTCCTCCTTGCATATTAGATTATTTGAAATTTATTAGTTGAGGGTGAACCATGTTCACGTTTTATTGATAGGACTTACTGTTAAATTCATCACAATTTCTTTGTGTAGATATATAATGTCATTTATAGTTTTGTAGATTTAGGTGATTCCGTGCCATTTGCTTTGAAAAAAATAACAAAAATATCAGTACTACAGACTTTTATATTTTTTTAGGACTATAATATTTATTTCAGATCATTTTTTTTAGTCAAAGATTAGAATAATATACCACACAAGAGATTTCCATGACTTTAACTTTTAAACAGAAATGCTTCGCGTGTTTTGCACTATTTTGTTACTTGTTTTGGGGCGTAATTGTGTATTTACAGTATTATTTCAACAGTCATCGTATATGATACAGTGCGGTTGTACTTATGCTGTGTAGAAGGACTGCATTGGCGGGGGTAATTTCTCTTTTAAACCATTCTCTATTGTTTATTAGTTACAACGTTACAAGTAGAAGTTAAAATTCTAGAATCTTCTAGAAGCAAACTTCAACATCACCCTCTTCCCCGTTCCTGTTCAAAAGGTTGTTTATCATGCCACGCACGTTCTCTTGCTTGAAGAGCAGGTAAACGCAAGCCCTCACTTAAATTAACACTGGTGCTAAAGGGGCCTGTTGTGGCTTGCTCCCTTTCCTCCAGGGAGCTGTTTCACTTGGCAACTCAACTAGTTACCTGCGATATTTTAATATTTCATCAAGTGTGAGTTATGTGTCCTTTGCTGCATGTATCTTCGCGCCCACGATCCCTTTTTATATTTTTAAGTAAATTGGATTGGGGTAAAACCTACTAATTGAGCCAGTGCCACTTTCATTGTTGACATATTGGAACTAGCATTTTCACCTGCTATAATCTCATCATATCTTGTGTCCGTCTCTCTTTGGACATTTTATCCGACGTCGTTGCTTTCGAGCAACTTACGTGAGCGTTTTTTCTCATACCCTTTGTCCCTGGCCCCTGTCAAAATCGCTTCATCCGTTCATCCGATTTGCTGATGCGTCTATATTTTGCACGTTGGAGATTACGTCCCCATTTGGTCTGCATCAGGAACGGATAATGATCGACGTCAAAATTACTTGATTTGATTCGAATGCAACTCTGGAACTGTTCAAATAACAATTAGAACAGCTCCCGTGTGAGTATTTTTATAGTTTCAAGGCTGCGTGGGTGTTAATGGAATTTCCGTTTGTAGTTGAGTACGTATCTTTATTGGCATATTTTACTACGCTCCTGTAGTAGCGTGTTGATGAGAGATGTTTTCATTAAAACACACATCTGCATATGGCTGTGGTAGTTCCCGAGGCAAGATTTCTCGATCCTTTCATAATTTTCACACATTGAACATACAGTTAGACCGTTAGCAATTTGCGGATAAAAATTCAGCCATTGGACACTTCTTCTATTTTCTCAAAGTATAAATAGAAAATAGCATATGGCTTTTGTCAAGTTATACAGCCTCAGTTGGTCATTTGGAATGTTGTAGTTATATAAGTCGCATTACAGTGTTAAATTTGGCGTCACTTTTATCGGTGAAGTTTTGATGAAAAACAAGCTGCAGAAATAATAACTACAGAGAACTTTTACTAAAATAAACTAATTTCTCTCCTGCTATAAGCAGGTTGTAGAAATTATATCTGACCTTCTACTAATTTGTATCACCGTGTAACATGACTAACAGTTTATGTAGTGCACTAGAAGTCATATGACCTTGTCAAAGCAGCATTCATAGCGAAATGTAATTCAAGAAAATCGTTTCTAAAAATTATTTATCATAAACAAGTTTATTTAGCATCCGGTTTAATCATAAACATCATGTAAAATGTATTCCCATTAGTGTTTTGTATATAAATAGTGTGATGTACGTATAAAATAGATTATATGTATTCCTTTCAATATGAAAGGCAGATTTAAAAAAACTGGATGTAGAAATTCCTTGTGCGAAACTTACGACTAATGTCAATCTAGAGATAAATGGTTGCAATTTCGGAATAGAATTCTCTCATTGTGCTTCAAGACAAATAAAAAATAAATATAAAATTATCATTATCGAGTTACCAGGCTACCCTTTATGTATGCTGCTATAAATGTAATGCAATTTTAGTAAGTTATCGTGTTGATAATTTGTTTTTAGTGTTGTTAAACCTGCATCGGGATTATATTATTGTTTTGATAATTTGAAATAAAATTCTGCATGTTTCAGTGACAATTAGCCTTAATCCTAGTGTACGCACCCACCCACTCATATACTCATGTAAGCGAATATGTTTATAGCAATTGATTTAATGTCCTTTTTACAAAAAATAAATATATAAGAATGTATTTTAAAAATGATAAGTGAACTAGGCGTTCTAAATAATCGAAATAGTTTTGACATTCTTTAACTACTCGCTTCAATTAAAAAATCATTATTTTGAAATCGTTCCAAGCATTCATAGCAAATATCAGTAATTTTGTCAGATAAGCTTCACATTTTACAAGAACAATTAACATAATTGTAATACTGGAATTTAAAAACAGGACACTGACACTTTCTACAGCTGCATTTCATTGTTGCACATTTGTTGCATGAACGTAGTTGAACTAATTAATTAAGAATTTCCTTCGGCCTACGAGTTACATGAATGAAGCAATTAGAGCTTAGAAGTTGCTCACTTTGTAGCTCCACTTGACTTCTCATACATTTGCTGCGTTTTTACGAATTCAGTATTTTATCATGTACAATTTTCTAGTTCGCTAATCACATGAACAGCACTGGTGGAAGTACTTTAAATTGGATTAAACTCAGTATTAAACAATAGCACCAACAACGTGCTAGAAATTTTGAGAGATATATGTGTTATTGTTATTAATTATTGCTTTGACCTCATTGAACTAATAGCAAACTAAAATGTTATCTGTACTTGGTCTTGATTTAAAATTTTGTTGGCGAATTAGGAACACAAAAATTAGGCAAAGTTCAGGTTCATTCTCAAGTATGCGTTTTACGGTAACACTTCTATGTAAATGTTTTCAGTGCCAATAAACCTTCAGCAGTAACCGTTACATTTTATACCGTTATAAACGGAAAAGCACTGTGCACTTTTAGAAAGAAGCTTCTGCTTTAATGAACAAAGTTTTGTTTCAGTTTAAGAACTTAATTTAGCATATTTAAGACAACTGGAGTTAATTGTTTAAAAGTTTGCTGTAATTTATTTAATTTCCCAAAACTATATGTTAACTTGATGTAGATGTTAACATGGGTGGATAGAATTTTGATTAAACTGGAAAATCTATAAACCAGCATCCAGCGCCATATATCAAAATCTTTCATATTGTGACATTTTCATAACCAATAAAAACAAATACAGTATATGTAAAAACAAATATTTTTGGAAGATACGGCAAAACTACAAACTACAGATTTTTCCTAACAATATATCTTGCGATTCAAGTATATTAAAATCAAATTTGATTTTGAAATTTGCATTTTTTACTAGGAACAAATTTAATAATTATAGTAAAGCAAAATTTAATTTACTGTAATTTTCTGAAACAATGAAAATCGAATGGTGATAAAGCAACAAAAGTATTTTGTAAGTAATTTTATGAAAGCGTAGGAATCGTCTTATTTTACACTAGTTTGCTTAAATTTTCTACTATAGTAGGGTAAGTCTTCAGTATACATTATCTAAGAAACTTTCTCTATGACTATTAAAATCCAACGTTATCTATTTTCTGTAATTTTTAACACATTTTAAATCGTACAGCTTGGGATGTATCCTAAAAAATACGCTTCGCATTACAGTTTAGTACTTAGTACTTACTCTTATAGATTCTCAAATGTTACCAATGACTATCGTATGTGAGTGCATGAATGATTGTAGAAACCTTTTTTTGTCTAAAAGGAAATAAATATGCAGTGGCTTCAACCTGTTTGCCTTACCGGCATTTTTTAATCGGTCATGAAGTAAACATATTGCTTTGAACTAAGTGGGATATCTGTGAAATAAGTATTTATAAATAACCAGTAACATTAATAAATAGAAAATAATTGAAACGTTAAAAAGGTTTTAGTATTCTGTTTACAAAAGTATTAATATAGCCAGGTTTTAAACAGCCAACTATAAAATTACAAAAAACTCTCACACTATCTGACACCGATGTAGGATTTGGAAGCCGATGTACCTATACCTAATAGGTAAGTTTCATTTAGGGAATAATAGGGCTGCATAAAATATCATATAAGAAAATGATGTGCCGGTAGTTTCTATTATTTTAAGTAAGTTCATGTTGGTCCCTTACACTCATTCTGTTCTTGGTGTTCCCGTCAGAGTTATGTGCCAAAAATTACAAAAGATAGTGGAATTTAGAGAATGTATTTCAGTTCTTCAACTGTGATCTCAGATATGTCTCCTGAGTTTACATTAATAGTCATTTTTTCTTCTTCTTTTTAAGCATGGTTGCATTTTGAAGTTTTCGATGCATATAGATCTTCATATAGATGTTCAACGATTATTTCCAATATTTCTGTTACCGTAACTCAATTTATTTTTCATTTTCTTCTTCATAGATTTGCGATTTGAAAGTATAACACTTCAAACTCATGTTTTTCTTACTTTATATTTTTCTTATATTAGTATTATTCCTTTTGTACTGTTATTTTATAGTTAATTTCTAAAAAGCTACTACATAGATACTTTAAGTAAATATATGCCTTTTTGCAAAAGTAAAAGCGGACAAACCGTTGCTTTTAAAACTTAGAAAAGGCTCTAGGTAAAATCAAAATGTCAATGTTTAAACTAGTGATGGGCTTATTCGAATAAAAAATAACCGGTTATCCGGTTATTGAAATAACCTGTGTAACTCGGTTTTCGTTCCAAGTATTCGGATGAAAAATAACCTCACCCTGATACGTACTACGTGCCGCGTCTCAGCGACCTGCGAGTGATCGAAATTCTGTAAATAATACGGCATTCATAACTCATATAACCTTTTCTACGTATGTACTTGATTGACCCAAGTGAGGCTCGCGGCTGCTGGTTGATGTTATTAAGACATTTGAGACTCCCAGTCGACGAGTTAAATTTATGGGGCCGTTTCTATTAAAGATAACGTTCTGCTGAGTATGAGATTTGCCGAAGCTGTGTTGGTATTAATTTATAACGGCCTAAATTTTTGCTTCGAAACGCGGTTGATTATGCCTAATGAGGGATAAACAGAAAGCGAAATAAGATTTTCCAATATCGTAAAAGATTTATATTTAATTTTTAATAACGGAGGAGTCGGGACAAGAAGTGGATTTCGATGTTGAAAATTTTAAGTGTGCGTCCTTAGAACCGCGGAAGGCTGAACTTAGATAAATGATGGATTCTAAAATATACCGGTATGATGTGCAAGCGAAAGGGGAAGGGTGACTACTAGAGAATTTTAGGAACTAAAAATAGATTCAATAGATACTTTGTATTCGCATATTTATAATTTCTTTATGATTAGTATTGATATAGCTATTCTCAATGGTTTAAACTTCTTAGAAATCAAATAAAAATCATTTATACAATTATTATAATTACGGTTAACTGAGTTCCTCTGCTATCTGTAAGTTACGATGCCGATGCAGATGACGGTGAACCGCCAACCGCCAAACCGGCTGACTTAATCGAAACGAATCGAGAGCCAAAATTGATTCGAATGATTATTCAAATAATCAATCGGTTATTAATATGATTCGAATGCAAATAATTCGGTTATGAAAATTGTCCAGTTATGCCCATCACTAGTTTAAACTGCAATATTTGGAAAACAATTCAGGTGTAGGTTACAGAGGTATTGCTGCTTTACATATCTTTGGGGCACCTGTCCAATTCACAGACGGAGAAATGTACGGGGTGATCTAAACGTAAAAATGCTTTTATATCTCCGTCATTACAAGAAATAGCAATAACTATTAAAAAACAATTGAAAAATAAAACAAACACATATAGGTAAATTGAAACTACAAAAATTTTAATATATTACCATCAAAAAGGCTTCGAAGCTTGGTTGCTGTGGAATTTAAAAGTTATCTATGAAATGATTTACTTTTATTATTTTTATGTCATTGACATCTGGTAAAAGTCTAGTAAAAATTAACGCATAAATATACTGCTCCATAGGATAAATAACCAAAAAAATTTGATTCTTTACGTTAACAAAAAATTCTAAAACAATAAAAAAAAATTTCTCCCAAGAATTGAACTAAATAATAAAGTTTAAAAAAATAAATGTCAAGAGTCTTACTTCGACGATATTAATAATATTTCTAACTCATGTGGAGCAGTTTATTTCAAGCAGACCTTGGAATCGCTTTGTTATTTTGAATCTTATGGAATAGCGGCTCTGGCTAGATATGTTTTATTTTAAGAGTATTAAATAACATACATTTTCTATTTTTACTTCCTTTTACTACTATAAAGGAAGTATTGGATTCACCCCAAAAATTCGAAATTGAGTTTTCAACAGATC
This sequence comes from Agriotes lineatus, assembly GCA_940337035.1. Taxonomy (NCBI): domain Eukaryota; kingdom Metazoa; phylum Arthropoda; class Insecta; order Coleoptera; family Elateridae; genus Agriotes; species Agriotes lineatus. The sequence goes on from OW679196.1 coordinate 128,621,973, forward strand.
TTCACGTTTTAGAGTCCCCTGATCCCAAAAAACATATTTTTTTTCATTGGTCTGTGTGTCTGTCTGTCTGTCTGTGTGTCTGTCTGTCTGTCTGTGAACAGAATATCTCAAAAACGAAAAGAGGTATGGCATTGAAACTTCATATATAAGTTTTGTGTACTATGTAGATGAGACAGCAAACTTTTGAAGAAAATCGCATAACCGGAAGTAGGTGTTTACTCTTGTGATTTTTCAGTTTTTTTCGATTTTTTCAAAAACGGCTCTAACGATTTTTTTTAAACTTTACATTTTTCTTATATTTTTAATGTGTATTGATGTGAGATAGGTGATTTTCCAGTTGAATACTTCTAAAGTGGGTTTCTTTTGTTTTTTTTCTATTTTTTTTATTAACTCCTATTTTAAATAAAACACCCGGTATATTATTACATTTTTGAATTCACCTTAAAATTCTAGAGAAAATTTGTCTCTTCAACTAACACTCGATTTTGTACCGTTTTTGTAGAATTTGTAATTTTTGAAAATTTTTAACAAATGGTTAAAAATTAAAAATGAAATTTTTGACTAATTATAAGATCACTGTAAAAGGAAGTTGTGTGAGTGTATCACACCAGATTTTTTTTTTATTAACTCCTATTTTAAATAAAACACCCGGTATATTATTACATTTTTGAATTCACCTTAAAATTCTAGAGAAAATTTGTCTCTTCAACTAACACTCGATTTTGTACCGTTTTTGTAGAATTTGTAATTTTTGAAAATTTTTAACAAATGGTTAAAAATTAAAAATGAAATTTTTGACTAATTATAAAATCATTGTAAAAGGAAGTTGTGTGAGTGTATCACACCAGATTTTTTTAAATATTTTAGATTCATTATCAAAACGTAAAACAGGAGATCAGCTTTATTTGTTTCTCTTACCTGTGTTTAAAGTTTAGACGAATTGAGTGTTTTTACTAAAATATCTCGAAAACGGTTTATTTTAAAAATAGAACGTGTTATATAAAATATGATTAGTTTTTTCGTAGAATCTAAGCATTACATTATAAGACAAATTTTAATAGTTTTGTTTGATGTTCCATTATTTTTTTGAAAATATTTATCAATTCGTCATAAATACCAGTTACTTTGCTATTTAACACTTTTTGCTGTCCCTTATAATAATGGAGATATAAAGCATTTGTCCCTTTATTTGGACAACACCGTCATTAGGACAGTGAGTAGATAAAATATCTGGAAGAATTGCCAGGCCGTAGCTGAACCAAAATATTAGACACGGCTTGTTTCCTGGTTACCAGATTTTAAAAAATTTTAAAAATAGTTTTTTTAGAAAACAGTCATCAAATGTTGAAATTTTCGTTAAATTCTCAGTAAGCAAAGTGATTCTTTTTTGTCACTTAACAGCGAAATACTTTTCTGTTCTAGAACGCAAAACTCTTTTGCGTTCTAGAACATAAAATAAATGTAAAAAAATTTGTAATTTTTTAGGCACTTATTTGTGATTTTATTAATTAAGTAACCCAAATTAGTTTTATATTAAGTAATTTAAAATTTCAATAGATACTAATAACTATTATGAACTATTATAAACATGACTAATTTATGTTGTACTACATGTAAATTGAAGGTGCCGATATTGCAGTGAGTAAAATTTATACATCACTTTGACGTTTGTTAAACAATTCAGCAGGCCGTGGTTCAAAAATTAGTTGTTTATGAAATATAAAATTGTCAATTAACGTTAACAGTTACCTTATTTAGTTTTTTTAATTCTCATACTACTTAGTTTTATTGCAGTTTTCGAAAAATCATTGTTTGCATCTCGAATGCGAAATGCTTTTGCGTTCTCGAATGGGTATTTTGCCTCGTTAAAGCTCGGCAAAAGAACTTCCATTCTCGAACGCAAAAGTAGCATTTCGCATTCTAGATACAAAAATAGCCATTTAAAGCACATCATAGGTGTAGTTATTTACACACTTTTGATTTGTTATACTTCACTATTGCACAAAATACATATGGTGAATAGGAAAATTTTAATGTTTTTAAATTTACATTAATGAAACATAATCACAACGATGACATAAACTTTTATATGTAACATAAAAGAGGGGAAATAATTAAAAAACATCTGCATCTTGCGTTGCTAATTTTATTATCCTAGGAACTTAATAATAGTATTAAGTTCCGTTGTCAAGGGAAAGCAGCAAACAAATATAATCACCGACTTACACGTTTTGTTACTAAAGCTGTATCACTGGCTTACATGATCAGAAGCGGGAAAATGTTATTACTATCTAGAGATTCAAAAACTGATTCTCAGCGGGCTCGGGAAATCAAACGTATGAATAATATGTTGGTGGCAGTATTAAGTCTATGTCAAATTCGAGGTTAGCAAATTAGGTTTTGCGTCAGTTTTGACACAGAGGGGTGGTTAGTTCAATAAAAGCAATATTTTACACATATTTCAGGTTTTTACTCTTGGCGAAAAAGGGAATATTTTGGACTCGATATACAGGGTGTAGAAATGCTTTACGCACCATACGGATTTCAATGGTAATTTCTTCATATGAAAATATTTGCTTCCCTAATTATTTTAGAGCAAACTTGTATGGAAGTATTTTGTAGAGAAAAAAATTCTGTATCCATTTATGCCAGCATTTGTCATTTTACATTTCGGAAAACCGAAAATTTAAAGAAAAAAGTTACCATTTTTAGACAAATCAGTGGTGCCTTGAAATTACTAAATCATCTCAAAGCATCAACAAATTAGTTTGCTGTTTATTTGTTTGCACCTGTCAAATGTAACGGCAACCAAATAAACAGCAAATTAATTTGTTGATGCTTTGAGATGATTTAGTAATTTCAAGGCACCGCTGATTTGTCTAAAAATGGTATTTTATTTCTTTAAATTTTCGGTTTTCCCAAATGTAAAATGACAAATTCTGGCTTAAATGGATACAGAATTTTTTTCTCTACAAAAAACTTCCATACAAGTTTGCTCTAAAATAATTAGGGAAGCAAATATTTTCATATGAGCTCCTACACGGATAAGCTTTCACGGCTGATTTCTTGAAACAATTGAAGCGAAAAATATTCAGATTAGATTGGGGAGAAAAAGCATGAAAACGCCTTTATATTTAAGGGCAATGTAGAACATATGAAACCGGTGGAAGATTCATGGAAAACAATAGGTACCATAAATTTATGAAGTAATTGCAATTATAAATAAGTCCAGTGGCACATTCACTGCCTTAAAGATATTTTTAAATATGACATTGGTTGCATCTTTCGTGTTTTTTTATTGGGAGAGATACTTTTTGAGAGTGTTTGATTTTTTTTATATACTCGCAATGTACGTTTCGTTTTTAATGTCGTAGTAGTCGACCACTCTTGTTTCAACAATTCGATTTCATTTGACTTAATTCCCCTTCCGATTGTGCAGGACCGTAGTTCGATGGGGGATGACCAGGGCTGAGTCCTGGTAAAAAAAATTTGCCCTTGGTAAAAGATCTCAGACGAAAAACGAAGTGTCGAGCATGGGTTTAATATAATTGCGCAATATTAGTTGGATCTTATGGATAAAACTATGGACAAAGAAACAAAAATTACTATTTTTATACATTTAAACAAAGAGAAGCCACCACCGATATACCAGCACTCTAAACGAATCTTCGTTTTACACTTTATTCGCCCACAAAGATGTTCCATGGATCACCCCCGCATGGCGCACCTTGTTTAGCATTTATTTATTTATTTTTTATTTATTTATTTAATTCGCACTCAGCCAACAGCCGTTAGGCCAATTATAGGCGTCGCTGTGCAGTTATGAGGACTTCCAACCCCACTAACGACTGTCATGATGTTGTATGACCGCCGGGACCAACTTTTTTCCGTGATAGCCGTACCACGAGGCGCCGAGAAGTGCAGCCGTCGACCTCCCATCCAAGTTCTGACCAGAGACAGCGTTGCTTAACTCTGCTGATCGAACGTAGACGCTTGTTCAAGCTACACCACTCGGGACCCCATTTGAAAGATAAAGAACAGAATTGCTTGATCTTCACTTGTTCAAAAACACAGTAGATTGCAGATATTTTATTTTCTTATAAGTAGTAATTATGAAAATGTTTCAACACATTTTTACGGAAATGTCTTTTGTTTTAGAAGTGATGTCTGTCTGTGAGTCTGTCCGTGCCATCTCCACAGCTCAGACGGTTTAATCAATTGGCCTGAAAATGTAATATACGAAATTAGGAAATTCCAGCAAATTTTCGATAAAATCAGCCAACCAGAAGTGGTACTTTACTATGATGCTTCTCCGCTTTTCGAGAAATATTTACCACTGTTTCATAAAAATTAAATTCTTTAGAACAAGATCCTATATTATAACATGTTGCAAACGAAAATGAAATTAAGCTTGCCTTTGAAAATTGAAACAAAACATGTGTAATTTAAAATTTGATAATTTAAACAACTTGACACTTCTACTATTATAATAACTGTCATATTTAAATTAAAAACATCAGAAGTAATAAAGCACATGATTAATTTTTTCAAAGCCAAGTTTTATTTCGTTTTCATTTGCTTACATGTTACAATTACCTACAATTTTCGTTTGAAATGTTTCTTGCAAAAAGTAGTTTTTGAAATTTTTTTTACAAAAAATTCCTCGTAACTGAAAATTAATAAGGGGAATAAATGTTATTAAAACTGTATTATATATTACGTAACTCTCTATAATTTTTGTTGAAAAACTGATAAAAAATGTTGACATTTACATGATCTAAATCGGTTGTCAAAGTGACTGTTTTTTGTTCACTGGATGTAAAAGTCTTTTATGGCCGAAATCGGTTGTCAAAGTGACTATTTTAGAATAGTTTCAAAAAAGTTGCACAATTAGATTTTCACAACACCTACCTAAAAACACAGAAATTAATAATGGAAATATATACTTTTTAAACTATTTTTTATACAGTTTTTGCAAATATCACCAAATTAAATTTTTACAAGTGTCCACTGTCTAAAAATGATTAATGGCAATACATTTTTTAAAACAGTGTTATATATAGATATGTAGTATGATCAAAAATTATTTTCATCTAGTATGGTTATGGATTAGTTCCTAATTTATGAATGCAATTATAAGTCACTTAGAAACAAATCCCAAGTTTGACATTTAAGTATAAACGTAGTTGCATTCCTAAATTAGAAACTATTCCATAGTCATACCAGATGAAAATAATGTTTGATCATACTATAGTATATTGTAACGGGTGTTCATAAACAGTCGTCATCCCAGTAGGTTTTGACTTCAAAAACGTATGTCTATTATAATTGAGAAAAACTGCGCTATGACAGTACTCAATGACGTTTCATTGTGTGGCACGAATTAATCAAAGATATAACATTTTGTTTTTCAAAGCAACTGGGATGACGACTGTTTATGAACACCCGTTATAAATACTGCAGAAAAACGAATATTTCACACGAGTGTGAAAGTTTGAGCCTGAAGTCTTAGACGAGTGGCTCAATCAAATGAGCATGAAATATTCTTTCAGCACATGTTTTGCACTACTTTTCCGACGATCACTTATTGCAATCATTGTTTTTATTTTAAACAGGAAAGGAGAGCAACTAATGATTATATTACCATTTATTAATTTTCAATAACTATAACGGATGTATTATTCCATATTTTTACAAACTTGCTTTTTAAAAATGTAATTCATTGTGAAAATTGAACAATTATGTAATTGGATAAGGGGATTCTTTGTTGGGCCATATTTTCAGTTTGTTCTGCTTGCAAACTTTCTCCCGCAGTTTTGACACTGAAGCTTGATGATGTAGTTGCTGCTTCGAAGTATATTACGGAATTGTCTATATTTTTTGTCAAAAAAGTGTTTGTTGTAAAATATACTAGTTTTTAAGAGTCATAAAACTAAATTATTACAAAGGTTTCCACAATCCAAAAATTAATAGTGGGAATAATTAAAAAACAGTGTTTTAGGTATATTACGTAATTGTTTATAACTTTTGAAAAGTTTTAGTTGTAAAATATAGTTTATTTACAAAAACTTCCTAGACTTCTAGACAGTATGATATATATGTTACGTATTTGCGCATTTGCACCTGTCAAATGTAACGGCAACCAAATAAACAGCAAACTAATTTGTTGATGCTTTGAGATGATTTAGTAATTTCAAGGCACCGCTGATTTGTCTAAAAATGGTATTTTATTTCTTTAAATTTTCGGTTTTCCGAAATGTAAAATGACAAATTCTGACTTAAATGGATACAGATTTTTTTTCTCTACAAAAAACTTCAATACAAGTTTGCTCTAAAATAATTAGGGAAGCAAATATTCTCATATGAAGAAATTACCATTGAAATCCCTATGGTGCGTAAAGCATTTCTACACCCTGTATACAGGACTAACACCTTAAAAAGTAAATTCTTTTTAGTGCAACCGTTCTGAAAAGTTGATTTTTGCTGTGGTAATTAGGGCCGCGAAATTCGTTTTTGCAGTCGTTGCTATTTCCTGGCCGTTACTATTTCCTTGTTATTAGTAACGGTTGAAAAATTCGTTATGGGCACGGCTGAACAAAAAATTGATAATGTGTTATTGATTATTATATGCATTGCACAAAAATGTTGTGTATACCACGTTCTCAAAATGTTTGGCTTCCACGGAATAATTTAAAGGCCTCGCTGGCCAAACATTTCACGGTATGTCAAACAGTCATTTCGCGGCCTGGGTATACAAATAACTATTTTGTCTTTGATATTTAAAAAAAAAACTTCCACTTGCGAGGGAAGTTCCGTGTAAAGCTCGTTACAGATTTTTTTCTCACCGTATATATACCGATGGGGCCACAATTATATATAACAGCAATGTGATAACATGAACAAGAAAATAACTCGTATTGCTTGAGTAAGAAAGAGATAAACATAGTAGCAAATATTCGAGAAGGCTTGAAGCATAATTTAATTATGACATTTGTCAACTAAACATGCCTACTAAAATAATTTTTTCGTATGGCCATCTCTTTCTTACTCAAGCATTCTATTTTGTTATTCATATTATCTCATTGCTGTTATATAACGGGTGTTCATAAACAGTCGTCATCCCAGTTGCTTTGAAAAACAAAATGTTACACAATGAAACGTCATTGAGTACTGTCATAGCGCATTTTTTCTCAATTTTAATAGACATACGTTTCTGAAGTGAAAACCTACTGGGATGACGACTGTTTATGAACACCCGTTATAATTATGGCCCCATTGGTATAGGATCTTGTTCTAAAGAATTTAATTTTTATGAAACAGTGGTAAATATTTCTCGAAAAGCGGAGAAGCATCATAGTAAAGTACCACTTCTGGTTGGCTGATTTTATCGAAAATTTGCTGGAATTTCCTAATTTCGTATATTACATTTTCAGGCCAATTGATTAAACCGTCTGAGCTGTGGAGATGGCACGGACAGACTCACAGACAGACATCACTTCTAAAACAAAAGACATTTCCGTAAAAATGTGTTGAAACATTTTCATAATAAATTACTACTTATAAGAAAATAAAATATCTGCAATCTACTGTGTTTTTGAACAAGTGAAGATCAAGCAATTCTGTTCTTTATCTTTCAAATGCTAAACAAGGTGCGCCATGCGGGGGTGATCCATGGAACATCTTTGTGGGCGAATAAAGTGTAAAACGAAGATTCGTTTAGAGTGCTGGTATATCCGGTGGTGGCTTCTCTTTGTTTAGATGTATAAAAATAGTAATTTTTGTTTCTTTGTCCATAGTTTTATCCATAAGATCCAACTAATATTGCGCAATTATATTAAACCCATGCTCGACACTTCGTTTTTCGTCTGAGATCTTTTACCAAGGGCAAATTTTTTTTACCAGGACTCAGCCCTGGTCATCCCCCATCGAACTACGGTCCTGCACAATCGGAAGGGGAATTAAGTCAAATGAAATCGAATTGTTGAAACAAGAGCGGTCGACTACTACGACATTAAAAACGAAACGTACATTGCGAGTATATACAAAAAAATCAAACACTCTCAAAAAGTATCTCTCCCAATAAAAAACACGAAAGATGCAACCAATGTCATATTTAAAAATATCTTTTTTGTATTCGCTCCCCAAACTGGTTACTTTGGAAACTGTCTAGGATCCTCAAAATGCCCATTTAGAGGCCTTGTACTTAAAGTCGTCATGGCAACATTTTAGCGGACTCAAACACTAGTTGCCATGACGACTTTAAGTACAAGGCCTCTAAATGGGCATTTTGAGGATCCTAGACAGTTTCCAAAGTAACCAGTTTGGGGAGCAAAAAATACATTTTCGCGCGGCCTCCTAATATAATGCCGCGTTAATGGTAATTGAAACTTCATATTATAATGTTTGGAGAGCTAATACAAAAAAACGTTGTATGCAACACGTCCTCAAATGGCTTTAGAGGACTCATCTTCATATTACGGACTCGGCTGCGCTTCGCTCCGCCTCGTCCGGAAACATTACGACTCGTCCCCTAAAGCCTTGCTTTGAGGACTAGTTACATAAAGTACTATTAAGGCAGTGAATGTGCCACTGGACTTATTTATAATTGCAATTACTTCATAAATTTATGGTACCTATTGTTTTCCATGAATCTTCCACCGGTTTCATATGTTCTACATTGCCCTTAAATATAAAGGCGTTTTCATGCTTTTTCTCCCCAGTCTAATCTGAATATTTTTCGTTTCAATTGTTTCAACAAATCAGCCGTGAAAGCTTATCCGTGTAGGAGCTACTTAAGATGCCGCAGCACTTGCCAAAAGCTGATGACCGTTCCGTACGCACCAAGCGTGCGTGCGCAGTCCCGCTCTCAGCTCAAACGTGTGAATTCCCGCCTCGCTGCCATGCACCTTGCATTTGTTGTTGATGCCCCTTCACTTGTGCTGTGTTTTGTGTTTGTGCTCGCCTCACCGCCTTTTTCCGTGTTCTAACCAGTGACTCTGTTCGCCACCGCCGATCTCTGTGTTTTTGTGCTTGGATACCCACCCCAACCATGGCAAAGAACAAAATGCACACGTAAGTGCCCTTTAAATCCACAAGTTGCAGTTTGCGCTACGACCGTACTGCTTTATTTTCTGACGCTCCCATCTATGCACTAGCACTTCAATTATTATGATTAGCAAGTGCGCAATTCCTTTATGGGTGTCTTGAACTTGTTATCAGCATGTTAAATTAGGATTGCCCCAATAACTTCGTGGAAGTGCCAAAGTTACTCCAATACCCTTAATTCTAGAGGAACTCCAATTAATCAATGCGATTTCTGTACTTATATCCATTAGGATAATTCAGTACTATGTCATTCCACTTGTGATTAAGTAGTCTTATTAAAGGTGTGTCCGCATTCTCGCAACGTTTCCACATTGGATTGGACTTTTCGTCCAGCTTTGTGCGCGGGTTCATCACACTTACATAATCAGCAATTAGGAGTTAATGCTTAAAATTAGGCGGAAGTCTGCCAGAATTGCTAACTGGAAGCATATTAAGCCAATTTAGGGGCGGTATGGTCTAAACAATGGACCAAATAGGCAGCTGCCCACATTTTCCGTTGAAAGCTCCAGGAAGAGCCTCACATTCATCAATTTCATAAATTTATCGAGGACATTGTGGACGCTCCAGCGAACATTCTTTAAGGGTATGACAGAGCAAGCTTTCAAGGAAATTGCATATAGTGCAATAAGGCATATTCCCAAGGGCTGAAACGCCCCAACAATCTACAAATAGACGCTAATTTGATTCAACTCTTTAACAACAGGTTTGGATTACTAGATGTACATTCACAATCTACGTGACTAGACGATAGCGACCAGTTTGATTCAGGATCATCCGCAGGTGATTTTCTCCTCGAACTGTACTTGATGAGCACCAAGAACGCAGTTATTATCTTCGGTCGGTTAGTATTTAACCTTGATACGGGAAGGGTCCCGTGTGTGGCTCGCGGCCCAAGGCGGTCCTTGTGATACAAACCTGATCCGAAATACAGTATTTTATCCATTTGCGAACGTTCATTGACGTGGCTCCTCCATGAATCGGCGTCTAAAGCTCGAAGAAACGAGAGCGCCTGGATAATTGCTTTTACAGTTTTTCGCCAAAGCGAAGCTTCACTGTTCCTTTTTCTGTGGGAACGAGCTGCACTTTTTGAATAAAATTGTTTGGTGCACTGGGGGTCTTTGACTTAGCTTTTGTATTTGATAGCTCTGGCAGAATTGCAGATATTGTGCAAGTTGGATTGTTTGGTGCTGTAGGCATCTGTGTGTTTTCTTCCCAAACAGAAGATTGATCTTTTAGCAAATGTTTGATGTTCCATTCCTGTGAATGGATGTTTCGGTAATTTTTAATGTCGAATTATTGTAATTTTTTATGTACTTACCTACAATACAAAGTTGGTATGTTGTTAGCATGCATTCTTTTTCATGGCTATAAGTTGTATTACATAACTTTTACTGTTGTTGACACACCTGTTATTCCCAAACGTTTAATAATTGTGGCGACAACATTTCGTCTTATATAAAAACAAAAAAATTTTTCACAGTTGTACTAGAAAATTTTACTTAGCGTATATACATTTGAAATGCATTCAATTACTATATGTTTGCTGTAAAGTTGTGGATATTTAATTTTTTTATCCGGTTATTCGGTTACACAGAAATATTCGGTTAACCAACTTTATCCGTTTTGAATAACCAGATACTTTCTTTCCCTGCATGGTTTTCAGCTCCAACATTTTTAGCCACAGTTAATTTTTCATGATAACAATAATTTTTAATTACAATTAATTTTTGGCAAATAGTAGTAACGAATCCCCAGACAAAACTGTTAAATTAAAATTCGAGCATGCTAAAAAAATATCGGAAAAATGTAAAACCATTATTTCGTTAGCCAGACCTTTTGCGTGAATCAAGAACACTAAAATCGCAGATAACATCCATGTGTCGAGCTACAAATTAATTATTCTTTAAAACTTATCCCTGGTTAAACTCATTCGGTTAAGAAGTGGATAAAATTATAGTAATTTACGATACAAGTAACGTTATCAAGCTTTTTACATTACGAGAGAATAATTTGAATGAACGAGCGACGGTAGGAGCGAGTTCTTTAAAATTCTCGAGTAATGTAGAAAGCAGATAACGTTACGTATATCGTAACACGGTTTATTTTATCCTAAAATACTAATCTTTTTAAAAAATTGGAAAATGGTTATTAATGACACTTACAACAGCCAGTGGTGGTATCACTAGTAAGAGAAAAACTCAATACTGTATTGTTGGTAGCACTGTCAGGTTATGTTAAATTTGAGATTTTCAAGTTAAGTTTTGCGTCAGTTTGTGTCAAATAACAAACAAAACGTAACCTACTAACATTGAATTTGACATAGACTGACAATACATTTCAGTGCTGTCAACATGTGATTAAATGCTAATAAAGTATCGTTATGTTATTTTTCTTAACAACACTAGTGCTGTTAAATGCATCTTAACGCAACTTGTTGCTAAGGAGTTATTGTCATAATAACATAATAGGATAAAATAAAATTATTAAACAAACTCGGATAAAATTACCGGCTAGCCAAACTCGAGTAACAATATCCGATTATAGAAACTCACATCAAAATATGCGGCTAACCAAACCCGAATAAAACTATCCGGCTAACCAAACTCGAATGCAAATATGCGAATAACCTAACTCAACTAAAATTATCCGGCTAACCAAATTTGGCTAAAAATATCCAGATAATCAAACTCGAATACAAATATGCGGATAACCAAACTCAGCTAGCCAAACTCGGCTAAAATTAGCCGGGTATAAAAACTCGAATAAAATTATCTGGTTGACCAAATTTGAATAATAATATTCAGTTAACTAAACTCGGCTAAAAATATGCGTCTAACCAAATTCGGATAAAAATATCCGGCCAACCATTCTGGGATTAAAATATCCGGGTAAATAAACTCGAATACAAATATTCGGCTAACTAAACTCGAATATAATTATCCGGCTAACTAAACTCTGATTGCAATATCGAGGTAAACAAGCTCGGCTAAAATTTGCTGGTTATCCAAAATCGAATAAAATTATCTGGCTAAGCAAACTTGGATAAAAATATTCAGTTAACCAAACTCGGCTAAAAATATGCGTCTAACCAAACTCGGCTAAAATTATCCGACTAACCAAACTCGGATAAAAATATCCGGGCAACTATTCTCGGATTAAAATATACGGGTAAACAAACTCGAATACAAATATTCGGCTAACCAAACTCGAATATAATTATCCGGCTAACCAATTCGGAATAAAATATTGGGGTAAACAAACTCGAATAAAAATACTCAGCTACTCGGCTAAAATTAGCCGGTTATACAAACTCAAATAAAATTATGTGGCTAGTCAAACTTGGATAAAAAATATTCGGTCCACCATTCTCGGGTTAAAATATCCGGGTAAACAAACTGGAATACAAATATTCGGCTAACCAAATTCGAATATAATTATCCGGCTAACCAAATTCGGGTTAAAATATCGGGGTAAACAAACTCAAATAAAATTATCCAGCTGATCAAACTCAGCTAACCGAACTCTGCTAAAATTAGCCGGTTATCCAAACACAAATAAAATTATCTGGCTAACCAAATTTAGATAAAAATATTCAGTTAACCAAACTCAGCTAAAAATAGGCGCCTAACCAAACTCAGGCAAAATAATCCGGCTAACCAAACTGGAATATAATTAACCGGCTAAGCAAACTCGGATTAAAATATTGGGGTAAACAAATTCCAATAAAAATATCCAGTTAACCAAACTCGGCTAAAATTAGCCGGTTATCCAAATTTGAATGAAAAAAATATTCGGTAAACCGAACTCAGCTAAAAATATGCGTCCAACCAATTCGGCTAAAATTATCCGGCTAACCAATTCTCGGATTAAAATATCCGGGTAAACAAACTCGAATACAAATATCCAACAAACCCAACTAGAATATAATTATCCGGCCAATCAAACTCGGATTAAAATATCTGTTTATCCAAATTCAGATAAAATCATCCGGCCAGCCGGAATCGAATAATGGTTAGAAAATAATATCCGGATATTTCAACAGAAATTATCCGGTTAACCGGATTTATCCGCTTGAATCAACAGCCTTCTTGATACTTACAGCTAAAGCGGTTGAAATAGAATCTGCACAATAACAATTCAAGATTACTTCTCGTGATTTTCCACTTGTTAATAACCAGTAAGTTTTATTTATAAAAAAGGTAAATAAAATATCCAACAACTCCACCAGCAATAGTCTACTGGTAAAATTTAGTTTTAGAATAATAAAAAAAAATTTTTGTAGTAATATCCCACGTGTATTTCAAATTGTCAATTTTTTCAAATTGGAAAACATTAGGCGATTTTATTTGCACAAGGGATATTCCTAAAAAGTTATTTTAACGTTAATATGTATTTATTATACATACAAAACCAAAATAATGTTTAAATTCCAGAATGCATTCGCAATTTGCACTAGTGCAAAAATACAAAATTATCGGCAATTTGCACTAGTTCAAAATTACCGATGTCATTCGCATGTTATTGACTGAAACTTTTAAATTCCAGATCTTTGATTGGGCAACGATTTTGGAAGGAAATACGCAATGGATTATTAAATCGTTTTATGTGAATCGCACTGTTTTAGACCATACAGTTAGAATAATGCCCTCAGAAATATTTTGATAAGAAGCAAAGATTATTGTTTCAAATTTCGGAATAAGTTATTTCATATAAAATATTGATTTTTGGGAAAAATAAAATCATTTTTGAATACATCTACTATTTTTAAAGTTATTTAATTTACCATAATAGGAGTGCAGGCAAAAGCATGGTTTTATTTCTTATGTCGCAAATAATCAAATATTTTATCCAAAATTTAGACTTGTAGGTACAAACAAAGAGCAAATATATGTTGATTGCAAAAGAATTGACGAAACAAGCAAATATTTTACCATAAAAGTGGCACGGCATTTCACGTTTACATTTAAAATTTACAACATCGCAGTAGGACTTTGACTTGCAATGAACAATAGCCAAATGTTTGGTATTTCAGGAGAGTGAAATGATTTATTACGACTATGATAAAACCATAACTGATAGTTCTAATTGAGCATAGTTTATTAGATCGTACGCATAACCAAGCTAATTTAACTATCCCAACTTTCCATATTATCTAATTTTAACAACAATGCAGTGCATGCATCTAATGGGAATTCTTCATGAATATTTAAATCAGCGCAAGCTAAGCCTACCAGAGAAAGCAGTTTTTAATATTTAAAAATTCAACAAGTGGGTATTTGGATTTAAATTTTTAATTATGCTCTTTTAGTTGTGTTTGTCTAACTTTGCTTCTAATTGCCAGCCAATTAAATTTAATAAGTTTTTTCAACCACAAATAAACAAACGTGGACATAGAAGAAATGGATGATCACATTTTATGCCAGTAATGGACTGATAGAGGTCACCGTTATTAATATTCATTATAAGTTATATGATGTAGTATTATTGAGTTTCCGCCGTGTTGTTGTCGAGTTATGTAATTGAAAAAACAGGTAAAGCACGTGGCTAAATTATTGAAACTTAATTCACATCGATGTTGCATGAAAAGTTAGAATTCTTTTATTGATGCTAAAAATTATACCATATTTCGTCTTGTGAGAGTAACATTTTAATCAGAACACATTTAGTGCAATTATGTCGATTCCGCCAAAACTTCCTGAAAATAGCGAACGGCCTTCAGAAAAATGTCAGGTTGTGACATTATGCAGAAACGACATTTGGTTTACCGACTTACGCATTAGTTACAGCCTCAGTTGCAACAAACAGGATTTGGTTTTTTAATTCCGCGAGCTATTGCATTAAGGTGGTTCTTTTTGAATATTTTTTTAGAAACCAGTCTGCGGTGAAAGTTCATTATCTTCTATTGCATCAGCATTGACTGCTCTAATTATTAATTTTTACCTAATGTTTGTTGTGTTTCTATTTTAAATCTGGGTGCAGAGCGGGGGTTCCCATATTCGACAAAGCCGTAACTTCCTGGTTTACCTTCCAGCTGCATTTTATCTCAAAGGTGGTCAAAGCGTCGCAGCAAATTAAATTATTGAAATTAATCGGTGCTGCTAACAAGGAAGGTTGTTAGGTTTCATTTTCCGTAGTTTGGTGCTCTAATTTGATGCATGGTTATTTATTAACGAGTTAAATTGCAGCAGTGGCCCTGAATTTTTTACAACGTCGCCAAGCTATAAACTTGACACAATAACGTAACACCGTTCTTATTGTGACGCAATGAAATAGCACTTCAATTAATTATTTTTTATTGATGTATCTGGAAAAGTACAATGTATTTTTGTATTATTTTTTCTTGGTGCCATAATTTTACCTTCAAAATAATTCACGCTTGTTACATCAGAAAAGACGCCTGGCCGACTCTACATTAGCTATAGACGGCCTTTGTAGGACTTGGTTATTATCATACGAGATACCAATGGAGCAAAATCTATCTCCTCTAATTACACCAGTATCCATTAGAACAGTTCTCTGGAAGCATTTCCAACATTTGAGCATTTTTTCTCATTTGCAGTAAACATGTTTCCTTAATTTGCTGTGGAAAGCAGGTAATTAAGTCTTATCTGCGTCTATCATCACAACATGTACCTGCCCACTTGACTGGTTGGAAACGGAATGGTCTGCAGACGCTTTATAAATATGTAGGCAGGTTGTACTACGAATTCTAATGGCCAGCAACTTTATAAGCAAGAAAGGCCCAAGTAGGTCACACGGTAAAATCAACCGTTACCGAACTGTTAGGAGGTGAGATGCAGAAGCAATAACTTTTGGCCGAAACGTTTACCATTTCCCAATGTGAAAAATCTCGAATTTTAAAGCTAAATAGTGCCTTTAGCTTAATTAAAAATTATTGGAAATCGTTCACCATGACAGACAGACCTGTGCTGCCTACATACTCGAGTGCATCAAGCAGAACCGCGCCAGAATCAATGGCTGCCTGTGTGCAGAGCCAAATTTGCCGCCCCAAAATTTACATTTTTGTTGTAAAATATAAATTTTATGTAGTACATACCTAGTTTAACTGTAACAAATCAAATTAATTTAAGTGAAAAACAGAAATTTTAAAAAAGTTTTATTAACAATAAAATTTACAAAAAAAATAGTGGAATAAAATTAATAAAAAAACAACAAAATTTTAGAAAATTATAAAAAAGCAACTTTCCTAGCTTTTTTCTCCGCAAATTCTTTAATTACTAATTCTAAATCGATGGAATCCATCGTGTCGCTTTCTATTGCTATTATAGACAGATTATTTAATCTGTTTTGTGACATTGTGGATCGCATATAATTTTTAATAATTTTTACTTTAGAGAAAGATCTCTCACCAGACGCAACTGAAACTGGTAAAGTGTAATATTCTAAGAGCTATTGACATATTTGGAAATGATGCTATGAGCTGATTTTCAAAAATATATTCAAGAATGGACTGGGGTTCTAACTGATGCTTTTCAGCTGAAGTAGGTTTAAGATGTAATTTTAAAGATTTTATCTCTTCAAATAATTCTATTCCATCTACATCTGATTCCTTTCTAGAATCATCAGTTAGATGAAGATGTAAATCTTTACAACATTGTAATAGCTCGTTTTCCGTTAAATCAAACATATTATAGAGAAATCCAAACATAGTATCATATCTTGTTATTCCCTCAAATCTGTCTCTTAAAGACGATAAAGTTTGATCTAATATATTAAAATAAACGTTAACTTTATAATAATTTTTTGGATCAATAATTGGTTCATCACTGTGTTCATAATCAAATTGTCTGGGTTTTCTTCGTGGTCTAACAGACTGAACAGCAGGGAAATTAGGTTCAATACCGAGTTCATCCGCAACTGTATTAGCGTCAGTAAGAACATTATTGAATTCTTCATCTGATCGAAGAGCTAAGAAAAAATCTAACAAATTTTTAAAATGCTCTAAGCAAGTTTTTATATTTATAGTGGGATTTTGCATCATCGTGCTCAAAACACTAATTTTGATTAAAATATTGTACCAAATAATTGTTGAGCACAAAAATTTATAACTCTGAATTTTTAATGCTAAAGATTTGGCTTGATGTGAAGCACTGTGGTCTTGTACGGATAAACGATCTTCAATTACTTCTACCAATGCATCATATATTTGCCCAATTTGGTAACGCAGGGGCTTCACAGCGTCTATTCTACTAGACCACCGTGTATCACTAAGTGGTTTTAAATTTAAATTTGTTGTGTTTTTTCAGAATTGGCCATCTTTTTACCGACGCAGAAAAAAAAACAAATAATTCTTGAACTATATCAAAATAACCAGAAGTCTCAAAAGAAACTTTAGCAGCATCGTTCACTACTAAATTTAATGTATGGGCTGTGCACGGCACAAAAAATGCTCGCGAATTTATTTCAAAAATTTTTTTTTGCAAACCATTATGTTTGCCGCGCATATTTGCCCCATTATCGTACCCTTGGCCACGCATGTCGTAAATATTTAAATTCAACTTTGAAAGTAAATTCATTAAAAATTCACTTAAACCCACTCCCGTTGAATCATTAATAGGACAAAATTCTATAAAATGCTCGCGTATTTCAATTTTTTTTGAGGACTCATTCAACATTGTAAATCTAAAAATTATAGTCATTTGTTCGATATGACTAATATCCGGTGTACAGTCAAGAATGATAGAATAGTATTTACATTTTCTAATTAAACCCAAAATATTATTTCTAATTTTGTTACCAATGGCATCTATTATTTCATTCTGAATTTTGTCCCCTAAATAATTTACCATTCGTGTTTCATTTTTTTGTGACTTTTGAGTCCGAAGCACATGTTCTGACATAACAGAATCACATTTTGAGATCATCTCAACAGCTTTTAAAAAATTACCGTTATTGCTTTTCAAATAATTTATTAGATTGCCCGCGTAAAACAAGGCACTGTCGTGACAAATATTGTATTATTAAAATTATTCTCTCAATCACAGATTGCCAGTGCTTTGCTTCTGCATTCAACAAACGTAGTTGCGTCTGGTTTACAGTTTGTTCTTTTGATAACAATTTTATAAGTTCTAACTGATTTTTAACATTTGCATTGTGAGTATCACTTTTTTCGTGCCTTGAAATCAATAGTAACATATGTTGCCAGTTTTTAATTTTGCCAAATATTGTACAACAAAAGCAATAAACTGCATTATTTTTTATTGAATAAACTAACCACGGTCTATTAATTTCTTCTCCATTTGGAAGAGAACGGTAGAAATATTTTTTCGAAAACCTTCGACCATTTTCATTAGTTGGGAAATTAAATTGCGTTACCTCTTTCTACTAAAATTTTTGTTAATGTTGTTGATATTATCTCAGGCCACTCTCCAGGATCATCTGAAGTTGCTGTGTCCTGCTGCGACTGCTGTGAATCTGATGAGCAGCCAAATTTCTTTAGTTTAGAAAGCCTTGATGAGGATGACGTGCTGGCTTCTTCAGCGTCACCAACTTCTCTTCTCTCTGGTTTTGGAGACTCCGAGTCAGATGAAGTCACCTTCTCTTCCCCAGATTCGGAATCTTCCCTCATAATTTCCATTTCGACTTCTTGGACGCACGGCTCATTAAGTGGCCCGGAAAGAGAACTAGAGCTTGATTCTAATGCTTCCGCTGACACATTTTCTGGCTTCAAATATTTTTCTAAAGTATTGGCCAGTTTTTTCTTTTCTTCTTTTTTTGTAGACTTTGTTTTCGATACTGAAAACCCGACAGCCTTTTCGTTTTTCTGTTCTAGAAAAATTATAACTATTTTATTACTTAATACAATTTAAGAATACTATCTCTGTATTGATTGATATATGATTGATATGTACCTATGTAGGTACTTACCATATTTATAACTTTTCTTCAACTTTCTTCAAAACACAATCACTAACAAAATTAATTTTCTCTACTCGATCTTCTCTGCAGCCAATTCAAAAATTAAATGACCAAATAATTATCATTGCACCCATATTACCACAGCATTAATGTAAGCATCATATAATATTATATTTCTTAAAATCAGCTTTAAAACAATTAGGTACTTACCGACAAAAGAGATCGCCGACACCCCGATCAAAAATAATATAAATACCTACTTCATAAATACGATATGTTTCACAGTCAATAAAAGCCGCCAGCCGCCAGTTTTCTGAAAAGTCACGTTTTGTTGCTTCTGATAAATATCCGGCTTTTTTGTAATCATTGCATAAAGATGCATGGAAAGCGTTTCTTCAAGTTGGCTTCGTTTAACAATTAGCCGCCACGGAATAAAAACTAACTTCGAGAATTTACATAAACAATAATCCATGTAACCATATTATCAGGTGTTCATTTACACAATAAACATTTATTATACCTATATAGGTACATATTTTTGAACTTCTAAAATTTGTAAAGTAAAAAAAATTGTACATTTTTGTTTTGTAATTTTTATATAATTTTTAAACCTTTTTGGCCGCCCCTGAATTTGGCCGCCCGTGTGCGCTGCACACATTGCACACTGGCTTGGCGCGGCCCTGGCATCAAGGCAAATTCGAATGTCCTCTACCGGCATCGCACTTCCTTTTCCTGATAGAAATCGCCTTTTTGAAAATATGCCCGCAGTCTGGCTTTATTCCAACGATCGCTGACCTTGTTTCGTCTTCATACAACTATTGTTGCTGTTGTTATTGTTCAGCACATCCAGCTCGAGCTTAGTTGCTTAACCTGCCTCTGGCCATTTTATCCATGCTGTCTGGATGCTCCAGTTAAGTAAGGAAGATACCAAGCACGTAGTTGTTCAGAAATTGGTATAATTGGTCTAGTGGTTAGGCAATGAAGTCATTATTGTAAGAGCGAACTTCTCCGGCTATTATACGAGGTAGAACAAGTAAGTTCTGCGACTAATTTACTAGTACGCAAACAACGTGATTGCAAATATGATTTTTAAAAGTTCAGATTACACTTTTAACTTGCCGGGGTCGAGAATTTGGTTGGTGGTTTACACTCACTTGTAAATAGAAATAATAAAAAAGTATGCCTGGGCTGTTGTCACCGATCGTGTTTATATTCACTTTTGTCCTATTGCGCTAATGGAGGATTTATGACCCCCCTCACTCATCTGGCCGGATGGGTTGAAAATTGAAACCCCCTGTCATCGAATCTGCTAACAACCGTTGGGTGTCCGAGGGTTTTGCGTCGGCGAAGGGATTTATGCCCCCCCTCCGCCAACACGTTTACTCGTATAGTCAATATTTGCTTCATTCTTCTGATTGCGATAACGGAGTCATTGTACCTCCGAGGGTTTAATGAACTTGGCCCTCTCTAGGTATACGGTAGTTTGTGATCTCCAGAGTCTCTTCGAGTCGGACTGCATCGTCTATAAAAAATCTATCCCAGAAGGCTCATCCTCATCCTCGATTAGGACTAGCATTGTTAATATTTTTGTTCAATATTGTATTTCCTCAAACACAATTGGAAGGGTTGAAGGCATTCTGTACTACATCGTAGCAGTGTTTCTAAAACTTGTATGGGATCTAGTGCATTATCCAAAGATGTTTATTTGATACACACCACCAGAGCTTTTGCTGTCAATTTTAGTAGTTGCTGCCAGAATACAACGATATAAACATTTCTAGGATATCAATTTCGTTCAAAAGGCCTGTCAAAATCGAGTCCAACAAAAAACAGAACAAAGCTGCACAAGGCCCTACAAATTGTTTAGTCTGGTGCACAACATATGTCTGTATGCGCTTAATGAAACCATAGGGGTCCTAAAATTAGAGCTGCCGACGACAATAAGGCCGGTAGCTGTTAATTTCATACAATTAAGCAGTCCTTTGTCATTGGCACCAGTTTTTGCCTCGCTAATAAAACCGAGCGTTGCACTCTCAAAACTGCATAACTCTGTAATTGCACTCTTGTCTCATCTGTATGCAACGTTCGCGCGTGTATGATCAGCGGAGCAGCACGATTTTCGTATCTGGGAGCTGCTTTTCACAATTACTTTCAGGTTTTGTGTCGCTCTTTGTAATTGAAAGTGCAATTTAACCGCTTCGTACGGGTTTTTCGAACCAGTCTTGGTATGGCTAATATTTGCGTTGAAAGTTTTAATATGTTTAATATTTCAACTGTAATCAACTTTTAGTCTGCAGCCTTAAATTCAACATCCTCACGTCTTATGGCATCTATAGCTATAGAAATTATTTCAGATGAAAGTGCCTATATTCGCAAATCTTTAATAACTGATCTAAAATGTTTAAATTTCATGGTCTACTAGTCTAGTTTGTGATGAAACTTAACAAGTCGTTATTAGCATTGGAGGTTAAATTGATTTTTGCGAAAACAATACATTTCAATTACTAATTTTGTATTAGAACAAAGGTTATAGACCTCTTGATAGCAATATAGATAAAAAAAATCGTATTTTCAAATTCGCTTTTAGCTTTTTGGATATCTAACATTGTGAATGCAGTTTCAGTTGCAAAAAGGATTTGATTTTAGATAGTCTGTGAAGCTTCAAAGTAAACATTCTGTGCAGGAAGGACGTGGTCTAAGCTGAAATCCAACATTACACTTGATATACATAATACACTATTCTTAATCGGCCAAGGTGTAAAATAACATTTCGAGAGCTACAGTATTTTTAAGAAAAATTACTTATGCAGACTTGTAATTTTTTATTAAACTCGATTAAATCTGTCCAAACTAAACTAACAGTTTTATCAAGTGCATTAATCTAGAAATCTAGCCGTGTCTGTCGATTTCGACATTCAAGTTCAAATAGCCTTGTCTTGCCAATTTAGACCAGAACCGGAAAAGTTCTGCTGGAGTGTAATTAGTGTCACAAGCATATGAATATAATTGTTATAAGTTAATCGTGTCCTGGTAATTAATGTCGCATTTGATAGTTTTACAGTCCTAATCTGAACTAGGTTCTAGCTAAGTTCTCTGGTATTAGTCCAGTCGTTGAAGGTAAAAATATGCTATTACCTCAGAATTCTTTGAACCTTGACCGATTGACGTGAAATTTGGTGAGTGGTTAGGGGATGGCGCAAAGAACAAAAGTGACATAGCGCCGATGTGCGCTTTTACCCTGAGAGTGGATGCCACCCCTTCTCGGGGGTGGAAATTGTTCACTCAAAATAACCCCGGAAATGGATAGAGGAACAAATTCTAAGAAAAAAATGTTCTATATAGTTTTTTAGATAGATCGATATTTTTCGAGCTATTCGCGATTGAAAACTTTTTTGTGATAAAAATGCATGTTTTTGGACGGTTTTTCGCGAATAAGTCGAAAACTTCGCGTTCTATCAAATAAGTTGCAATAACCAAAAATGAAGCTTAGAAAACAGCAAAGAGATTGGTTGTTTTATGAATGCTCTAGGTCCAAAATAAAAGAAGTTATGGCTCGTTGAAGAAGATTTTTTTATTGCAACAACTTTGTTCGAAGCAATCAACGTTAATTAACGAAAAACCGATGCATTTGTCGGGAAAAACTTATAGAACATTTTTTGTAGTGATTGAAAAGACCTTTAAAATGAGCACTGTTAAAAGTCGATTGCATTATAACTAAGCGAGTTACGATGCAAAAAACGGTGGGCCACTTGAATTTTTGAAAAAAAAGAGCGATAAAACCCCAGCCATTCCACTAGAATTGATATTGACCATTATCCCTTTACAAATTACTTTATTTTAGTATTACTTATGTAGATGATTTTTGAGGCTTTCACGGCCATTGTCATTAAGTAACAAACGACTTCCGGGATTGGACCGTGTCATGATTGAGATCGAAGAACTCAACGTTTCGCCCACTTTCGTAAGGGGCTTCATCAGGAGGAAAAAAGGCAAAAGAGCACGGTAACTCAACGTGTTAACCACGCCAGAGGCGAAACTCTTTGCAAAGGGAAGGGACAGAAGAGCACGGTAACTCAACGTGTTAACCACGTCAGAGGCGAAACTCGAGTCGAGTTTCGCCTCTGACGTGGTTAACACGTTGAGTTACCGTGCTCTTCTGTCCCTTCCCTTTGCAAAGAGTTTCGCCTCTGGCGTGGTTAACACGTTGAGTTACCGTGCTCTTTTGCCTTTTTTCCTCCTGATGAAGCCCCTTACGAAAGTGGGCGAAACGTTGAGTTCTTCGATCTCAATCATGACACGGTCCAATCCCGGAAGTCGTTTGTTACTTAATGACAATGGCCGTGAAAGCCTCAAAAATCATCTACATAAGTAATACTAAAATAAAGTAATTTGTAAAGGGATAATGGTCAATATCAATTCTAGTGGAATGGCTGGGGTTTTATCGCTCTTTTTTTTCAAAAATTCAAGTGGCCCACCGTTTTTTGCATCGTAACTCGCTTAGTTATAATGCAATCGACTTTTAACAGTGCTCATTTTAAAGGTCTTTTCAATCACTACCAAAAATGTTCTATAAGTTTTTCCCGACAAATGCTTCGGTTTTTCGTTAATTAACGTTGTTTACTTCGAACAAAGTTGTTACCAAAAAAAAATCTTCAACGAGCCATAACTTCTTTTATTTTGGACTTAGAGCATTCACAAACCAACCAATCTCTTTGCTGTTTTCTAAGCTTCTTTTTTGGTTATTACAACTTATTTGATAGAACGCGAAGTTTTCGACTTATTCGCGAAAAACCGTCCAAAAACATGCATTTTTATCACGAAAAATCTAAGTTTTTAATCGCGAATAGCTCGCAAAATATCGATCTATCGAAAAAACTATATAGAATATTTTTTACTTAGAATTTGTTCCTCTATCCATTTCTGGGGTTATTTTGAGTGAACAATTTCCAGCCCCGAGAAGGGGTGCCATCCACTCTCAGGGTAAAAGCGCACATCGGCGCTATGTCACTTTTGCTCCTTGAGCCATCCCCTAACCACTCACCAAATTTCACGTCAATCGGTCAAGGTTCAAAGAATTCGGAGCGGAAAACCTTCAACGACTGGACTATATCGTCAGTTTAAGATTTAGTTGTTTTATTAAACTGATATAGTTTTACATTTTTAAGGATTTTGTATCGATTGTTTAATATTAGTTTTTCGCTGCCATAGATGCAGTATATTTCGCTTCTCACCTTCACATCCTTGTACCTTCGTTATTAATATGTGATTAATTTAAAATTTGGTCGATTATACTAGCTTTGAAAGAAGTTCTTATTGCAATTCTTAAATAATTTTACAGCAAACCAGTAGCCTACAGCGATCAAAAATCACTGCATAAAACTGAAAAATCACAGTAGCCCTAATTTTATCAATAGAAGTTGCTCTGGATGACAAATGTAATGAAATTTTTACCGAAATATTATTTACTTTTCACCATGCAAAATCGCTATTTCTACTTTTTTAACAGCTGTTAGGTGCCACTCCATTATGTAATTTGTTATTTTACTTAACTAATTCATTTACATTTACAATTATAGATTATTAATAACTAGCAGTCCATTGAGACAAATGTCTCATTTAATAAAACAAAAAAGATCGTTTTGCAAATAGAACGCGTATTCACCACACGTACGTATATGACGTCATTGTTGGTAGCAAACTACCAGTCGCATTCGCCTTGATAAAATTTGCCTAGAATCTAACCTAAAAAGTTCGGATTACGATAATTACGATAATAATTTGTGTTAGAGACTGAAATTCGGTTCCTGACCTGACATGACCATTCCAAACATATAACTTTAATAACTTTTTTCTCTATCTCTTATGGTTTGGCTGCTGAAACAGCGTCCCGGACGGACGGACGGACGGACAGACAAGTCTATTAGATAAAGGATAATTTTTATATTGCAGTAAGAGTTTGTAGTAAAATTATTTAAAATTTGTGAAAGTAACTATTTTAAAGCATAGTATAATTGACTAAAATTGTTATACCTAGATCAGAAAACACATAATAAAGATACAGAGGTATGAAGGTGAAAAGTGAAACACACTGTATATGGTAGGAAAGGCTAGGGAGACAGTGAAGACGGGGAGATAATCGACATGCTTAAATTTCTCGCTTAGAAGCATTTAAATAAACCGCCATATTGAGTAAAGAGGGTCTTCACAGTTTACGTCGCATATGTTGTGGTAGTTCTGATTAAACGTTAGTGTGGAAAAAGTTACTGATATTTTAGCAAGTCTGGTGTAATATTGTGCGTTGGTTTGCAATATAGAGTGAATTTTCTAGCAGCCTAATGTAAGCTTTCTTAATAACACTTTTCAATTTTTCATCCCCAAAATTATTGTTCTTACATAGAAAAAATTAGTTTATAGTAAAAATAGTCTTACGTGTACCAAGTATCACATTTTCTGGTCAGCAAGCTCTTATTTCCCAAAACTGAAATAAGCGTCCTTTTACAATACTGTTCACAGTCTGCTCGGTATGTGTCCACTATCACCCTGGCAACCCTATTTCTGACATTTCTCGTGTGTCAAATATATGCAGGATGCTTCCTAAGTACAGTAATGTGGGAGGTGATTTCCCTTGTCGAAACAAGCAAAGAAGTTCCTATAAGCTTATACCCGGAATCGCACTGTTTTCGAGATACAGCTCGTCTAATTTGAAATAAATACGTTTTTTTGACATAATTTTATTTAAACTAAAGACGCAACAAAAGTAAACGGAAAAAAGGTTCTGAAGGTATTCTCCCTTGGAAGAATCCTTATAGGTACTTTCAAAAATATCAGGATTGTTATTAATTAAGTTAATTCAGTCAGCTATTCGATTTCGCATTTTGCATTGTGAATAGAAGTAGTGTATATTAGAGAGGTAAAGGTGTGCCAATAAAAACAAATCAAAGGGATTAAGGTCTGCGGATCTTGGGGATCAGGGGCGTGGCCCGTCACGACCTATCCAGTTCAAAATTATTGTAAATAATTATCAGTTTGACGCTATGCATCTAGAAACAGTGCTGCGTCTACATAAAGTGTTCTTTAATATGTTCTAAAGAATAAAAATATGATCTTTATGCATTTAAAAAAAGTAAATAAAGTAATCTCCGTCGTCGTGTTTGTAAACTGATTACAATTGATGGAAGAAGTACCATAAGTGGACAACCCAGAACTGTTATATTATTTCAAATTAATTTCGATAAATATTTTTTGATAAACACTTAGAGCAGCATTTATTTATTAGGAATTATCTTTTTCAATTTGTGTATTTACGCAGTTTGACGAACATTGATAAAAATATTTTGTGCCATTT
Source organism: Agriotes lineatus (assembly GCA_940337035.1). Taxonomy (NCBI): domain Eukaryota; kingdom Metazoa; phylum Arthropoda; class Insecta; order Coleoptera; family Elateridae; genus Agriotes; species Agriotes lineatus. The sequence goes on from OW679196.1 coordinate 128,648,302, forward strand.
TGGGGAAGTTTTTGTGTTTTATGTTTTTTTCTTCAAAAAACCTTTGAAAACTTTGGGCTTTGTTATTTGTTTACGTCGTTGTTACAGATTATAACCCGTTAAAATTCGATTAAATGCTGATACTTGTGCATTAGTTTGTTTAATAAGACGTGTTAAAATATAGTCTTCTCCATACGTGACGTGCTAAGTATCGATGACTTGCTTTCATGCCGCTTCTTTGTAACAATCATTTATTAGATGTATTTTTCAAATACCATAGTATTACGACAACCATAGAATAAATTATTATTGATACGTTGCTTTGTAACTAGTAACATTTATTTATACGACTATCATCATCATGCAAATGGAGTATTGTGTCTTTATGAAGTTTGTCACATTAATATCCAAGGAAGCCGCCCAGCAATTTATGTAATCTGTAGGTGTTCATTGTTGTGCAATATGCAGCATATACTTTGTCTCAGTTGCAAAAGGGGGATTTTGATTCGGACGGACCTAATTTTGATTGTATGATAGCGGCATCACAGCTTCCCTTCATTTTCTAATTATGTTGTTGACACTTAATGGCGTCACGAGTTTAAAATGCGCAATTTACCAATTCACGAAGACAAATTTTTCGATTAGCACTCTCATAGTTGCTGCTTACATTGGCCGCGTGGAATTCGACTTTTGGCATTTGGCAAAATAAACATCGGAACGATCAGGAAGAGTTTTCCGCTATTCGCTCAGCCCACAACTTCGAAAATATCCCGTTCGTAGCTCGGGCCGGAATACGAATCGCGTTTTATTTAATGCATGTTGGCATTTAAGTACAGGTATTTGTACGGAGAAAAGTTGCACATATGCGGGCTCAAGGTGAGCGGCAAGAAACGCTAATTTTACACCTACTTATCTGCATTTTACGCATTTCTAGATAGACCAGCAGTAGTTCACCTACAAATCAAAGGTCTGTCGGCTTCCTTTTCCACAATTAAGCCTTTCTCGGTCACTGGCCAAATTTCTTGCAGGTGCCCCCGAGCATTTCCATCAGAAATCGTAGCGGCGCGCGTAAAATATTTATGATTGCATAATCGATATGTAGTGGTCACTGAGTAATATTAGTGCAGGGAAAGGTGAATAAACGTATATCTGATATTGACAAACTCCATGAAATGTTGACATTAAAATTGTGTCTGTTGTGTGTATCCAGGAAGTTTAGGGGACTTTTAATAGCACATAATTTGTTGAATCCTGAGCGAAAGCATGACATCAGTTTTTTACTATAGTAAAGATCGAAAACTATTAGGGAAAACGGTAAAAAATATTATAATTTAAATAGTCCATGCTTATGGCATCTTGGCTATATACAAGGTTTTTCCAAAAAATAATAAACACAAATGTATAGTATGTTCGTGTGTAAGAATTTTTTTCCGTATTTTAGTTTTAGAAACAATTTTATTGAAACGATAATATTCACATTGTGAAAACAAAATTTACTTACGAAATTCGAAATTAAGAAGTTATAAAATATTTATTAAATTGACGTACATACAATATCTACAATAAAACTCTTGTATAATTACAAGTTGGGAATATTCTAAGGACTTCTTTGAATAAGTAATTAAATTACAATATTATCGAAGTACTTTACGAATAAATAGCGTACTCTGTACTCGTAACAAGCACACAAGTATTTGACTAAATAAGCGCGCTTGGAATTGATTCAGTGAAGTAGTAAAAAGAATCCTTATTGAAAAATCATCACCCACCATTAGAACAAAAACTACTGAGAAAATAATTCGCGGTTTCCTTCATACGACGAAGCGTCACCGAACAGACGCAGTTATAGATATGGTACTGTTTATCGCATGCAAAGTAAGCTTTTTGCATAGTCGTCGGATAGCTCGCTTATATATCAGTGAAACCACCTATCTACTATTTTTAACGAATAGAAAATATAACAAATCCGGAAAATACACAAAGCAAATGAAATTGGTATGGTTGTTTACTAGTTCTAAATTATAAAGTTAGTGAAATTGTTTAACAACTGATAGTTGTCTAGTAAGTATAAAATTATATTGAATTTAAAATCTACAATAAGTAACGTGCAAAACAGCGCGATTCGACAATCGCCGACAGAAATCCAAGGGTGATGACTGGCTCCCGGGTACTCAAAAGGTGAAATAAACAAAAATATCCATTACCTTCGCTCGCCGAAAGACAATAGCAACCGCAATCAGACAGAATAGATCTGTTTTATCAGGTAGCAGACCTTTTTTAGCGTACGTAATGTGCAGTTCAGCAGATCATGGACACTAATGTACGGATCCGTCAAAGATGACGTGGATAACAAAGAAGAACAAACGGCCTAAAAATAAATCCGACCAAACGTCAGACCACGCCAAGATAGAACGATAACAGTTTCATAACTCAGATCTTGGGCGGCCCACAGGTGATTTTATCTTCAAATACTTGAAATCCCGATTTAATCAAGCGGGTGCAGCAATTCACTAAATCATAGAATTAAAATATGCAGCAGATTACCCACTGTTTTTAGAGATACATCTATTTACTGAACGTCACCAAAAGGAGCCCAAAAATGCACGTTACACCATGGAAGTAAAGTTGAGTAAAATGTCTGCATATGAACCCGAAATAGCTACACTCTAAAGTTGTATATGCAAAATTTTCAATAAAAGGAATGCCAACGGCGAATCCAAAAATTACCAAAAACTATAAACAACGTAATACCGTATACACAACGGCGTGAAAAATGAAGAAAATTAGTAATAGGACTGTTCAAAACTTATTTTTTATACTTTTTTGGCAATTATTCTACAGGTAACTCGTGATTTGTGAACATTTGCTGTAACGCACGTCAGATTTTTTGCTATAGGAAAACTTCTCTTTTTATTGTATGTTGAGTTATGTATCGTATACGATAAACCGTAACGCATATGTATTGTACATTTTACGTATTATAGAGACTATTTCGATGTTTAATACATGATTTTCATGCTTTAAAACAGCTGCTTACTTATACAATACTTATTGTAACAGCGACAGAATGCATACAACAACAAAATGTATAACTAACTACGTCTTGGAACGGAAAGCTAGATATTTCTGTATAATTTTTCCTTGACACATCAGAAAAAAAATCAATATCATAAAGTAGCATCTTTTAATCGTTGCTACATTTGTAGATTTCCACAAAAAACAGAAAAATAATGGCTTTTAACATCAGATGTGTACCTTTATAGTTTAACGAATATCCTGGTTGTATCTAAAAACTAAAATGACAAAGAAAATAACACGTGGCAATATCCTTCGTTAAATTTAGAGTAGAAAATCTTAATACTAGAATGTTGGATTGGTTTTCATGGGTTCGCACGAGTGGTAGATAAAAAAACATATTTTTTTCAGGTCAAGTCCCTTTTCTGTTTTAATGGCATCACGGAAAGTTGTTCAAAATGTAAAATTATGGTCGGCTACTTTTATGAAGTCGTGTGTATTAGATGAAGTACTCTTGTGGTAACAGCGTTTCATAAAAGTACTTTCAAAATTTTACATGAAACAATAATTTACCATTTTGAAAATGTTGCTTTTAACCATAATTCAACATTTTGAACAACATTCCTTGATGATGCTTTAACGTATTCATAAGAGGAAAGGTAGTTTACTTGACAAACTATTATCTGCTGCTCGCAAGGGCTGATCAAGATCAATCTATCATTTTAGTATTAAGATTTTGTACTCAGAATTTTCGAAAAGTATCAGCACGTGTTTTTTTTCTCCATTTTAGGTACAGCCAGCATATGAAATCTTTCAGAAAAAAACTATTAAGTAAATACTACAAACTCGATCCACATATACCTATAACTACAAGAATTTTAAATTTAAGAGCTAACTTAGATTATTTGTTATGAGACATACTGGAGAATTCAGTACAAGCTGTATAATTTTCTCATCCTAGAGGTATTAAATGATTTAAAAGGTTGCAAAAATAGATAGTGTAACTTCTCCTTCTTTTTCAAGTACCATGTCTATGTATCAGAACGTTAGTTACCGTCACAGTAATCTGTATTTTATTAACAGCTAGGCAAAAGAGTGTTACTGAATAGCAAGTATTTTCTTCTTTTGGAAATAGTTACAATACTAGCTTAACACTCTCGTCATAAGACGGGCCTTCAGTAGCCTTCCTTCTAGACAGGATGGTGCACCTATTTTTCGGGCCCTTTTCAAGTCTCGCATCTGCACCACCCACCCTAGACAACTTCTCCAATTTGCCTTTATTCATTATTAGAATCAGTTCCTGTATTAAAATTAATAATCGTACTGAAATGGCATAGTATCCTGTAGCCGTGTAGGGGTAGTGTTTGTCCATTGCCATTTAAAGGTGCTGAAGAAGCAACCCGAATTGGGGAGAAAGTGTTCATAACTATGAAACACTTAGTAATGAGTTTTGATAAATAAAATCACCTTTCTTGAATAACCACTTTAATTTAACTATTTTTAAGGGTGTTAGTAGTTGAACTGATCACCAATAATTTCAAGTTGCTGACCCAAAAGTCTTCCGAAAGTGGGCGCATATTCTTTAAACAGATAAAGGCATCCACAAATTTAATTATACAAAGAAATGGACATATACAAAATCCTTGATTTTCACATTCGCTATTTTAAACTATATGAATGACATTAATTCGCAAAGAGACAAATATATTGCAGTAATGTTCACCCTCAGATGGAATTTCATTTCTACTAATACATTTTGACTGCTCGGTCACGAATACTATATAATACACAGGCCTATGGTTGTATTATGAAGGGGAGAGAGACGACTCAAGAAAGTTAGCGCGATGCGGGGGAAGTAAGCTCGTTTGATGACGATCTAGCTTGACGGATGCAGTTGGTCTTCTAGTAAATAGTTCTAGACAAACTAATTTTCCTCCGCCTTTTTCTATTTCTTCTGCAATTGGATTGCAACATTAGTATATATGAATATAGCAAGTTACTTAAAATCAAAATTAAAATAAAAAAGATTCAAATGAAATATAAAAACTAGAAACATTAAAAAACAATAGGAACAATATGGCTGGCTATCTTTGAAATTTTTAAAGATGGGGATAGTTGCTATTGAGACATTTAATATAAAGAAAAGATGTGTATAACATGTATTATAAATGGGAATAGGACAGATCTGGAACTCGCTACAATGTGGCGACCGTGAACCAAAAACCAATAACTGGCTTGAATATTTCGAACTTGAGAATTAATTAGTATCGAGTAGCTGTAGTATGGAGAACATAGTAATCAAACTTTGTTTTTTAACTATATTAAAAGTTTTACAAATAGTGTCTGGGCGATTAATGGGCCCAATCAGTTATATAATTTTATAGAATAAGAATGCTAAAGACAATGTTGATGTAGTTCTAGCAGTTGCAACTTTTCATTCTATTGTATTTCTGTTCAACCGATAACTGGTGATTCATAGTTGATTAGATTCATACTACGAATAAAGTTAGTAGTAGTGTGCTCAATAGGCATTGTATCCACCTCCATGTTTAGTACTCAGTAATATGTATAACGTTTATTCTTCTAAACGTATCATGTGAGGCAAAAGTCACTATTAAAGAAGACTTATGCAACTTGTTAGCTATATTTATCTATATTTTCCTTTACCTACCTTTAGGTCATCGCTATATCTCTTAGTTAACAATCGATCACTATAAGAGTATATTTGAGGCCCGTCTCTAGCATCAGTGAAGACGTCGCGGATTCTAGTTTATGATTTTGATAATTGGCGCCAACAAGTTAAACTCAAATATACTGATATAAGCCAAGAAACTTGTAACTTCACTTTCTATCAACTAATAACAATACGATTATTGAACTCCCTATCAAAATGAAAGAAAGCAATACTTGTAGCTAGTTTTATTACTACTAGAACATTATTACCATCGATCAGACAATTAGCATCTTTAATATTACAACCTAACGCAGGGTACCCCAAATAGCTAAACTTAAACCGCTCGTAAGTTTAATGGTTACACAGTTTTTATATGCAAAAATATCATCAGATTCTAGCTAAAACACTTATCTTTGTGCCGATATACTCGCAGACATTTAATACGTCCCGTTACTCCTATCACATGACAGCTTGACAGGCCCCAACCTCGGCTGTATTCGCTACACATCGACCCCCAAGACTGCGGTTGATTCTCCGTAGATTATCTTTCCAAGATTTTCCGTCTAATAGTTGTTGCCTGTTCACAGGCAATAAACTTCGCAATCGTTGAATTCGTGTTTCCCAAATCGCTTCACAGCTTGAATATAATATTCATTGGAAAAATGACATCCGCTTAATGATCTCCCTTACAGAAACGGTTGGCCAGTAACCCAATTCTTTACTATCACCAAACCATATTAAATGGCGAGATTGTCATTTACACCCCACGAAAACTCTTGCCTTTTTTAAAAGCTGATATACAAATTTTTTTCTCAAACAAACAAACGTTGTTTTTTATATCTTCTCTAGCAACGAACAAAGCCAATCTGATATTAATTTTATCGCGTCACTCTCACTAGATTCCTCATTCAACACTAGTATTAATATCAAATGCTTTTGACACGTAACAAACTGGAACAGTTTGTGCTAAAACAATAGAAACGAACACAAGGATTCTGGTAGGCGAAACTTCTAATTCGTGCTTCAATGCCAATTTTGAAATTAAGACGTACGGCTTATTTCTTTCTAAGGAGTTATTAAATTATGTAGTAATTACCATGTACAAATTTACAATCCTCTGTACGACACGAGGCCGGGGAAAGCAATTAACTTATGATAATGAAAATTGAACGTGGGCCACCGAGTTCATCTAAAACCCGACGAACTGCGCATATTTGGCAAAACCCAAGTTTTAACAAATTAGAACCGCTTGTAAAAGTTGCTAACGCCAAAACAACAACTTTTTGGACGCATAGTGCTTGAGTGGATATTTAAAGCCGTTAATTGCTTTGTGGCGGCCTATTTCGCAGCGCCTCCGCCTTTTTAGCAAATTTTCAATTAACATTCTTAATTATGCTGAAATTCTCTTTCATAGCGAAGCGCTTAGCGCTGCTTTTCTATTATTAGTTCCACAGGTGTGTGCGTGGGGTGCCCCTAGTAAATAATGGTCTTTATTCGTAGGAATTGTAGCTGTAGGTAGCTTCCATTTATCGACTAACATCATACAAAGGCGAGGTCGTGTGAAGCCGTAGGTTCATTGTGAAATCAGTCCGGCTTGCAGCGTGTTTCCTACTTCAGTTACATAAAGGAGCCTAGTTTTGTTTTTCTGTGTAAATGCCACATTTACGTGCAAGTCTTCCCTGATGATGCTCAGCGAATATTACATTGTGTAGGCACTAATTTTTCTAAAATTACCTTAAGTGGTATGTGTGCCTTGATGTGATGTAACGAGGAGAAAGTGTGCGATAAATTTCTTGATCTGTCTGTAGACTGTGAATATGCCAAAGCTAAAGGGCTAAAATTTATATTGAATAACGACCAGTACATTATTTATCGATGAGAGCTTCTGCTTCGTTAAGCAGTTGTTATGCAGTTTGTCTATTGGTATACGTACTTTTACTCATTTCTCACAAGCTATAAGGACTCGAGTTGTTCAAACGAATTGAGATTAAACCATCGAGGAGGCCATGACGCCCACATCATCAAGTGCAGAATTTATTTTTACAAGGATTACCTTTCAACATATTGAAAAAAGTTCATGGGCTAAGGTCACTTATTCAGGAAGTCATCGAATCTACTGAACAAATATTGACTTAATTCTTGAAAATTTCTGTACACCATGAAAATGTTTGTCGTTGACGTCAACAATTGAGCTTCTTTAACTTAAAATAAAGATTTTGATAATACGCATTTCATAGTTCGTGCCATCAGTATTAACCATATAATTGATAATAAAGTGTAAACGCAATGGCTAAGAATATAAATTGAATTTATAATTATCTTTGCATATATCAGTAACGCCAATTAAGGATGTATTTATTATGCAACGTATATTATATTTTAGCAGACGGTCTGTAGAAAACTATCAACGATTCGGTTAAAACTAGATTCTAACGGTTAGAACAAAACTGTATACTATTGGAATCGATATCAAATTATGTAAAATATCCCATCACAATTGACATTTACCTTTTTCGAATGGTGTTACTTCAAAAACAGCATTGGATGCTGGTATTTTCGAGTGAAAGGATCTGTAATTGATGATCATACCTGCCTTAACCACAGATATCATGTATAGATTTTTAAGGTAAAAATTGAGTAATGCAGCGTCTGCTCTAAAGACTCCTTCAATTTTAAACAGCGATTTCATTATGGCTGTTGCAGAGTACAAAATGAATCCTCCGAATTTACGCGCCTTTACGTAATAGATTTAAATTTATCTACAGTGTAAGATATAAAAGAATGTACTTCTTTATGTGTTTGTTACAACAAGATTCCTGGCTATAAATTTTACACCCGCTGCGGGGCATTTGGTGATGTAAACTTTCGTTGTAAGAGGCGAACGTGTAGTTTGTTTAGTTCAAAATAACAAAATCTGCGTGAATCTTGGTTGATTGAAAGATATTTGTAAACTGTTTATTGCAAGAACCAAATTCTTTATAAATAATATTTACATGTAATACAATACTTCTTATATTTATTGTTGCGCAATAAAAAAATTACAGTATATAAATATACGTCATTCAATACTTTTCAAGTGAAAAAAATATTACAAAATCAATTGTTATGGTCAAATTTATACAAAGCTGCTTTCTTCGAAGGTTTCGCAATTTACTCAAGATTCTGTGTATTACTGGCCAATTTCGTTAACCCCATATTGACGATACTTCCACTGTTGTATTTTTTGCAAAATTTTACTAAGTGAAGGAATAATACTTAAGTCATGCGCAGCTCTAAACAATCTAATATGTAAATAAGCAGTGATTTATCTACAGTTGTATAGTTATTTGCAAAGGAATTTTAAAATTGTCAATGTCTTTTCACGGGTACATTTTTATAAAGAATTGTTATCTATTGTCCGTGACAAAACTTCCACGAACGTTAATTGCATTGTTTGGCTCTAGTTTGTCATTCATAGATTAGCGATGTAGTTACTCATTCAGAACTAGCAGAATTGTTGCTATGACTTCGTCATTTGAGTCAAAACAAGAATACTGCGGAAGTGTTTTGTAATCAGTGACATGTGTACTGATTACTGCGTATTTCAAAAATAAAACTAAAATATTAAAAGTGATGGAGGAATTTTTGAAAAATAAAATTTAGTTTCCGAATTTATTTAACTCTCGTTTTAAGACTAAACCACGATTAATGTAATACGTCTTGTTAACTCTGGTAAACATTTAATTGTAACGTTTATAATAACTGAAAAATATTTTTGAATTTGCTCTTGCTATGAATTTGGAGATCCATGTCATTTCTTAATATGCAAACCATAACCAAATGTCATTTTAGTAGCTGTCAGTAGTTGTGAAGTGAGAAATGCCATTATTTTCTAAATTCATGACAAGAGTAGAGTTTCTAAGACTTTTGGATCACCCGTTATAACTAAAATATTTTTCAAAACTTATTTCTAGAATTTTCACTGAATACGTAATAGACTGAAACAATCTCGTCACCGACTTTATGTGAAAAATCTTCTTTCAATATTCTACGAAGCGGCGTTTCGATTTCGGATTTTTTCAGAAACGATTCTCGACTCAAAATAAGAAAAATATTCAAATAAATATGTGCCTGAAAATGCTCTTGGTTTAGAAGGTATTAATTAAGTATGTATGGCTAGTTATGAAAACTTAAACTGATTTGGTTGGCTAAGCAATTTGTCTTAATATTAAATTTAAAAACCTAAATTACTTTATCTTCATCGGTGTTGTTATAGACTACTTACCAAATCAATTTGAGTATCGTTAAGAGCTTTATTACCGCAATGAGTGCGGTAATATCCATTACCGAACTCTGTTTTACAAACAAAGAATAAATTAAACCAAAATGTATTGAAGAAGATAAAATATTGACTAATACACGTTTGCTTCTGGCACTTAACGAACTCGTTTCGTTAAGAAGCTCATAATCAAAATTGTATCGTTAATATCTATGACACTGTAATATCGTTTAGTAATTTATATTGTTAAAATCGAACCATATTCATCTAGAGAGATCATTTTGAACATATTTTGTAGTTAAAAACTATTAAATTCAGTTACAGTCTTTTCATAACTACTTGGTAACTTTCAACAGTAAAACTTGTTTCTGAGTCTAGCATCGTTAAGAATAAACGCATCCGACTGTCATGTCACCCAGCCAACTTACATATATAAGCAAATGATTTTAGGTTTATTAAAGGGCACTACGTAATGATCAATTGACGGAAGTTGAGCATTTTTTGTTGACTCAGTTCGAAAATACAATAAAAAATGTGTTAAGTCTTCATCAGTGACTGTTAAAATTTGACAATTGAGTGATAAACCTAGTGGAAAATGGGCGATTAGAAGAAGAAACGACTTCAATGTTAGATTTTAGGGTAAATTCCTTGTATTTTTGTATCCGATGTACGAATTATTTTTCAATCGGCCGTTTTCAACTAGGTATATCAGTCACCTTAAAATTTTAACAATCCCTGGTCAAGGTCGAATTAGTATTTTGATATAAAATTTTAAAATTTAGTCAACTCATTTTTTTTAATGTATTGTCGGTTTGAGCCAACAAAAAATGTTATGTAGTGTCATTTAATAAACCTCAATGGAATGTTGGTGTAAAATAATTAAGGAACTCGATATTTGAATATCTCGTAATTAGCATGGAACTTTCTGTGTTGCGTCCGCCAATGCAGCACCCTGTATGCTTATAGGATTTTCCTTAATTTTTAGGCCTCCATTCAATTTTGAAAAAATGCCCCCTAATTTCAACACCTGGTATACAGAGTGGAAACCTTGGTGGGATGAACACAAGTAATAACAGTATACCTTTGACTATGACATTTTAAGTATATTGCTTTATTTAGCAACTTTGCTTGCCATCCTTCCCTATCTCCCCACTCCCCCTCTTCTAGGTTTGTCTTCTCCGTAGCCATATCAACTTCATGTCACCATGTTTGTCTGGGCCTGTGATTCTTCTCATCCGTATATCTTCAACTACTCTACTTACGTGCCGTTACCACAATAAGGTCTTTTTTATGTAAGATGTAATAATAAATGTGTTTACTTCCATTATCCTTCGTATTTCTCGTTCGTTAATTTTCCTCTCCGTGTTACTCCACAATTCTCCACTCCATATGTCTTAATACTGCGAATGATTATGTTGTATATCTTCGCTTTTGTGTTCTTGGTAATGAACGTGTTCCAAATAATTGGATATGCATGTGCTTGTTTTTCCTAACCTATTGTTATTTCTTCTCTTCTGTGCTTACCTCTCTTATATCTAAATTTCCTTCGAATTTTATGTATTGTTCTCTTAATTTTTGGAGAATATAACTTCAATACTCTTCATCTTTTATTATGAATAGCCGGTTATTAGCAAAGCTGAATGTATACAAATGTTCACTTCTACTCAGGGCGTCCCATCCCCTCGCATTTCCTCTTCCAATTCTTCAAAGCATAGTATATGAAAATCTCGAACGGAGTACTCTTCTATCAAAGCTTTTGATGTTTGAAAGCTATCAGTTACATTTTGTCTAAGTCTCACGAAAACCCTGTTGGTTTCTTATAAGTTTCTCATTATCTCTGTTACCTTGGGGTGCACTCATATCTTTTCTATAGCCCTCCATAACTGGCTCCTCGTAACTGTGTCATGTGCCTTTTTCAAATCTACGAAGGCGTAGTCCACTGTCCTATTCTTTACTTTCTTCATTTGAATGAGTTGTATCGTGATTACGTATATCACGATCGATCGTCGATCCTCTGGCAGTGAATCCTGTCTGGTCTTCTCTTATCTTTCCCTGCATTTGTTCTTCAATTTTGTTCTCCACTATCCTTTCGTATAGGTGCCCCGTTTCCCCCATTGTGGCTAATTAGTACACTTATTCCTCTAAAAGTTTCGCAAGCTCTTCGATCACCTTTCATGAAGATTGATGTTATACAAGCTTGTAGTGTTCTCGCTCCTCAGAACTATGTCATGTGTCTTTTTCAAATATACAAAGGCTAAGCACTGTCATATACTGTGCTTTCTTCTGTGTGATGATATGTGTCGTATATACGTAATCAATCGTCGATCATCTAGCAGTGAACCTTGCCTGTTTTTCTCTTATCTTTCTCTGTATTGTTCTTCATTGTACTTTCTTATATCGTTCCCAAGGTAGTTCTTCTATAATTTTCACAACCTCTTCGATCATAGTTCTTAAAGACTGAGGTTGTACAGGCTTGTTTTCATTCGGCGGCTGTTCCTTCTTCATCTGTGGTCGCTTGAAATATTATTTATATACGAGATGGGAACGAACATGTCACACGAGTCTCGACGGAATGGTAAAATAGCAAGAAATGGAACACAATGTGACCATGTAGTAGTAGGCCATCAGGACGGCTCTGACAAAGATGGAGCGATAATTGACAATCTACCTCTCAGGAACAGTAATAAGATACCATTAGTCAACATGCCGAAAAGGAAGATGCGCTTAGTTTTTCTTATCTGTATTTGAAGAGTTTAATCTGATTCTCCCAGGTTCATTCTTAGTGCGTCATAATCTTTCTCTTTGAATTCTTCGTTATTTTCTGTTGGTAGCTATATGTAGTATTTAGGTCTTTTCGTTTATATAAGATAACTAACTTTTCTTTTTGCCTTTATTGACTTAATGATTCTCCATGACTATGAACATCTTGGTACTGCTAGATATTCTTCCACGTTTCGGCTTTCATTATTTTATTTTTATTTTATTTATTTAGCACTTATCCAACAGCCGTTAGGCCAATTATAGGCGTCGCTGTGCATTTATGGGGACTTCCAACCCCACTAACGACTGTCATGATGTTGTTATGACATCCGGGACCAACCATTTCCGTGGCGGCCGTACCACGAGGCGCCGAGTGGCGCAGCCGTGGAACTCCCATCCAAGTTCTGACCAGAAAGATCGTTGCTTAACTCTACTGTTCAAACGTGGAGGCTTGTTCAAGCTACACCACCCGGGAACTATTATGGCACTGGTTATTCTTATACTTGGTTCTTAACCTCTCTATTTTTTCTATCAATAAGTTTGGTGGTCCTCTTGCAACTTGGTAGCTAAGCACCTTTCGTATGGCTGTGTCTTCGTTGGTGGTCGCTGTGAAATTCCATCTATATTTTGCATTTTTATCGTTCTTTACACCAAGGGCTTCCAAAGCTGCCTCTTTCATGCAGTCTTTTATATTTAAGTATGTGTTGTTCATAACAGTAACCCCAAATTGTGTTAACTTGTTGTCGGGTATATTCGTATACAGCTGTCTTATCAATTTGTATCGAAAAGGGTAATTTTGAACTTCAATTTTTTGCTTGTGTCTTTTGCGTTATTGTGCTGTTGTTATGTACCTTTGTTCTTGGTCCATCCCATACACATTTTATCTTGGCTATCAGCAATCTGTGGTGACTGCCACTTTCTGTCTCTTTTTTGTAACTCGAACGTCAGTTATTGTCATTGTGGCGTTTCTTCGCACGCAACCTACAATTGATCGAAGTTTCTTCGTTGATTATACACAAGTGTATTTGTGTATACCTTTGTGTTGGTAGAACGCATTTGTTATCTTGAGTCTTATTGTTTCGCATATGTCTATTGGTCTTTTCCCGTTATCGTTGAGGACGTCTTCTCCGAACTGACCAGCTGTCCCATCATTCTTCCTTGTTCTCATCCTTGCAATTATAGTTTCTTGAATTGTGTTTATCTTCTCCCTGTCTTCTTATAAGGTGTTCATAAGTTCTTCATTTTCTGTGTCTTTGCCATACATTTTGATATTTGGTTCTGTTTCTCTTTTTTTCACTCTGCTCCAGATGACGTCATGCATTTTTCCCTGCCATAATTTTTAAAAACTAAAGTACTTGATGTGTGACTGTATGCGATTATACTTCAAGATCTTTGGCATATTTTACTATTTTTAAAATAGAAAATTGGTTTCGTCGTGCAAACAAAACATTTTCTAAATATTATTGTACCTAACATTTTCTTATTTTTTTCATAAATAAGTTTATCTGGACGTAATTTACGTGATCCATAAAATGTATTGATTTTTAGTGTTGACACAAGTAAAACAAACTGTACTAAAAACATTTCCTAAATGCGTTGAACGTTTTCAAACGCACCGTATTTATTTAGTATACGCAAGGATGACCATTCAGGAAGCACCAGAATATGTGTGCAAAATTGTCTTAATTTTTCTTTTCGTGCAAATCTAAAGAAACATTATTAGTCGTGGTTGAGTTTAGTACATTTACTTAATTATTTTTAATGGTATCATATTTTGTGATATATCTAAGCAAGACTATCTTTTTATTGTGTATACCTGATTATGACTGTTTTGATACTAAAAAGACAGTGGCACTTAATAGAATCCCATAGCAATTATTTGGATAATCTAAAAATATAAGATAGGTATCAAAGTTGTTACGAGTTTGGCAACATTTTCCTTATTGGAAGCAAAAGTTTTATGGTGAAGTAATAAATATCCGAGAGTAAAAGTGTGTATGAGCAGTGGCGTAGGACGTATCTTTTTTACTGAGCTCCTACTACGTATATCCAAATTTGTTGCTACCGTTTTTTAAATAGATTAAGTGGCTACTTGACTTGTAGAATAGTAGTTTCGTAACTTTATAAACGTTAATAAATCAATTTTTTACAGAAAAAATGTGTCCAATGTCCAATATTCCTGTGACAGTGGAGAACTATAATTTTTTGTAGTGTATTGGACTTAGTATATATTTACAGTAGGTGAAAAATTATTTTATATAAATCCCAAATCAACGCTACAAGCCCTTACTTTATACGTTAGTGACGAGTTTTCGTATAATAATTTTGTCTGGATTACGTTTGAACTATCTTTGTGCTAAAAAGCAATAGCACGTACAAATATGACTTGCAATGCTTTCATTATAACATCTTCTGAAAGGATGAAACTTAGTATAAAAATTACACTGATATTAAATATCACAAATGATGGTGTAACATGTGTTTTTACATTTTACACAGTCGTCATAGTACTACGTTCTTCTTTTTCAGGTCATATAAAAGCCACTAGACTTTCAAAAATGTTCGAAGAATATTATTACGAACCAATTTTGGTTTTAAGTTAGTATTTTATCGATACCTCTACACCCTTAGTGCTCATTGAATGATTGAATGCACATAACAAATGCCTATTTCAAATTTTGCTTACGATGTTGGATCATACCGACTAAATGTATATCATAGTTCTAACAGTTTGTTTGTCGTTGTAATTACTCTAATCAATTTAAATCACCTATAAAATATACAACACAGCCCTGATATTTAAAAAAATCGATGCTGTTTCCATTCGAAGGCGGTTAATTGTGGTGGTAATTAGTATAACAATATTTCATTTTAATTAAGGTAACCTTCAAATACATTTCTAAATTTAGCTTTGTGAGTTGAATGATACTACGGATGACAATCGTATATCATTGATGAGTGTCTATTTTCCGATGTTTTAATAAATAATAACCGAAGTGTTTTCTAAACAGATAGTTTGGTTCTCACACTATAACTTGTAACCACTGCATATGATTCAAGCTTCACACGATTACCCTACTGTTACGCATTTTCCTGTCAATACAGGGAAATACCTAATTTTGACCGTTCCCCGGAGGGGGCCACTGTTTGTATCGAATTTTATGCACTACCATTTGTTTAGAAAGTGATTCAGATTGCACGTTTCTGTTAAAAATCGAATAATGACTTTAGCATTTGCGAGAAATCGGCCAGATTGCAAGTAATAGCGCTGGCATTTCCTAGCAGGCGTTTCCTCAGCATTTTATCGCTTCTCCACTTTCCTTACTTTCTGCTCATCTCAATGCTTGAAGCCTTAAAAATCGGGCAGGCACCCGTGCGGAAAATTAATTACGGAAAGGAAAAGCAGCTTTTAAAATTTACGACGTGACATGATATGTAACAATTTGCAGCGTGTGGGATAAATTAAATAGCCGTGTGAAAGCTCTCGTATCGCAGTAGGATGTTATTACAACTAACTTTGTCACGGTGCGCTCGCTTACAGAATGATGAAAGGATACACCAACTACTGTTAGTTGATATGACACTCCAATTTGAGGTTTCAGATCTGGGCGACTGCTTCACATTTATTGATGTTCTGCGAGTGGGTGGGCGCCCACGCAGTGCTCAAAATTTCAAAAATGAGAACACTGGCTGTAGAAAGTGCTCGGCGTTTGCCCGAAAACTGAATGGGGTTTTTTGATTGTGGGAAGTTTAGAAACGGGCAAGTTGCAAGTTTCTCTGATTCCAATCGGCGGCCACGCAGATGCTATGGCTTCATTATAACTTACAATTTGATACTTTGCTAAATGCTACCAGTTCTGTTTACAGTTGTTTGGGATGGATGTTTAGTGCTGTTATTGGCTACATCAATCTGTGTTAGATTTTAATCGATAAAGGCAGATAGATGAAAGGTGATAAGTGAATCATGTGCTATTTTTATAAGTTGCTGAATAGGTCCACATTAACTGCTTTAGAAATGTAATAAAAATTAAGTTTATGCAGCAGCTGTTAATGAGGTCGGACATTTTTGATATTTATTTTAATATTGGGACTAAAATTATTAATAATTTATATGATTGACTTTCTAGGATTACAAACAATAAGTGTTGCGATGATTTTGTACTTCAGCAGCTGATATTAAGTCGATCTTTCTTTGAAACGATGGAGAAAGCCACCCTTATCGATATTTACCAGTCCAATAAAAGTTATATATTATTTAGCGTATAATTAATAAATAGAGTTAACACTAAGAACCTCAATGCAGAATGAAGCTAAACTTACACAATTTCTTTTCATTGGAAGTTTTGACACAAACTGACGCAAAACCTAACCTGCTAACCTCGAATTTGACATACACTTACAGTGCCACCAACATATTATTCATACAACAAATATTTCAAAGCCAAGCTTGATTTCATTTTCGTTTGCTCACATGTTATTTGTAACTAGTAATTTTAACGGCTATATTCTTATTACTTTAATATGTATCCACTTTCAAGTACCTTCAAAATTGACTATATAAAGTTTTAAATGATGACAAGATAAATATAGTTTGACTTGACATTACATTAATAAAAATCAACTAAACTTCAAAATTATTTAAGTTTAACAAATTAGTTATTTACAATTAAAAAATTAACTTTCAAATATCAACTTCCAAATATAAATGCTTAAACAGTCAACATCTTGATTTACTTTCAATTTAGAATATTAATTTCTATCTACTTTATGAAACAGTTATATTAATTCTAGACAGTTCTTCAAAATTATATTAAATCAAACTTTCTAATAACACATTTAAATCTAACTAAAAACTTTACTAACCTTTGCCGTATTTCTGCCGTATAACTGAACTTAATGCTGCTCTACGTAATGGAATATCTTACTGATTGTCGCTACTGCAGAAGCTCGTAGAACTTCCAAAATATTTGTTTTTTTTTTTCAATAAAAATAACTTCATTGGCACAACCACACACTCACTGATTCTACGTTAGAATGAATAATGAATTCTATTGCTATTTCAATAGATAAAAAAATCAGGTTTACTTTGAAACTTACTGACTTTACTTTTGAATGATAATAATCTGATTTTAATTAATCAAATTATATCGCAGGGAAAACTATTTTACCACTGCGTATATCATTCAATATTATTATTATATCTCAGTAACCTGTTACTCTGCCAACTACCACCATTCATTTTTACATTTTTTTGTTCCTTTTTATAACCTTTTAACTAACTGCATTAAAAATGAAAATAAATACTGCATGTTGTGGTACTTGGACTGTAATTTGGGTGGCAAAGTTATAGAATGGACATGAACATGGATCTAGCATTTGGAATTTTAATGGGAAGTAGTGAACATGCATGTGTAGATTTGCACACTTTTCTTATGAGGTGCTACGTTTGGAATTGGGAATCGTAGATACACTTATTTGGGACTGAGTATGGAAGTTGTGATCTTAGTTGTAGGGAAGGTTTAAATATGTAATAAGGTAATTTAGTTTTTTAAATATGTCAAATTAATATTAGAAACATCAAATTTATGCAGTAACTAAGAAAAGTATTTTAATTAGACTGCTGGCTAGTGAAATTTATAGTGACATTTATTATTTTCTGACCTAAATAGCGTATTTTCCATAAGTAGTAGAAATGCTCTATTAATTTAAATTGTATAGTAGCATAATTGGTCGAATATTTTCCAATTAACATGATATCAAATATTTAAAAGTATTGTTATTTAGCACTTACTTGATAATGGGAGTGTCAGCATCCTCGACTTTGGTGCAGATAACTGAAAGAGTTGCTGTGAACCTGCAGCAGTGTTAGTGTTTTGAGAAGCCGAGAAAGATAATTAATTGCCTAAAAGAAGCTTAAAATCAGCATTAAAAAATGTTGTTGAATTATGTGTTAACTCAACTGTCAACTAACGATTTTTATTAAAGAAAACGATCTTATTTGCAAATTTGAGTTTGGACGGAAAGAGTTGCTACAATCGTAATTTATTTCAATCATAAAATGTATGTCCGCCAACCCGAATGAGAGTTTTTATGTTCAAAAAGAAAGTAGGTTTGACGTTTAAGAGAGTGAATATTTGAGCAAGGATATGCGAAAAGTAATTTTGATGATTTACTTAAAGAAAAAAATTCAGTTACTCGCAAATATATCATATCAGTATATTTGTATATGAAAAAATATCTGCTGAACGATCTCAAAGCTTTCCCACTGGTAAAAACTTTGGTCTACAGCCAAAATATAAATAAAATTTACAGTATCGAATGTAAGCATGCAATTAATATTTTTAAGTGTCTTTAAAATACATTGCAAATCCAGATATGTTCTTCGTTCCATATAAGTACACAGCTGATGTAGAGGTTTCTCATTTCTTTCCATCTGGTTTTATCGACAGTGCTCCTGCGATTTTCATGACGATACTTTTCCATCAAATGTCTTCGTATATTTTTCTGTTATCCGAAGGTGTCTACTTAAGTACAGGTTTGGGCCATCTGTTGTCATGAGTGTCGGTTAGATGTCCTGCCCATCTCCATTTACTCTGTGCAACACTATCCAATCCGCGTGCCACTATTATTTATTGGCGAATTCATGATTCCTATTAATTGTATTTCTTGCTATCTTTGCATTTTTTTATGTTTCAGAGGTGTACGCCAGTACTGGTAGGACACATTGTTATAATTTTTTTTTAATGTATGTGGCATATCGGCCCACTTAGTATGTTAAATAATTAGGCACATGATGTGCTTCTTTGTTGTTGGCACAAAATGAATGGACAGACTTGTTAGAATTGAAATTCGAAATAATATATGGAAATGTAACACCGTAACTCTTTTAAGAACACTAGATGAAAACCAAGGTCCTAAAGCATTCAAGAAGAAGATGATTATGGAAAAGAAAGAAATAGCAAAGGCAAAAAGGGACGAGCTGTAGCACTAACCAACAGACTGAAAATATCAAAACAAGTAGAAAATTGTTGCACAGATTTGTACGGCTCCCTAGTATCCCCAAATGATGTGTAAATCAGAAAAGGAAATCAAAATATCCACAATTTATTATTGGGGGGAATCCCCGAAGTTATCATTGCAGAAATAAACAACGCACGAGCAAATGCGAAAGGTAATAAAGTACCTGATCCATACACAACGTTCGAGGAAATGATGTAGAGTGTTGGTAGTGATACCAAACATGAATTAGAGTCATTTATATAACGCTTCCTTAGAAAAATGCCAAATCCTTATAGTGTGGCACACATTAGAATTAATTCATAAAAAGGGAGCATAGGTACATTGACTAATGATAATAACAAATAGGTTGACCAATAAAACTGCCTTTAATCAACCTTGCGAACAACCTTTACATAGCTTTCGGATACCACAAGAAAGAATTCGACTGTGTGGGGCTACAAGCTGTATAAAATTCGTTAAGAAATTCCAGTATGATAATAACAACTACAATCACAATCAGCCAATGTCCATTGCAGAACGTAGGCTTTAGTTTTGGACTGTCGTCGTCAATCTGACTTGTGACTCTTCAAGTTTTCGGTCTACCAGAGCTCCTTTTCATCGTCTTGGTCTCCACTGTGAAATGTTTCTGCTGCATATATTGTCTGGTATTCGTGCTACGTGGCAAGTCCAGTTCTACTTCAAAAATATAATTTTTCTACCACGTCGTCTACGCCAGTTTTCTTCCGGATCCAATCGTTTTGTATACAATCCCTTGAGGTTTTTTTACAATATATGTTGTTCCATAGCACGTTGATCAGTTAGAAGTCTTCTGGCATTACTTTTTGTTAGCTTACACCTTTATGATCTAGAGGTAAAAACAAGAGAAATATATTTCCTTCCTTTTAAATGTCATAGGTACTTTGACAGGTTTTAATATGCGATTTACTCTGCCGAACGTACTTCACCTTAATATTAGTCTAGGGGTAATTTCGGATGTTTATAGATTGTAGTAAAATTGTGCATAGTTGTCCCAGATATAAATAATTATATCAATTTGGATTGTCTATGTTGGTCACTTTTGGTTTTCTATGAATTTTTAAGCCTACTAGTTGTACTTCAAGAATGTGATAAAAAATAAATACGACGGAGACTCAGTGTACTGTAATGGTTTCGCAAACTTTGCTCTTTCATGCTCAAATCTACCGATAGATCGCAGTTGGCGAGATATAGTTTTTTAGTAAAATAGAATATTTATTATATTTTTATGAAGCTATAGATTAGTAGGTAATTTTTATTTCTAAATTTTGGAATTTTGTGTAATTCTACTTTCCTTGAATAAATAAAAAGGAAATTAAACTAGATTCAAGTTGACACCGGTTGCTAAGACGTGTTTTCAGAATCATTTTATAATTTCATTTACAGCTTGTTTATAAATTTTTCAGTATTTGCTAGTGGTTAATATGAAAACTATGGTATGGCTATTACTATTATTATGAATTATACTTTTACTCAGGAATCTAGCAAACAGGATATAATAAATTATACTCGTATTCATATTTGTTCATGAAATAAAAATGTTTTTACTCACTGCTACTTTCTGTAAATAATTGCAAAATCAAATCAACCACATGTTCTTAACATTAAAAGTTGTGGAACTTTTGGAACAACCTTGAATTGCATATTTTATTCATGGTCCAGGTTTACTTATACAAACAAATTACACACGCTTAATGGATTACTGTAAAAATAAAAATTAATATTTAAATTTATAATTATATTTAATTTGCATTTACCGTTATAATTGAATGGCTTTTACAGACAAAAATCAAAATTTGATGATAATATTATTTTAAATAAGCGAAATGTCTTTTTAAATAGGAGTGTTGCATTTCAAATTATGTCTTTACAGAAAACAAAGAGAAATTAGACACTTAAAAACCAATTCCGCTAGAAAAGAAGCGTGGGTTGCTGTCATCAACTCTAAAGAGGATATATCATGTAAAGAAATTTCAGAGAAACGAGAAAAACGACCAACAGCTAATTGTTCAGACAATTCAATTGTTTTATAATGTTAAGTAACAAGCCAAACGCTTGAAGTCGGGGCAATTAAAATTTTCTGCTAAAAACAGACGACACTAACGTTTTTGCCTCTTTCAGAAGGCATTAGTCAACACTAGAATTCGTAAACGTTAATTAGTTGTTCAAACAAGCAGTAAATTTTAGTCGCGACCGTTAGGTTTGTGCGTGGAATTTATGATACTTTTAAATACCTTATCGTTATCACGTTGTCGTTCTAATTAGTTTGACATACACGCTCCTTTACATAAATAGCTGGCAATAAAAATTACGTCGCTGGATAATTTTAGCCGTGGAAAATAGTGCATGTATACTTTTGCACATACAAGTACTTTAGTCGCAAAATTTTAAACTGAAAAGGATATCGGGAAAGAGACAATAATATAGCTTTTATATGCGTGTGTATGTTAAACTTTTGAACTAATTTTATAAATGTCGCGAGAAGTTACAAGCTGAATCTGAAATATCAACTGGAAAGTTAAGTTTTCAGGTAAATTAAAGCCCCTTGTAGGCCTTGGTCTCATCAAGGATCTTTCAGAAATTTCTCAGTTTGTTTTGTTCCTCTATTTTTGTTGTGGGGGAAGGGAGGTTGTCGACATGTAATCCGTTGGGCTTCTAATTCGTGAGGTTTCTTAACAATGGGTGAGTCGCATGCCCAACCCTCCTCCTT
The DNA here is from genome assembly GCA_940337035.1 of Agriotes lineatus. Classification (NCBI taxonomy): domain Eukaryota; kingdom Metazoa; phylum Arthropoda; class Insecta; order Coleoptera; family Elateridae; genus Agriotes; species Agriotes lineatus. The sequence continues at coordinate 128,670,733 of OW679196.1, forward strand.
TAAGGATCTTTCAGAAATTTCTCATTTTGTTTTGTTCCTCTATTTTTGTTGTGGGGGAAGGGAGGTTGTCGACATGTAATCCGTTGGGCTTCTAATTCGTGAGGTTTCTTAACAATGGGTGAGTCGCATGCCCAACCCTCCTCCTTTAAGGATCTTTCAGAAATTTCTCATTTTGTTTTGTTCCTCTATTTTTGTTGTGGGGGAAGGGAGGTTGTCGACATGTAATCCGTTGGGCTTCTAATTCGTGAGGTTTCTTAACAATGGGTGAGTCGCATGCCCAACCCTCCTCCTTTAAGGATCTTTCAGAAATTTCTCATTTTGTTTTGTTCCTCTATTTTTGTTGTGGGGGAAGGGAGGTTGTCGACATGTAATCCGTTGGGCTTCTAATTCGTGAGGTTTCTTAACAATGGGTGAGTCGCATGCCCAACCCTCCTCCTTTAAGGATCTTTCAGAAATTTCTCATTTTGTTTTGTTCCTCTATTTTTGTTGTGGGGGAAGGGAGGTTGTCGACATGTAATCCGTTGGGCTTCTAATTCGTGAGGTTTCTTAACAATGGGTGAGTCGCATGCCCAACCCTCCTCCTTTAAGGATCTTTCAGAAATTTCTCATTTTGTTTTGTTCCTCTATTTTTGTTGTGGGGGAAGGGAGGTTGTCGACATGTAATCCGTTGGGCTTCTAATTCGTGAGGTTTCTTAACAATGGGTGAGTCGCATGCCCAACTCTCCTCCTTTATCTGGGCTTGGGACCGGCAACAGTGGTCACTGGGCTACGCAATCCTCCCAGCGGCGTTGTACTACAACTAACATGGCTTTCCAGTACGGCTTCGATTCGTCTTGAGTAAACTTTGTTCAAAAGTACACTTTTAAGCGGAACGTTTCCTTTCAGACAATCCATAAAGTCTATCACCATCACTCTTTTTTAAAGTAAACCTCCTGAAATATTAAAAATGTACACAGTGTTAATTCAAGAAACAATCTCCCGACCATTATACATGCCGAAAGGTGTTGCCAGACACGCTTTGGTGCCTCCACAATGCACGAGTTCTGCAAGTGTGAAATCTCCTGCATTCAGAAGCTTTCGCTTTAGCAAACAGACAGAAGGTTAATGTTTTTAGCGACATGTCCTTCTAGTGCAGCGAAAATGTGTCACAGTTGCCAACTATTCGCCCAAGGTTTTCAGGCGGTTGCACCTGTAAACGAATTAGAGCCTGAAAACCGCAGGCTTCTACGCTTGGGCTCAATGCTGTCCTCTTAAATTGGTGCAAAATCTCTTTTGAACGGGTGCTTGAAATGGCAAAGCCTAAGGTTTAAATTTTCAAGTGGTATTCGGTTGCGTAAAATGAACGACCTTTATATTTCGTCATAGGCGTCGAGGAGTACAGTAAGTTCCCAGACATAAAATTTCTTTTTTTAAGAAATTGGTAAATATTACAAAGCAATTATTGTAGTATTCAAGCATATAACATGAAATGAGTAAGTCATCTAGATATACATACACAGCACAGTTGTGGCAACCATTTCAAAAGTGCTGCCTCTTTTAACGCCACGTAGGGAAAACGGAATAGGCCGTTTCCATTTTTCATTCAACTTTGCTACTTCAGGCTCGGGGGAGAAGCATTTCGGCCATAATGCTGCCAGAGTTTAAGGCGGAAGTTTTACTTACGCCAGTTTGCGTCTCGTTTGGTGGAAGACCTGAAAGAAACCAGGAAGTCGTTGACCCTCACGTTGTCTTAGCTTTTTAAGGCTTTAACGCTTCATTGGTGACTTTCTGTTTGTTCCATCAGCGCGAGCTTCAGTTTGGCTGGCAATGTAAATGGAAGCAGACTGCGTAATGAGGCTTTGTTTGCCGAACAAATAATGCCACCAATGCCGGCAAATATGGAAAAACACAGATTGTACTGTCAACCTGTCCGCTGGGACCGAATTGGCCCAATATTCGGAATGTTGCTGGGGACGCGTTTTGCCGTTGTGGTGCTATTTATAGGCTGTTAATGATCTTAATAAAGCTAGACGCATCCTTGTGTTTTTATCGTCCGAAGGTAGTTGAACATATTTTTGGATGCCTATAAAACAAAGCTGCTTAAGCGTAGCTGTTTATGACGGTACTACATGAAGATTTTATGTATTGTTATTATTGATGGTTTTATGTATTTCAGTTTTAATACAACAGCTTTCAAACACTTAAAATGTAGGTCTCTGTTAGCTTAGACCACGTCGTCAGTTATTCGACTAACAAAGAACAGCTTTTATGAATAATATTAAAATACATTTTTTCTATAGCTCATGTTAAAGTGTGCTTTTATCAACTCAAAACAAAAGGTCAAGTTTTACTTTAACAGCAAGGGTAGATAAAGTAGCAGTTTAACATCAAGGATGGATAAAGTAATTTAATTTTTTAACTTTTGTTTAAATTAAATATGACAGCTTCGTATTATCGTAGCAACCCAATCTAGCTGCTGACATTTTGAAATTGTTCAAGTTCTTGCTATAGAAAAACATATTGTATTATACACGACGATAAAGTTATTTCTATCCACTCTTGAATCATTAACGTTTCGACTTCGTCTCGACGTTAAACGATTCACTCGAGGATAAAATTTAACTTTATCGTCTTGTATAATAAATTACTATTAATTACTTTATTTCAATATATTTTAAATGTACAGTGTCCGCCAAAAACTCGGCATAGTATGGGAAAGATTTGTATTTTTGATTTTTCAAAAAAACTTTTTACGTCAATAATTTGTGCTTGCTTAAAAACCTATTTAGCCCCTATCATATATACCGAGTGATTTTTACTTATTTAGAAAAGGAGCTTTTCGAAAGTGTCGAAATCCGAAAAGTGCTATTTTTCGGAAATTAAGTAAGATTTTAATGATATTTTTTACAGAGTGTTATTTTTATCTAACTGAACAATGTTAAGGCCAGAAAACTCCTAATTTTTTTCAACTTTAGCTAAAAATTAAATTGTCAATTTTTTAAATATTTTTCAAGATTTCACATACCAAGACCTAATATTAAAATTCAAATGTTTTAATGTGAACACTTTAAAAATGTATAATTGGAAAAAATAATATAAAATGTTAATTACTACTTTGGATTTTTTATTATTTACCGAAAAGTAGTATGTTTGCATAATTTTTAAGTTTTTTATGCAAGGGGCTTTTTAGGAGAAATTATTTTGAATTCTAATTAATATCTATTTAAACAGCTTCAAGAAACTCTAATCTAGCCCTGTTCATAAATTACTGTTACAAAAATTCTGTAAATGTTCTTTTACAGTTGTATAAATGAAGAGATTTTTTAGAACATGTAAAGTATATAAAGAAAAATCTCCTCATTTAGACAAATGTAAAAGAACATTTACATAATTGTTGTAACAGTAATTTATTAACAGAGCTAGATTAGAGTTTCTAAAGGCCATTTAAATAGATATTATGTAATTAGAATTGAAGAATAGTTCTCCTAAAAAGCGCCATGCATAAAAAAACGTAAAGATTATGCAAACATACTACTTTTCGGTAAATAATAAAAAATTTAAAGAAGTAATTAACATTTTATATTATTTTACACAATTATAAATCTTTAAAATGTTCACATAAAAAAATTTGAATTTTTATTAAGTCTTGGTATGTGAAAATTGAAAAATATTGAAAAATTTAAAAAATTTATTTTTAGCTAAAGTTGAAAAAAAATTAGGAGTTTTTTAGCCTTGAGATTGCTCAGTTAGCTAAAAATAACACACTCGAAAAAAATCTCATTGAAATCCTACTTAATTTCCGAAAAATAGCACTTTTCGGATTTTGACAATATCGAAAAACTCCATTTTTTAAATAAGTAAAAATCACTCGGTCTTTATGATAGGGGCTAAATAGGTTTTTAGACAAGCACAAATTATTGACGTAAAAAGTATTTTTGGAAAATCAAAAATAATTTTTTTCCGATATTATGCTGACTTTTTGGCGGACACTGTATATAGTTTAATGCAATATTAAGTAAAACTTGAAGTTTATAATGAATTTTTTGTAGTGGTTGTGTGCCAATGAATATAATAATAGTATTTTTGGTTCCAATTCAAGACAAACAAGAAATTATCACCATTTTAAAAATTCTAACCTGTAGGTATTACACATATGTATGCTAGTGATGATAGGTCTAACATTTAAAACAACGGGAACGGTTATTATAACAATATTCTTGCATGTTAATTCTAATATTCGACTAGAATGGAAAACAATAGGGGTTCCACTTAATATGATAATGTAGGAGATCTTTTATTATTCAAAACTGATATTTTTATGTACTTGTTGGCGGTTTGAAAATGACAAAATTGTTAATGTAAATTAGAACTTTAATGTAATCAATTGTTTTAGCCATATTGGAGACGTTAATCTTCGTATCAGGTTTCAAAAACGACGTCTGATTAATACAAATTAGTCTATAAGTAACTAAGTGGAATTGTTGTTCTTTTGTGGTGATAAACAGAGTGATATTCTTTTAAATAATGCAAATTCTATATTTCATTTACATGGTATTGCATTTTCTCATCAAAGATCGCCTAAGCCCAAACTCATATTGTTATTGCAAGTTACACTTTCACCATGTAGTCAAATACATTGCGTTCTTGCTGCGCCTATTGAAGAATGCTTATGTACTTATATATCTTCAGAAATATATATGTATATAGACTTAAAATCTTCGCTGCTAGAGAAACTTCAATTCTTCTTAACACAGATAAGGCCGAAACTTTTTTTAAAGATATCGCCTAATTGCCTTTGAAACTATGTCAGAAATGTAATTATTTTTGTTTAGGTTTTTAAAAAATCAGCATCATCTAAAAAAGACGACAGCATATTTAATTGCTGTTGTTATAATAGTGCAATCCCTTTTTTATTTGAGTAAAATGAGCAAGTTAAGAAAAAGTATTAATTTTGAGATAGAAAAATACATGAAACGAACTAGGTATAATGAAACAGATATAACAAACAATAGCCTGAAAACGATACCTAATTAATTTGGATACTGTAAAAAAGAATATTTACACCTCCTGTGACATTGCTCAGAGTGTGTTTATATTTTTTGATACATTAGAAAATGTTCAGCTCGATAAAATGTAAAATACTCATGCAGTTCTAGCGGGCATAAACTGCCACGTACAGCGGCAATAAATAACCTCCGCAAACGGGACTAAGTGATAAAGCGCATAACAGCTTCCGGTGAAAACAATACCGTCATATGCCAGCAGAATGTTTGCTTGAAATTGCGAAGCTCTGAAAGCGCAATGTGAAGATGGTCGCGAGTGATTGACAATCTCCGCTGATGCAATGTCAGCACGCGCGGCAATTAACGCAAGAACTAAAAATTAACACACCTTGTCAGAATACACTGTAGGGCTGTCGAACACATAAAACCCTCGAATGCATAATGACTCCGTTGGCACAATCAGAAGAATGAAGCAAAGCGTAACACCCGGGAAGACGCATGGGGAGCGCCATAAACCCTTTCGCTGACGCAAAACCTTTGAAGACACTACGGCCGTTATCACATTCCATGGTAGGGAAAATTAACCCCTCTGAGTAGACGAGTCCTTTTCAGTTATTAATTGCGCACTATATTGATTTGTGTACTTATTTGTGGATCGATTTCTATATGTAGAAATTATATAACATTTTATTAAAGTGTTATTATCCGCAAAGTATTTATTATTTCTATCTACCCACAACCACGAGGTTGCACTGAATAAATCTAGAATATTAAGAGTTTTCTTTCGAAAAACCTAGCGGTCAAGTTTATCTCTTATCATTTCTGTACAACTGCCAAAAATGTTGGCCTGCCGTATTCACAGATTGCGTTATAAGAGGAAAATACCATTTCTTTCTTGTAATTGATATTCTATATAAACTAACGTTTTCATCAGCTCGGTCAACTCCCCATGATTACATTCTATTTAAAAAAAATATATATTTGAGAAAACTATTTTACTGGTGCTGTTGGAATTGCTGGGATGTTATTTGACGCACTATTATCATACCAAATGCAGATTAGAATCCTCATTGAAACATAGTCCAAGCTTCTTCGTTCTCGTTTCTTCGTTGTATTCGTATTTAAAACTTTCCCGTCCTTCCCCAGCCGGTTCTCCCTTATTTTTACTGTTTCCTTGAACTCCTGTAGTGACAGAGAAGTGAAGATTTTTAGTTTCAAGAGCGTTCAGAGATTGTAAGACAATGCTCGGCCCCTATCCAAATATTTTATATTTTTTCGGTAGTGTTTTGGATGAACTCTAATACTATTCATCTAAGCTATGAAATTCTTCAGTAGGTACCAACTCCAAGAACCGTTTATCCATTACATCAAGCAATGGGCGAATTTTTGAGAATATTGTTATTGTTCATGGTGGCGTTGTTATTGCAGTGAATATTTTGCATCATATATCTACATAATTTCTTGACATAACCTTACATACAAGAATGTTATTGGAATCCTATCAGTTCATCCAATACATTTCATGCGTAGGTAAACATACTTACCAACTTAACAACAATATACCCCAAAAATAGAGCATTTTATTAAGAGGATATATCGCCTTCACGATTGTGCCATCTCTGCGGTATCAATTTGAATATCGAACAAGCATACGAATAACTTCATCGTCAAAGTATTGGAAGAAATATGCAACCAGAGAGAGAAATTTGTTGGCATGCTTGAAGTTATATCATTTTGGTCCATTCAATATTTTTCTTCCCCTGTATTTCTTTTTGTCTTTTTACAAAACGAGACTAGGGAAGGTTGTCATATATGTCAGTGCTACAAGCAGAAGCGTCTTCAATATCTAATGTTTTAAAAATCTTCTTTTCTGCTCTTAGTTGTGCCCTAGCAAGGTTGTCTTCTATTTTCGCTAGAAAAGTTATGCAAAATTTGGAAACGGAAACAGCTTGTAATTCAAGATTATTCTAGATTTTGCCACTTACATGGCATACTGAATTTGAAGAAGAAATTTGCTATTTCTTTGAAATATGAAATCATAAACATAAAATTGTAGTCCAGAGGCTCAGTTCATTTAAAATTTAGAAACTTCCTAGGAAGAGATTGTATCATCAATTTAAATAATGTGATATCGTGCATGCATTGCTCTGAATACCCGTATTTTAATTGTAAATTGTTTTGAAAGTACTATCTAAGTTAAAGCTTTAATTTTCAAGCAATATATTACAAGCACTGTGAAATATAATTTTTAGCGATTTAAACTGTCACAGATTGTTTTGTTGCTACCCGAATTAGGTAGAATTTTATAACCCCCTAATCTGTGTAATTCTTTAGCGAAGAACTGATAAAAATTTTTAGTTTTTCTTGTTAATATCAGCGCCGAATTAAAATTTTACGAGGAAACGGTGTTGCATAAACAAACTATAAAAGGAAATAAATTAATTTGTGTGATTTACAGTAATTTTAATACAGGGTACTCTGGGCCATGCGCTATCTCTAAACCCATTACTAATGACCTCCTGGCGAAGGCAGATTACAACCACCTCAGCTCCTGTTTGTATCTATCTCTACGCCTTTGAAACTTGAACATTATTACGAGTACATTCAGTTTTGACATTTAAAATTGTAAACGTAACGCAACATTATTTTTATTTATGGTTAGTTATGAAGACTTCCATTTTACGTGATTTGTACTTATTTGAATCAATTATTTTAGTAGCAACAATAGAATACAATATTATGGATTTTAGTAATTTACTATTCGAGTTCTCTCCTTACAGATACTTCATTCAGAAAATTTAAAAGTTGTTTTGTAGTCTATGTTAGTTTTCCTCTGTGTAACAGTAAATGCAATTTCCAGTAATGCACAAAATAGCTCTAAGTCTAGCAACATCTGCCGCATGTTCAAACAGCGAAGCAGCCCAGGCCAAGCAAGCGCATTTTAGGTTAACTGTCAGTGTCACTCTTCCAAATTTCGTGTTATGTGGGACGTTGTTGCAGTAGTAATTTCAATACTATTGTTCGACTTGTGGTCGTACCTGAGCCATTCGTAAACCTTGCGTGGAGAAATGAAGACCGGTACGTTGCGTGTTGTGTTAATAAGCGCATGTGAAATTTAAAGCTTTCCTTTTCAAGCAATTTCTTTTTAATATGACCAGGTATTCACGAACATTAAAACGAAAGTATCGTGTTAACAATGCCCATGCTAATTGTTACACTGACCAAGTGACACACTACCGGAATGCTCGAGAAAACGGACCAGCGAAGCACATCTGTCATAAAAAGTGCCAGAAGAAAGCACAAGCGAAGCTTTTTGCTTCATTTATTGTGCCACAAGCCCATGTAGCGTATCGCTCGAGACTTCAAACATATGGTGCTCGAAAGACCGTGGAAGCTTTTTTTTTCTGTTTGTTTTGAGGAAAGTGTTATTCTTACAATTTCTGCTGTTGTTTGGATTTCTATGCAGTCTCTCACAATCTCTATTAATATATTGCTACTACTATTGCTCTTAGGTTTGTATTTCCACCGTTTTCTTTAAGTTTTTCAATGTTCTATTCGTCTTGGTTCTCCTTCTTTTCTCATATACCATTAAAGGGCCTATTATTGACGTGTTTTTTCTAAATTACGCCCCTTATGTAGTCCGACATGATAATGCTTCTATGTGTGTGCTGCTTTACTTTTCTTTGAATATTTGCACATTCACATAATTGAAAGACGGTAGTTCTTTAACTACTTTTCTTGACTTATAATTTGCATTGTACATAATCCTTCGATATTGCCATTGATTTTGATTCGTTCTTTGGTACAAGTTCATCATATGAGTCATCCAGTCGTTTTTTGATAACTGATGTAATAACTATAGATCATCTTCATTTTCTGTGACTAACTAAGAGAGCAAAAAATATTAAGAATTAAGGAATAAAATGACCATACCGATAAGAAAAACGTTCTTCAACCGCTCGTAAAAGAAGGGCACCAGTAGAAAAGATTAGATGAGGAATATTCTTCTTGGACAAAGAAACTGTCAAGAGATGGAAGATACAAACAAGATGGAGATACATCCAACAACTATGCAGTGATGAGTGCGAAGAAAACAATCTTTGTAGAACCAGAACATCAGGTTGATGAACATGAAACAGGAGGTACTATACCGTGGTGATAATACAGTAGCTCCGGAGCTGAAATCGTACCTAAGTAGAAGAAATTACAAAATACTGTATAACCTTATATACCAGACTTACAAAAGCTGGAAGGTACATCAATACTTTTTGGAAACTATAATGGGTCCATACACCAAAATAGGACAATGCTGACAAATGTGCTAACGCCATGCTTCAAGGATGTTATCCATCTCACAATTGAGAAGACTATACAATATAGATCAACAGCTCACAGAGGACCAATTTGGTTTCTAGATAAACTAATGGACGCGAGCAGCAATACTAGCACTTAGAAGAACTGCCAAAGTAGATAGTGAAAGGAAATCTACCACATATTGCCAACATAGACCTAGAAAATACATTCCGCAACGTAAAAATGTCACAACTATTTTAATTAAGGAAATATATGGGTCAAAAGTTCTAAAGCAAAGGGACCAAACAAGGTTGCAAACTGTCGCCACCGCTCTTCAACGCATCCATACAGAAGGCAGAAGAAAATAGGACAAGGTATTCGACGAGATAATAAGTGGAATTAAAATACAGAAGGAAATGAGTAATGACGCGAAACACAAACACAATGAACATCTAAATATTGCCCTGGATAACTACGTTGTAGAAGAAATAGAGGTGAAATAGAAGTAAAAAAAATAAAACATAGAAGAAGTAATAAAGAAATAATAGCTGGATTAAAACCATACAAAGAAAAAACTATTGACAGCCAGTAAATTTATAACTGAAAAAAGAGTCTGAAGTATAGCACTTTATGGATGATAATTTTAGACAGTAGCCACAAAAGAAAGAAGCTGGATGATTTTGAAATATGGTGCTACGGATGAATGCTGAAAACAAGCAGCGTGGGTAGGGTAACGAACTTGAAAATATTGGAAAGCATAGGAAAAAGATGAACACTTCTGAAATCAATATTGTGAAGGAAGACAATCATCAATTGGGGATATTTTACGCCGTGGACGACTCCTAAAATAATTACGGAAGAGAAAGCCGGCGGAAAAAACTCACCTAAGAGAAATAGAATGCAATATATACCCCAAAGTATAGAAGACCTACAATGTAACAAGTAGTATGTCGAGTTAAAGAAGCTTACCGTCGATAATACGGGATAACAATCATAGTGTTAAAGTAAACCAACTAATAAGCTGATCAAAGTGAGAAGACAGCATCTTCAGCATGACAAAATATATTTTTATTCTTATCTATATCAACTACGACATGACATCTTTGCAGACTCGATGCATTGTCTAATAATTAACTAATCTATTATAAAAATTGTATCTACAGTTGATCAATCTTGTCGAAATGGCTGCTGCTCTTCGTTATTTAACCTTTGCTGTCTAATAGAAACGAGTCGGTGTACTGTATCAATTTTTCAAATTTCTTTGTGTATTATAAATTACTGTAAGTTCAAGTACCCCATATTTTGCACCCTTGTTGCGCCGTTGGCGCCACCTGTGGCACTAACATTTTGTGATCGATTGCGCCCGAAGTTCTAAGCAATAAATTTCTTTGTTTCAGACATCGACATTACGAGTCGGAAAATGAATGGGGATGCGGAAATTGGCTGGAATACACGCTGGTGGTGGTTTTAGCCAGTATATTGCTGCTGGGAGCCGCGGGGCTCACAATATTCTGGGTCCTCAGCTATCGCGGAGGATTTGCGTGGAGGGAAGAGCCCGAGAAGCAGTTTAATCTTCATCCCGTTTTAATGGTCGCCGGCTTTATCACTTTCAGCGGATTTTGTAAGTAAATTCCAACTTTTAACAAGTCAACATGGGCCGACTTTGTTCCGATTCAAATCCGGCCGGAATGAACGGCTGCTGCCCCTTTATTGGAACGCCTACTTAAACATCCGTAAAATAGTTCGAATTCCATGAATAAAGTCAAATTTGCTCAGAACCGAGTTCGGTGTTATTTTAAATTTCAAATTAGATCAGAATCAGCCATAAAATATCTAGAAGTGGTTCTTAGTTTGAAATATATTAAGTATAGATCACATACGTTCTATATTCAACCTTATTGTATAAAGTATCCGTCATTGATTTTTTATGTACCCCTACCTACAGGGTGGACAAATTTTGATGTTCTCTTAAAGAATCTCCATAAATATAGCAGATATGGAAAAAGCTTAATGTTGAAAACCAATATGAGCTAACGTCTTTTGTTTTCAACTTATAAACAAAAGTTTTCGACTTTTTGTTTTGTGGCTATATCTCGCTTATTAAACAAATTTTATGAAAATATAAAAATGTCTACGTTTTTCAGGCACTTTCTTTATAAGAATGCAGTGGCGTAGTCAGTTTTTCAAAAAAACATTTTCAATTCGAGTTCTACCATAAAGTTGTTTTTTATATGGGACTCATAGTTGGCTATGGCATCATGGGAAAGAGGATTTGTTACTGTGTCTGTCATAAATTTGGGCACATATGGATTTTTTTATTATACGTTTATCATAAAATGTTATTTTGACAATTTAATGCATACATTAAAAATCCCATAAGCCGCGATTTTTTTGTCACTATAACAGCGACAAAACGGAACCTAACTTTTAAAACGGTCTAATTCTAGTAAACCCAGCAGAGTTGCTAAGGACCTAATATGTAAATTAAATATCTATTCATTAAATTGTCGTACCGAATTACACTCAAGCTTTTTTTTATCGAAGTATACTGAACATTTATAATTTGAGTTTCCTTGCCTTTAGGCACTTCAACTCAAAAAACTGGCAGAAAAAATTACTCGTCCTTCGGACTCTTAATTTTTTCAGAGGCAGTTTTTTTTCGTTAAATTGCCAAGCAACGAAATTCTCATTAAAATGTCAAGTTTACTTCGACAGAAAAAAGCTCTCGTGTAATTATAAGTGATAAAAGTTCTTGCATCTTCTTAAACTAATAATTCACTTTTCAAAATTTAATAACCTCCTTTCGTATAGTATAGGGGAAATTCGAAAATATAAAAATGGCTCAAGAGTATAGTACCCTTATTGCTCAAAATACACAATAATATTATTATGAAAAGTTGTTTATAATTGAAGGAGGTTGTCAAATAGTTATAGCCACCTATTCTGGAAAAAATCAGTGGTTTTTAAAAATCTTTCTTACCACCCTTTGTGTTCTGGACAATGGGATACTTCACATTTATTATCAGATACGATAAGTATGTACTGTCGAATTTGAATTTCGCTCACTTAGCAACCAGAAAATTATGATAATAGAAATTAGTGTTAATCTTTTTCCGTCCAACGTAAAAAAAGTATCTTAAAAAATGTAATAACAAATGATCTGAACATCAACAAGAATTCAAATTAATTACAATTTTTAATTAAAATGTTATTAGAAATATTTCCAAATAATATTTATGTGTATTTTGAGAGATATGGGTACTCTATTCTTGAGCCATTTCCATATTATCAAACTTCCCCCGTATACGACAGGATATATTTAAATTTTGGCAAATGCATTTTTAGTTTGAGACTTAGCAAGAATAAAAGTATCTGATAAATGGATAATGTGTAACACTATAAGCAACAATCACACGTGGTCACTGCTGTGAATCAAACAGTCGGTATTGTAACAACGCAATGACATATACTTTGTTTAATCAATTATATTCTAAATGACACAAGCCTTCAACAAGAAAACGAAGAAATATTAAAAACTACTTTGAAAGATGTTAGTTTATGCTATAGATAGTGAAAATAAATAAATCGGCCCCACATGATGTGTATCACTAGAATGAGAAAAAAAATCACCTTTCTCCTGACGGCACTGTTAACTATAAGTTCGATATAACAAATATAACTTTATGTTATAACTCGAAATTCGAAATAGGTCACTACCTTCTCATCAACAAAGTGTCTGAAGAACGTAGAAATTACTTTTCTCTGTTTTCATAAATAAGTGAGATATTACCATAAAACGAAAAGTCGAAAAATCTAACTTTCGTTGCACTATTAAGGTTTTGTCGAAAAAAGAGATCGAGGATGGGTAGTCCATTTTTCCATGAGATGCAGTATGAAAACATCGAAATTTGCCCACCCTGTGCGCACACGAACATATGTACCTTCAACATATTTAGCCTACCACATAGGTTGTCTTATTCTAATTAAAATAGTTTTGCCAGTTTATTATTATTATTATTTATTAGTATACAAGGAGTTACAGAAGAAATTTTTTTAACGTAGTTAATAAAGAAAGAGCACCACAAAATAATTTTGCTAGATCGAACAACGGTTGACAAGTGTAAAAATATCTTAATGTTCCCAATAAGACTGAAATAGTCAAACGAAGCACACAGTAAGGTTAATTATATTAATTCTCAGTCGGTAGGTACTTGCGTTCCCAGAGCGAATCTGTCAGACGTCTTAACTGCTCGGCTAGGAACCCTGCGTAGCGTACAGGCTTATCGCTGTATTATGAAGGGAAGGATAACGATCGCAGATGAAGTGAACCCGATTACGTATGCACGACAAATATTTATATATGTATAATTTACAAAGAGCACTAAGAAAATTATATAGCAGCGTCTATTATATTAAGGATCTTGCAAACTCTAGAGGTGGAATAGTATATTGTATGTTAAGTGCTGAAAGTGCATTCTTGCCGTTTGCGCATGAATATTGCTGGTTGAGACGAAGTCGAAACCAGCAATCATGCAAAAGCGGCAGGCGCACTTTTAGCTCGAAACATACATACTATTTTTTCGACGACTGAGCATATTATTAATGGAAAATATCATATTTCATTTTATTGCAAATATTAATTGACAATCAAGTTAACATTACTCGGGCAGTCTATGACATGTGACGCGATTATTTCGAAAAATGACGAGCATTGTCAAGGAAACATTCGGACGGGTTACCTATTTTGTTCACGCGGAAACCCAAAACGCTCGGCGAGCGGCAAAGTGATGAAAACGCACGCTCAGCGGCAAATGTCAACTTTCTGTTGTCAAATGACAGTGAGAAAAATCTACTTTCGATGTCAGTCGTCGAAAAAAATAATTAAATGCAGAGGGAAGTGCAGTTTCATAAAACCGGCTTACCATACCTTTGTTTGCATTAAAAGCTCGCATCGTCGTACAGTTGTGCAAATTTCCTATTTTTCTTGTTTTAACATTTTATTATTCATCTGAGAATATAAGGAAACCGAAAACTTTAAATAAGTTTATGTTTTATTTTAGGTCAGTTAATTGAATTTTCATATAGCGTGACATGTGTCGTATTTTTTATTTGAAAACCGTAATACTTTAAAATGTTTTTCCTACGACTGCTTCTAAAATCAAGCTTTCCGCCTTGTTGACGTACGTCAAAAATTGATTGTTTTGAATCAGTTCATCGCGGCAGCCGTCATACGTAAGTATATAATCGTGAATCGTAATACATAGCAACATACATAAATTTTATATAAGCTTTCATGATTATATACCTAAGTCGGCTAGTGGTCAGCTATTTGAAAACGTCAAAGTTGACAGCTGTCACTGTGAATTTGATTTAAACCTTTTTTCGCGATTTAAAGTTACTTGTGCTTTATTTTGTGTATTGTCGGTGTTTAAGTGTCAAGAAAAATAAGAAATGGGCGATAAAATATCCAATTCTGATGTAAAAATTTGCACGTCGCTGGAAATTTTAGAAATGGCAAAAAACACCAGTTTAAACTATTTTCGAAAATTTTACAGTCGTAGGAAAAATTTTGTATGCAACACGAGCGAAAAATGCATTAGGCGTTCGTTCGAGTTTTTTCGGACCTCGCTTCGCTCGGCCCGAAACTTTCGAACTCACGCCTAATGCATCATTTTTCGCTCTAGGTACATAAATAACTATTATGTGTCCATTGTTGCAATAACTTGTGTTAGTACTTCAACAAATAAGGATTTCGTTATAAATCGAAAAGAATAAAACACAGAAAATTATCAGGTCAACTTATTCAGCATAAATTGATGTACCTACAACTTTCTCCACTTCTTTTCTAAGTTGAATTAAGCCAATTTTAAAGAAAATGAAGCAGTTTAATTCTTTGCCAAACTAGATATAGTAGTAGATCACACAATCGCATGTAAATATTTGTTTATTTAACCATTTGTTCATCTGCTATAGTTTGAAGGTTCTTATCGATAGCATGCAAATAATTCATTCTGTATGTTATTGGAAAAGTAATTTTTGATATTTTTATTATATACCGAGTGATCATTTTCGATCCGGAACGTTGGACAAAGCTTATGTCACTAAGAACTACTATCCTTGATAATGGCATTTAAAAACCTACCGTATCTTCTGAATTCTCAAAATTGAATTCTATAAAATAAATACAAATGAATCCATCGAACTATTTATGACAAAAACGTTTTATGTAGGGCAAATTGAAGGCATGTGTATAACTTATTGTCAGTTAAATTTCTAAATAGCCGTATTCCATTAGTATTATAACACTACACCATTTTATGTAAAAATTTGAACATATAACAGACTGAGCACCAGAAAATGGGAGAGCTAATTGTGTTTACATTTACAACTTATTTAGTAACCTATGTTTGCAAATTTATAGGTAATACCCAAACAAGGAATCCAAATTAACTTTGACAACTCAGAAACGACAGTCAGCTAGCTTTCAAGTGTCATTATCAATTATGGTCATTCTCAGTGATATAAGTTATGTCCTACGTCCCGGATTGAAAGTGATCACATCGGATGTGCTTGGCCCGCGATCGGGCTTACATCCTTCAACGCTATCTAACATTAATGACACAAACTTTACTGCTACAGGATGTTGCCTGTAGCTTCATAAACAGTTTGAAGTTGAAGTACTTGACGATTGTAACCCCCCCCGCTATAATTTAAAGTTCTGATCTAGGCAACCTTAGTTTTAAAATTAAAGAAAATGTTTCTAGTAACCTTGTAATATACCATGCTTTTGCTATGTTCGGTGTTGAAACCCTGTATAATATTTGTTTTTGGAGAAAACCTGAAAATACGGAATAAATTTCAAATTTCAACTTTGCCACTTTTCATCAAAACAAGGTGAAAATGCTTTTTGAAGTAAAAATTTTAGGTTATACCACTATATACTAGTTAATGGAGTTATGGTGCCGCCGTTACCATTAAACAAGCAGTTTCGAGGACAAACACGGCATCGCCCCGACGCTCCCCATATTAATTTGTATATTTCATTTTAACTTTGTTAGATTAACATGATAGCTGTATGCAAGCTATTCTTGTTTATAATAAATTCCTGTTTGCCTGGCCTTCGATTTTCCACTGTGGAGGGGAAGAACCAACTCTGTGCCCATCTCTTGGATGGTCGTCCCTGCTTAATAAACATCATCTGAACGACCCTGTCGGAATTCTAGACAGCATACGTGGTGTTATAATTCTTGTTTGTTTTAGATTTTACTCTACCTTGGGATTTTATTATAAAATAGTAAATATTAGGATATGCTAGAAAAATCAATATGTAATTTTTATATTTTGCTTTGTTTGCCTTCTTCTTTTCCTTTTTAGTTTTTTTTTTCGAGGCGTGTTAATTTGGTTAGCCTTGTTCTTGTAAAGAGGATGTTCAACAGTTTCGCCAGCGTTTTTGTCCATGTGCTATCTGCGCCATACAGATTTTAGCTAGCGGTTAATCGTCCATCCTTCCTATATCTGACAACGCCTTCAATTTTACATAATTCTCTAATATTCAGTCATATTTCTTTATTTTTCCAACAATTGGTCTTAAAATTCGCATTTCATTAACTTGCAACAATAGTTTGATTTTTCTCCTGGCGACTCTGGTTTCAATTGCATATGTCATTAGCTGTCATATACTCATCCTGTAAAGTCTTATTTCCCATTCTGTTCTGACGTATTATTTGCTACTCTAAATTATTTCTCTCAAACATCCTTAAATCGCTAAAATCACAGCCGCCTTGTTGGTTTGTTGTAGAACTTCTGCATATACTTAGGTTACCGTATTTGGAGATTTCAATCCCCATATACTATGTGAGTTGTTCGGCTATGATGGGAGCTTTAATTTTGTTGACGTTTATTTACACGGTTAACTCATCCTTGCGTTAAAGGAACATAGCCTATTTTACAAGACGTTTTCGTCTTTTGATTATATTACAACGTCATCTGCTTATCAAGTTATATTGCTACCCTTCATACCTATTTCTTTGTCTTAAGTTTCTGCTTTTTCCCCTGGAACCGCTTTTACATTACTTCATAGGGTGCACGCGTCACTTATACTAGCTTAACTAAGTGAAACCGGACCTCCCGGGCCGCGAGTCGAACTCTCGTCCGAACGTCTCGTGTTTCACTGTGACCTCGGCTGCAGCGCCGGAAATTGGCCCAACGAGGCCCCTAACCTATTGTGTATCCTGTGCCAACAGTTTTGATATTTTGTATTATCTTGTTCACCACGATGTTAAAAATAAAGGACTAAGACTATCCTGTTTAATCCCTTTCTTTACTTGTAGTCCTTTGTCTAGTCGTATTCTTCTCGTATTGCCAGTGCTAAGTTTTTTCATGATGTTTACGATGTTGTGGAGTACTCCATTGTTGTAATATAACAAAAAACTCTTATATTTTGGTGTTGAGAACCATTATAATAGTAATTAGTAAATAAAGCATCAAAGTTCCAGAACTACTTATTTTTACATTAGGTCAAGTTATTTCGAAAATTTACAAATTCAAAACCAAATATGTTGATATACTAAATTTCCAAATGGAAATAAAGATGTAGATTTTTCACTTAAAACATTACGATGACATTGAAAACGGAAAATAAAAAATTAATAGCCCAATAAGCCTCTAAAAACAGACAGGCTATTATTTAAAGTTTTATAAGATGTATTATCTTAATTATTTTTGTAACAAGTGAAGCCAAAAACAATGATCTAAACTTGTTTGTGGATATATTGTTAGTTTAACATTCCTTGTTCTTTTATATCTGCTTTTATATACAGTATTGATTATATGAATTACAGGTGCACTCAATATACTATAATACTTTTCAAAGAAACCCCCTCCCCATATATAAATTATTTGATACTAATATAAAACTTGTCGGCGGAAGTTGTAGATATACTCTGTTCACATATTTTTTGCATGAAGGTTGGCCATGAAAATTACTTTCTTCTGTTTAACGAGGTTTACATTTGTGGTTTTGGTTTCCAAATGCATTTAGATTAGAAAACATACAAAGTAGCTTGAAATGCAAAATTACCATATTTTAAGCAGATTAGAAAACAGAATTTTAGTAATTTTTATGTATGTATCCAGTTTTAGTAATTATGTAATTGAAGACATTTTTAACTAAGTCCATGGAAGATCTTGCAATACCTTAGATTTTAAATTTTTCTCCACATGTACTATCAAAGTAAGCACTCCATTTGGCAACAATCTTCTATTCTGTTAAATGACAGTAAATTTGTTGGAGGTTATACAGTTTATGCAACAAAATAAAAACTACGGTTCTGTTCATGTACAACTTAACAACAAAAATCCATGGCCAACCTTCATCCAAAAATGAGTGAAGGGATTTAAAAATTCTTTTTTTTAACACTAAGCTGTCCTGAAAATCAAGCATAAAGATCCAATGGTTTTATACTTTTTTACAATGACAGTCGTCGGCATTTATGTATCAAGTGCCAAAAGTGGTTTTTCATACGAGAACTCAAATGTAGTTTACTGAGATGAGGTAAGGAGAGCTTTTTGTACAGTAAGTAACAAAAAGTGCTTTTTCCCGTACCAGGCGTGACACTTGCGTGCTAACTTTTATATATTTTTTAATCTTTAGCATCTGCTATTTTAATGTTTTGGAAACTTTCTTATATTTTGAAAGGTTAGATCACGAAACCTTATCATTTCATCACTAAGAAATAGTATCGTGTATAGTCATTATTGGTTTATTCGTACATGTGGGGAAAAGTTTGAATTTCCTTAACCCATAAGGCTGTTAAAGACTAGTAATAGAAAAGGGCACTTTTGTACATGTCAGCGAATATTATTTTAAAAAACAATAAATTTGCTAAATGGCAGTTTAGGTTATAGTTCTATTCTGTAGTTTAATGAAAGGAGAATAATTGACACCTGCGATAATTATCCCCTAAAAATAATTTCTAAATGTGTTTTTACGTCAAAATATATTTCACGTCCAGGACAAGTAGTTTTCAACAACGCCAACGGAGCAAATTTGTACGGTGAGATGTCTGAGGTAGCAGCACTTCCCAACAGATTGAAGGAAATGCCTGTTACAGCAACTTCATGCGCTTGTTATCTCAAGTTGATTTATTTGACTGATTCAAACTTCTTTGAAAATTTCCTGCAAACCCTTGTTCGCTCTGTCGCCTGGGGGCGGCTGTTTTACTGGCTAATGTCTGTAACCGGCCCTGAATCCACCCCATCCCAATTTTTCGCTCAAACGCTCGAGAATCCTCC